>BNCR01000015.1:13765493-14965493 GCA_014656515.1 Oryzias celebensis | reverse complement strand
GAGACAAGATTTTTTTTCTTGAAATAAAAATTCTCTGTAAGGCCATTTTTTCTTAAACAATTGGCAGATTTTTTGCTTAAGAACTTATTTCAAAATATTTTCAAGATTTTGACTTATGTCTACGGGACCTGCTTCTGCAGTGTATATCAAATGTGTAGAAGGTCTAAGAAGAATGAAAAATCCAAGTAAAATCTTTCTGTAGATTTGCTTCTAGTTTAAAAATTGCGTTCTGTTTTTGCCTTGTGGCATCTTTGGTTTCAGGTTATGGGAGTTATTTCAAAGCACCATTCCTGGAAGCAGCCACAAAATGTGTCATTCCAATCAGCACACATATTCTTTAACCTGTACTCTCTTTTTTTATAAATATTATGTCAGCTTCCATTTAGCTAACCCGGAGCCGCCTGATTGGCTGAAGTTGGGGCGGGTTCAGCCTGTCCCTTCCTGCCAGCTGTGTTTGTGAGCTGAACTATGAAACAATTGCAGGAAGAGATGACGTAGATGGCTAGACCACCATGCCAATACATTGTGTGGTCTTAGGGTGGGTTCTCATCTGTTGGCTCTGACCTTTTATTTATGACAAGGTAATTGTTTGTTGGCTCATTACCAATGAGTGCACAGTTAAGTATGTTAAAGTTATACAAAATAAACTACATTTCTGATTTGAAATGTTTTCAAATTGTTCTACTTTGGCAAAACAGTTGGAATGCATGAGCTCAGTTGTGAGGTGGGAAGAAATCGGTAAATCTCAAAATATTGGTGTTATGTGAGATTATTTTTTTCAATGCCTCTCAACCTGAGGAGGTTTAGAGCAAAGCCATAATGATGCCACCCTGTGTAGCATGTGACTCGCACAAATGGTTCAGTCCTCAAAGAGCTTAGAAATCACTTAAATCCTGGTGCTTAATGTACTGCAGACTGTATGTTAGTGGGTTTATGTGAGAGATTCTGATGCAAAGCCATCATTAATGTTCTGTTGATCATTCTATGTTTAAAGACAGGATGATTTCTGGAAGAGAGTTTCTGGAAAACGTTCTAGACTTTTGGAAGTGATGGCCCGATTCACATTGTCCTTTAATTTATAAAAAAAAAAGAAAAAACTAAATATTTCGCACACCTTTTGGGTTATATTAGGCTTTTCATGGAAGACATTCCAACATTCACAACATGTTTTTTATCCTAAGAAATTGAATTTCTAATGCTTTCTTAGTTCTTCATTTATTATCATCAAATTTTGCATTATCGATTCTAGTCTTCAAGTCTCTTCTGTATTCTTTTCTCAAATGTAAATAGGAGGAGTAGGGCTTTCTGTTCATGGAACAGTACCCATGAGAATCTGTGCCAGGATTAATTATTCATAGTGAGGATGAGAGGACAGCTGGCTGTCATGTGTCGTGAGACAAAAGCTAGAGACTCTTGTGACAAAGCGCCCGGCGAGCGTCATGTGTAGATATCATGGGTCAGTAGAGCCATCCATGTGCTTTTTTGTTCCAAGAAGCAGGATATGAATCAGTTCAGTCTTCCCTTTCTAGAAAATGTTCCACTTTTCTTTTTTTTTTTTTGTCAGACTACATGTTATGTAAAAGAAAGAAAAAAAGCCAAGACAATGGTCACCACAGTTTCACAACTGTCGATAAATAAAAGCAATTATTCTCTGGATGTGTGCTTTATCAGGACCTAACAATTCAGCATCACTTGATTAGGTTCAGATCTGTATAATGTTTTACTCATTCCGTTCTTGAATATGCATTCATATTTTTGTAGAATGATTGGAGTGGTTAAGGCCCAGATAGTGATGGATTATGTCATATTTAGCTATTTTGAGTGTTAACTGTTGTGTAAAAGTCTCATATTTCATGCATCCATGGACCATGTTTGTCAATATTTGGTAAGTGTCAATATCCCAGGAAGTGCTTAACAGAAGGAAGCCAAAAAAAAGGCAATTAGAGCAGCAAACTGCAGCCACTTCCAGCCTGTCTGCCCCACTAATTGCATGAACAGAGGCTTGTGTTGCATTGATTGATGGCTGGGGTAGGGAGCAGGGGTGAAGGAGGGAAATGAAGCACAATGAGTCTGCAATTTGGGAGATTCTCATTAAGAGCAATATATCTGATCTGGATTCTCAGTTGTCAAGCAGCTATCAGGAATCATTACGCTTCAGCAACTGCAGCTATCTTTTTGTGTTTGAACTATAAACTTTTTAAAGCTTAGAGGCTGTTGAAATGAGGGCAATGAGATTTAGTTGCTAGTGGAAACATTAAGGGAAATGGGAGGATTTAGGGATGTAATGTGAGAATAGTGTTTTAGTAAATAGATGCACTCCTTCAAAAAAAAGGTGAAGGCTTGGAAGTCACAAGGAGGAGCAGGAAGCTGAAGAGCTCATTTGTATAAATGTTTGCAAGATTAAATCTTGATTATTGTGAGTAGATTGACTTTTTTGTCCAACATGCAAAAGAGCACCAACAATTCTTTAGAATACAGCTTCAAAATATTCACAAACAATTTGCTCAGCTGCTTGGTTGAAGCTGCATTGTTGAGTGAAGTACTGTCATTTTTCTTGTTTTCAGATGTTGGAAAGCTAATAGGTTGCTTCAGTTATTTGAGCTGCATACAATTATTTTAATGCGACTTGTTTTTGTAGCGACATGCATACTTTATCATAGTTTTTCTGTTTTAACACCAAATAAAATCATGTATGCACTGCAGACTATAAATCTGACTAGGGTTGTGGTGCAGAGGTAGAGCAGTCCACTCATTGGCAGAGCTAGAAAATTGTATGGAGCAGAAGACTTTGGAGGGGTGGCAAATGAGAAAAGCAGAGTGGAAGGCCATTACAAATGAAAGGATCAAAAATACATCTTTCAAACAGTTATGTTATTTAAAAAAAAATCCGTTTTTTTTATTTTTTGCTAATCTAAAGTTATTACAGATTGGGTCACATGACCTCATGTGTGTTTCATGCAAAAACATCTAAAGGCTCATCAAATAATTTAATAGAATGAACATATTTAAAGTCATTTAAAGAAGCAGCAAATTTCAAGTCGTATGTCAAAAAGACATAAATCTTATAAAGCCCAACCCTCATTTGATGCACAAGAAGATCCTAAAATGTAAAGTGGAGGTGTAAGCCACACAAACAATTGTTAATATGCACAATGTAACTTTAAGACTGAGAGCATCTAGACAAGCCCTATAATTTAATTGGCTCTGTGCATAAATCCGTGTGTGAGTCATTTGTGTTAATCCCTGAATGGGTTCCTGCGATAAAAGCTAAACAATGATGTATGGAAATTCTCTTTCAGTTACAGTGCTGTTCCTGCCACAGTATTATGATGGAAATCAGTGGTGATTTATGTGAGATGAGGGGCAAAAATGGAAGGGAATCTCCTTGGTGATGAAGCCCCCCCTCCTCCTCTTTTCAGCCTCAGAGTGACGAGGCAGTCCGCTTGTGTGTCAGGGAGAGCGGCCGCGATGTGCTCATTCTCCAGAGAGTGTCGTCAGAGCAGCCAGCCCTCACCGCACTGGCAAGGGGAGGAGGGAGAGAGGAGGCGAGGAACAGGAGGTAAGCCTCTCCGCTCCCCCTCCCTTTCTGGATACCCTCCCTCTTTCTCTCAGTTTCTCTCCCCTGCACTCCTTTTCACATCATTCTTCTGTCTGTGCAGCTTCACTCAGGCATGCTTACATCACAGCACCTGGCACTTAAAATGAACTGATCAAATACATAGAAGTCAGCAGAATGACATTGTGAGGGACTCCATCCATTCATTCACATCAGAGGGTTTCTTCTTTTGATCGTGCACAATCTGGGAGACTTCAGAGTGCTTGAGGAATACCCATCAGTGGAGGAGAGCTGCTGTTTGTGGATGTCTAAAGGGGTCATGCTGCAATAACCACGGCTGTTGAGAGGGCACAGGAACTCTGGGAGGATGGGATCTCATCCGCAGCCCCTGAACCTGCAGGACGGCAGGCTGCTGCTGCTCGCTGCCTTGGTAAAGCAGGAGGAGGACGAGGATGAGGATGAGGAGGGCTCAGAGCAAAGCAGCACAGAGAGCACGAGTCGGGCTGATCGGCTGACGATGCCCACCTTTGACGTCCCCTACTTTCGTTACATTGATGATGATGGGGCAGAGGGAGAGGAGGAGTGGAGCAGCAGCCGCTCGCTGTCCTCTATTGAGGAGGACTCGTCTGCTGACTCTGCTGTCTCTGACAGGTACGTGGTGGTGTCAGGGACCCCTGAGAAGATCCTGGAGCATCTGCTGAATGACATGGCACTGGAGGACGACTGCGGGACAACACAGGGCAAAGAGTCAGGTCAGCATCCAACTTTAAATTCATTTTTCTTTTTTTTTTCTGTGACAATTTTTTTTTGTCCTTTAGAAAACAACTACAAAACCCAATTGTACTTTAGTGACTGTTATATTTTAAAAAAGAAATACAGGGCAGTAACTGCCTTCACTGTGTAGTGGTGTCAGAACCCTGGGGGGATATCACTGGGGTAATCATGTGCTATAATTGCCAGAATGGTTCTTACAGACTGATGAGTTTCAGCTTGTTGAAGCCCACAAACTGTCAGATGATTTTGCGTCAGAGTTGCTGCTTTTGCTCACAGCTTAATAGTTAAAGAGCAGCTCCCCATTTTCATTTGATCGCAAGGAAATATTCCTGGAATGGAAAGGGTTAAAACTTGTGACAGAGATAAACTTTGCTCATATCTTTCGTGTTAAGCTGTGACAGACTGCACAACAAGCACTCAAGCCTCACAGCAACCACAAATCAACGCATTTCCTCTGATCCCAGCAGGTACATGATAATATGACACTGTTGCCAAGGCAGAGGAGATCCTCTGTTGCTAACTAAAACTGGAAACACAGCTTTGGGTGATGATTGAGCTGCAGGACGGTCAGAAAAAGCAGAATCAATGAAGGAAATGGAAGATTTCTCACTAAAACATGCCACCATTAAATGCATCCATGCATTTGGGGGATTGAACTGCACAACTTTGTATGAATGTCCTCTGCATTTAGGCATTTAGTTAAACGTGAAGTTAAAGCTGATGCTCACTAAGAACAACAGAGCAGCGTGCTGCTGATGAATTATTTACCGTGAGAGCATCTTGTTGTGAGCAGACCAAAGGGAGTCCTCCGTGGAGAGCCTTCACACAGAGCATGATGCCGTGTGATCTCAGGGTCAAAGAGGCACAGACCTGGGGAGTCCTAAACACTCATTGAACTGCACTCGGTGATGTTTAGTAGTCTGACTCCTGCTGGCTCCGAGCACAGAAAGTGTCTGTGTTAGTGCTACACTACTGCTGAGAAGCTTGTCTTTGGAAGTTGTGCTCAGCAGGGGATGATAGCTGGGAAAGAACCAAGACTTTGATGTTTTTCTTTAAACAACCACACATCTGATAACGCATGGTCTTTCTCTGAGGGATAGTCTAATAAAAAAAAAAACAACTTTTGTAACACATTATTGATGTGTTTCCTCGTTATTGTTGCACTTAAGTACTGAGCTGTCCAATTTTGAGAGTTCCTGCTCTCCTTCTGCACATGGAAGCACTTTGATGATGGAGGAAAAGCAAGAGTAGAGACTGGTGTGCAGATGTCTGATAGTTTTGAGTGCTCATTCCATAAGAACTAATAATGATGAATGATTTCTCCTTTGCACAATTTTCTAGACCAACTGGAAAACAACAAAACGAAATCCTTTTTTTCCTTATGATAGGATGTAGTGTTACTGCACATGTGATGCTCACCTGCAGAAAAAAAACTACTGAAACATCTGGTCACATGAATTGGGGTGAAATTCCTGACCAATTCATCAGCAGTGCACTTATCTCTAGAGCTTTATTGATCATTACGAGACGAGATCGGCAGGATGACGGATCTCTTAGTTCACCTGCGAGTTAGACGAGTTAATCAATTCTGCAGTGTCGCTAAAATGGAAGAAAACCTTTTATTCTTTTCAGTTAAGAGAACCCACATAGTGCGTAAGGAAGAAGTTTTCTTTTTTTTTCTTAGGTGTTCATGTTTTCTTTATGAAGGCTGCATATGTTGAAGTGAGGAGGCTCTCATAAGCAGTGACTGATGTATCCTCAGCTGCTTTGCAAGGATTAACATAATGATGTCAGGGAGTCCTGCGGGCCAGAGGAACAGACAAAGACCCCAAGAAGTCACCATGAAATGAAAGGGAAGAATTTACAACCATGGGTGTGGGACACACTTAAAGAAGGCTGTAATGAGATCAGTGGATGAGGAGGGCTCAGAGGAAAGCATCTTCAGGCTGGACTCCACTGGGGGTGGTGGCGATGCTTCTACTTTTGCTTTCTTTATATTCAATTTTACAAGAGTTTTTGATTTGGTCTTTTAAACTATTTTAGTTGAAGTATCAACCTGCCATGGATGTTATTTAATGCAAAAAAAATCTTAATTTATACTTATTGATGCAAATATGCACCAAACCACCAAAATTACCTGATTTTAATTTACATAAGCAAAAACATGAGTGAATTTTTAGCTGGAAATAAATTCAGATGTCAAGGGGAAAGGATTTTGGCAAGCCACTTTCTTAAAGTTCCACTCCAATCATCTGTTGATCTATTTTAAAGCATTCCCAGTGATCTTTTAAATGTGAAATCAAAAAAATCTGTGTCGTTTTTTAAGAAACAATTTCTGCAATACAGCAGTATTTCACTAGAAATTCCCCTCTGAGTTGTGATCAGGAGAGTAAGCCTTCCTTTATTTCCCATCATCCCTTTGTTTACACTCTCTCCTGCTAGCTTACAGCTTCTTATAACCCCAACCTAACATTGCAACAAAAATGGCTAACAATATTGGAGCTATCCATCCGTACAGTTTTGAGTCAGTCTCATCCTGATTTTACACGATTTGAATAAAGAAATCTTCAGAAGTGCAGTTTTAATCTTCATATTCTTTATATTTGTCCTCGATTACGAGGAAAATTCAACAAGAACATGCAAAAACACTTTTTTCATTGGAGTGGGACTTTAACGATTCAGTTGATCGGCAGTTTAGTCGCACTTCTATATTCTAATTTGGGAATGAACCCTAAAGGAAAACAGCAAATATACCTTCTAACCACATTATGTGGGTGGCTAAGTTGTTTTTGATTGCTCCTTTGTGTGTATTAGTAACAGTGCAAATGCACACTTCATCAGAGGTCACAGAGAGAGAGTCACCTAACGCATCAAGATTATTGGCTTATCTCCACAGATGCAGCCTGCACGGGCCAATGTGTGAGAGTGAAGATAATGCCAGTAAATGCTTGTTTCAACTTACTTGAGCAAAGCAGATCCAAAGGCTGTTTTTTTCTTCTTCTTTATGTGCAAAAGATATCTGACAGTAACAAACGAGCTCTGCTGCTTACATTATTAAAGTGGAACAGAAAGAAAGCAGAGGCAATTTAAATTAAAAGTAAAGCCCTACTGTTTGTGCGGCTCCCCACACATTATTCATGCAGCTGTTCATGTCAGTGGTATTTCGGCCCTTCACTGTGCTGCTGCATTAATTAGGCTTGTTTTTCCTCCTCATTTTCGGGTCTTAATTTTCATGAGGTTGACGTTTTATGCTGTTTAAATGTGTTTGCAGATAAACTCTTGGATGACTTTCTGCTCACCTACCCGGTTTTCATGTCCACAAGTGATTTATGTCAAGCCCTGCTGGGACAATATCCTCAACACAAAAACCATTATATTTTAGTCACCAAGTCCTGATCAGGTGATGTAAGCTTATCTAAGCCTTAACCAAGCTCCACCTATTGCACCAAACGACGCAGAGGGATGGAGGACCCGAAGGAGGCTCTGGAGAGAAAGCAAAAAGTCCTGCACCTGGTGTCTCAGTGGATGTCTCGCTGCAAAGACTTCCTGAGAGAAGACCAGCATGTCAAAATCTTCATGAAGGTAGAAGATACTGCAGATGAATATAAAAGATAGATGTGGCTCAGAGTAATAAAATAATCCACCTTGTGCTTTCAGACTTTATATCGGTATGTGCTGAATGATAGCTACGAGCATCCTGCCCTTGAAAAGGAGCTGGGCGAGTTGCAGAAACTCTACCAGCTGCATCGCAGACAGTGAGTGACCATGTTTGCACTTTTTCATTAGTAATTTCCAGAACATCAGAAAAACTAAAAATCTTGTGGTGTGGCCAAAGATTCTAGAAGAACTCGGACTGTTGGACATGAAAAAAAAATCTAAAGATTAAGACAGAGGGTCCATTCTGACAGCTTCTTTATTTAGATTCTTATCAATGAATCTATTCAGAAACAGAAGCGTAAGGGCTGTTCTGGGATGTACCGCTCAAGATCATGAACATAACTGAGCTCTTTATCTGGAATCTCCAAAACGAAAGAAAAAAAAACGAAGGAACTCATGTTCTTTCCATTAATTTGCATTCAGGGCTTTTTACTCTCTTCAGGAGAAAATGTAAAAACGTCTGTGAATGCTGCAAACACACATCCTAGCGTTTTCCAATATATTGCTTAACACAGCAAATATATCTCTACGTCTCCTCTTCACTGCTGTGTGGTTATAAAGGCTTTTATATTGGTTTAAAGTCTGTAAAGGAAAGATTCTCAAGTGTCAGCAAATATCTATCATGGAGTACTTGCTTGTCTTTACAATTACACAAAAATGCATTAGGAACACCTCCTCAGGATACAGAGACAGGAGCTTCATCTGTGAGTTTAAAAGTCAGAAATAATGTTGAAAGGAGGGATTATTGCTGAAGTCTGAACTCCAACATGCCAAAAATCAGATATTTTCAGGAAAATACCTGTCTGATGAGGCAGACTAAGGGTATATTCAGACTGGACACATCTGGTTCACTTAAAGTGAAGCAGATTTCATTTTCCCCAATAATCCTGAAACAAATTTTCAGGCCTGAATGCACTCAAGTGGACCCTGGTGCGGGACCAGGAACCGCTCTCTGAATCCTCTTTTGAGGTGGTCTCGGTTCAGTCTGAGCTCCTATTTGCTCTGGGTTTCCTCAATCTGAATTGGCTCTGTGTTCGGAGTGGAACAACTGGACCAAAACGGCTACCGTAGCCGGGCATTACAGGATGTAAACAGTAGTAGAGCAACAATGAGACACAGCAGCTCTCAGTCTGAATACACGCTTAGATTCCGATTCTGGCGGTACGAGTGCAGAGTCGTAGCAGAACACTCCCAATGCCATCAAAATTCATACACTGACAGTACAGTATATTCACTAATTTTGGGATTAGAAAAAGTGTATTTTCAGCTTCTGAACTCCCTTTTCCACAGAAATCTGAGCAAGAGCAGACATAAAGACATACTTGCTGCATGTGCATGTCTGTACACATAGCAGGCGTGTCTGTCCTAAAGGATGTACAGAAAACACACATTCATTGTATTCTGGTACAAAAACCGTGAATATATTTCTGATCTTAAATGTTCTCATGTTTCATGTCAAACATAAAATTACACTTGTTATGAGCAAACACAATGGCATTTAAGAGAACAATCCTTTGCCACCAGACACAATGCCGCACCCTTCTCCCTCCTTCCTCTTCCTAAGCCTTCAAACGGGAGTTTCTCCCCTGTGGATAGTTTAACCCTCCACCCATTAGGGACCAGATTACGCATCCTGACCCTGCTGCTTCCACCTGACTCGTTCTTTTTATATCCAAAAAGGGAAATCCACAGCATCCACTCCATTAGACCTGCGGATTGCACATGTGGGTGTTCCTGACACAGTCCTGCATTTATAGCCCTTTCACAATCCATCTTCAGAGGAGGACAAGCTTGACTGCTTTGTGGTGATCTGAAGCCAAGTGAAAAGGTGTTATTATTTTTTTTTCTCCTGACACAAGCCTCCCATCAGTTTCCATCTGGCCTTTGTGAAGAGGGACGATGCAGTCACGTGGCTGTGACATCTCACAGTGCAAACAAAAGCCGTTTCTTTCTTGCCGTGTACATCATCATGTGGCATCACAACTCTCACTGAGCTCATTGATGTTCTGCAGTGATTCGGCTTTTTTCAGACATGACAGAAGGAATCAGCCTTTATTAGAGAACTTGCCACTGGGAGGGGATCCCTCAGGGCAAGCTTTGTGCCAACATGCCTCTTGTGATGCAGAGCCCAGCAAAAGCTGAGGGATGATAATGGACACAAGGCTATCTATCACGTTAGCCAATGAGAATAGGCTGATTAAATGAAGGGATCGTGCAGAACGGTCTAAAATCTACTGAGCCCCATAATCTCGCCTTGACATGAGTATCAGTAATGGACTGAACACAGCAGAGGAGAAAGCTTATGCAGTATAAAATTTACGATCTTGTTAACCTGATTATACAACAGGAACCGTTATCATCAGAACAGAGCCGTCATCTCTTTTCTCTCTCTCTGTTGCAGCACAGGGGATGAAGATTCTCCTCACAGAAAGGTATGAACATCTCTTGTTTTCTCCTCAGAGCACCTCAAGAACTTCACACAACTGAGCTGACTGCGCTCTAATGCTCACGTCTCCTCAGAGCGCCATTGTTCTGTGTGAAAATGGCCTCAGGCAGAATGAATGTGTGTCTGAATCCACGCACTTCCCTTCTTTCAGAGCAAAGCGCTTTTCCACCAATTGAGCTGGAAGGAGAACGTGCCGCAGTCCAGGAGTTCGCAGAGGGAGACCAAGGAAGGTGAGACGTAAAACCTGACATTCTTCTCGCATGCCTTTTATCATACACTGTTTCCAAACGAATGAAACAAACCAGTTAGTCTGAACGGGTAAACAGTAGGGGGCTTTCCCAGGAAATGACAGACACTACACAAGCAGGTTCCGGTTTTACTTTACTTTGTACTTTCCATGTACAAGAATAAACTTTAAAATGATTTAATCCCTTGTCTCAAAAAATCCAGAATAAAAAAACAACTAAAGGCAAAAATCCACATTTACTCTAGTCATCATAAATAAAAATATTTGATTAAAATGTTGTAAAATGTGTCATTGAGATGAAAAACCAGCCTTTTCTAAACCTGCAGGGGCCCCTTGTTTCTGTTTGAAAGCATTTTGTAATTTGATTTTTTCTTTACAGTGCTGTGTCATGTGTACGTCACCATGGACTCTTACCTTAGCATGAGGGTCCACTCTGACGTGGTGGTCCAGGAGCTTCTGCAGGCAGTGGCAGAGCGGATGGGTGTTTCACAAGGGGAAATAATATTGGTTGCAATCACATATACTGGAGGTAAATGTCATATCAACTGACCAACTGGATTAGAAAACACAACAGCTACTCACGTTTACCCATCATGGTGCAAAACATCTGACATCAGAACTTTATAAACAGACATTAAAAAGCATAATATTGTATCTTGTATATAATGTAGTGAAGTATCATTAAAGAAAAACCTAAAACGTATTTAGGATTTGAATAAAATAGGTGGTATTTTTCTCTAATATTACAGATACATTGATACAAATGTCTGTAGGCATCTATAGGCTAAAATAAAATAAATGCAAAACGGTCCAACATCAAATAAGGGTGAAAATCGTTCATCATTAAATTATTTAATAATGTTTATTTTATTATGTGCTGAAAACTCTTAAATTCAAGGCCAATCAGAAGACCAAAATAATGCTTTGTGCTGTCTCTTCATAAATAGAGAGATACGTGTCACAGAGCAGTTGTAAAAAACAGTATCTGTTGTGTTTTTTTTATCAGAGCCGAGCTTGGCGCGCTCTTATCTCGAATGTGTGATATCTGCTCGCTTGCTACCTGACAGATTTTAATGGTATTCTGCTGTTTGTGATTTGTTTTCTGCCTCTCAGGCAGACTCCTCCTGCAGCCCCAGGAAAGAGTTTTCTCTGCTTCTTTACGGTCAGTAGAGAGGCTGCATGTTTGCAGGAAGGACCTGGGTGAAGTCCAGGTGAGAGTCTCATCTCGGGTTGTTACTTTCATGGTGAGGTTACTAAACAGGCTTACCTTGAAGTGGAGCAAGGATTTAAAGAGGATCTAGTTTTAGTATATATATTTTTTCTTACTTTGAGGTGGGGAGAAATCCTTCCCATGTTTTTCCATCCCAACAGTGTAAGTTTCATGATATTTGACTTAGTAGATTTTGCAGTAAATTAATTGGAAGAAAAGATGTACAAAATGATATTAAACAACAATATAAAGTATAATGCAATTAGGAATTATACAAATCGAAATGCTTTTAAAGGATAGGACACAGAGTGGATAAACTGCGCAGCCTAAATATCACAAAATAACAACCACACCCAATGCAAAATTAGCCATACCGTGCATTAAATTACCCACATGGTTGCCAAAATCCCATTAATTATCCAAAATATTAATTCACATGGTGCATAACAATCACTGAAATCCCAATGACAATGCATAATGAGACATGCAATTATGCAAACTACCTCAAAGATACACAGCTGGAGACGGAAATAACAAGACCTGCTTGGTCTGTGATTGACTTGGTCCTTGGTCAGAGGGAAGTCTTTTAACATAAATGTCCCCAAAAGTATTTTCAGACATAATCTGTTCATTGTGACCTTAGCAAAGGGCACAGATGTCTTTAATACACATGACATCAAAACCTGATAAAATGTAGTTAGATCGGAGCACAGATTTACTCTTTCAACATGGATGAGGTTGGCTGTGATGCCTGAGGGAATTTTTGTCATTTATCACTTTTGCTGAAATGTGATATTGTGTGTCTGATGTAGAAACAAATGTCTGAGAGGTTATAATCCTCACCACATTTTACAGAACCCATTTGTAGACAACTCAGAAATTCAACAGAGGACAGCTCGCGTTCTGAGTTTGAACACGTGGGATGTGGCTGTTGCCCTCACTGATGTTGACTGGACCATTTTTGACTCGATGCACGAGGTTTGGCCTTAAAACTCGATCAGTCAGCCCTATAAAGTTGAACATTGCCAGCTTTACAAATTCTGATGAAATTATGTTTCTTTGCAGCAAGAGGTGATCTATTTCACCTTCAACCGCCATGTTTGCAGTAGCTACACTATGGCATTAGAACTGCTGCTGCAGCGCTGCAATGAGGTCCAGCTGTGGGTGATGACTGAGGTGCTACTGTGCCCAACGCTCTGCAAAAGGGTCCAACTCATCAAGAAGTTCATCAAGATTGCAGCCCAGTTAGTGTCTTTATTCACATCCCATGACAGTGTGTTAAAACACTCATTGACTGTGATAATTCAGTGAGCACACAGTTTGAAAGTCTGCCAAAGGGATGCTAATTTGTGAGATTTTGGCTCCCTCTGGTGGCGAAATAGTAAATCGCGTCTATCAAACATTTATTTTCCATTTTACTGTATTAAAAAAAGCCTTTGTGCTTCTTTTTCAGCTGTAAAGCACAAAGAAATCTCAACTGTTTCTTTGCAATATTCATGGGACTGAATGCTGCAGCTGTTAGCCGCCTTAGTCACACATGGGAGGTAAGAGCTTTATGACACGAACACTGGATTTTTCATGTTTCATCTATGAGTTTTTAAAAAAAAAATATATCTTTAATTTCTTGGCAGAAAGTTCCTGGGAAATTCAAAAAGCTGTTTTCAGAACTGGAAGCTATCACTGTAAGTTAACGCAGAAAAATTAAGACAAGTAATATTGATATTAACTAACAAATTATAAAAAGATCTGCGGTCTCCTAAACCTCCCACATTCAGCTCCATCAAGTCCTCATGCACAAGTGTGTCCATACTATTTCTCATTTGCTTACCCTAGAAATGTCTTTACAGGATCCCTCACTGAACCACAAGGCCTACAGGGACTCCTTGAAGAAGATGAAGGTGCCAAAGATCCCCTTCCTCCCTCTGCTTCTGAAAGGTGTGTTCATCATCTCATGTCCTTCAATTTCCAAATCTAAAAGAATCAACGTTTCCGTTACCTAAATTTGATGGGACAATTACATGATTTTTACCCTAAATATTGCTAAATATGCTTTACTGTTTTAGATATAACGTTTATTCATGAAGGCAATAGGACATTTCACAACAATATGGTCAACTTTGAAAAGCTGGTGAGTTTGTAGTATTTTTGTTTTTTTTGCAAACAAATAAAAAAGAAAATTTTGTGCTGACCTTTAAAACTCTTTACTTTAAGCACATGATAGCAGACGTGGTGCGACTCATCCGGCAATGTCAGAAGGATCGCATGGGTTAGTAGTTTAATCCTTTGACTTATTAAAAAACACAAACACTTGACTTACAAAACTATCAAGTAAATAATTAATAAAAGAAATGTATGGTCTGGGTGTTAACCTCACAACCTCCAGTATTGTTTGACAGAAAAAGAATAGGTTTCAAAGTGGGGAAAAAAAGCTCTATTGTTACTTACCTCAGACCAGGCCTGCACTTGAATGACTATAGAAAACAGACTGGAAGGATTGTGAATGGTGCTGTCATGTTCTGGAGGTAAAATTCTTTTCTGGTTCTCCAGGAAATGGAATCACACAGAAGAGCAGCTCTGAGGTGCGAGCCTACATTGATTGCCTTCACGTCATTGACAATCAGCAGACTCTGTTTGAGCTGTCACACAGGCTGGAGCCTCGGGCTTAAGGGGAACAGCTCCTCCTCTGCTTCCCACTCCTTTTGATTTGCCAAGGAACCACTTATCACTGTCTCCTTTTGATAGCTCAGGACTCAGTCAGCAATCAAAGGCAAACTGCACAATCCCAGCTGAACATGGGAGGGAGACTTTCAATCATGAGACTGTCAGCAGACACATAAACAAGCAGAAAAAAAGCCTCGTCTCTGGGTGTCTGTGAAAGATGTTTGCATACATGGGCAGCGGTGGGACTGATCCATGGCAGCTGAGAGCAGGCTCAGCCAATAACATCTTACTGTGGAGCTGCAAAGCCAGCATTTAAACTGCAGCAGCAGCAGAAGACACAGGCTGTAGACGTTCATCAGTATGGTCTGCATCAGCGTGCTGCTGCTGTTCATTTCTAGTCCTGCAGATGGCACAGGTTTTCAGCTGAACAGATGGACTAATCACTCCTCTGTGAGGCACATTAACTAAAAGCTGATTGCCTGGGGGTACATTTAACAACCATGGTGTAAAATAATCATAAATCAAGTTTTAAGGGAAGTAAGAGTCTTCACCACATTATGAGGCAACTTATTCAAAGAATACAACTGAGTTCTGTTTTTATGGGCACCATTGGATGAAAGTTTTTTTTTTTTTTTTTAACATCAAACTTAACCATAAAATAGTTTATCTCACAAATCACGTGTCAGAGTTTAACCAATTTCATGTTAATCTGGTAGAGACTACAAGGAAACTGTGAGACAGAGTCTTGGAAATGCACATATGCAACATGAATGGCTGGTATATATTTACTTGTTTTTAAAAAAGCATAGCAAACATCTGTTTATTTCAACACAAACTTTTTTTTGCAATAATCAGGCTTGGTTCAAGGGTTAAGCAACTAGTACCAAGTGTTTTTCTTCATTAAACTCCAAAAAACAAATGTAGATGTTTTTTTTCTTGGTGTGTAGGTTTTTGATTTACATATTTGGAAGTCTCAAAACTTTAAATAAAAAAAGCTACTTTCTTATCTATTTTACATTTTTAGCTTGATGTCTTCCATCAAAATCTTGACAGTTTGGTTTAATCAATAATCAAATGTTTACTTTCACCTCTCAGTTTTGTTCTTAAGTCAGATTTTGGCTTCAGGGTTTTGGTTCTGTCACCACATTTTTATGAGGGTCTTTCCTGCAAGGAGAAAAAAAAAAGAGGAAAGTTCATGGTTTAGCCCCTTTTATCTGGTTAAAATAGAGTATGAGACATCAAAAATAAAGCCCTCCATTTGTGTGCAGTAACATTACAGTGTATAGATTCTGTATGTGTAAACTTTCTATTGACAGGTTCATTTAGAGCAGTTCAAGTAGACACTGTGAAGTGCTGTAAGACCATTTCTGGTCCCCTTTGCTTGTATATTTTAATTTCAAAACTCCTTATCAAAAGAAAGAATGTTCCGCAGTAGTCTCTTATTTTGAAAAACAGAGTACATTTGACTTTATTTATACTGTGTATATACATGTATAGATGTATTAAAGTTCTGAATAACATTTATTTCAGGATATTTGATCTGTTCTCTCAACACAAAACATTTCTGTTTACTACTTTTGTCTGCAAAACATGTCAAACCACGACTGTGCAAGAAATAAAATTTTTTATCAATATGAGCTCTTGATTGGAACAGTTATTTAACTGGATATTAAAGGTCAGTTGATTTCTTTGAAATGTGAATTTGAATTATGCTAAGTAAAATTAAGCGAGTCTATATTCTCATTTGTCCCCAGTTATTGGCTCACAATGAAAGGTTGGGTTCTCGCCAAGGTTTGTAACCAAAACAAATATCTGACATTTTTGAAACATTTTTTCAGAAATTACTGGCTGTCTGAAAAAAATTAAGAATAAGCAAAAAGGTTAAGGTAAATATATAAATTGCAAAGTAGTAGTAATATTTGATCTACTAGTAAGTTACATTTTGAATTCTTCATTACTTGATATCATCCTAAACTAAGGACTGGGAGTTCCTAACAAAAGTTTTTCAAGAACCTTGCTGCTAGATGATCTGTTTTTACATGTATTTTTTTCATGTTTTCCTATTTTTCCTTAAATTTGAACAAAAATACCTTAAAATGGTATTTAATGTTATTTTTGTGAAGCGTGGGTGTGACACAGATGCCCTTCCTGACTTTAACAAGGTGTCCTGCTTGGCCTTTAAAATGACTTATCAGTGGCATGACCCCTGCTGCGCCAGGCTCCGTACCCTACCATTTCCTCCCAAACACTGCCAGCACTGTATCATTTCTCTGACACAAAATGACTGGCTAGCTGCTGCAGCGTGCTAATGAGAGGAAGAGAAGGCAGATGAAGAGAATTTGCAGGAAGACCCGTTTTTCATTTCCTCCCCTGCGATACAATGCACAGAATCAATCTTCTGGCCTGCTGTCTGCAGCCAGAGTGGCTGTGGGGAGGAATTAAGAACAAAAAAGCAGTTATTAGTGTTGGGGGAAATTTTATTTGAAAAGAATGCTGACGTGAGCTCTGCCACCTCCCCAAAAAGCTCCAATGTGTTTTAGTTTTAATGCCACTCTTCTGTTTGTTTAACAATTAATATGGCAGCTGTAGTATCATTCTGTCTGTGGCAATTGAAGTAATAGAATTCACTATGATGAATTTTAGAAACCAGACGTATCTGAGAACATTAAGAATATTTTCTGTATTTCTAAGTTTTAATATTTACTTGTAATAAAAAAAACAACCTAGCAAAATTGCTATAAAAAGATACAATTTTAGATTAGATTTTTGTCTCGATTGCATTTAAAACCCAACTTGGATTGAGAACAGAGAGTAGACATAAAGGATGAGTTATCTAACGTGTTGCTTTCTCACACAAAGCTATCGCTATCTTCAAATAGATGTTTTCCTAAAGGCTCGGCTGAATGAATTACACTAGTCTGTTAGTATTCTGCCTCAGCTGCACAAAAGGTCAATGTCAAATGCACCTCATTTAAAAGTCAATAGTAACCATGCACATCATCTCCTGGGAATTTGGTCCAGGATCCCTCCAGACAGCATTGTGTATCATTCAGTTAGCAGAGGGCGAGCAGAGAGCCTTTTTAATCCTGACCTTCCAATAAAATATGCTCCCTATCCGGAATTACATGGTCCAAAATGGAGACATAAGCTTCCAACAAATCACAGCCACACTCTAGGGAGAGCTGCAGTGGCGTCGGACACAAACATTACATTTTCAACGTGTGAAGGTATAATTCCATGATCTGATGTCAACGCTGTCACATAAAGGAGATAAAAAGTTGTTTTAGCAACTACTGTACTATGGCTGTTAGTAACTATAATTAAACTAAACAAAAGCTAAATGATTGAAATCCTAAAATACTGTTTTAAAAGTTGTCAAAAAGTATTCAGTAGAGAGTCTGTTCACATCTGTGCTTAAACCTCACACGAATAACAGCAGTGCAACTCCAGCTACAACCCATTTGGCTGGAGGCTGTTTGGTGCGGAGGTGGAAGGCGCACACGTAGGTGGACCCACGCTGCTTAGTGCGGTACACTGGACACCTAAAGGTGTTCCTTAGATCCAGCTCCTCTGATGGCACAGCTCTAACGTACAGCACCGGCATGGCTGGGGTTAGATCTCTTAAGACGGCCTCAGAAATGGCACCGACCTCAGAGTCCCAACGGGCCCCTAAGAGGGACGAGACACTTTAAACTGAAAACTCTATTTTGTCAATAACTTGGAAATATACTGAATCAAAATAAAAACAGATGCATTCAGAGAACTGAAATCCAGTTTTATTATTTCTGACTGTTAAAATCATTTACTTACCTTCCATGAAGAGTCCATGGATGTAGGAGCCCTCCCTGGGAGGGTGTCCAAAGTCATCTCTCAGCTTCTTTGTTACATCCACAGTCAGAGTCATCTTGTCCAGGGGCCACTGATTCTTTCGAGCGATGCTCTGCAGCACAGCTGTAACAACGACAATGTACGTGAATATTACTGGTTTCAAAATCATTGTTTTGTTCTCAAGGTGGGTCGTCACCGGTGAGGAAAGACTGTGGGCTGAAAAGTCCAGGGAGCCAGACCACAGCAGGGAGTGTGAAGTCATGAGTCCAGCTGTCCAGCTCCTGACAGCTGAGCATTACATCACTCATCCTAAAGAATAGACAATGCTTCGTTAATCACAAAGCAAAAACAGCCCTTTCAATTGCTAACTGAGCCAACATCTCCAGAGCACTAACTTAGTTACCATTGGGCCAGTGTCTTAGTCGATGGATAAGCAAGTCTGGTCCAAGAATGTGGCACAAAGTTATTGAAAAGTTCAATCTGCAGAGTCTCCATACTTGAGGAAAAGGAAAGTTCTCCCTGCAGATGAAGAAAACAAATTAAGATTTATTTTTTCTTATTTGTGCTGACAAAACACCATCACAGTTAAAGGCACCTTTAAGCCCAATTCCAGCTCAGTGAGGGACCTCCGTATTTCTCCCAACAGAAGATTCATGCGTTCACACTCCTGAAGGCACACTACAGCATATGGGGTTCTCTCTGTTTTCTCCATCATCATCTTTTCCACATTATAATCCTCAGGAAGCTTCTTCAGAATGTCCTGAATTATAGTCATAACCTGACAAATATCATAAACTTGGTTAATGACAAGAATGTTTTTTTTTTATTTACATTTTGGGAAATCTCAGCTACTTTTTCAGGAGAAACTTATCTGTTCCCACCTTCTCTTCAATGCTCTCAACCACTCCCTCCTCTCTGGCAGCGCCGTGTGGCTGTAGCTCCAGCAGAGCCCTGAAGAGATTGTCTGAGGCCACAGTAAGACACTCCAGCTCAGCGTTTGGATGGAGGCCGTACAATGTTGGGCTTTCAGTGGGGAGATGTTCCTCAATATAACTGTGGTAACCACTGTACTCCAAGAATGGAGGAGCCGGAAATCCCGGACACAGAGAGATGCCGGATTCAAACTACAAGACAAAAAACACAAACAAAAAAATAAACAGGACTTAGATTTAAAAAAAAGTAAATGAATAAATAAACTAACAGGAGTTTTTGTTTTTTACAGGATTTAACCCATTCATTAGCACTGGACATAGAAGCATGAAAACATGTTTACTGCTGGTAGAGGTGTATCCTTAAGCATCACAATGAACAACAAACCTGTATTACACCTTAACAATCATCAAATTTGAGTGCAGTTCTCCTTTACATCCCAAGAGGGCACCATTTACCTTAATGGTTACTCAAAATAGTTCAAACAAGTTTTCTTTCCTATTCCTTGCTGCAAACATAGCACAAAGAACATGAAATAATTATACGTTCAAAGTTCTGAATATGTTGTTTTTCAAGTAAGATAACTCATTCTGCAATTTACTTTCTTAATTGAAAAAAAACATTTAAGATAATTAATACGTAAAATGTAGACAATAGACACGCAAGGTTGCTTCGAGTTCTCACTTACCATTTTTGGATGCATGAATTGCTGTAGATAGGTCATGCAGAGTCTTCTGTCCCATTCATCAGTGATGTGACCTCCATACATGATCTCTCCAAAAAGGTAGCACAAGTCCTCCCAAGGTACCTGCATAGACTATCAAACACACACAAAAAACACTGCACTTTTCAATTAAAGAAACAAAACAAAACATAAAAGTATGTTAAAAATATCAGTAACTTTTATAAAATCAGATATTTTTTTAAAAAAATACTTCCTTCTTTTTCTTTTTATTAACCTGAAAAGCCTTGCAGTATATGCCAATAAACACATCACTCAAAAAGCTTTGGCAATGAGTGAAATACGAGAAAATGTGTTTCTTTCCCACAAATGTGTGACCCATGAAATTGTTCCTCAGCTGAAGATGAGGATCCGTAAGGGTGAAGGAGGAAGAAAAGAGCTTGTGATTCATAACAAATTACAAAAGCTGCAAGTTCACAATCATTTGTACCTGTATTGTTTTGCAAATTACTTCCTTCATCAGCTCTAATTGCAGTGATCACTTATGGACCGTTGTGAACTGTCACATTGGCTGCATGTAATTACATTTAGGATAACGCTTCATTGCCTTCCTAATGAATTCTCTGTATACGCACATACAGGTTACTGTTTGGTTAACATAATGAAGGACATTCGTTTTTGGAGGGCAGAATACCTTGGAGATGTAATTGGTTATGACCAGAGTAATAAGAGTTCTAAGAGAAATGCATTAGGAGCTTTGAGGAGCGCGGCAGGGAAAGAATGGATTTTTTTGTTTCCACGAAATAAAACTTAATTATAGGATGCATGTTCACAATTATTAGGAATTTGAAAAAGTAAATGGGGACGAAACATTTCATCACACATAACACTGGAACACATTAACTCAAGAAATAATTGGAGGCACATCTGTGTCTGAATGTCACTGCTAATCCCTCTATCAGTGTGAATTTCACTACTTTTAGATTTAACAGCAAAAAAAAAAAAGATAAAAAAAAGTTTTGTTAAAACAATCACAATAATAGGAAATTCAACTTAAAAGAAAATAAAAATATCAAAATACTTTGGTATTGGCCTCCAAGTAGTTGAATAGCACATTGGTTGAAATGATGAGGTCTCCTTTGCTGAAGGGGTAGTTCTGGTTCCATCCTTGTGGGCCAAATTTTCGCCGTTCTGTTACACAGGAATGAAAGAAGCAAAGGGAAAAGAAGAGGGAGTTGAACTCTCGCTCCCTTGAGCAAACGTCCAGCGTCTCCTAAAAGTGAAAAGGCAACAAGAAGAAAAACAAAGAAAAAAAACTTTGAGGAACAAATGGACTTAATTTCTTGGACACAGCAACTTGGAAAAACATTTGATAATTTGCTGTCAGCACTTCGAAAAAAACTGTTTCTTGAACAGGATGGAGAAAGAATTTGACTTTCGTATGAAATTAATTTTGAAGAAGGATGCGGTACCTTCTATCAAGACACCATCAAGTGGACAGCCTGTACCTTCACCCGTAGGTTTTATTCTAGGCTGATCATATTCACACATATTTACGTGCGACCAGCACAAAAAATATGTAATAGTTCAGCCAAAATACACCTATTACCTAGTTCTGAACTCCCTGAACATTTTAAAATAAAAATTGTAAAATACCAGCTCAGTTGACACTAACAATAAAAACAGAGTTAAAGTATTTAAAATCCCATTTCTTCCAGACTCTGATAGTGTGTAAACGTCAGCAGCATCTCTCTGCTTCCTCCATATCACTGCTTGTTTAGTTATTCGTGTCAACACGCAGTTAAACTGCTGTACCTATTGTTATGGCTCAAAAAGCCTTTAACATTTTTATACGCACCTGACTGAAGTTGCTAAGAGCTGCATGCAAACTGGCATTCATGCCCGTGGGTGGTTCGTTTGTGATTTTTATGGCACTCTCCAGCATGCCTTTGGGGATTACATGCTGCTCAGGCCTCAGGGCTGGCTCCCCAGTGAGGAAAACCCTGTAGCTGGGATGACAGCTCTCTGCTGCTGCCTCCAGAAGAGCATCTAGAGATGGCAGCCAGTGAGCCACGAGGTGAACATTCTGCACAAAAAGCATCCAGAGAGAGAATGATTTCAAATAAAACTAAAACTTTTTTTTCTAAAATTATTTTGGTTCTACAACAAAGATCCACAAATTTGCAGGAATCACTAATTAACTGAGTTCCTGCCTTCTCCCTAAAGGAGCCATTTATGGAGGCCATCTAGCCAATTATGGCTTTTATTGAACCAAATTGAGTTTATTTCCCATGCTCCGGGGATGAGATAATATCATTAGTAGGAGTAAGGGATGCTGCAAGTGTAGCCTGAAGCCATTAGTGGTAGATCTTTTCATGAAAAAAAATATATATAGTATATATCCACCTGCAAAATGACCCAGTGTCCCAGTTGAGATGCATTCTTGAGAACCTTCTCAGCCACACTTTCCTGCCCCTGTCCCAGAGAAAGATTGTGTAAAGTGCCCTTGTCTGTTGAGAATCCCAGCTTCAAACCTAAAGAAAAAAAAATTGTAAAAAACCTGCCCTCCATCATCCACCTAAATTACTGTAAGTAAGTTTGTCTGGAAAATGTTTTTTTCTTAACGTTAAATCTGGGTTTGTATGACATTTTGCGTATATTCATTAATAAACTTCTAAATCTAAATAATGTGAAGAGGAAAAAAAACACAATTAGGTCTCTTATTCAGAATCACAAAACCCTGTGGTTTTGATCACAGAAACAAATAATCAGTTCTTCTTGTTTGGCCCTTAAAACTGTGAAGATTAAGTGGCTACAGGTTGTTGCCACACAGGTTTACAATGGTGTATAACGTAATTTAGCTGATCACAATTAATAAATTGTAGTTCTTGGAAAGTGCTAGGAGCCACGTTTTATTGATTTTATGACAGGAGCATGCCAGCTGATTGAAATTTGAATGAGGGCAGCATTTGACTGGACACGCTAAACAAAGTCCAGAGGCTTTCTTGTTTGGATTTTATCAAACATTAGTTCTGTGCTAAGACACTTGGATTCTTACAAATTTAGCTTTTCTCTTATCAATGTTCAAAACAGTCACTTGACTCTTTTTTTTGTGAGCGAAGACTTTTTTTTTTTTTTTTTTTTAACTTGGGCATATTTATCGTATCAATAAGCTTTTAACGGGTGACTTTTGGAATTATATTAAAATTAATTTGATGATCCAAAAAATAAAAGAGTAAATATATGTCAAATTTTGAAGGGGGAAAATACATTTCACAGCAGTGTTGAAGTAGTTTAGACAAAATCACAGATATGTAGTAATTAACAAACAAACACCAAGTACCTTGTTTTTCCACATCTCTGAGTGGATCCACTCCAGGAGAGAGGATGAAGAACACAGGGGTTGATGGTCCACAATCCTCATACAACTTTTCAAAATCCAAGCGGGGAGTATTTATGTATTTGCTTCCCATGCTTTCTGCCACAAACTTCCTACAGTAAAACCCCAAGTGATTAGTGAAAATCCCTATGCTGAGAGATCCAAATGCTCTGAAGTTATACTCTTACTGTATTGCGTAGGTCATCCGGTCAGGGCGCAGTGCTCTAAGGATAATGAGCTTTTGAAATGAGCTCTTGTTCTTCCAGTCCTGTGGAAGTCTTTCATTTTCTGGATAACTGGCCTCCACGATCTTTCTCCAGGGCTTCGGTGAGCTTTCAATGTCTCTGTCCAGGCCACTGAAACAGTCCATTCTAGATATGCCCTATGTCAAAGCAACTGGCATTATTACCAAAGTTGGGAATTGATTATTAAATGCTTCTATTTTTGAGATAATGGTCGGCCTCATACCTTGATGGCTTCCCAGGCTTGTGGTGAGAGGAAAGACACTGAGCTGAATTTACCAGCTTCCACTGGGAAGTGGAGTAAATAGTAAAACTCCTGCATATCAATCAGGCCTTGTTTGAGCAGAATCTGAAGGGAAAAACCAATATCAGTTCTCTTTTTTGAATAAATCACACTTTCGTTTTTAACAGAAAACTGGAAAAGCAGCGAATAAGTAGCAGTGAATGTGAAGCTGCCAGATGAAGGACAGCCCTCAAAGTAGCATAACTCTGATGAAGAAAACAGTTGGCACAATGACAGATAATTGCATTATGGTTTAAGAACCAGCCCCCCTGTCAGAACCAACTGTCTGAACAGCAGCCGTTGGGTATGGTATGAGAGGTAATCAATAGCAGCGTATGGCAGAGCTGACTGCTTTTAATTGAAGTTAATGTGGGGGCAGAAAACTACTTTGATTGATGAGAGTGACAACAAGCCCCACCTCTGAGGCGGACCTCGGCCCCTCACCTGGAAGACAATGTGTGACAAGAAGGTTAACTTGTCTCTCTCAAACAGGCCCTGGCTGGTGTACAGGAATACAGACTGGGTGATGGCTTCAGTGAGGGTGTGCACCGTGGTGCTCACATCCTCATCCCGTTTGGCATGTTCCATTGCTTTGTTAAACATTGAGTAAAAGGCCTGAAAAGCAGACAAAAAATGAATCGATGATGGGCTACAGGAGCTCAAGATCTGTCAGAAGGGCGCAAACATTTTTTGTAAGTTTATTTTGAAGCTTTTATGTCATTTGATCAACACGTTGAAAGCGAAAAACTACAAAAACAACCTTTTTTGTATGTGTGTTTTTGACAAATATGGTGCTTGTATTCTCCTGAAAGCTCTTCAGGGATTCACCTTGAGTGAAAACTGGTAAATGGGGTTAATCTTGCTGAGGTCGTTGATGATGAAGAAGAGGAGTGACGCTCTTTCAGCTGCTGGGCGGTAGAGCTCCCGAGCCTCGTTGATCTTTGTCTCGTTCTCTATGGCCTCCAACACCTGTGTGTTCCAGTTTACAAAATGAGCTATTAGGCTTTCAGTCGTGCTCCAAAACCATCTCATTACATTTATTCCTAACTATACTATATCACTTATGGGTCATGCAATCAAAACAAGTGTGTGCTGTTGTATAATTCAAAAATGTGAGGCAAAATGAGAAAAAGAACCAGATGTTGTAATCACATTACCTTACACTGAATGCAAGCAGCCATGCTCTTGGTGTTTTCCAGTTGCTCCACAAGAGAAATATCTCCCAGAAAATTACCCTGAGCTGCAGAAAGGCGGCTTAGGAAGTCATCTTCACATCTTTTTAGCTCAATCTTGAAGTCATTTTGTTGCTTGGTCAGCTGCATCTTTGTCCATACAGATGAAAGGTTTTATGGTTTTATATCAAGTTACGATCACTTTATTTGAATTCAAAATATTAAAAGCAGATATAACATTTTCATGAAAAAAGAAAAGGTTTACCTTGGAAGCTTCAAGTTCAGGTCTTTCGTAAAACACCACCTGTCCTAAAAGCTGCTCCTCCAACCCCACAGAGGTCACGGTGAAGTTTATGAGGGTGGTTTGAGCCTGGAGCTCAGGGGGGAAGTGTGGATTGGCAAGTTTGGTGTGAAGAATAAGCTGAAAGTTACTGTTATATTCACACTCCTTTTCCCCAATCTGGATGTATCTGGGTGTAAAAAAGGAAAACAATTTATTTTTTTACTTTTGCTTATTATGTTTTTATGAACATTTATTCATTATAAAATTTGTACTCAATTTTATAACAATAAATATTTGATATTTTTCAGTAATAAATATTTTTTTTTAAAACAAGAAGTAATCTAAATCAGGACATTCAAAGGCCCAGGCTGTGGGACAAAGATGTTCCCCGCAATCCTGAAGAAATTAAGTAAAAGAAAAAGTGGAAAAGGTGTCACATTTTCAAAGAAAGATTTCACAGCTTTTATTTGCAGAAGTGAGCTAAATAATGAAATCATAAGTACTAAGAAACTGAGGCTTTTTGGCCATTTTATGGCTTTGATGGACAGAGTTTAGTGTTTCACTCACAGTCAAGCCCATTGACTTCTGTTTTGAAATAATTGACTTGGGGTGTGATCAATATCTCAAGGGCAAATTTGACAAGTTTTGAGATATACTATCAGTGTCTGATATCAAAATAGCCCAGATGAACTCTCTTGGCTGCAAAGGTTTTGTCCATGCTTGGACTGCCTACCTTTTTGGGCTAGTTCTTCTGCAATGAAAACCAACCAACATGAGCATTTGAGGGACATCCTGACATTGTTTGCTTTTCAGAATGGAATTTTGAGGCTCATGTGAAAGTTAATTAGTGCAATGTTTCAGAGGCAAAATTAAAACAGCAAGTACCCTCTCAAAAAGACTGCCACAAACTGAATAGAGCTCTGTAAAAAGAAGTATTTTTGTCAAATTTCTCAAAAGCAGTACATTTTGCAACAACAAATGGCAAAATGCATGTCTTTGAGTTTGATTTTGGTTTATATAACCTTGTTGCTCTAACAGAGCTACAACTTCATTTTTTTATGTTACAGAGTACAAGGACATAGAGAGAATTTTAATATTTTAACAGCTCTCACTTCAATTTTAGGATGTCATTTAGGTAGTTAAATAAATAAAACAAAAATGACTAAAAAGATGTGGGGTATGTGCTGTATTTAAATGTGAAAAAAAATGATTAGATCTGGAAACAATAATCAAACTATTATGCATAATCTCATATTCTTTAGTGTCATTTATATGTTATGAAATGTTTTTCAATTTTGTTTATTTGTGTTTTGTCAATTCTACCCAAGAAATATGAATGCAGCTAATTTGATGTGAGGCATAGCATGTTTTTCCCCGGGGACCCTTGTGCAGCTGTAGAGCAGTTGATCTTTGATTGGAGCCTTACAGGTTCGATAGCCGCCATGTGTCGAAGTGTCCTTGGGCAAGATACTGAAGCCCGCATTGCTTCTGGTAGTTATAAGTTGGTGCCAGTGTTTGGCAGCTGAGTTGTCATCAGATGTATGAATGTGTGTGTGTGCATGGAAGAATGAGACTGCAACTGTGAGGTGCTTTGGGTCTTCAAGGAAGGTAGAAAGCATAATACAACTATACACCTTTTACCATTTACCCTAAAAGGTTTAATAAACACTTTTCTAACATACTTCTAACTATTCACACTATCCGAAAATTTGATTTTTTTTTTTCATTATTATTATTTGTTAGATATAGGGGTATGAGCAAAGCTATGAGTGTTATCTTGCAAAACTTCACAAAATGTCTATTTTCTAGTTGGTTTTGACCTTCAATTTGAAAGAAATAATTACAGGAAAACTATGTTTATAGGAGTTGAAACATTACTAGCTTCCTTGATTCAACTAAAGGAAATATAGTCACTTGTGGGGAAAAAGTTAGTCTTGTGTCTTTTACAGTAGAGTGAACGTAACTTCAAAATGAAGTTGACGAGCTATCTGCAAACTCCACGTCCCTCTGAAGGCCTTTTCATTCTCATGCTCTCATAGATCACAACTTTAGCTTGCTTTTACCGTGGTAAATGTGTTTTGAAATATCCTTGAATAAACATGAAAGATTATCATAATGCCAGCCAATACTTATTTATTTCTGCAATTCAATTAAATTAGCACAGACTTGATGAACCTGGTGGGTTTTCATTTATTTCTAATTACCCCGCAGGTGTCAGACAAGGCCCCCATTTTTATGGCACAGGTTTCTTGTAGCCTAGGTATGGTTCAACTCTATATCTTCACAAGCCAGAATTAATGTACTATTGATAGAACCATTACTCCACCAAATTAAAGTCTTTGCTGATGGATTGGCTTGTAGTCTTCCGTCAGCCATGAAAGGAATAATTAGTATTCATTACTTCACACTCTACAACATTCCAATTATTAATGAACTTCAGCTGTGGAGCCCTACCAGATCCATCATGGCTGCCCCACAAGGTTGTATTAATCATTGACAGAAGCAAGTGTGTGGGTCATCTACAAGGGATAAACTTATAATCAGATTTACTATGATAAATTGTTACATCTGGACAGACAGCCTTTCAAAATAAGCTCAATGCAGAGGCTCCACAAAACTCAATATTCATGGTACAACATAGATCAGGGCAAGAAAGATGTAAACATTTCTGTGGAGAGAATCTAAACAGAACATCAATATGTGGTATTTTCCATTTATGCTGCTGGTTGCACAGTTGATGAAATTTACTGTATTTTTCTTTTTAGAGTAACGGGTGATCGGAGCAACAGCAGAACAGAATTTCTGCAGCCATTTTTAACAGAACTGATGATTTTGATGAACAACTGCAATATTAGACATTTTTCAGTCAGTTAAGAGTCAAGTGCAGATTTGGGAATATGGAACAAATTCAAGACACCAAGAGCTACTTCAAAAGTTACAAAAGTTTACAGGTAGGAGGATCTTGCATTATCATTGTATGCTTTAATTGATGCAGTTATTCTTGTAAGAGCTGTGTCCATTTATTGATGTTATTTGAATGGAATTCACACCAATATGAGCAAACTAGTGTTATAAAATTATTGACTTCTTTACTTGGTACATAATGATGAAGGATCATTAAATCTAGTGTGATACTAGACAGAAGTCCTTATACATAAGCATGGCTGTTCTCAATTTGCCTTTTACACTCAGCCTCAGCTGTTCAATATTCATTACTCCTAAAGAATATAAACACACAAATGTACATCCATCACTGCTCTTGAGAGGCCAATCAATATTTTGGCTTGTGGGACTTAGACTTGAGCTGCAAATTCATTTCTAATCGAAAGCGTGGACAATAATAATGCATTCAGTCATGTCATTCTGCTGTTTCAATGCTCAGTGTGGTTAAGAAATCTGGCAAATCTCTGCCAGTTGTTTCATATCAGAGCAATATTGGGAAATGCTTATGAATATGAATAGAAAAAACCTGGACTATTGAAAAAAAAAATTAAAAAAATTATTTCTGTACTTTTTAATCTCTAAAATGCAGATGTAAAATGGTTCAGTACAAACCTTCCTCTTTTGATCGTTTTTCTGCCTAGCAGAGGCTCCAGGAGTGGGTCGACCTTTTCTGGCAAGTTTTCTATCAGAACTGTTTCACCACAAACGAGAGCTTGTTGAATAACATCTAGATACCTGTTACAAAAAAGGAAGCAGAGAAATCGAACACTATAATACCTATTTTTAAGTCATCACAATCAAAAACTGAAATCAGATGTTGTCTTGATTGACCTTTTCTGTCTGAGCTGCACCACCCTAAGTTTTGACCCAAACCAGTTTCTGATCCATTTGAGGGCCTGTTGCTGTGGGTCGATGATGAGTGGCCAACGCTCGCTGATGGTCAGGATGGCAGCATTTTCAGTAGACATCCTATCATTTGGCAGGCCCTGGTTTTGCCAGGCAGCCACAGTGACATCATCAGTAAGCATACGAATTGGATCCAGGCCATCTCTGAGAGGTGCAAAGACCTGGAGCCAAAAAAAGGGATTTCAAGTCCTTGCGCCAGAATTAATAAGCCAAAATTGACATGTTTTGTCCTGATAGGCCAATCAATATTTACGGTGGGTTAATTCACACCGTAATCTTCACCGTAGTCTTCAAAGTATCAAAAAAATTATTTTACCTTCTAAAACTGAAGGAAGGGAATCCATGCATTGTTGAAAAGCTCCCCACGAAACTGGCTGTTAAAGTAGCCCAGATATGAGACAAACGCTGAGGTGAGAAGGACATCCACACAAAGGCTTTTCTGTTGCTTTTCATAGCCGATCATTTCCTTGCCCCAGCGCTCCTTTTCTGACTGCAAGACATTTCAGACAGTGTTTCGATTTCTTTTATTTTAATAAAAAACAAAAAATAACCACATTTTAAAAGGCGTTCAACGAGATCCGCTGAAGAAAGTACATAGAAACTTTGCATTCATTTACATATAATGTATTTTCTAAATAAGACAAGAAAATCTAAGCACTACAACAAATGTCTTACAATGGCTCTCAGAATTTTCTGCAGATTTACCCTGCATCAATACAGCATTCATTTAAACCTTCAATACTATGACTGTGACAGTCTGTGACAATAAATCACGTGTGGCATTTTCTTACAAGGGGCAGTGGATCTGGAATATGTCATATAATAAATTCTCAGACAGTTAAAAATCACTATAATTTTACCCTAATGTATTATGGATCTCCTGTAATATCACTCAGTCTGGGGTGAGACATTGTTAATTTCGAACAGCTGTTGAGGCTTTGAGGTAAGTTAATGATTAAATATGGAAGGCCTGATTTATTAGTCTCTACACTATTGCTTCCAGGTCAATGCCATAAAGACAAAACATTTATCTTGATATGCTTAAAAGCCAAGCTGTTCCACACAAACCACATTTATTCTGTGAAAGAAGAAAGTCAAACTTTCAAAATGGCCAATAAAATTACCATCTTTTATTTCAGTTAAGCGCCAACAAAAAGGAAAGATGTGCACAGAAACCCATGAACGCAGGCATTATCTTTTTGAAACTATGTAGCATTTAGTAAGTGTGCACAAATACAGTTTTACAATTATTTTACTTTAAACTCATGTTGTATAGAACTCAACAAAGAGAAAAATGATATAAAATCCTCAACCAACAGCTCAAGAGTATAGAAAAACTGCATAGAATACAGTTAATGATAATATCAGACAATCATTTTCTGTGCAAGGAAACCTCTTCAAAGAACAAACAGGGAGAACTTTCAAAATAAGATTTTTAAGTCTTTTTTTTTTCCTCATTTTAGAAACTCATTCACTAGCCTAGCTCAGTCATGCGTGCTCTGTGGTGCAGCCCTTCATATCTCACACATGTTCCCTGTATGCTGCTAAACCAGCCAGTAAAATCTCCATTTGCCTGACCTGCTCGTAAAACTGTCAGACTTCCTGCCAGGGTATCACAACTTTTGGTTCAGAGTTGGGATGCAGTTCCATTGCCAGCCTTTCTATGTGCATGCCCCTACCTAAATGATAGCTAATTCTATGCCAGGTCAGCCCCAATGACACCACCAAACTCTCACTTCTCTCATTGTTTACCATTAAGCCTTTAACTAGCTGGTTGGCCAGCTGGATGGTCTGGGTGGTTTGTGTCACCTCCTTCTGACAGCCAAGTTTCTCAGCCGTAGCCCTTTCAAACTGAGTTGTTAGGTTCTGGAGGCTGGCATCAAGATCCTAGAGAAAGACATAAGGATATTAAAATATTAAACAAACACATTCCTTTAGACCACCTTTAGCAAGCTGAGAGTCTTCTCACTGCTAGCTTCTTTTGAACTACAGTCAATTTGGCTGTTGCCATTTCCAGTTCTCCATTAGCTCGTGACAGTGCATCTCGCTTTGGGATAACTTCACAATAAACCTAAAAAAAGAGAAAAAATAGCCATTATTTCTAAAGGAAGTTCTATGACACAGAAAAAAACCTCTTTAATCTTTACTAAGATTCATCCAAATACAACATCTGACCTCATAGTATCTGACAATATTAATCGTCCATGCACAAAGACCAGCTGCTGCCGTAGATTTGGTGTAGACTAGATCAGGTTGGAATTCTGGATTTCTCAGATATTCTTGTTTCACCACAGCCAGACAAGAATCTGGAATATGTTCTTTGTCATATGACACAAGGGCCTGCAGAAAATCATCCACCTAATACGCAAAAAGACATAAGCAGATAAAATGTTACCACTTGGACTAGGGAGTATTTTGGGGGAAAAAAAAAATTATTTACATGTTAAAAATGTATGGACTCAAACACAAGTCACTAAATAAGAATAAGGGTACAAACCTTAAACCTTAAATTCACTCCAAAGCGAAGCTTACCAGCTCAGTGGCCTTGTGGAAGAGTGTCCAACCTTAGACTCAAAGGTTGTGATTTTAAATTCAGGCTAAGTCATACTAAATATCTTTAAAAAAAATGGGACCCAAAGCCTCGCTGCTTTACACTTAGCAGTAAGGGGTTGGATTGAGGGGTTAAGCCACCAAATGGTTCCTGAGCACGACTGTGTCTGCAGCTCATGGCTCCTCCAAGGAATGGGTCAAACATGTAGAAAAAAATTTCACATGTCTAGGTGTGTAACAACTATTACTATATAACCTCCACTGCTATCAGAAATCGGAGCTCATGTAACTTTAATGTGGAGTTATGAAAAGGATTCTCTAGTAACCATAGTTGTCATTGTTGACTTTACAATCTGGTTTTTGCGGCCACCTCCTGCCATCTGACTGTTAGGCTGCTTAATTTTTATTTTAGGTGTATTGTCCATTGTGGTCTCATATTAATTTTGAGTATCCACTTGCTTTTAGGTTATTCTCATGTTTGCAATTATGGCATGTTATTTGTTTGTTCTGTTCTGTTGATTTTACAGAGACTTTTAATATCTGTCAAGAGACTGCATATGAAAAATTAGCCGTTTAGTTGTGACATAATAACCAAAATTTGAATTTTAAACCAAGTAAAGTCACATTAAAAGTAAAAAATAATAGTCAGTTTTGTCTTTTCTCAAATGGATAAAAAAATACTTTCTGAATTCAGAGTTTTACAGTTTTTTTATTGTCACTTCCTTAAAATGTGATCTTTCACGGGCAACCTAGGTTGATAAGGTTGTAACTTAATGTGAATAATTAGCCGTCTCAGTTCCCAATCATACAAAGTTGTAATCAGAAAGGATGAAAAGCCTCACACAAAAAGCCTTTACAGCCGGAAACATATATTTTCACATTTTTGAAAAGGCTATTGAATCAACATAAATCTTATTCAGATGTAAAAGAAGTTTGTCAATCAAAACATAGAAACTCGCTTGTCTAAAACAAATGCACTATTCCACAAATATGTTTGAACAGTAGCAAGTGGTTAAAAAACAGGTCAAATGTGGGTGAAAGCATATTCAGGAAGTCATTGAGCTTTAGCATTAACATTGCTAAGCTGCTGTGCAGGGCCAGGTCAACGTCCACACAAATTAGGTTGACATTAATCAGACAGCTGTGGGAGATGATGAAAACCTAACCTTGCCCATGAAGGCCCGAGCCGCCCTCCAACTCCGATCCTTAGGCACACGACCACGCGGGGACAGCAGAACCATTACAGCAGCTGCAACATTTCGAACTGCTTCTGGGGGATTTGGAAAGGCTTTCAGCTCAGTAAGATTCACCTAAAACATAATTACACACACAATTTAATTCATTTTTTTCATTTTTTAAACTTGTGGAATTTTGATCTATAGAGCAAAAATAATGTACCTTGTTTAAAGTGTCCAGAGCTGCTAATGCAGCGGTCAGTGATGGCTCTGCTTTGGCTAACTCACTTTCACACTCTCTTTGCTTTGCAGCAATTTCTGCCTGCATGACAGCAACCTGTGCATACCCAGGTAATGACATCATTCATAAAACAATTGCAACAAAAGCTGGTCAACAAAAAATGTTGTCCAACCTTCTGTGCTTCAACATCTGCAGCTTCCTTGTTCGTCCTAACTTTTTCAGTTTGCAGTCCAATCCTTGTTATTAAATCTTCAATATTCTGGTTTTTGAAAGATAGCTCAGCTTCTTGTGATGCCAACTTGGATTTTAGATCTTCAACCTAAAATAGTATAGTTTGGAATTAAAAACATTATTATTATTTTTTAACAAAAATGTGAAAAATAAGTCAAGTTACATTGTTTAAAACCTATGTCCCAGCATCAAAGCTTTACCTGAGCAGCCGTGGTGTGGAGCTTCTGTAGGCCATTCTCAAGCCGGTTCATCTTGTGCTGAAGCTGAGACCGACTCTTCTCCAGAAGGTTCTTATACAGGTTGATTTGCTGGAGAAAACTCTTGGGGGTGGTGTAATTGTACCTCTTCTCATTCAGGAGGTATTTTTCACTTGCTTGGTTGACACTGGTGTGAACATAGGCCATGAAAAGACTGATGGATTCCTGGGCGGCAGGCTAAAAAAAAAAAAAGACAAGTGGGGAGATGAAAGAAGAGGGTAAGGCTGAACTGAGTGGATTTTAACACCCCAACTCTGATGGGAGCTGAAATATTATCTTCATAAAGTTTGAATTCATCTACAAGTTCTGCCATCTTACTAGGCTTGACTTACTCAATCTGAAATTTGGGTGCTGCTGGCAGAAATTATTACATTTTGAAGCCTCTGTTAAAATAATGTTTTTAGAGCACTGACATACCACTTGTAAAACATACACACTGTTAACAATACATGTGTAGATTCCATGCTTCTCAACCCCTAATTCTACAGCTATAGTTGAGTATTCATCACAGGCAATAAAAAGAACCACTTCCACCATTAATCACGCACTTAGCAATCAATTAAAGCTAAAACAAATGAGTGGAGAATATGGGGATCAAACCTGATAATAAGTCACATATTGTTAATGATCACAGCTCAGGTAGAGGAAAAAAAAATCATTATTAATTAAGATCTGGCATAATGTGTTTTGACAAATCATGCTGGGTGTTGTTGAGATCTGTTAGAAGCTCATTGATTGGCCTAGTCTAACAACGATTAGTAGGCTAAGCATTTATAACTTTTAATAAATGATCATTTCATTTGATGGGATCCTGCCTTTTAAAGAAGATAAACAATCATTATTGACTTTTTTTGCAGTTTCTTTATTGTGAAAATGCTAATATTACTCACATGTCTATGTATCTAACCTTTCATTTACAAAAATGTTTGACCCACCCAAAAGCTTCAAGAATAACATAAAAAAGAAGAAAGCACAAACATTTATCACTTGCACTCCTTAGATGATTCCAGCACTTAAAAGTTCTGGAGTTGTAATTGTTTTCCACTTTGAGCCAATATTAACAAAAACTCTGTGAAAAGCAGATATTTTGTACAATTACACGACTGTGTTCTCGCAGATTAACATCCGCAGATGTACTTACGAAAAAAACAGAAAGCAGTGGTCTGGCACATATTCGAATATGTGATGACACTTCCTGGTGGTGACAGCTGCGCCACCTTAGAGGGTCATTATGGGCTTAATCAGTCTTCTCTCATTAACAAAGATGACTCTGGGTTGTGATCGCTTCACTGCTATGATGGAAAACAATAAAATGACTGTGCTCACTGTTAGTCTCCAGGCATGTGTTCGGCAATTTGTCAGTTTCTCAGCAGAGAACTAATGAAGATAGATGTCTGGAAAAGTTAATCCAGCTGCACAACAATAATTATAAGGTGCTTGTGAAACATAAAAACTGTCTGTAGGAAATGTGTATGCTTTTCAAAAGGTGGTTAAAAAAGATGTTTTCCACAGTTGTTCCAGTTTGTTCCTGAATTTGACAAAAACCCAGAAATACTCAAGGTTGCAGTTCCTTAAAGGACCACTGGGGGCTGGTTTCAGAAAAAAAATTCATATAAAATACAGATTTTACACAACCAAAAAATCTTTGCACAGCTTGGTGGTAAAATATTTTCACAAACAAATTTCTCTTTTGGGAGTGTGTCTATTTTTTGGTTTGTTTTTAACATTCCTTTTAACTTTTTTAGGGCTTACATTTTTGGTATTTGTAAAGGCATGTGTTCTGCATTAACAAAACTCTCTCTATGACTGACCTGCCCCAAACAACTATTTTTGGTGCATTATCGAGGAGGGTGAAGCAAACTTCAATCAATATGTCTCACCCATTTTTTGATTTTTTTTTTTTTACATTTACATTTGAGTGATGGAATTATCTGTTTAATGTATACATGTCTACAGTTGAGACACAGACAGTGACAAGCAGGAAGGCACATAACAGTAATTTCATTTTAAATCTGACTCCTCAAATTAAAGTCAGATGAAACACATGGGTTCCAAAGCCTAACCTCAATGCCTTCAATGTCTTGAAGGAATCTGTGGCTGACTGACTGCAGAGCTTCATCGGTCCAAGGATGGAACCAGTCAATGGTTGTGCAGCTAAAAAGGGCAGGAAACTGACGGGCCCTAACCCGCAGGGCACTGCCCAGAGGAGAGAAGCAAAGTATGACCTAAAAAAAAGAAAGAAATGCAAGAACGTAGTTGAAGAGTCAACAAAGCTGATCTGCATAAAAAATATTTATGCTTTACTCATTTTTTCTTTGCATATTTGTCACTCACTAAATGGTTTAGATAAATAAACAAATGTCAACACTACACAAATTAAACTTGAGCAAAAATAAATACAGTGAAATAAACATTTATCTAAACAAATCAAAGCTGTCTAAAATGTGTTTATTTCTGCTTGGAAAAGTGGAATAAAAGACTATGAATAAACAGTGATTTCTTTAATTTTTTGGAAGTCAAGTTAAATTTGGCATAAACAAATAAATGCTACAAGAACAGTGTTTCTTAAGAGCCTCAACAAAACACTGTTGCTTTAAAAAGACGGCGGATTGAATTTTAAGGGCAAGACCGTGAACTGTTGTTGCACTCGTGTTGTAAAGAATCTCCAACAATTTTCTTTGGTGTCCAGGAGTCCGAGGCCTCGTACTTCAGCTTTTACACCAGATACAATACTCTCAACCTCTTCATCACTGAAGAGCTCTGAAATTTCTCCTGAGTAAAAAACAGTAAAAACAAAAGGATGCAACAAAAATAATTGATCATGGCTATTTTGAAGATTTAATTAGATCAATTCATGACAATCAATAAAAGCAAAAAATACTATAACAGATAACAGGAGAGGAAGAGTGCTGCAGATATTAGAACTCACCTGAGGCCAAATAGAGATTAATCCAGACCAGGATCTGCTCATCAGGAATCTGTGCATCAGTCAAAAGCAAAGCCATGCGCTGATTTTTGACTCCAATCTTCAGAAACAACCCTGCAAGATCCATCTGAAATTTAAAAAAAGAAAAGTGTTAATGGATATCTTGTTAATGGTGCTAGAATTTTGTTTTGTAATAATTAAAAAATAAATTAGGCAACTAATCTGTAATCAAACAAAATGGATGCATCATTGAGCAATAAAAACCTGAGGCCAGCCGAATAACAATAAAAATATTCAAGCTGTAAAAAAAAGACCAGATACAGAACAATATTCAAGACATTGTTTGAATAGAAAAGTAGAATATAATTTTATCAAATTTAGTGTTATTTATTGGCTGTTTCTGCCTTTGTTTACAATTGTCTGCATTATTCTTGACTGTAGCATTTTATTAAAATCAATATTTACCTTAAAGTCCTGCACACTATAACCTTGACTTATACAGATTTGAAAAACTTCAGTTGATGACATGTAGGCAGCCAGACGAGTCAGGCTCTGCTTCCCACTGCCCCCAACCCCAATGAGCAAGCCGTGTGCCCTTGGGAGCTCCAGAATACGACTGATGCGACAGCTGGTAAAGACACATTCTTTGTTGTAGTTAAAAAAAATAACATTAACGAAAAATACTGTTATTCAATTGATTTTTTTGCGTTTAATTTGACTTTTTATAGTGTTAGGACTAAACTTACACATGATGAATAGCATCTTCAAACAAAACTAGATTCATTTCTGGATGGAGGTCATTGTAGCTTCCCAAAGCATCAGTGAGTATGGTCCTGAGCTTGGACTGGTCTGTTACAGGGGTGTAGGAGGGTTTCTCACTTATGTGGGTAAAGTGACAATAGAGGAGGGGTTGTTTTCTCACTTTTGTGACCTCTAGTTCCTGAAAGAGAAGAGATTGCTTGTTTTGTGCTGCAAAGTAAGTGAAAACCAGCAATTCATTATTAACCATTCATTCTGTAAACCTTAAAGCACTCATGCACAGTCTCAGACTGAAGCCTCAGGAAAAGCTGGAGGTCCTTGGCATCTACCAGTCGATCTGAGTAGGCCCTGCTTGTCTCATGAAGCCACAGCAATGCCAAATCATTGTTTTCTTTCACAGTCTCGGGTCCGGCCAACAGCATGCCCTTCAAAGCAAAGACAGTCATATTAACATTTTTCATTCAACCTTGTTTACCCCAAATAGATAAAAACTACCTGGAAGACGGTCGACATGTCTCTCAGATTAAATGTGTAGTGAAATTTGTTAGCCGTAGGCAAAAAGTTTTGAGTCATCTTGTGATGAAAAGACACAGCAGCTTTGACCACAGCTGAGGTGCTTCTCTGAACCTCCACACTGAAGGCCTGCTGCTTGAGATGGCAAGATATGATTTGCCCAAAAATTGACTTCTGAGCCTCAGGAGACGGAAAGTTCACAGCAAACACTGAGAAATGTCTCTGTCAAAGAAGGCACAATTACATTTTTTAAAATATTTTGCTCTAAACCAAAACTGCTAGAAATGCATGTCAGTTGTAGAATTGCATCTGATAAGGTTTGCATTTATTGCATTGAAAAAGAAACTGTTAGTAGGCATTGTTCATTTAAATTCAGGAAATAAATGAAATTTTACCTGCAACCGAGGGTTAATAACAAAACTCCCAGCAGCTGGATTCATACAGGCCACATATTGGGTGTTTTGTATTTCTTTAAGGGTTTGTTTTTGCCTATCATACCTACAGATGGGAAATATAAGGATAACTAATGAACCCACACATTTTAATGAGTACACACATACACAATTATATACATCCAGGGTTGTTTATGTGGCGCTTTTATCTGTGTTTATCTTTTATTTTCAGTTCCAGGTTATTGGGGCCTATGGTACACAGTTGGGCATTCTAAGCATTCTCACCAGTGTCCATAATCCAAATGTTGGCGTATGAGAGCATGAGGCTGTGTAGTTCCATAGCTGTCAACAGCTGGTATGTTCAGGTCATCAATAAAGTAGACGAGCCGCTTGTTGCTAGCAGGTGAATAGCTTCTACCGGCTCTTTTTTCCAGAGATCTCTCCAGGATTTCTGTTGATCAAAAAGGTAAAACACCATCTTCTCTATCAAACCTATATAAAAATTATGAAAATACATGACCTTTTAGCCACTATATTTATAATGTATAATGTTTGTTTGTTTTTTTTGTTTTTCACAAACAAAAAGACCACTCACCTTGTAGCATCAAGGAGGTAGTGTAGTAGTTGAAAGGTACGTTTGAGGTTACATAGATCTCCGGCAGAGAGTCTAACATGTTCCTGACAAGGACAGTTTTCCCCACTCCTGCATTCCCCACAAGCATCACAGGCTGCCTCCTCTCCAGCAACAAGTCTATGAAGTACCACAAACTCGCCGTTTCTGCAGTGTGTACCAGAGCAGCCTGCAATCACGAAAACAGCAGGCAGATCCCGAACAGGAGCATACGTGGTTATTATAGCTTTCTTTTAGGGTGATTTATTGACAGACATGTGCTCAGTGAGTTGAATGTGATTTATAATTTCTTGTATTTCTCCAGAACACCACAACTATTCTGTCATAACAGCATCATTTGCTCAGAACAAAACCCCACTAATTATGGCTCAGCAAGAGCCTTTGGAGCATTCACAGCTGTATGCAGGAGAATAAAGAAAGACAAAGGAGCGTGGGTGATAGCTCAAGCCTTGTTGCTCATGCCGTCACCCCCACACACTCTGCTACAGAATAGTAGATGGTAATCAGACACAGTGGCAAGTCTATCATCCATTCCACCACCCCTGCCATAACCTCATGATGTGACTTTACCCTCTCTTATTGTGTTTATTGAGGCATGCACGTATTTTTAATTTCCCCATATTGTTCATTTTTGGTTATTTTGCATCTTGTGATTATTTGTTCGAGCACTTTGAAAAGTTTCCCAAATAAATCTCTCCTTCTCAGAGTTATAACAGTTTATAGCTTCTTACTTGTAGTGATGTGCAGGTTTCCAACTGAATATGTGGCACAGTGTCACTCCAGGGTAGAAAACGCTTGCTTTGATGGTCAAGGTAGTAGTCAAAAACTGTCCCATGAGCCGGTAGCTTCACAGTCTTCATTTCTTTAGTCCACCACTGACTAAATTCGGCACGATAGTCATGGAGCTAAATAAAACCATACATGCAAAAAAGGATCAATTGATAGTTGCAACGACTTAGCAACACAACAAGACAGGTAAGTCTAAATCTTTACAGTCCAACAGCACTTGTGATGTTTCCAAACAATATTTGATTTTTAAATATATTTTGTAACTTTTATAGACAATACTGCTTGAGAAAGCTGTAAATTGTAGAAACTCCCTCAGTAATTAGGTATGCAAAGAATAATGGTTGCTCTACATGTAAATCAGATGTTCCAGTAATACTTTTATAATCTTCTCAGAAATGTAGTTTAAGTTATTTGAGAGGGGTTAGGTTTTAAAAATGCAACAAATTAAAAAAAATCTCTATTTAACAAAATTAGTTAACACATATTACTGCAAGAGAAACCTGCATTCAGAACAACACTTTGATGCAATGTAGATATCTAAATCATAACATCACATTATATCTACCTGATGAATTAAAAAAAAAGTACCTGATCTTGGCCGAGGGCTCCTCCAAAAGCCCAGATGCAGGCAAATGTGAAATAATTCTCATAGGTCTCACGAGTGGATTCAAACGAACTGTTTTCTTGTTTTAGGAGGCAGTCGAGCAAAGTACAGAGCGTCTGAGTGAGAAGAAATATGTCGGATTATAGCTCAATTTTTCAGAAGATGTGGACAGAAACAGATAAATGAATGTCTGTGAGACTCTGTGAAATGCACCTGCACCAAAGAGATCTCTGGAACAGGAGTTGCTGTCTTGAAAGATGTTTTTATTTGTTCCACACAACGTGGAACATATTTCTCAAACAGAACGATAAGGTGAGCTTTCTCGGACTGCTGTTCTCGTTGTTCAATCCAACTGGCAACATAACTGGGGGAAAAAATCCAAAGTATTTATAAAATTAGAAGTTTCTTTTCTGTTATCCTTTCAACACACACACAAAAAAAACCATGAATAACTCACGCATTCCAACCCAGGTCCTGTTGGTTAACATACAGAATTCCCGCTCTAGATACAGTGGCAGGAGTGGCCATCTCCAGGTGGCTGATTTCAAACACCAGTCTCATGGACGGGGTAAGTGACACGCGTTCATTATTTGCCAGAGTCAGTACCTAAAAGATATTTCGACACTGCAATATTATTGCACTATTATTTGAGGCTCTACCTGCAGTGATTAAAAAAACAAATTTGCCAATCTCACTAGATTAGACAACCATGCTATTTCAAATGATTGTAACAAGGATTCATTGCTTTCGAAAAAAGACCCATAAGTGTCTCAGGAATAAGGGAGAAAAAAACACATTTTTCTGTACATATCACCTTGGTTGCTATGTATTGCACAATACCGTATGAGTGAACAGGAGGGAGGTACCTTGTTATCATCCATCACCGTGTTGAGTGATTCAATCCACAACGGATCAATGTCTCCATCCAACACAATCCACTTAGGCCCAAGGTGGGAGATGTTAGCCTGCTCTCGCATCAGAGATGAGAGCAACCCTTGCACACATTGAAGGATGAAAAGACCAGCAAGTTGGACAGTAAAATAACCATTTGTGCTTTTTACTTTTTTCTTGTTGATTACTGTCATTTAAAGGTCAAGTAATCAGGAAACACCCAGAGGAAGAGAAAACACTTTACATGACAGTCTAAATATAACTAAAGCAGTCTCATTTTAACATGTTTAGGCTTAATATAAGTTTTTTTCTTTATTTGTTGTGTATCTGCTTTCCCCACGATATTTATGGATTCCAATACCTTTCAGCAATGACTCTACATACTAAATTACAATTTATAAGCATGATTACAGCTAAAACCCTGTGAGTTGTTCTGTCTTCTCTCCGTCCTCCCTGCTATTTGTACATTTTTTACACCCTCCAAACTTCAGAGCACCAACCTAAAATCTGGTGATTTGACAAGTTATTATTAAAAAATTGCAAAAGCTGTTATTTACTTATTTTTCTTCAATAAGAAGCCACTTGTTAGGAAGTATCCAGGTCATATTTAGAACTGTTTTTGTTTACCATCTTTCCACTCGCGAGTTGCATGATGGATGAAACCAAACAGTTCATCTCTGTCTATGGCCTTTGGATTGAGGTCGTTCCAGACTGGATTTCTCCCCAGATTTACATATGTCTTGTAAAGAACTTTCAAAATCTGTTGAAAGGGTCAGCAAGTCAAAATTACAAGTTATGTTAGAAAATGTAAACATGTTTGTTTTTATTAGTTCTTTTAAAAAAAAAAAAAAACTCTGACTTGGCTTTTCCCTGTCCCTGCATTTCCGACAACAAAGACAGAGTGACGCACTGCCATGAGTTCCTCCAGCTGCATCACCTATCAAAAATTAAGAAGCTTACCAAAAAAAATTCCCTTTTTAGAATTTTAAACTTGTTCATACCAATTTATGTCAAACCTTCAAGATAAACATGTCCTCAGGTTGGAGGCCAAGCTCCAGGGCAGATTGTCGGCTTGCCTTTTCAAACTCACAGTCTCTTTTTCTTTCCACCTCCAAGCCTGGAAACAAATCTCCAAGCAGTCCCAAGAAGATGGACAAATCCTCAGTCACTATTTTGGGCATGTTGAAGTCCCGCAATGCATGCATCAGTACCTTGGAGTAAATACACTTTTTTTAAACATAAAGTACATGCTTGCCTCTTACAGCTTTGCCTTAGTATTAACACATCAGGTCACCTGTTCTTCAGGTATTTTCTTGTCACTTCTTCTCAGAGCACCAGCCAGAACCAGAACGGACTTAACAGCACGTAAACCCCAGTCATAATGGTGCTGGACAAAAGAGAACTTACTTTTACTAAAATGTCATACATATTGAAATGAACAACCTTCTGTTGTTTCACACCTGTTTAGAAAGAAGTTCTTTGCAGAGATTGTACAGAGAAGTGAACTTTCGAGCTAAAAGCTTTGCAGCGCAGAATCCTTCAGCCACTAACATAATCTCACAGATGAGCTGCGTATCAGGCACCACCATGGCACAGGGCCTTCACCGGGAGAGAGATGGTCCACACCATGAAGTTTATGCTTATTTACAGAACATCATAAATAAGGCTACTAAATCAATCCTACCTAAAAAGAGCCTTGAGGTTCTCAGGCAGTTCTGCTCGGCCTGCATAACCAGGGTTCATGGTGATGAAAATTCCAACTGAGGGCTTTAGAGCAATATGCTGGTCAAGGAAAAGGAACCTGTAGGGAAGTATATGCATCAAAGCAATCTTTAAAACCTCCACACTTCTGCAATGAGAACACATTTTTATAGTATTAGCTACATACCTTTCCTTTTTTGAACGAATGGCATCCTGAATAGTTTTTACCTGAACTGCCACAACTGACAGAACATCTACAGAGATGCGGTTGAACTCATCAAAACAGCCCCAAGCACCACTCTGAGCCAGACCCTTGTAGATGTTTCCAATAGACTTAAAAAAAAATAAGAAAGAATTGTATTTTTGAAACATTTTTACCTAATGGTTATGGCCAAAGCAAAAACAAAAATAGTTCCAAACTCTATTGATCTGACCTTGTAGTCCATCTGCTCGGAGCAGTTGAATATGTACACCATAACACCCATGGCTCTGCCAAGATCCTTTGTTGTCTCAGTCTTTCCAGTTCCAGCAGGGCCAGCTGGTGCACCACTCATGTTCAGATGAAGTGACTGAGTCAAGGTAATGTAGCACCTAAATATGGCAGCATAGTAAAGAGAAACTGCTGTGAACAGTTTTTGGAATATTGCCTAAAGTGAACTTGCGCAAATTTAAATGTCATATCCTGAAGGGAAAAAAATGGATATCGCTACCGGTCTGTGAGAGGAGTGATGACCAGACGTGGTGTATTTCCAAGATACTCATATGAGTAAAGGAACTGAGCATCACAGATGTTTACGTAGCAATGGTGCTCTTGTTCATCCCAACGATGTCGAAGCTGAGAAAGCCACTGAAATGCCTGTGAGGTGGTGACCTGTAAACACACATTTGTAATGATGCAACCCCAACAAGTTACTTGAGATTTTATAACTAAAGCCGTTATAATGTCTAACTGCAGTCAAAGTCCATAATCTATCTGTAATGTATCCTTTTTTGTTACTCAGAGGTAAGACATAAAACTTATTCTGTGCAGTTTATTAAAATTACAGTCAGTGTCTGTACTGTTTGCAGTCAGATGTTATTTAGTCTTCTGAAACCTTTAGTTCTAATTTACTTTGTACCATAAAATGTAACCACATTATCATTTTTTTTCTTTGCATTGATGTATTAAATGTAAACATAGGTTAACATATTTGCTTTAACCTTTTGAGCAATGAGGCTGGCGACAATGTCTCTGGCGTGAACATCAATAGTACAGACAGTGGTGATCTTCTGTCTGTCACCTGGGCTCAATTCTCCCAACAGCATACCAATCAGAGAGTTTAGTTGGGAAATCTGTCAAGAAAACATCGTTAAAACAACATGAACAACCCAAAGAAAGAATTAAAATGAAATGTACACAAAAAACACATTTAACTGATAGTAATCATGATAATCTTATTTTCACCTTAGTGATTTTTAGATGGATTAAAAACTTTTAATTTGATCTCATTTGATCTAAAGCATAGAATCAAACACAGACAGCATCTAAATCTGAGAGCTTTTGAATGTTTTCAGCATTCAAAAGTAGTTCTGTTTTGACTTTAATACCAGTACATGTAATTTGTTCTTGGTGTTCTATGACAGCAGATCCAATCAGTGCAGGGGGTTGAGGGAGAAGAAACATTATTTAACAGACAGTCAAGGACATGGCAACCTTTAGTAAAGCTGATGAAACTGACAAAAGCGATAATGTTAATGTGAGTATAATCTACAATAGGGTTACACTTGATCAGCTGAGGTCACTGACTCTAATGTGATTTGATTAGGATTATGAAACATGGTAACATAAATGTGGGAAAAATCAGTAAGGATTGTGATTAGTTAGCCTTCAAAGTGTTTACACTTAATCAAAATGTTGATTATTTCAAAAATATGATTTGGCAAATGTGTTTCTCTGGTTTGAAGCAGAAAGAAGTTTTTGCATTGTGATCTGGGTATCTCTTAAGTTTTGTGTTTGGGTCCTCCTAGTTAAAACTTAGACATGGTTTTTACAAGGTTGAAGGACTTTAGAAAGCCGTACATTAGTGTATTTAAAGCCCCACTTGAATCATATTTTGATCTTTTGTAAAAGCATTCCCAGTGGTCTTTTAGATATAATTTTGCTTTTTTTGAGCCAAAATAAAAAAAAAAAAAACAAAAGCTTGTGTAATTTTCGAGGGCATAGTTTCTGCAGAGAGGCAGTAGTTCATCAGAAATTTGCCTTTGTGTTGGGGGCAGGACTGATGGAGAAGAGTAAGCCTGCCCACACTTCTTGTCACCCATCTGTTTACACGCTTTTCCGGTAGCCCATGACACCCACAACCTAACAACCTAAGATTACTGGTGCAATAAAAATGGCTAACATGGGTCTAATCATCTACAAAAATAGAGTAGAGAATTTATGGCCTGTTGATCGTAGCCTCTACGTCACAGCTACAAGCTTTTTCAAGCAGCATTTTTTTCCTCTGATTCTGATTCCCAGTGATTTGAATAAAGAAATACTTTGAAATGCAATTTTAAGTTAAATTTTCTTTATATACGTCTTCCACTATGAGAAAAATGTCAAAAATCATGTTAAAAAACAAAAACACGATATTCATCAGAGTTGGTCTTTAAATGTACCTGTTTCTTGTTGTAGTCTTTCAGTGCAAATGAAAATCCTTCTTCAAGTTTTCTGAAAACAAGCTCCATGTCATTACTCCACCAGATCTGTGAACCAGTCAGTGCAACTTGGGCGGGGAAGTCAAGAATCCATTGTTCTCTTGGCCTCTCCTCATACACAGACACTGCGTCAAACAGCTGATCCCTGACACTTTTCTTCATGGACTCTTCAAGGGAAGCAAGCCAAGTCTCTACCTAATATTTAGAAATTGTATCAGAAACCAAGTTGCTTCATGAAGGCAGATTTTTTTGTTTTTTGTTTGTTTGTTTAACACTAAACACATGCTTACCGGTCCATAACAGCAGCACGCAGTTGTGAACGGGATGTATTCTCTTTCTTTGCTGTACATTCCAACAGCCCGGTTGGGATTAAGCATCTGTTCTTTTTGGGCAAACTCAAGATCCGACATGCTGTCAAAAAGCTTTGATAGATGGACACTAACCTGCAAAAACCACCAGTAGTAATACTTATACTTATGACAAACAATCTAAGCACAAAAGCAATGACACCTCAGTGAATCATAAAAACTTTACCTCTCTGGGATGACTCCCTTTGGAGAGGATGTCTAACAAGTTTGCAGATGAAATAAAGTAAAAGCGTGGAAAAGCTATTCGTTTTGCCTCCAGGTAATCTGCAAGAGCTTGTTCACATAAAGCCAACCTGTCAGAAAGAAGGCACTCTTTAAGTAAACAGAACACCTGAAATTAAATAACAACCAGATGAAATAAACAAAAACCTTTTCTGTAGATTGTCTAACTTCTCAAATAGATGTGGAATATTGGTGGCCTCAATCACATTCTTAGTTCTAGCACTGTTCACCATCAAGTCCTAAAAGCATCAAAAGCTCCATTATTGAAGTTTGATTGGACAAAAGTTGGACATTTGCAAATTTTTACCATCTAGATACAAACCTGAAACTCATTATCAACTTCCTGGAATCTTTGCAGATCTGCAGGTAGATGCTGACAAATGTCATCACAGCTTTTGAAGATACTCTCAAGGTAGGCCCATGTTTTTTGGACCTCCATCCAGATTATTAACACAGACTCTGCCACACTCAGTTGGTTTTGCAGTTCCTGGACCTGGACCAAAAAGTTGTCTACATGCTTGCTTTGAATCATAGTCTGGAGTCGAACCTTGAAGATGAGAAAGAAAAAACAGCTTTAATTTGACTGAAGATGGCTTTTACAAAATTCAAGTACTCCACACAATCACCAGACTTAGGCAGGAGAAAGAATTTTTGATCTCCAAAATTGTGACATCCTTGCGTGTATTTGATTATTATTATTATTATTATTATTATTATAGAAAGAGGCTTTAACCTTGCTTTGGGTCCTTCCTACAATATGTTGAGGCCTAAAGTTCAACACCTGAGCTGCTGTCACAAACCACTAGTGACCTTAAGCTATATGTTTAACAGAAGAATAAGTCTCATGCTGTGGGTCTTTATGGCTCAGATTCAATAAACTAAGATGCGATACAAGGAGTCAGATAATTCCATGACTGGCAACCTTTCCAGAGTAATTTAAAATTCTTGATAGCTTGGTAATAATCTTAAGGAAGGGTGTGTTTCCATCATCCGTTGCATTGTTTTTATTCTTTTACTTGCCTGTCTAGGATAGAGTACCACATAGCAATAAAGAATAAAAAAAAAAACCAAAAAAAAACATTAGCCTTCAACAGTAGTTCCTTGAACCCTCACTCTCCCTCAGCTCCCTGACAGAGACTTCATTTCCAGTCAGTTTCGATTCCTTATGTTAATTTTTTTTCTTTTGTGATAAATAAATAACCTTTAGCATTTAACTTAGTTATTGTGTTCCTCATTGTGTTGGGACTCCAAGCCAGTCGTATCATTTGAAAACACATTCTACCCAGTGGCATGGCAACCTGAGTATTTCAGCAAAGATGTGGACACTAAACTTCTAATTGCTGGCTGTAACTCCCCGATACATCTGGTATGCCAGTTCAAAGAGAAACACAATGCAACAATGCCCTGCGTTCCCCTCCAGCTATAAATCTAAGCACTCAATAGGTACAGTGGTCCTCTTAGACACTCAGACAGGACCACCCTTCTTGTAGTCTGCTGTATGCCCTTCACTAGCTTTCCTTCTCCCTAAGCAACACTTGACAATAAAATTCTAGATTCTACACGCATTATGCATTCCTTTACTATATGAGACCACATGCCGTCTTAGTCAACAAATGGCATGTTTACCTGGTGGTCCTCCAGCATTTCAATGAGTTCTTCATCACATTTTAATAAAGGCATTGAGTTTTCGTCGTGTTCTTCATACAAGAGTTCTTTTGAGGTCCATGTTTCACTTATTTCTGTAACAATCTGAAATGAATAACAATGGTTATGACTACATGCTTAGTAAAAATAAAAAAATAGTTTCATAATAAAAGCTAAAATTCATTGCAAAATGTTGTTTTGGGTGAAAGAAAACCTTCTCAATGGCCATCTCTTTGACTGCCTGTTCTACTACTTTGCAAACTTCATCTTCAAACATATGAAGCTTCAAAGCCAAAAACTCCCCCAAGGTGGTGTTGTCAGTCACACTGAAGGTTATCTGTTTAAAAAATAAAAGCACCGGCGTGATACAAAGTCCATGTAGTTATACCATACAAAAAAAGAATATATGGTAAGACTAATGTGTGATTTGCATACCTGCAGTTTTATAGTTAGCTGCACCCAGTGGCGTTTTCGGACCGCCAGGTTTTGTAGTTGATTCACAACTCGCAGTAATGTCAGCATGTTCCTTACATGAAGTTCTAATCCAGTGTACACATCCCAAGCACGAGCATCTTTATCAAGCTTCTGTAAGTCCTTCATGCAGAAGACAGGTACACAGAATTTGTTTTATAGAAGAACTTCTTATAAACGGCATTTAAAGATGACAGTGAAACAATAGAAGTGTGGATGTCATACAAGACTGTTGGGAACCTCACCCTGGCAAATTTCCTAACTTCAGAATCTATCTGGTCCACATTTATCTGCCTCCATTTGATTGTGGACCAGTTTTCCACTCTTTGCTATAACAATAAAAAAGAAGAGTGTAGGTTAAAAGACTGGTAGTGGTTAATTGTGACATTTAGTGGCATTCAGCGGAAATAATGCTTACAAACTGAAAAATTCTTTCACATGGATATAGGAGTGATGCTTGTTTCCTCAACAAGCATGAATTTTCAGTGTTTTCTAAAGATCAAACTACTTGCCTGGAAAAACAGCACTTTCTCCCACAAATCTTTGAGGATAGTGATCTCTCGTCTGCATTGTTTGATGTCTCTGAAGTCAGAAATAGTCACATCAAGCAGATTTGATGACTCTTGTAACTGTGCTTTTTCCTTCTCCATATCCAAAATTTCTTTTTCAGACTAGAAATCAAAGAATAACAACAAACATTCGAAAGATCACACAATGCAACTTTTGTTTTTCATATTGTTATTTTGATTTAAATCATACTTTTTCCAGACAAATGTGGGGGCTGGTTGCATCGTAACAGAAGAGCGCTACTGCCTGGAACTTCTCACGAAATTCACTGAGTTTTATCTGAAAATGAAATTAGATAAAAGTTTAAAAAATATTTCTAACTTAAGACATTTGTTGAAGCAAACGTTTTGCAGTTTTGTATAATCAGGTGTCATTTCTCAAAGATTGGTTCTATTGGGCTATTGAGTAAAAAAATAGAGATTTGAGAAGCAACCTTTTTAAAAATAATTCTTAGATTTGAATAACAAAAGTGATTTTTGACCTCAAAATCCATGCACCGTCTTCGCAAAATGATCACTTCTGCACTCTGCATGGGAGCCACCTCCTGCGACACTTTTAAGGTAAGTTTTTTAGTCTCGTTCCACATTTCAGGAAGTTCCTGTGGGAAAAATTTTTTTTTTTTTTATTAACACTTAAAAAAAAATAGATCTAACCCATAAAAAAAGTTTTTCAATGTCTTACCATTTTTTTGAATGTTTTACCTTTTTCAAATGACTGAATTAAAAGTTAAGGAAAATGCAATAATTTATTGAGATTTTTTTTTTCAAAAATAAATTTCCTTACCTGCATTTGAGAGTAAAACGCCTCTGGAATTGTAACTCCATAGCTCTCCAAAAGACTTATTATGTCTCTGAGTGGCTCAAACATCTTGTCGGTGGTGCTTGTTTTGTCTCTAACAGCTAGCAGGTGTTTCATAACTTCTACAAAGCCTTTGTGATCTCCTTCAGTCAAAGAATGCCTGAGGCCATCAGCAGTGGTCCGGAGGAAGATCCGCAGCTCATCAAAACTGAGTGGAAAAGGTTTCACAATGAGAACAGTTCGAGTAAGTCTGGTCTAAATTGACTAGATCTGTTTTGATTTACCTATTAGTCAAATATGTCAAGAGGTAGTCCTTGAAAAGCCAACTCAATCTGTTTATTGTGTTAAGAAGCCCGGCTTTAAAGAACTTGATATCCACCTGCAGCCACCCATCAAACACTACAAAGTCTTCCAACTCAGAAACTTCCGCATTCAGAGCCTCATAATAGTCAATCTGTAAAATCAAGAAAACAAAACTGTTTTGTTTTTTTTATTAAACAATGAAAATACTTAAGTAGGACTTAAATAAAATTATACCTGTTCCTTGAAGCTACCGACTGTAGGAGGGCTTCCAGGAAGCATTTCTGCTCTGTAAGCATCCACCTCTTCAGTTATGAGTGCATGCTCAGATTGGAGAAACTGACTTAGAAACTTTTTCTTGTCATCTTGCCACAGTGGAGTGTAGCAATCAAACTTCTGCTGGTACCTCTCTGCTTTTATCAGAGAGCTCTCTACTAGCTCCATGATTTCCTTTCTCAAGTCCAACAGATCTGGCATCCCATTCATTAGATCCTGTAAGATGTATACAAAAAATAGAAATAACATTTGCAGAAGAATCAAATCAGTATACGTCTCATGCAGGCTAGAAAGATAAAGATTTATCCAGGTCAAGGTGTCTTAAAGTTGAGTCATGCCATTCAGCCTCTTGGATGAGTGGTGAAACAATTCAGGAGAAAAGATTTGTTCAGATGCCATGATTCAACATCAAAACTTGTCATAGTAGAGTTTTAAAAGTAAAGAATACTTGTTCATATTTATATTACTATCATAGTACCTCATAGCTTTCCATGCTGAGCTGAGCAGCTACTCTCCTGATGCTTCCTGACATTTTGAAAACATCTCTGACAAGTCTCTCTATCAGCTCATAGAATCCATCTGCTTTTCCTCGCTCCACTGGAGGACAGAAGGACTTCCCTGAACTGTTTAGCACTAACTGAATTTCAAAAAGGGGGGCCTGGTTTGGTTTTGGCGCCATGTTTTCCTTAAAAAACTGAAGGTTGTGGCGTATGTGTTTGAAAAGTCCTTCTGCTACCACTTCATCAGCGTATTCCAGGTAGGACTGCCATTCTCTTGAAACAGGATCAGCTCGGAAAAGGAGCACGTTCTCCTAATAAAACAATATGGACATCCGTATCAAATTGACTTTTAACAAAACTTAAAGAAATATTTAAAAGCATACCATTGAAATGACAAGCAACATGATTTATGTGGCTAACATTGCTTGTAGCAGAGAGTATTTGGAATGCATACCTGGATTTTCTCGTGTATAAGGTCTCCATCATGCTTCATTGTGATGTACTTCTTGCTAAAATAGTTTGCTCTATCATCTATTAGCATTCGTAAGCCTTTCTTGTTGTCTTCTCTGCAGAACATCATCTGTTTGCTCCAGTTCTTCATCAATGACTTAATCACCTCAAAGTTTTCCTTTGCACGGCTGACTCGAGATGAGAGTTCTTGGACAAGGTCCTTAGTGGTTCTGATGAAGCCCCAGGAATCCTGATCCTGCCATGTCAGACTGGTTTCTGCTTTTATCAGCTGCAAGTCTATGGCCTCCAGCTCTGCTTCGATAAGCGGAAGCTCCACTTTTAACACTGTTAACTTGAGCGTGTTATAACATTCCACCAATACCTGCAAACTCCTGGAATACTTTAAATAAAGTTATAGAAAAAAATACACAGAAGTTAAATCATTGTGAAGGAAACATGAAATCTGAAAAGAATTGTTATGTCCGACTCTTAAGTTTAAAAAAATCCTTGTATGGTTAAAGTTGGGAACTGATGAGAGAACTGAAATTCCTCTAGTGTTACACATTAAAAATAGACAAAAATTACATTGGCTAATTATTTGCTTTCAACATTCTGATCCTTCCTTGATTTGGAAAGTGAGATTAATTTTATCGATGACCACACCACCTGTTGTTTTGGCCTAACTTTTTCTGTAGCCTTTTCATTTAAGAACTTGACTTTAAGCCTTATTATTAACTTCACAGTTCCTTTTTTGTTTTTTACTTGTACTTTAGACAATCGGTGAGGTTTATTTCATTAAAGCCAGGAGGTTTTAATCATTAACCTGCAATAAATAGCTTACGTTGATGCACTCATGCTTCACAGCTGTTATTTTTCCTCTGTTCTGTTTTCTTCTCAAGAGTCAGAACTCAATGCATGGCGGCCACTGTTTTATATTCAATGTTCTACCTACAAGTATTTTAACCAACCTTCCCATAAAATATTAATTACATGAAGGAAGAGAGTGTAAATATATGTGAGTAGGTGGAACGTGGGAGTTTTATTCCTCACCTCAGTGAACATGTCACGCTTTTCATAAAAAGACACGGCAGCTGGTGGAATGTTGATGTAACCGTGGGCCTGGATATACTTGACATCTTTCACAACTTCAGTCAGCTGCAAAATGGAATTATAGGGTTATTCAACCATATGTCTAGTTTAGTTGTATCTACTGTGTTTATCAGTGAGAGATCTAAGTTTTTGGAATCCTGTTTGGCAAATGGCAAAGTCGGTCAATTTGCCCTTTGTTTAAGAAACATGATTTTGCTTTTCAGGTACAATATATTTTTTAAGACGTCCAGGATATTTAATCATATACCTTTATGTTAAAGTTCACTGAGATCAGGCCAGTAGAGGAATTTCTTAAAATCAGAGGCTTGCTTAGATGGATCAGGTATGACTCTTCCAAACCATTACACCAGTCAGAGTAAATGTCCTCCTCGTGCTGTTTGAGGAGACTTATCATCCCCAAATATGCATGGTACTCTTTTACCATCACCTCCTCCACTGAAACTCTGAAAAACAGCATAAACAGCCTTTTCTTTTCTCAGTAAAAATCACTGTAAAACATTCTTAGATTCTTAAATTATATCAAAACTATTTTACTGACAGGTGGCGTCTTAAGTATTCCCATGGCGTCTGGATGCGTTGTCTAAGCATTTTAACCCACTTTAAAGCTCCAGATGTGTATGCCATGTTCTTGATTGGAACAATTTTCTTCTTTGAACAACAAAGGAAAATAAAAAAATAAAATGTTTACTCAGAACTAATGTAGTGCATTGTAATAGTTTCCAAAGCTAGAGAATCTAAAACAAATGTACCTTGTTCTGAAAAGCTTCAAACAGACATTTACAGCTTTCCAGCTCGTCCCTGAAATGGCACTGTAGCTGAGAGAAGATGGGCTTGCACTTTTGTCTGATTTCACTTCTGTCTAGAAATGATTCAACCATCATTCCAAGCTTGTAATAAACCAAGAAAGATTAAGTCATTATGTGAAGCCATCACTTCCAAAGTAATCGTGTGTTTAAAGTCACTCTAGTAATCAATGCAACTTACTTTTAAAGCGGATTCTAGACTTGTGCAATCCTGAAAGGCCAAACAGAGCTCGCTGGACAGCCGGCATTCCACATCTGCAACCATTTTCTTAAATTCTGTGTACTGATTTTCAAAAACCTATCAACAAAAATAACGATTTTAATGGATTTATGCATAGCTTTACTGTTTAATTCAGCTTAATTACTCAGAAATGAAAAAAATGTTATCAAATGCTAGCAAAAGTAGGATGTTACCTGGGAGCTGATGTCAAGTGGGTTGTTTTTACTGTGCATAAGCTCCTGGCAGTGGTTACTGAAATCTTTGTAAATCTTGGCAACACAGTGACTGTAGTGATTCCCAGTAATTCCACAAAATTCTAGTTTTTCCATCTTCCGGTATTCTAAGAAGATTTCAAGAACGTTCTACAAAAATAAACAAATGACTAAATTATGTTTTTTTTTTAAAACTTACTGAAACTTGTAAAAAAATGGGGACGATGTTAACATAAATGTTTGATGTTAACTAAAAAGTTGTACGCAACTCAAAATAATACTAGTTGTTTTAAGTATGCGAGGGCTAAGAACAAAAATTGTTTGAACCCCAAATGCATTTTACCTTCAGTTTAAAATATAATCAAACTTACATAAATACCAATAGTTTTCTAACAGGTTGAGCAGCTTTCAATCTTTACTGTAAACTGTGCATCTTTTTGTGTGGATGAGCTTGATTTTAAATGGAATTATAATGCATGATAGATGAAATTTTGGAGCAACTAAATACCGAAAATGACTTATATTTTCTCACCTCCAGCTGCAGCAACCGGTTTGAGAATTGGTTAAAACGGGAAAAGATCATATCAAATGGAAAATTCCAGGGCGTATGTTTGACTTGGTTGGCCAGCCTCTCCCTCTGGGTCAGGTAGTTTTTCTTGAAGCAGCTGAAGACTTTCATTACTCCTCTTACCATATGCAGGCTTTCCTCTAGATCCTCTCTAAGAAGGAGGTCCTCGGATAGATATGCAGAACCCTACAGAATAAATCAGTTTATTCCAACTCTTAAGTGAAAAAAAATGAAACACGTGTTTTGGTAAATGACATGCTGCAGATATTTGGAGATGTGGCAATTACCTGATCGATGAACAGGTTGCAGACCTCTTGTAGTAGGAGCGTAATGCGAGCTGGTTTTTGATAAGCCGGGCAGTTGGTCCAGATGAGGAAGAGTGTGTGAAAAATTGCTGGGATGTGTCTTTCCAGGTGCAGAAATCCTTTCTCCTCCAGCTGAGAGAGCTGCACTTTCAGTGGTCGTAGAAAAATATGTATCTCTGAGGCTTCCTCAAGTGCTTTGTTTGTTTAGAGTTTTAATTATTTTTGAGAGGAAATAATGTATCATTAACATGTCCTGTTATGTTATGTGTGAATGTTTTAATTAAAAGATACTCTAAAAAAAACACAGATCTTACCTTTGGACACACTGTCAGTTAGAGTCTTGACTGCCAGATGATAACTGCTCTCCAGGGTCTCCAACATCTTCACCATCTTTTCAACAATGGGACTTTGAAGCTAAAAGGCAAAACAAACCAAAGGATTGTGTGAAAAAAATTATTATATTTAGAGAAGACTAAAATGGGGAGGAAACATGCCTGATGATAAATGCTTTCCAAATTGCTCATTCTGGAGGACCAAAACTCCAGCTCTGCTTTGGGTCCTGAGTTGAAGCCAAGAAGGTCTGATGAGTCTGTTTTTAAAACGTCCTGGATCAGACAGGACCAGTTGACGATGTGAGTCTCTATGGCATGACCTAACGCACTTCCAAAGCTCTCATCCCTTCAGAAGAAACTAGAATTAAAATTTCAGAGAAAAAAAAGTACAATTTGTGTGTGTGTGTTTTCTTACATTTGCAGTCGGTTGTATGAGTGCTCAATCCATTCAGCTGAGGTTGGGATGGGGAGGACAATTTTTCCCAAAGCCCATCCTTGCACAATTGATGTTTTACTGTGAATTGACTCAACATTTCGAACAAGGTCTTCAGACAACGGAGAGGGCCAATCATGGTGGTTGTGCTTGTTTGTCAGGAGTGGAACAGCGATCTTGTGGCGGAAAACACAACACACTCAAGTAGGAACCACTCATAAAATGTACCTCACAAACACAAATGTTATTTTAATGCTTTGGATGAATAGTAGAAGGGAAAAGAGTTACCGTCTGCACAGTATTTGACAGCTGCAGAAGTGGTTGTGAAAACAAAGTGCCATAAAGCAGAATCTCTCTGTAGTTTTCATTGTTTATGGGAGCACTTATCTTCTTCTGTATGTAGATGTGATTGTTTTTAACACCAGATGGACTCTGCAAAAAAATGTAAGCTTTTAAATATGTCAAACGGTGCTGAACTGGTTTTGGAGTTTACCATTATTAGGTTTGATTTATAGGGCAGCTTCTCTGACGAACTTACCTGATTTGAAACGCCAAGCGAGCCTGTTTCTGATAAGAAGAAAAATAAAAGTGTCTCTTTGTCGAAGAAGCGTTTCAAACACGTTTGGAACTCTTCCTCGGTGGCACTTTTGTTCCACGTTCGTCTCTGAAGTCGCATGAACGCGCAGACTTTCTCCTCAATTAGCTTAACTCTGTCGTCCTCCAGAAAGGAAGGGGCATTTGACTCGTCTGCCATGACAGTTCGTCTGTCCTTACAAGCTTTACCCGCGTCACATTTCGTTGAAAAGCCCGTCACAAAGTAAAAAGATTTTAAAAAAAGAAAGAAAGAAATCCTGGAGCGGCTTAAAGGTAATATCGAAGCCCCTTTCTCTCTACAGGAACAAACTTCTCAATCTCAGCCTGCTCAGTTTGTTGCTTAGCAACATCCACAACATTCAACACTTGCTAAGCAGCTCTTTTGCTAGCTTTAAAATGCTTTTTAAAAGAAAGCTTTAAAAAATAATCAGCTGCATTTTATGAGTTTACAACTATTTAAGCGACAGTTTCTGGGTGATGCTGCGTGAGAGATGTATAATCTTTGTTTTTATTCCCAAGATACTGTTAATTTAAAGATGCCCACAAATCTGTCAAAACTTTTGCTGCTGAAGAGATAGTGAAACATGCTATGATGGGAAGTGTATTCATTAGCAAATTCTGATTTCAGAGAAAGTTTTTAACAGCAGGCTACTTTTTTTTTATGGAGACCCTTTATTATTTAATTTAATATTTTATGAAAAACAATGATTTGCTAATAAAATGTCTAAAAATAAACACCCCCCCCCCCCCCCCCCCCCCCCCCCCCCCCCCCCGCACACACACACACACACTAAGCAACTTTCAAAATCAATTTAAAAAAAAACCAGAAAGTAAGTTACATACTTATTCCATAAATTAATATTGAATGTGTCTGTCCTGGAAAACTGTGTGGAAAAAAAAAAAAAAAAACTTGCCAGGTGAACATTGGCATAACTGACGGGATAAAAACATCTGCAAGGACAAAAATGTGATAGATAATCTAATAATATAGGAAGATGTCAACAAATGGAATAAGAGATAAACATTTTGGGACTAGCCTTTTGTTTTCCCCAAAACAGTAAACAATAAAATAGAAGTTTCACTCAGTTATTCCAAAAGCATAAACAAACCATTTTTAGAATTGACTGATTTGAAGAACTTGACAACAAATCTTTATTTCAACCTCTTTTGTAAAAAACAAAAAAAAAAAAAAAAAGTAGACTGGATGACATACACCAAAGTCTCAAGTCTAAAACATAACACTTATAAATACATTCAGAACTTCAAAAAATGAAATGTTTTACTAATGTTTGGCATTTCTTCACATTAATTTATAATTTACTTCTTCTACTATAGTGCAATAATTGATAAATCTTTTGGAAAGAATCAGAAGTTAATGTTTCCTGTGAGATCCAGAAATTGTGGTTAGTGTTTGCTCTTCACCTGCAGAGGGCACTGGCTTTTCTCTTTTGACATTCCTTCCTGCAGCGAAGACAGACTTCGACCCAAACACTGACATTAAGACAACTTAGAAAAGAAAAAGATAGATAGATAGATAGATAGATAGATAGATAGATAGATAGATAGATAGATAGATAGATAGATAGATAGATAGATAGATAGATACATAGATAGATACATAGATAGATACATAGATACATAGATCGTTTTCATCTATTTGTACCTCTTGTTTTATTGTACAGACGGGTCTGCGGGAGCTTGCAGCATGTGTATTGTTTGGTGACCTCTCGGCCATAAAATAATTGATCACATTGACTAAATAATAAGGTCCTGTCAGTCAGCCTGTCATAAGTTATTGCTCCACCTGTCTCCGGAAACTCACTTGTGATGTGTTGGTGGTAATTAATAGCCTCCTGCATTTGGGGAAGTTTGTCCCGTGCAGTGAACTGACGCCCATTTAATGTAAAAATAAATAAATATAGCAGAAGGCCGCACGCTTGTCCTGGCGGCAGGATCTCTGTTGTCACATTGAGCTAAATCCTCAGAAAAGCTCTTGTATTTGTGTGTGTTTGGGTGGGTGGGGGGTTGTGTAAGACCCAGTCAGAACAAATTTGTTAGCCTACACCCCAGGGCATGTGGTGATGGATATGCTGTCCTGGGGGAACTGGGGAAGCCACAGCGCAACAGACGGCCGCTTGTCTTGAAAGGCTTGTTTTAAGTGGTCCTTGGTGGGGAAACAAAAGCTTTAAGAGCTCCCATCACCTCCCAATTGATGTATAATCATCACTGTTCAGTTAGTTCACGCATAGGTACAAGAGCATATGGCTGAAATCACTTTTTTTTAACTCCTTATAGAACTTCATGCATTTAATATAATATGGAGTGACATAGTAGCCCCACATATCAGTGTGTCCTTGCATCACAGATTCTAAAGAAAGAAGAACACAGCCCGATAGGTTGGTTTATTCTTTTTAATCAGCATCCCGAGAGCCTGGCACTGCCCCCATAGTCATAAAGTATGAGGTCACTTTGGGCTTCTCCAACTGAATGGAAGTCCCAGCAAACAATGCTGCTGTCAGTCAGTCTTAACCTGAGCTGGGCCCTTTCTTCCTCATACAGTGTACTTGTGTAATCATTCACTCCATAAATGCAAATGAATCCTATCACTGTTTTGACCAACACAGGACAACACAGGAAGCTCTTTTGCATGTTGAATGTCTGGACACCCCCTCTCCATACGCCTGTAGTTTTACTTCTTAGTGAAGGATACATCCCAGAAGAATCAACCCCACATTCACTTGATACAAAGGCACACTGATTTTAATCTTTCAAAATGATTCTAGATTATTTTTGCTACCGTAATTGACAAATAAAAACGTGTCTTGCCCATGTGGGAGGTATAACTCATCTTCATCTGGTCTTTTCAGCCTCCTGCTACTGAAAGCACATTTATCTTGAAACCTATAACAAGATAATGAAGACACCAGAGAGTGCTTCCTGCAATCTTCAGTAGCTTTTCCGTTTCATTGAGACCATAATTTGTACTTATTTGGATGGCGCGTACAGTCAGTGGTTTGGGGTTTGTAGCTGTAATGACCCAGGGGCTTCTGTCAGACCAGCGCCATTATAAATGACAGAGCTGAGTGAGCCCCTTTGGCTGTTGCTCAACATGCTGGCTTCCTTAGGGCCTTCTGTAGCTTTTGCAGAGTGCGTGGCCTTTTGATTTCCTAATCCCAGCACATGGTGGATATTCCAGTCGCAAGTAGTGATTTATGTTCTTGTGGTGCAAGGCTCAATTCTGAGAGGATCGCAGGAGCTGTGAAGCCTCTGTAAAAACTTTTATTAAGCACACCTCATGGTCTCTGACACGACACAGCTCAAGGATTACTGCATTTCAGTCAGGGGGAGGGTGTCGCAATGTTTAATATTCATCTGAGGCCTTACAGTCAAATACTACCATACAACATCAGTCCTCAATACCTTATAGGCTATGGGTATCATGGATATGCAGAATCATAGATTTGACTATATGTATTGCACTATAAGGCCCACTTAAAAGCCTTAATGTTGTTCATAAACAAAGATTTTTTTTTTCCTTTTAAATTCCGAAGCGTCTCACGTATGTTTTAATTCTGGTTGTACATACTGATGGTGAAGCGATTTTGAGTTTTAAACAGCTCTCTGCTGAAATGTTTGGTTGGGTGTAATTGTGAAAATGCAAAAATGGCTAGTGTGTAACTGTGTCAAACTGTATTTTTATTTTAATTGTTGCTAAAAGGTTTGGGAGTTAGCCTAGTCAGAGCAGCCTAAGATTTGCTTTAGCTACATCTGTCACTTTTTTTTTTTTATGAACAAGTTTGAGAGTTAGCGTAGTCACAGTAATATTTGTTTTGGCAATATATTTGTTTGATGCACCTTAAAATTGGGACAAAGAGGCAGAGGCTGTTGGATCCATGTGCAATTGGTTTTAATGGCGAGAGCATACAGAAAGGGCCAAGGCAAGAGTCACAATACACAGAGAGAGGCAGCAAGGCATCAAAACAGGCAAGGGTCAAAAACCACGGCAAGACAGCAGGTGAACCATTCAGACTGAGTGCAACAGCAAAACAAGACGGTATCTAGAGGGCAGAGGTTGATGGGAAATGGAGTGCAGATGAGGCTTAGGAGAAAGGTCAATATTCAGGAGATGGCTCCCTCTGGTGGTCGGAGGGGAAGATGGAAGCTCGAGCACTGACAATAAAAGTGCAGAAAACACGCTAATCATAAACTTCTTGACTTTAAAAAAAACGGGAATTGGGGAACTTAAAAAATCTTCATAAATATGTTGAAAAAAAGCATAAAACACTGCAAATACCAAACAAGCATAGTTGTTTTACTTTTTTTTACTTAAAAGGAAAAAAACACCATAGAATAAATCGATAATGATGTGATCCAACTTACCATCCAGATATTTTTTTATCACCCTTGAGCACAGAAAATATTTATTTGGAGTTAGATATTGTTATTGCAAATTTTGATCTTTTAATCTCATTCTTTTTCAATTAGCATAAGACTTGAGCATGCAGGAAGGCCCACAAGACCTATTCTTTAACAGTGAACACAATCCTGCCTTTTCCCCCTGAGTTTGTTTTTTATGTTGTCAGGAGAAACAGATGTGGGACATCATTAAAAGTGACGACACTAATTGTGCTGTATGTTTCAATCAAATAAAAAAAAGATCCATTTACAGATTTATTTGGGTTCTTCCTGCCAGTGATCTACTTTTTTTGTCATGACATGTCACAGACGTTTTCGTGTGCACTAACAACCTTCCTGCAGGATTTAATAACAGTGATCTGTGTAAATCACCCACCCTTCCTTTTCCGCTTTGCAGGCTTTGCCAGAGGGTTTGCTGTGTAAACTGCACCAACTTACCTGACTGCAACTGCCTTATCTCTTAATGGCTGCATTTGTCTCAATTCTTCTTCTCTCTGTGACTTGTTATCTAGGTACAGGGGTCAAGCAGGTTCTTTTAAATGGGAAACTGAGTGTGCTTGAAGTGAAATGACCTTTTCAACTCTGGTCTTTGCTGGGAATTCATGGGGCTGATGTGCTTCTGAGTGTTTTTTAATTTTTTTTTATCAGCACTACATTCCTTCTGCTGGATGTTAGGTAGTGAATTGTAGAGCCTAATAGACTGGGGCTATGTCCAAAATCTTTCCCTATTCCCTAACTACTAAAAAAAGTGTAGTGTGGTACTATCAAATCCTCTGGGTTTTAAAAGCTAACTGGACATCATGATCACTACTTTTTAATCTTAAACTGCAAATATGATGTCACTGATTTCCCAAAGTAAAAACATAGTAAATATGATCATTTTACAAAGACTTTTTATGAATCCACTGTGTTCTGATGATGGTTTATAAACAAAAATCATGAAAATTATTTTTTTTCACAAAAATTGTTTTAATGCAATGCATTGTGATCTATATTTGGCAATCTAGTGAGCATTGATGCACACTGTTTTTTTGCAGAGACTGAAAAGCTCTTGTGAAATGGCTAATGCACTATAACGTGCACAAAGAAGTGAAGGAATTCAAACACAATCAAAGATATTTTATTTAGATGTATCTCTGTGTGAGAACATTTTGTTTTCTTTGGAAATTTACTTTATCTTAAATGGTTTTTGGTGGGTTATTGTTTTTTTTTAACCAATTTTCACTATAGTTTTACACATTTATTTTGCAATAAAAGTGCTTCACAATAGAAAAGAAAAGTGTCAAAACTTGCATGGAGCAGAGACTGTTTTTTTTTAACAAAACAACTAAATTTTACCTAAGGTATTAGCTTTTACTAAATAATAATGAAACACAAAGAAACCCTTGTGAAATGAATCCACTGTTAGCATTTTTGTTGCAAAGTTAAACCATTTACCTTGTGTTAAACCCATTAATACTGAAATAAAAATTTTAATCACCTTATTTTCTTACAATACAAGCTTCTTAAACTGATCTAATCCCTTAAATCGTTAGAGCTTCATGATCTCTGTCGCTTTTGAGTGTTGTATTCTGAAATAAACTCAGAAAATGTATCTCCCCAAGGTTGCACGGGAGATTCATTTAGTGCTTACTGTGCCATGTCCCTTCTCCCTCACACTTATTCTCTCTCTTTCTTTCCCATGTCCATTAGACCTTGCAGACTAATCGAGCAGCACCAATTGCTCCCGTGGTGAGATCATTAAGTAAATTATTTTAAGATCAAACGGTCAGCAGCCACAATGAAGTCCTGTGTAACGGTAAAAGCCTCATAAGCTGCCACCCACCCGTCTCTCAAATTAAAGCCCAGTGGGGAGAGCTCTGCACCTCTCAGGTGGATGCCCCCAACCATTAGGCCTTTTAGCTGCAGGCTAAGGTAGGACCCACTAATTGGTCCTTTGAACAAAACTAACCCACTGACAGGATCTGACTTGTATGCAGCTTAACAGTGCAAAATTGTTCCTCGCCAAAGACAGCACTTTTAAACCGCTGTAATAGTCTACCCATAGAGGGAATCAAGTCCGACCTGTCCTGCTAAGATGGCTGCACAAAGGTGATAATGTTTCAGGGGATTTACTCTATAAAGGTGGGAGACTTTTTGCAACCAGCCTCTTTTATTTGACCACATTTCTGACAAAAAGAGTTGTAAAAATTATTTTTCACTACATGCAATTGTTTTTGTTTTCTGTAAATCTTTATTTGAAAGGACCTTAAAAACTTTTAATTTCTTTATGTTTGATTTTAGAACAGCTGTCTGCAATCTGTAACAGTAAAAGAGCCATTTAGGCCTGTTTCTTAAAGATTAAAACCTAGCAGGAGTCACAGTCTTTTTTACATTTTATGAAATGTTGATGATACTTTGCATTCATTACATTGTTGCTTTTATAATAAATATGAATTATATGTCTTTTTTGGCTTCATTAAAAACAGAAATATATGGATAAAGTAGTATTTTGTCAAAATGTAAAATACTTTTTTACTTTTGACAGACGTTGGCATGACTCCCTTTAAAAAACAAAATATTTCCTGTTCCACATAGGATCATCCAAGTGCAGCTAATGTACTCCTACAAAAGGTTTGAAACAACAGCAGACAAAAGTGACATTGTCTCTTTTTTTTACTTTAAATTTACTCTGGTCAGCCACCATCCTTTTTTCTACTGTTGCTGTTAACCTGAATATAAACATCATTTATTTGGTTTATGATCCTGTAGAAAAAGTATACAAAGAATATACAAATGTATAGCAACTCCACTGGATAATAACCACTGTTGTGCAGCATAAGATAACATGTGCTTTAAACTCATAAAACTTACTGTTTTATGACAACATAGAACGTTTTATCAAAGTTTAGCTTATTATTTGAATTCTGCACAAAGCGAAGAGCAAACAATGCCACTTGATGTCAGCAGGGAAAAACCTTTACATAGTTTTTTACTGTGCACCTCAGCCATAAATGTATAAACTTAACTAATTTTCATTAAATCAATGCTAATTAGGTGACCCTTTAAAAAAAATCAGGCACGATGGAGGTGTAAAAAAGTCTAATGTGGCTGCAGAGCCTCAGGTTGCAGAACCCTGTTTGGTATGATACATTTAAGCATTTTCAAAGATGCAAAACTAAAACTTTAGCTAGTTCATTTTTGTCAAAACAGGACTTAATTGATAATAGCAAAATTTTTCTTGTTAATTATTTAAATAACAATTATTTTAAAGACATTCTTTAGGATTTTTGTTGCCCAACAAAACCACCTTTCATCCATCAAAGAAATGAATCTTTTGATTTTATCTTCTCAAATAAGGTAACTGATTCCAGATGCTGAATTAGATTTTTTATGAAAAACTGTTAACAACAAGAAAAAGTTCAATTCATTCCTTAGAATAATGTAGCTAAAAAGTGTCAGATGTTTTAAAAGTGTGGGTGACACAAAGCTTATTTTAAAGGTCTGCTTGTAATTGGCTGACATGAGACGGACAAGACAGTGACATGAAGCCCCAACCCTGAATAGGTGGGTTGAGAGTTATTCTTTTTAAAGGTAAAATTCTCCTTCAGTGTGACACAACCAGAAACAAATAATATACAGTATTTTCATTAGGATAAAAAACTCACAAAAACAGTGAAGAAAATGTGTTTAAACAAAGCTTAAGTAAAAGTTGCTGTCCTCACCAATAAGTTCATCCAAGTGACAAGAAAGCCCTAACCACAAATCCTAAATGCCACAATGTACGATTCTTTCAGCTATTTTTATTCCGATGACCTGAGGAAGTGTTAAATGTACAGTATCTATTGGTGTGGAGATAGGACCCAATGCAGCAAAGTGACTGTGAGAGTGATTTATCCCCACTTGACATGAAGCGTCACTGTCATCAATCACAGGGTTTTAATTAGTGATGGCTCCCTTTTGTGCCTGAGAAATGTGCATGTAATTCAATTTGGACCTACTGCTGCTGCAAGAACCCCACACACAGAATCACTGCAAGTATTACACTTTTTTTTACTGTTTAGTATTTTAGTATGTTGTCAGACATCACGTGGGTCTACAGAAAGTAATATATAAAAATATGGACCAATATATATTTGTAAACTTTTGTTTAATGTCATGTGTTTTTCTAATCATGTTCATATATGATTTGTGAGCAGCAGGGATGTAAAGAAAGTACTTTAGGTACATCCAGTAATTCCTTTGTGGTTCATTTTTGTCTTGTTTCAATTCACTGAAGAAAAAACCTTCTTCCTTAATTAAAAAATATACAAGGAAAGAAAAAAATGTCTAACTTTAAATTCTAAAATGTAAAATCTAATAACACCTAGTGGCTTACATTTTAATATGCTGGTAATTTAAGTCACACAGTCAAAACCTCATATAGTGCAAACAAACAAACAGTATTTAGTTGAGCCACTGTAATAACATAAAAATAAGGCAGAGGCCCTTTTTTATTCTTCTTATAATGATTAAAACAGCTGCTTTGCTGCACTCATGTTTTCATTGTATTTTTGTTTACAACACGCACATTGTATGTACAAGCTTAGTGGATTCTTTCTAAAAATGAAAAAAGAATGAGCACAGTTAGGCTAAATAAAGACAACATTTGTTTAATTAAAAGTTTGCAGAGATTATTCTCTTTTTAAGTATAGGAATTTGACTTCTTTGTTTTTATTGAAAATGTGTTTTTACACAGTTTTTTTTTTTCACAAGACTGGACTGAAGTGTCATTTTAGGCTGGCTTGATTTTGAAGCAAGAAGACTTTTCACTTTGTGCTGAAAAACAAAAGATAAAAGCTTAAAAACATTTTTAAAATCCTTGAGTTTTTTATTTTTATTCTACAGTCTATGTTTTCAGATAAAGGTTTAAAGTAATGAACATTTTCAGCAAATTTGAAAGAAAAGTAAAAAAAAAAAAGAATTCTCCTTCAAAAATCTTGTCGATTTATCCATCTCTGAAATGATTTTTTCTCCTAATTTGCTCTTCAATGGGAAACTTACACAGCAGAGCAGTCTTGGGCTTCAAGCAGGAACAATGGATGATTTGAGAGCTAAGAATCCCATTGTAATGCAAAAAAAAAAAACAAATAAATAGCAGTTATTTAGTTCTCTAAAGATACTTGAAAGTCTCTCATCTGATAGATAGCAAACATGTTAGTGTGAAGATGGTTTTTTTCCACAGCATTCTTTGGGGTGATTCAGTACATCAAAGGAACGTCAGTTTTTGCATTTGAAGACACGTTTGCAGTGATTTGACCTCTGACCTGAGTATTAAATAGAAAAATGCTTAAGATACTTTTTGACTATGATTAGTAACATGATTAGTAATCATATTTGATTGTCCAATTGCGAAAAATGTTTTAATAATTTTGTAATTTAAATAAAACCACATAACCAAAAAAAGTCAATCAAGTTTTTTTTCCTGTTATGTTTCACCCAACTGTTACACAAGCTCACGGCACAACAGAATCAGATTATTCCCTGGAACAATATTATTTCTTGCCTGTGTGATTGATAAAGATCAGCTCTTTGACAACATCTTGTCCAATCAATTTCTACATTCTATTTAACTTTTAGAGATGCTGATTAGGCTCTGTGTTTTCTCTCTGCAGATGCCCTCAAACAACATCAAATCAGTGTCCCAATTTCACGTGAACCTCACAATCAAGCTGTCATTCAGTCGATGAAAATTTGGTCGTGGCATTAACGGATGTGCAGACAGAAGAAATTTCACAGAGCCGTCTGGGTTGTTGTTGAAAGAAATGTTGGCTTCATCCCTTACTGATTGACTCTAATCAGGCTTGCCGTGCCAGAATCATTCTGTTCAGCAGCCCAGTCACACTGGCTACTGATTAGGTAGAAAAACGAAAGAGTCCAAAAAACAGATAGATTTTTGGACTGCCTTAATGTTTTGTTAAAGTATACACACAAAACCTTGAACTGGCATTACTTGTTTTTATAGCAACAATTTTGTTGGTTTAGAAAAAAAAACACAAATCTATGTGGAAAAGCAACTACACAAACTGCTAACACTTAAAGTAGATCCTGGCACTGTGAACAACTGTTGACGTTGCTGAAAATCTCGTTTTTTCAAAAGAGCAACAGTCAAACACAAGTATTGGCACGTATTCCCATGAGGCCTGAATAAAGGAACGCCGCTGACGCCAGTCTCATTCTGCTCTGTCTGGGTCCACAGCAGGTTACAACACCTGCAGGCTATTCACATGCAACAAGCACATTTTTGCTGAGCGATTGTGAAATTATTCCATTTTAATATCTAATAGTTCTGTTAGTGCACATCCTGAATAAGACACTTTGTCTAAACTTAACCCCCCCAAAAATGAGTAAAACAGATTTATTTTCTTCTGTTTTTGGAAAGCAAGTTCAGGGGTGATGTCCAGGAGCAAAGACAGACAGGACAGGAACTTCCTGTATCCTGTGGTTGATGATGCAGGGCCTCACCTGGGCTGTAATCTGGAAGAGGTGATCACAAAGAGCTGGAGTAAGTTGGATTCCGCCTGTTCTACTTCAAACAGATGAGGACAGTAAATCAGAGAAGAAGACAGCACAATGAGGCTCACCAGTCGCTTGTGTTTTCTGCCTCTCATCCCCTAAGGGACAGGAAGTGAAAATGTCAGCAATGTCACCGGACAGCATTGTGGAGCCTTTTCAACACCAAACCGGAGAACCGTTTAAACTACAGACATTAAAGTTGCACTAATTAACTTTATTTTTGTCTTTCAAGGAATGTATACACTTGTATACACTTTATGAAGCATGAATGCAAAAACATTGGAAGACAAAATGGTCATCTTTTCTTATTTTAGAAGATTCTTATGCTTATGTCTGACATGTTTTAAATAGTAAAACATTGAACAAATGCAACCGTGAGTAAAGTTAGTGAAAAACGAAGACAAAATCCTCAAAGGCTCACTTTGGGGAAAACTATGATTTTGGTGTTTTTAACATGTTTTTGTAGCATTTTTATCATGATCTAGGACATGTATAAAGACAGTTAAGATTAAAACTGCATTTCTGAATATTTCTTATTTCAAATAATTGTGAATCAGGAGCAGTCAAGACAATGCGGTTAGAAAAAGCATGTAGATGTTGTGTAGGACCTACAACGGCAAGCCACAAGTCTCCTTGCTCCGCTACATTTTGATGCATCAACTCGTAGAAGACGAGACATACTTCATTCTTCCTTTTCCCCGTCTGAGGTTGCATCTGACTAAAAAAACTGTATGGCTGGATAGCTCTAATATTGCTTGCCGTTTTGTTGCACTGGTAATGTTAGGGGTGTGAAGGACTGTAAGCTCGCAGGGTAAAGTGTAAATAAAGGGATGATGGGAAATGAGTAAAGGCTTACTCCGCACCAAAAGTCCCGTCAACAACTTAGAGGCAAATTTTTAAGTAACTTCTTCTGCTGCAGAAACGACGTTCTAAAAAATGATCCATTTTAAAATTTGGCTAAAAACGAGATAATCATAATCATAAGACCACTGGGAACACTTTTAAAATAGATTTAAAGATGATTGGATTGGAACTGCAAAAAAAATAAAATAAAATTAATGACATGTTCCAGGTTTGCGTCTGAGGTTACTTCCTGTTTATATGTTGTTTTTCTTGTGATTTATGGGATTTTCTGCTCTCTTTTTTTCCGTTGATTGCTAAAAAAAATGTATTGATCTTGTCAGCTGTGCTGCTGGAGTGATAGCTGCTGTTAATTGTGGTACTTTGCGACATATGTTATTGTGTTTACCCATGACAACAGCTTGGTTGATTACATTTAAAAGATTTCAGTGCCTATAAACAACAGCTGGTGTAATCATGGGCCTGTAAAAGTGAAGGAGCATCTGTGCCCGCCTGATATATGGCTAAGTGTTTTACTTTTTGTTTATTTCATTTAAATGTCCTTCCTCAAGAGTTTTCACTGGAACATTTTTTGAAATAACTGGATAATTATGATTTGGATTTGTTTGTCCAAAAGATCAATTGCAAATATGTTAAACTCAAAAGCTTTTGTTGCTTAAAGTGGTTAACTCTTTTTCTCTAATTGACCTTTCACTTCCTTCATACTCATGCACAGAACCAAACGCATGTGTTTAAAATTTCCACTGTCCTAGTTTTCATATTTACATCCACAAAGAAAAAAACCTGCTGTGCTTCAATTTCATTAGGGATTAAAAAATCAAAGGGACAACCTTGGTGTGAGTGTATGAGATGGACATCCAACTCGAGGAATCTCATCTGAAGATAGGGTGTCAGGGCAAAATGAATCAGAAGGATTCACCAAGGTCAGCGTGATATTATGAGGCTTCTGCTTTACATGGTCGCATAACAAATGAAGGCCCTCAATCAAGCCAGATTGAGGGAATGAACAAAACAATAACACGTTGAGGTAAAAGTAGAGCTGAAAGGTGAGACCACTCATCGATTTAAAAGAGGTGGGATTAAAAAAAAGTCATGAATTTTAACATTACTAATAAAAGTCAATAAAACGGAAGTTTGTTTTTTTGTACCATAAATGAATTTATCGTTAATTTTTGATGATCAATATTCTTGTTAATATTCTTGTTGATAATTTTTACACAATAGTGGAATTTTTTTGTCTCTACTGTAAAACGTCACAAAAAATATAAAAAGTGTACATTCAAATGTGATAAAAATTCCCAAAACAAATGACATAATCTGGTTGATCCCAAAAGTTTGAGCAAGGAAATTTGGTGCAGGAATTTTTTTTTATCAACATATTAATTTACGCCATGTTCAAAGTCTAAATAGAAGTTTTGTTTCCTTTCATGTGTTGAACAAATTAAAAGCTCGGCTAGTCAGTCAAAGACCAATTCATAAAAGTGAAAAGTGAAGCTGCGGCTGTGATGGGGAGTACCAGTGAAAAATCTCTGCTGACCCTCTCATCCCTCTGCTCATCTATCTCTCACTACTGTCCACTGATAGATTTCCCTTCACTGATTTATGGGAGAAAAAAAATGTCACAGTGGAATGGGCTTTTGATAAAATTGTTTAAGAGATTCTGGGCAATAAATCCTTATCTTTACATCCAGGTTGCAAGCTACTTTCACATTCTTGTGTCATCAATAAGAGCTGAAAATGCGACAGATAATCAATAACTTAACAATATTCTGGGCAGTTTGGGAAAACAGTAACATTTATATTTAAAAAACAAAACAAATGCAGGTTAAAGTTTGACGCTGCACATAACTGCATGAAAGGACTGTAACAAGCTAAAACTATTTCTACTTTCTTTGAATTTCTAATTAAAGAGCGAATGCTGAAAACAATTCTAACTGTGCTCTTTTTTGTTACAGACTATCAAATAAAAAAAGATCTATTTTATTTTTGCTGCACATATTAACATTATGGATACAGATTTCTCCAATATGCTAAATGTCCCCTCAGTTGACCAATAAATCATTTGTGTTTTGCTAAAAAGCCAATTGAGTAATGAAAATGTTAATCTAGCTCTCATCAATCAAACTGACTGCACACTGTAATAGTTTTAGAGATGAGCTGTATTATCTCTGAAGCAAAACAGTCCAATAAAAAGACCTGTAAGAAGTTGCAGAATCTCTAATCCCACATAACTCACCGCGGAGAGTCTCTGACAGGAACTCCGCAGTGGCGCCAGAAGGATGAGTGATTCAGCAAACCTGCCTGGTGTTGTCCCTCCCGTCTTTCAATCTTTACAATGCAGCTCAGAGGAAGAAAAAAAACAAAACAATGAGCCTGATGCTTCGCACAGGTGTTTCTCAAAGGAGGTGACTTGTAAAAACAGGTAGACTTTCATAGAAGTGACACATAAAAGGACTTCAGCAGCAGTTGCTCACGACTTTGTCTCAGCTGCCTGCACGAAGACACTGCAATCTCAGCACGTTTGACTTGCAAAATATCAAATGAAATGGGGTTATTAGAAATCCTTTTTCATATTTTGCAGATGTTAATAAGTAAGAAATTCAAATGTTTGCTGTAATGTCATCCATTGTAGATCCACAAATGAAACACTCAGTACTTTGCCCTCAGGCTGACAAAGAGACAAACACTCAACCACATTAAAGAGCATGTTTTAAATGCCCCCTGCAATCGCAATAAAGGCCAAGAAATACTACAACATGAACTTAAATCTCTCCAAAGTGAAAGCTGTCACAAGAGGTGAAAGAGGGGGAGGCAAACAACAAACAGCAAGCGGGGGAGTTATCTGGTCAGCTTTGTCTTTCAGATTAGAGCTTGAGCAACAAAAGGCAACAAAGGCATTTCTCACAGGATGAGGAAATGAAATGCTTACAGTAAAAAGACAGATAAGTGAGACATTTTAAGGGGGACTTGTTTGCTTCAAAAGGAAGGGTCATTATTAAAACTGCCGTCAATACAGGACAGAGGGAAATAGCAATCTAGGTGCTTCTCCATTTTAACAGGAATATCTGACTGCCAATTGTTTTTGTTGCTTTAGTAAAATTGAGTTTTCTGAGAGCTAGTCTAGTTCTATTTTCCCATTTCCATTTAATGAGCTATAGCATGACTTTATCTAGACAGAACTACATAAGAAGTTATGCTTTCTTTATCATTCAACCCTGAGAGGCTGAAGACTTTTGAATTATTTACATCAGTTGTCACAGCCTGCTGTAATTTCAAGGAACACGGTGCCGGCAGCCAATTATCCTACAAGCCTTTGGGGAAAATGAGACATATTCTCAGAGAAAGGCTGTTTTTCTGATTCCTGCGGGAAAATGCTATGATAATTGAATGTGTCCGATTTCAGCATGATACACCATCAAAATAAAAAAAAGAGGCTTGTTCCTATTTATGCAATCAGGAGTGAAGGGCACGTGTCCCCCGTGCCTCATCTCAGGGCTAATCTTTCATTTCATAGTCCATCTCTCCATATCAAACAGCACAAATGGCTCAATTTGCATGACAGGATTTGTAACATGGTAAATCAGGTGTCAGACTCGATTAAACATTACACCGGCACGCTATCATAATCAGCCGGCTAATGAGTGTGGCCGCTGGTATGAGAGGCTTGGATGGATCAGGGAGAAGGGTTTCTCCACGCTACCCAGCGGGGGGTAAGTAACTCTGGGGATTAAATTGAAGATTCGGGGCTTGTGGCGCTGACAGAGAGGCTCCTCTGGGTGGCGAAGGCAAAGCCCTGTGATGCTGACAAGACACGGCACCACAGGCCACACACGCACTCACACAGAAGGAAGAGATCTGGAGGAGGGAGCCACACTATGGCTGAAATACATAGACAGCCATGGAGCAACATCTGAAGACTACTTCCCCCTGTGTGTCCTCAGCTTTGAATATTAATGAAGAAGCCTCGCCAGTACTGGAGTTTTCATAAAAACAAGGCAGAAGATCTGCAGTAAGGCACTTGGAGTGATGAAAAGTTCTGAAATACTGAATTTTATTCACTTATATCAAGTAAACAATACCCCCACCTCCTCATTGATTGGTTTCCTGCAGTTGTAAAGTTCCCACTCCCATGTCCAGTCTGAAAATGTTTCATGCTGATGCTAATTTGACGGCTGGCTGTGTGGATGCGCAGCTTTTGGCTGCTGGTCCACAGAGATTTCCCCCATTGCCACCATCTTACCACCCTTTAGCATCAATGTCTCCCACCCCCCTTACTCCTTCCCCCACCCGCTGCCCTGCTCCCCATTTGGGGTGACCTGGGTGCTGTTCTGAGGGTTCCTCACACCCCAGAAGCTGTCAGTGGCCTCCTTCCTTCCCATGAGCGGAACACACAATAGAGAAAGGACTCCGGCTGAGAGGTTCAGTAGCCATTAACCCCTACCAGCTGTTCCTGCCGAGGGTATTCTGTGCCACAATACGTGCCCCCGAGGGGGCCCTCACGTCCACTAATCTAGCCATTGTTGGCCAGGAATGCTGACAGAAGAAAAGAAATTTTTCTTGTGTCCATGCAAGCGTGTGTATCCATGTGTGAGAGCCGAGAAACGTAGGGCTAATTTCTATAGTTGCCCGTGAAGAAGGGAGACCATGAAGAATACTCTATTTAGCTGCTTGACAAAATTCTCCTGCCTAAAAAAAACAAGTCAATGGCAATTGTTTGCAAGTGGACTTCTTCACACTGTCCACGACTCTGAATTTAAATAGAAAAAAATCAGATCGATGTCGGCTGAAAAAAAAAAAGTGAAAGAACTTTCCAAGACTTGAATCATTTATTTATCTGTGTATCTTTTTTGATGCATGACCACACAAACATTTAGAAACAGCAGTCACTTCCAAAACCATTCAAAATGGGGATTACATTTTGGGGAAATGATTCCATTTTGGTTCTTTGGTCTCGGAATATATTAACAATTAGTCCATTTCAATTAACACGGAAATTAAAACTGCATTTTCCAGTCAATTTAACCATGCAGCCATTAGAGGCTTCTGGTGTGCTGAGCACGCCTGTTATCCCAGTTCATAAATGAAAAAAAGAGAGTGATTCCTGCTTTATATCCAGGATGTAATTTTGATAGTTAAGTAAAATCGCAAATAGCGCATTTGTTTGGTTAAAATAAGATACAAAAATGATCAAGCTTGACAAAGTGTTCATAAAACAGAAAATTGAGGTATTAATATCTTAGAAAAAACCCTCAAAAGTTTATTTTATGTAAAAATCAGGGAAACCCAAACTGTTACTTTGATTTGTTGCGTTTTTTTCAACCTACAGAGTAAAGTCAATACAAGTGATATCAGCATTGTTGACAGCAGCGTGAGACGGAGCTGCATGGCTGTCAGCAAGCTGCAATATTTGCATGAAGAAGGTAAACAACAACAGCACCTAAAGAAAAGAGGAGGGCAGCACCACTGAAAACTGTTGGGTGATTTTTAAAGAAGATAGGTATTTTTCTGCATGTGCTGCATCCCACAGTCTTCTGTGTTGTGACAGGCGGGGGATCTGTGTCAGTCAATTATATGTCCCAACAGACCTTTGTGCTAATGAGTTGGTCCAGCCATCGGCAGACTTCCCCTGTCGTCCAGAAAAGATCACTTTCATTGCTTGCAGAACTAATTCAGAGCACAAAAGTGGGAGCTTCACCATTGCAGCCTCTTTTACTGCTCCTTTTGTGGAGGCTTTAGAAGTGCGCTGAAGAGAGGGCCTAGCGCTCAGGCCTCTTCATCTCCAGTCCATTGCCTGTCATTAACATACATATCCATATGAAAAGTGGGGTAAGGCCGGAACAGCTGTCCAGTAAAGAGGCAGTGATTCCTTCTCCCAAACTCTGACAGAAGCCTTTAGCCTTCCTCGGGCAATAATAAACCAAACCATTTAAACAGTCTTTCAGGGAGTGAGAAAGAGATTGGGCCATAATGCTTCATTCACAGGCACCAGTGGCCCTGCAACAGTCTTCGATGGATTCTAAAAAAGGTGAGAGAGAAAAAAAAAAAAAAGCATCACAACAAAACATTACAGCAAATGAAAAAATTAGCACTAAATTTGTATTAATGTTGAAAAGAAAAACTTGACAACGTTTATCACCTATCCAGAGAGAAGAGTTAAAAAAGTGAAAGTAAACACTGATGGTTGAACGCTGATGTCATATTTGTTTGTTGTTTGTGTTGAGGGCTTTTCACCAAAATGATTTGGTGGAAAGAGACTTGAAGAGTCTGTGGGGATGGAACTGAGCAATCCTCTTGTTTAAACTTGAGCGGTGTGCATGAAGACAGGGGTTAAGTGACTTGCCCCGGGTCACATGAGAAGTCGTTTACTTAGGGTGGATTTTCACATTTAAACCCTCTGCCACTTAGACCAGAGGGGTTTCACAACATTCCTTTGCTTGAGGCTTAATTGAGTTTCATCTGGACCTAATAGTTTATGAAATCCTTCAATTCTGTCTTTCTCTGAAACCTAGAAAAATAATTCCAGAATTTATATATTTTCCATAAAATGTCGGTAAACTGCATTTTAAACTAACACGAATGGTAGATTTTCCTAAACAAAACATTGATAAAATAGTACAAGTAAAATTAATTTTATCTCCCAGGACTCAAAAAATCTTGTGTTTAAAAGGTAGTATAAAAAGGAAAAAATAAACAGTCTCAAACATTTTCTTTTTTGTTTAGCCTTTCACACACAACAATAAACTTGCTGGATTTTCTTGCTAGAGCAAATGATCTGCTGAAGATGAGCCACACACAAAAAAAACGTTTGCTCTTTGCAGTAACGAAACATCCTGAACTTCAGTTTAGGGACCTTTTTGTAGTTTCTGTCCTTGTGGTGAATGCGTTCTCTATGCTTGAGATGCTACGTTCTCCACTGAAGAAGGGGAAGAGAGAAGCCAGAACCCGGATCTAATGAATAAGAAAAGCTTTTTGGTTAAAAGGGGTTTGGTTTGTTTCTTCATGGGTAGCTTTTTATTCAGCTTTAGAAAAGACGAGGAGTCCTGATTGATAAATCCCCGCTCTTGCCCCCCAGTGCCTGTGACCCCAGAGTCATCAAGTACAATTCACACCACCTACACTGAAAAAGTGCAACTGCTGGTGTTTTTTTTTTTTTTTTTTTTATAGTAAATGCTGTCACTACTATATACATACATTTAAATATATAGATACATTTTTTTAAAGTTGTTATTGAAGAATTTGTTGTCACATGACCTTGTCTGCTGATGTATTGTTTCCATCCCTCATATTGCAATTGAGATCAAGGTAGGAGGTTATGTTTAGCTGTTTCTAAATACAAAGTGTGTTACTTATATGTGTTTTTTTTCATGGTGAAAAAGCAATTCTAGAAACAGACGATCGCAATCCCCATCTGTACCTGAACCTATAGTTATTTGTTATTTCATAATTTATCTACTTGCAATACAATGTTTGGTAAATAATGATAATATCGTTGGATATGTTTTCTGTGTCCTTAAATAGTGAAGTGATATTTTATGATAGTCCTTGTATTTTTGTATATTTAAAAGTAAGCTTGTTTAGGCACGTTCTGGTGCATTTTGGACCATTTTTATGGACAGATTTTACTTTTGCATTGACTGGAGGAGTTGGAAGGAGAGCATGGTAAAAATAAGTAGTCAGTTTTTTTATCTATCAAAATTTGTAATAATTTGTTTAGGTAACCTAGCAACGTGTGCATGTTTGTGCCTGCACATGTATGTATTGCTTTGGTTTTGTGTGTCTGTGATGCAGAAAGCTGGTGTTCACAGCTTTTATCTGAATGCACCAAAAGAGGAAAATGGGATTTTTCAAAAAGTTGGCAAGTGAATAACATGTAACAGATGTTGGCTTTTTTGGTAAGGTAAAGTGCATCAAACATGAAAACGGTTCAGAGTTCTCATGGAGAGAACATTAGAAACTATATTAAAGAAAAAGAGAATCAAACACCATAGATCAGCCCTGTGTTCATCACATTAAAATGGTACTGCCAAGACAGGTTGACATTACACTTTTTAGTACTATTGGCTGGCGTCGTACAAAATAGCAAACAAAGAAGACCCGTTACCAAATGCTTACAATTAAAAGGCCAGACTTAACAAAAATGTATTCTCTATCATGCATTTATACAAGATAAGAGAATGTTTGATTCCAAATGTGTTCAAGATTTTGTAGTTGGTTATCATATGAACAGTTTTTTCCCATTTTATTTTTTAAATACAGAGAAGGTTCAGAAATACAGACCTTGCTAATCTTAAATTTTTCTTGATACTTTATTCTGCAGTGAAAGTTATTCAAGTTATAAACTAACCAACTACAAATGTGACAACAACTGTGACAAAGGATTCATGGTTAGTTATGATGGCAACAGCTTTGCCCATTTGATTTATTGATCATTTGAACATTCTGATAAAGAAAAGGTTCAGAAATACAGATGTACAGTTTTTGTGCAAGGCAAGTGTAAAAAGGCAAACACTTAAAGATTAGGTAGAACCAAATGAGAAGGAAATAAGAACCATAAGGAGATTCAAGTCAATAATGAGAGACAAAAGTCGACTAAGTGACAAATCTGATAAGAGTAGCAAAAAAGAGCAATGTGTTTAATTGACCAAGCAGCCAGCAGGGTCTGTCCTACTATGCAGACAAGAAAACCTAGTTATTTACATAGACCGTGTTTTATCACCGGACAAAGCGTGGTGTTGGGGTCACCCAAAGAAAATGTCTTACCTTCGACTCAATTGAAATGAGGCCAAATCCGTCTCCATTGCTTCCTGATATACATGCTGCCATTTTAAATCCAATCAACAGCGATTGGTCCGAGTCAGTCTGAGTCACGTTTTTAGGGGAACTACAGTCGCCTATCACGAGTGAGCTTGTTTGAAGTGCACACCCTGTCCACCGAAAGAAAAGGTGTCAATCAAACATTTGAGGTTTTACTGAGGCATCTGATTGGTCATTCAATAACTTGAATAACATTCAATGAAGAAAATATATCATGGAAAAATTGGATTAGAAAAAAGGAGTTAGTAAAAATGTATCATAGCAAGAACGGTCATTCTTACAAATAAAATGACTGAGCAAAAACGATCTATCTCTCAGTAGAAGTCTATGGGATTTTGGCTTCTTGGAACCAGCAGGTACTTCCTATTTGGGAACACGAGAGGGGAGTTAGTTGGACTGTCCAGTGTTTTATATCTTACTGAAAATGATCTTTCACAGAACCCGGCACTACTACTGTATTTATACCAAAGAGATTGAACATGACAAAGTTTGGGATGACTTGATGATTAGAACAAGCAATGGAGAAGTGAAGGGAGATGCTTTCAGGTAGACTGAAGATGACAGACTTAGACATCAGTCTGATGGATGTGTAAAACTGTAAAATAGCATGTTTTCCTCCAGGTTAGTATTTGACTGGATCTTTTGACTATTTTACCCACATCTTTGATTTTGGTCATTTCTGATGTAAACTATTAAGTTACTTCACTGTTTAGTAAAAGAAAAATGCCCAATCAAAAATAGAAAAACATTACTAAAAGAACAAATGTGTTCTTAACAAAGGTATTTGTTATATTTGTTATCATTATTGTGGGTTTTTACACCTAGTCTGCAAAATTTCTATTTGTTAATTAATTTATACTTGTTACTTAATTAACGTATTCCTTCAATTTCTCTGTTCATCTTTATTGTGAAGTCCTTTTTCCTTCCTATTAAACATATTTGTTTGTGTTTTATTGTTTTTTTGCTTTGGTTTGATCTAGAGAATGGTGTGTTTGGGTTTCTATAGTGCTATCCCAGATTATGATGTACAGTGTTTATATCTCTTTAATCAGCCTGGTGAGATAGTTAAGCAAGGTTTGGAGAGGTGTACCATGGCAGTTTTTGTCATCAGGGTGGTGGATGAAGCTATCTTTTCCCCGTGTGACATTAGGATGGTTTTTGATAGGTTTGGAAGTCTTCTGTGAGTTGCGTCACACATGGTTGTAGCCTGTTATTTCTCCTCTTTAACTGTCTAAACCTAAGAAATCCAAATGATATTTAGCAAAATGTTTATAGAAATAGTATCAAAGTCACTCATCTGAATTTCACTGTCAAGTCAAAAGATTGATCAAAAATACATTTGTTTCCTGTCTAGATTTCAGGTAAATTGAAACAAAATAGAAGGAGTTAAAAGCTTTAGTAAAGTAAGAAAAAAGATTAAACATTTTAGTGGTTTTATCATGTGTCTCATGTGACAGTTGTAAAGTGTCTTATGTTTTACAGTTATTGGCTATTACTCAGGTCTCAAGTTTTAAGAGAATGCTGCAGATAATTGGATAAGAGATTGTTTAAAAACTCTACTTGTACAGATTAGAAGACTTTTAAGAAAACAAAATACTGTCATTCGTTTAATTCATGCTCACAACAAGTTGTGACAAAAAGAAAAAGAAGCAATAACATTTCAGTAAATTAAGGTTTTTAAAAGTGTTTAGCTATTTATTTATCCTTTATATGTGATGGGATGTTTTAATAAGTATGACGTTTCTTTTTTTTCAATGAAAGGTTTTTAAAACCATAATTGAAATACAGAGAAAGCAAATTTGTGTCGAACGAAGGAGCCTGGACATGCTTTAGCAGTGATGTTATTCAAAGGCCTTATGACCATTGGGACACCGTGGTTAGCTGGGCTCCCTGTCCCGCCTCCTCCTGTGCAGCTGCATCATCTTAGGATGAATGTAGTGGCACTTGTTGCAAGTGCTTAAATCCAGCAAAAGTGATTATCGCTACCAGCCAACACCTCAGGCCTATACTTTTCACACTTCCCTCCATTTTATCCCTTATTTATCAGAGTTCTGATGTTTGTTGTCTCTTGATAGTCCCACAATTCATTAAAAAAGGAAAAGGGGGTAGGGAGTGGAAGGGAGTATGGAGAGGCAAATCTTGCTGGGGGCTGTTGTGAGGGAGCAGGGGGTAAAGGGGAGGGATTAGGGTGACTTTTTGAACACATTTTCTCCCTTTTTCTGCAATTAAACAAAGTAGGCCTGTGATTAGTGCAGTGCAGGGAGCAGAGAAAAAGACACCCTTGAATCCCAATGGAGGGACCTGGCTGAGCATTATTGCCTGACAATGTCTGAGTTTATTGCTGAAACCTGCTTACCCTCCTGCATGGCAAACCATGGGAACTCCAGTCAGGTGGAAACTTTTTCTCCCTTTCTTCTACCACCAATACCCCCCACCCCCACCCCCCACCCCCCAAGCACGGAAGCCCTCCAGGAGCTCGCAGTATCCTTGAAGCCACACAACTCCCCCCTGGTAACTGAGATGTTTGGGGAAAAGCTCTGCCTGCTTTTTGTGCATGAGCTCACAGTTGTATGCTGTTGTTCGAACACAGTTAATGATGAGCTTCCTCTGTTTTTTTCACAGCCCTTCCCTCTCCTCCTGTCCTCCTCTTCCTCCACCTCCTCGCTCTCCCTCTGCTCCCTTTCTCCTTTCTTATTTGGAGCTAAGCGGCTGTTTAAGTGGAGTGCCTCCTCCCTCTGCTCTTGGGAAAGCTCTCAAGGGGCCCTCGCCTGGCACTGTGTTCATGACACATAATGAAAACAATTTTACGCTGCAGAGGGAAGTACGAGGCAATTACGGATGTGACAGCCACCTGCAGATTCACCCCCTACAGGCTACAACTGCACCACCGGTACAACCACCACGCAGTGTCGGAGCACTGATACACCAACCCTCACCCATTCCCCACTAACCGCACACTCCACCAGCCCCCCAGCTTCATTAATATGTGATGGCTTGATGATGTTGTGAATGGCCTGGGCAGGTGAGGAGGGGTTGAGAAAGGCCTGTGCTGTAATAAGTTGCCCAGCTGGAGATGGTGTTGTGGCCCTGTCGCCCTGTGGCAGTCCATAGAAGCATCTTTCCGCAAGCTCTGACCCTGGGTTCGGCCTCCTGAGGGGAGCCAAGAGATGACGTGACAGGAGTGTGCAAAGCGCTCCCTAAAATCTCTTGTTGGCCAATTTTACACATGAAGCCAGGCCCAAAAGCCCAAGTGGCAGGCCTAACAGAGCCCTGATTTAATTTGATAACCCGCTTAGTGAATGTGAATTAAATGAGTTTTCACATACAAATGATCTTCTTTTATGGCTCCGATTAAAAGAATTACTCTTTTGGTGTGCAAAACACGTGTCTGTGGACCTCTTCTTTCTTTCAGATTTGCTTTGTTTCATGCTTTTAAAAAATAAATCTGTTCTTCTTTGTCTTGTTAGTCTACAGTTTGGTCAAAACAGATATGGAATGCTGTGCAGCCACAAAGATTGTCTGTATAAACCCTTCAAATTTTGAGGAGATTTATAGTGAAAAGTTGACCTCACACATACACACATGTCCTATAAGCGCTTTGTGTCTTTGATACATCAGATTTTGTGGCTCTAGAGAACCTTTTGACCCACAGAGTCTTCAGAGAGAGAATATTTTATGCCTGCCTCCTGATAGTCTGATGTGTCCTTAATGGCTCTGCTGAACAGCGAGGACAGCAGCATGATGAGTGGATGCTCAGCAACATCTGACACTGGAGACACCACCTGGTAAAAGCCGCTGTGAAGACCCACGCGTGTCGCTTATGCGCACGCCGCCTCAGATACACGACGCAAAACACAAGGCTGTGAACAAAAGCGCCAGCTGGAGAGAGGCGAACGCGGCGAATGATGAGTGCTGATCACAGAAAACACAGGTGGGAAATCGGTGAAAAATGGCCGGCTGAAAGTTGATATTATGCAACGGTTTCTGTAACCATCAATTCAATAAGGCATGAGGACTTTATTCTCTTAGTGCTTGGAAGTAGTGTAATATAATAGATGAGAAGATCAAGGTGAAACAGGAATGAATAAGTGAAAACAGCATATCTAAGCATGAAAAATATCACAGCGGACAGAGCAGACAGTAAACTGAGGAGCAAAGAGATGAGAAGTGGTAAATTAATCTTCCTGCAATATCTTGCCGAAGAGAAAAGTGCACCAGTCTTTATTTCTTATAACAACTCAAGACAAATGACCACTGCTGCTACATTAGTTCTGCTAAGGGACATGCAAGAAAGACAATAGCTTTCAATTCCTGATTTAATCAGCCTGTGGCATGATGTACTTCTGGAAATAACAACACGGATTAATCAGGAATCAAGACATGTAGGGGGTGCAAGGGCAAGTGTCTGACTTCTCTGCATGGCTATGTGATGAAATATACATAGTATAATAAAGGCTCGGCTGCTGCCAGCACAGCCTGCCAAGGCTAAGCACCTGTGAGATTGAAGCTGTGGACACCACATTACCCAAACCCTGGCTGTGTTGAATTAATGAGACCAAAGCATCAGTGTGTGCACGTCTGATCTGGGGAGTCCTAATTTATTTTCTCTTTCCAACTCATCCTTTACAAAAATGACAGTGTCTCCTTATCGATTTTACACTCAGAGATCAATCAGCTTTGCCCTGACTCAGAGAAAATTTACAGCCCCCTCCCCTGCCCCCACATTCCCATTCAATGGTCAGGTCTGCTAAGATGGCAGGAGTGTTGGACGACCCCCCTCCCACACACCAACACACACACGTACACACACTCTAAGCCCAGGTTGCCTATGTCAGAGCCTGACTATAGTTAAAATGAGCTAATCTTTAGGAAAGAGGCGTCTGCTTCCCTGTTCAGACTGATTGGAGTCTTCTTTTTCTACCCCTCCAATGCACCCCAATCTCAAGCGGAAAGGACAAAAGAGCTGAGGGTGACAAGTGTTTATACAGCAGAACACGCCGGTGCTGAAATGAAGCTGCCATGGCCTCCAAACCACCATTTTATCTGTTTGTGGTTTTGTAACGAAAAAAAGAGAGAAAGAAAACTTTACTTTTCTACTACAAGATCCACTTTCCCAAAGATGAAGACAAGACTAGGGAGCGTTGAAACTTGATCTGAGTTCAGTGACATGGCAGAGAATCATCCCTGCCTGGCAGTGACACAGACACCAGCTGTACAGAGATGGCCATGCTGTCATACTGCCCCTCAAATGGAGCAAACTATGCCAGAAAGAGTCAGAGGTATCTGGCATCATGCAGCCGCAGCCATTAGCCAAGGCCATTACCTTGCACTGGGGCCTGGTGGGTTAATCCAGGGTTAATTCTATTGGCCTGTTTGGCAATGGAGAGGTGAGCAGACTGACAGCACTTCCGAACATTTAATGCTGGAGTCTAAAGTCTGTTTCTAAGACAACACATATATGAAGCTTTTGAGATTACAACCAAAAAAAAAAATGGAAGTTTATGGTAGATGTCCCAGTAATAGAAAAAAAAAGGCTTCTGCAGGAAGCATTTATTTCAAAGCACCAAAAAAAAAAAAAGAAAAAATAGAAAACTGGAGCATTTTATAGGCAATAAAATGGAAATTCAGAATTTAAACTAGAACTCAGATTTTTTTTCTCATTAAATTCATAGTCCAGTCTGAAGCCAAAGGAGCACTTGCACACACATGATTGATAGTGTGACAAAATATTTCTATATTTATCACGTCTCTAGCCTAGACAAGGTTATTATAGGCTTATTACTGCCACACATGGGTATAACTAAAACACTCCATGTTTTAGCACTGTTACTGCACACAGGGGGGAAAACACACACATTCTACAACATCATATCAAATAAATGACACTTTATTCTGTGAAACAGAAAGTTCATTTACAAAGGACTTGCTGCTGCAATCACTGCTCTAATGCAGTTGTGCGGAGGGGAAAAAAAAGGGTAATTGGTTTGGTAAAGATCGTTTTCCGTCGCACCATAAAGCACTACACAATAGAAAAGGTCGCCAATTAAGCAATCATGAATACCAAGTACCATAGCTGATGAAAATAGGCCAGTGGTTTAAATAGATTTGCAAGCAATTTACCTTTTCACAATGTTGGCAATCTGATGCAATTTGCTTGCAATTTTGTCTGCTTTCAGTAGCACTCTCCGCTGACACTGAACGGTGCAAATGGCAAAGAGGACCACATAGAAAATGTAAAACTATCTTGGCCACATCAAGGTATCAGAATGGCGCTTCATCAGGAAAATTACAACAATTAGCATAAGTGCTCCAAAATCAACACTTTAAATGTCAGCGCCAAAGGTTGGGCCACAGATGAGCAAGAGTGCGCAATGTCCTCCAGGATGGACTTGCCGTGGAACGCGAAGCAATCACCCATCATCTCTTGCCAGTGATGGCCCCACAATTGCTGTGACATTCTCTCAGGCCTGTCATTCTCGGTCACCAACAGTGTGTGTGTGCTTTTTACCGCTCTGTCTTGATTTGCTTGCAGCAGAATTATCTTTGCTCCTTCTTCAGTTTTTCTTATACGTTTTCTTCTCTGTTTTTTCTGCTCTCACTGAAAATATATTAAATATTCCACAGGATGTGGCTTTAATCATTTTTTCAATTCAAGTTTGCTTATACTGATTATTTTTCCTCAGAAATGAATGATGTTAAAATACAGAAATGACAGGAAAACAACAGAAAACACATGTGAACAGGGGGATGTAAAATGTAAAATTAGTATGTCCATTTTCATATAAAACAGTCAGTGTTTGTATGGTTAAGCAGGGCAAATGAGATGATTCAGAAAAATAGGAACTCTACATTTTTTTTTGCAAAAAATTCAAAACCATGAAAAAGCTTCCATAAATAAATGACACACACTGTAATGAGCTTTTAAGGGTAGAAACGTAGATGAATCTCTGTGTAAACATCTTTCATTTGGAATTTTATTCTCAGTTTAACAGTCAGAACATGATTCCGACAGGATTTGTACATCTGCAAATGGTGTCAGAAGTGATGGAAAGCTGGGAAGTCAGATGTTTCTGGCAACTGAAAAACACATGAGTTATGAAATCTACTTTACATAGTAGGTTGTAGCTTTGTGTTTCAAATTAACTGCTTACTTTATAATGGCCTGTCTTGGAAACGATTTTATTCGTGAGCTTAGAAAACCTTTCAACCAAGTCTTGGCGTCTCGTCTGCTTCCTTAAAGCATCTCTCATGCAGAACTTTTAGCTTTGCTCAGTAGCTCCTCCCCTTGTCTCATGAGCTCACAAGTCGAATTTGCAAAAAAAAGAAACTGCCAAAGGGGACGAGTGCTGCCTCTCTATCTCATGACAGAGCTGAGACTTTGTGTAAAGGTAGGGCAGTTATGATGTTCAATATGTAATGGAGAATGGAAATGAGATTGAGTGCTTCATTAAACTGATTTGCAAAAATTGCATAAATATTCTAAGGAGCTTTACACATTTTTTTGGTTTTTGATGGCATGATCGGCTACAACTTTTTAAAGTTCATACAGTACAAAATGATGCAAATTTGTTTAAGAATGTTTATTCAAACATATTAAAAAATACGTTTTTAAATTAATTTTTAGGTAACTTATTCCTAAAATGTTTAGTTCCTGTATTTCTCCAAAGACTATTTTTGAATAAAAGTTGGCTTTCATAATTTAATTAATGAAATGCTTTTTTCTTTGTATATTTAATGCAACCTAATTATTCATGAATTGATTTTTGGAAAACTTAAAGAGTAAAAATAAATTTAGGCTAAGTTAGTGCCTTAAGTAATGAAGATGATAAAGTAAAAAAAAAAAACTGTGTGGGATATTTTGCAATTGTATATAACTGAACTAAACCTAACTGATGTGCTTAGGAAGTTGTGTGAATAAAAATTGTTATAACTGTAAATAAACATGAGTGCAATAGCACAACATATTGGATTACAAGTGCAAGTGTGTGAAGGAAAACAGCATCAGTTGTGGGTGTCTCCTTGACACTTCCCTGTGTTTGTTAATTTGTCCATATGGATTTCATCTCATTCCATCCCTGTAAAGCAGTGTTTTGTCAATATGTGGTCACAGTGTTGTCTGCTCCCTCTGAAGTGTGTTTAATATTTGCCAGCATCTGAGCCTAATTAAAGCGAGATGAATTAGCCGGCTGCTGACAGAATTTCTTTCGATAAAAAATGAAAAGTGGACACAGGGGCTCGAGATGGGGAAAGAAAGTTTGTGTGCTTTGGAGGAACCCTGTGCAGGGGCCCGGCTCGGGAGCGGCCCCCAGCGTTGAAGGAGTTTGTGAGCTCGGCGGTGATGGGGCTGCACAGATGGGCTTGAGCCTGCTCTTTTGTATAGAGCCTGCTCTGTAATTACAGCTGATGAGTGTGTATGTGAAGACGAGTGAGGGGAGAGGGGGCGGGAAAAGGGAGATACAGTGGGGGAGGTGGGAGATTGGGGTGGTTGGTGGGGGGGCATAAGCAGGTGACAGGACGAGGAGAGGAACCTGTGGCAGATCCTCAGCACCATCAGGCACAACGCATTCGCAGCCTGACAGCTAATTAGAAACGACACGAATTTCTCCCAATGTAACAGATGTTGCCTAATCAGCCCAGCTCGGGAGAACCCTGCGCCAGCAACATTTCATGCACAATTTAACCATCTAAAAGGGATGAAATACTTAATGCATTGTAAGGCCAGCACAGCTGTTTCTCTCCTCTGAAAATTTCCCAGTCAAAAATATGCACGTTTTATGTAACTCCAACCGAGTGTTTATAATGCTATAATAGCTTTGAAAAATTGCTGTCACACATTTGCCAAAAGATTTCAGCTTCAGTGGTTGCCATAACATTAATTGATCAGGAGACCAAATGCACATTGGATTTATTTATTTTTTATCTCAAATGCACAATACTCAGTAAACCAAACAGGTTTTTCCTAAGAAGAGTACAACTGACTGTCTGCATTGTCCACAAGATGTGAAAAAGTTTTATTTTTGATATTTTGAAAATGTTGATTTTTATTAAATATGGCTTTGTCACTATGAAGTCTGCACAAGAATTAAATTTCACACAAAAAAACAATGTTTTCAAAGGAGTGTGTTTATGTTTTGCATGGCAATTTGCCACACTACCGTATTCTAAACCGTTGCTGTTTCTTTCACGTTGTAATTTAGTTTCTCTCATCTGCTTCAGTGTTGACTTTGTCTCCTCAACTTTGCATTTTTATTTGATGCACTGCATGACATGTAATCTAGTTATCTATCTGAAAGTTCCAACAATTGCCCACAGAGAAAAAAAAAATCTTGGCTGATGAAATCTGAGCAGTTATCACACTAACCATTACCTGTCAAGCCCTCTGCTTTAATTTAAGGGTGCATCAATTTTCTGAAGAGGAAATCAAGGACGAGGAAGAAAAGCAGTCCAGATAAACAGCGACAAAGGTTTCTTTTCTGCTGCTTTTATTTATGATAGGAGGTTGGTGTGTGGGGACCAGGGGAAGGGCTTTATCGGACCAACTGATACATCTCTGATAGCTGGGGAGTCCTCACCTTTGATGAAGTGATGCACTTGCTAAGGAAGATTTTCAACAAAGATTTTCCTCAAAAAGCTGTGGATGCCGGGGGAGCCCCTAAATGACCGCAGGCAGATGAGTGGAGTGACCAACTGAGTAAACAAAGTCACAAGCTCACATGTGCATGTCAATCAGCACAAATACGTAGTTTTCTGTAACTGGTGAATTAAAAAACAAACATGTTTTTGTGTCTTTTTTTTTAAACGATTAAAAGATGAAGATAAGAACTATCCATAAACACAATTGGTTTAAAGAAATTGCAAGTTTCCCAGTTAGAATCAGCTTCAAAGTGGTATCATTAAACTTCACGCTGGTGTAAAAAGCAGGAGGGAGGACTCTAAGCCAACTATCCTAATGCTCTTAAAGCCTTGGGTGTTCTTGTGATCTCATGCAGGATGTTCAGACTTAGACTCCCATGCTGACAGTTAACTGAGTGGACAGAGAGGAACCATAATTAGATTCATCTACAGCTATTGACGGATGTGCCAAGACTCCATCCTGATCAATACGCACACTCACCATATTGTTCCTAATACCAATAATTGTGAATACCTGTCCTAACTGCATTAGTTACAGTCAGATAATTAAATGTTACAATCAGATAATTAAACGTAAACCTCTGAAGTATGAAAGCGACAAATATGATGTATAGCATTTAAGGTAAAACTCTTTTGTGTTCTAATTCTAAAGCTTAATTATTTTCTCTGTCCTTCTTTTATCAGGTAAAAGTATTTAACAGAAAAATTATAAAGAAGTAGATTTCCTTCCAGCTTTGTCTAATTTTGGGGAAGGAAGGTGCTCTTTGTACTTGATCTTAATCATGTGTTTTGGCTACTTTATCAGCACTATAGTGTTTTTGCATGAATGACTTTGGCCCACTACATCCCGCCCACCGAAAGCTTTTCCCTGTGAATATCCCACCCTCAATCACAGAATCCATTATTGACAATGCCAAACACTCTCCTTCTCTCTCTGCCATTGACGTTTGACCCTCTCAGTATCTTTTGCCTCTATTCAAAATCACTGATAGCTTTTTGTTTGCCATAACTGCCCCGCTGTATTTCCTTTGCTCTGACCCTTCTTTGACTAAGTGCCCATCCAACAGTAATGCAGATGGCCGAGCAGTGTGTCTTTCAGCCGGTGACAATGCTGTGAAAATCAGCTGAACTGTGGCGCCTTAGCAGCTGTCAAGCAAATAACAAATACAGCTTTTGATATATTTGTGTAAACATCGACTTTATTAAAGACACACAAAAACAACAAAAATGTTATCCCAAATAAAGAATGGGAGAGACACATAAAAACACAAGTGTGTAAGAAGCATATAAAGTAACTTTTGGGAAATTTTGTACTTCTAAGAGTAAATATTATTACCTTTTTTTGGAGCATTTGTAGCAATTAATCTATGTGCCATAATGCTGGCATAACATCAATATTACCAATAGAGGTATCAGACAGGTTACTGTTTAAATAAAGACAAAATTAAGATCATTCTCCAGGGATGTGCGATGGAGTGATGCAACAATGCCTTCAAACTATGAATTCATAAATATGTTGAAACTCTGAGAAACATGGTGGTGAAAGAAAACAAAGGTTTATTTTTATTTTAATCTTTTGTTTTGGTGCAGGCAAAAAGTGAATATATTGGATGTCTGTAATTTATCCCACACATCAGCGAAAGCCTCATTTTTGTTGTTGTTGTATTTTTTAAGAGTGTAAACCAGTGAAGGTACCTTTTTCTTCTATTAGTTCAAAATTGTATTTAAATATCTAGAATTTTCAGAGTTTACTCATAACTTTTTGTGTGTTTCCAAAAGTTTTGGAATATAAGTCAAACGGGTTCGTTCTGAACTTTAGTTGTTTTTTTTTTGGTTTGGTTTTTTTTTGCAAATTGCATTTTTTTACTTTATTTAGTGAACACATTTAATTTGAATACTTTTACTTTTAATTGAACAAAAATGTTCCTGTCTCTGATGACAAGTTTTTTCTTTCTATTTAATAAGTACAGGTGTGGTTTTAGAACTTGCATTTATGGTGAACTACTTAACACTTGAATAATTGAATCTGCTAGTGAAATGCAGACTGTGAGACCAGCTCTTAAATACAACAGTGAAAAGTGCTTCAATTAATGTTCTTTAACTATTAAAAACAACCAAAACTAAACCATAAGGTAACTTCATTTTAACACTATGAATGAAAAAAGTAGACTACATCTGTAATAAAAAAAAAAAAACAAAAAAAACTTACAGAGTACATGCACTTTTGACTAAAAGGGATTTGGAATTTGAGATGAGCACTTACTCAGGCCAAGTGGCAGAAAAAAAACAAGAGATGCTCATGTCAGATGATTTATTCACATATTTGAATTTTTTCTGTCCTCTGACCTTCAGGGCAGGATAATGTCTTTTGAACCAGCCACCCCGTGGCCCACTCATATGCACACACTGTCTTCTTCAGAAGCACACATGCACGCAAACTCGCACTCTGGGAGAGAGGTCTATAGGAGTCACAGTTAATGGGATTACTCCGGCAGTCCAGAGGCAGCCCTTACCTCACCTCCAGGTCCCACTGTGGCAATCAGAGGCATCAGCATCCTTAACACATCACGGAGAGTGCTTGTGATACCACGCTGTGGGACCACTGCTCTCTAACCTCTTAACACAGCAGCACTCTAACTGAAGTGACCTCTGCAGCTTTATAGAGCTTCCCCATAGGAGACCTAAACACAGCATTCAGCAGGTCACAGCGTAAGAAACCATAAACCTGAAACCTCCAGTCAGATCCAGTCCGTTTAAAAATGTCTCCTCTGGCAATCACGGCAGCATCAACTCCTTGTAGGCTGACCCTGTCACACAGTTGTCCAGATACTTGCTCTTTAATGTGAGGGTCACTTCTCTAATGGATCTGTGCTTGTGTGTCTGCAATATGTGTAGCTGACAAAGGAAAGAAATGGCAATTTTTATGCTGCTTTGATACTGAAAACACGGGAACTGGTACACATTCCTTCCTATCCACACTCCCAACACGATTACTTAGAAATGAAGCGGAAAATGGAAGCGATTTATTAACGAGACATTAGAGGCACTTTTAATAACCTTTCCATCCTGCTCAGCAGGGAGCTGCGGATTACACCACACAGGTTTCGGTGACACCAGAAAGGAAGTCCCCCGCCGGGTGTGTGAAGAGCGCAGAGGGGCACAATACCAAGCCTGGGGTTCTCACATCCCGCTCTGGGCTCTCACCCCGGGGGGAAGGACAATGGGTTAAAAAGGCATGAATGTCCTGCCTATCCAGGATATAATGTAGGTGGCTGCCACTGGGTCTGAATGGCCTGACAGAACAGCGGAGGGAGAGGCACAAAGAGGCCGTAATAAAAGAGATTCCTCGGGTCAGTAAAGCATTGCATTCACTCTGGCCTCCACAGCTCACAGCCTCCTCTCACATTCACCTTTAGTTTGCAACAACTATAGCATTTATTTAAAATAGCAAACAGATCTGGAAACATTGTTCTGTTGTCCGAAAAGACGTTTAATCAAAAATTCTACTCACAAAGGTCTGGCATTTTGACAGTTGTGGCAGTTTTTCAGAAACTATTTGTGCCAAAAATGCTTTTCCTGCACAACTTTTGTGCAAACAACAACTTGTTTATGAAAAAGAGGAAATATAAGATGTTCATCTGAGCTAATTTCAGTGCATTTAGAAAAAAAGAACCCTCCAGTTTGTAAGGAAAAGATTAACTTGCACAAAAAGAAGAGGATTAGAAGAATTCCAAAGTATCAGGTGACATATGTTCGTGTCGAATGGTGAGAAATCGACAGCTAAATAAGCATGTTTTTAAGGTAAGTTTCCCTGACCTCAAAGGCTAATTCACATACCTATCAATGGTCACATTTAAGCTAAAATATTAGAATTTGCATCTGAAATACAACAAATAAGGTCTTGTGATTTATTCATCGGCTTCAAGATAGGAATCATCATTAAAATGCCCAAAGCTGTCCGATTCAGGAGCTGGAACAATCAGATAATGCAAGGAGACAAGGGATAATGTCCTCACAAACACATGCGTTTACTGCTCCTTCATCTAATTAAATTAAGTAAACTTATAACTGATCTCCTCAGTGACAAAACACTGCTGAGGAAGCTAATTTGCTTCCTTGTTGTGGCTCCAGAAACAGATAACACTGTTTTATTACACAAAGGTCACCGGGGAAATTAACTTCTGGGCCAGCAAATAAAAGAAAGTCCCGGCACTCAGAATAACAAGTATACACTGATTACATTCAATCAGGAGAGTCCCAACTGGATAGGGCACTGACCTTTCTGCTGTCTAGTCAGAAAATAAGATATGTAAACACACTTGAACGGGGCCATTTCTGTTGCATTGTGTGAAGAATTCAGCCAGGCAGCCACAACCAGGCAAATTGGACATGTTATCCATTTTGAAAGAAGTTTCAATTGAAGGGTTGAATAGAAATGTGTGGCTTAAGAGAACATTGAGTGGGATTAAAAACACATAAATGAAATCATAATGAAACAAACAAAAAGTTTCACTTTCTTTGTTTTCAGGTAAAAGAGCCAAACTCCATCACAATTAACCTTCGGATCATTTTAATTTTAGATTATCTACAGTTTATTAGCATTTGTCCAATGACTGTATCATGTGTTTTTTAGAAGTTTTTCCAATAATTAAAAGCCATGTCACTTAATTTTACTGTATGTTTTTAATACATTTCATTCCATTCTAGCAAGTGCAGTTATTCACCATCTCCCTCATTCTCAGTGATCGATGTTTACAGGTCATAGCAATGCTCTTAACTCATTAGTTAGAAGGGGAAAGAAGGGAACACTTGCTGGAGTGAGATATTGCTGCAGAACAGAGAAAGTTATTTCAGTGGGGAGACAGAGAAACGTAGCGTCAGTGTGATAATAGCGCCTGAACTATTGCATGTTTCAATCAATGGAGACAGAAGTAAATAAAAACCAGAGGGGAAGATTCACCATCATCGATCCAAACCCAACACAGACCTTGCTGACAATCTATGGTCTAGCCCAGTAATGCTCCCAGTCATCCACAAAATCAATGAAACCCATCCTTTCAATAGCATCCAATTATTAGTACAAAGTAAAAGCAGTTTTCCACAATAAATCAGAAAACTTTATTGAAAAGCGACAGACAAGATAAACGCTAATTGGAATGTGACTAATGTGTGATATGAAAACAGCATCATACATATTGTCAATTCTCTAACTTGGGCTGCGCTTTTCATGTAAATGGTATTTTAAATGATTATCCCAGTGGTTGATTACATTTTTTTACATAGTTGAATAATAGTTACATCAGTTTACACAATTTTGTTTAATTTACAGTGATGGAGAAAATTACTCATAAAAAAGTAGTTAACTGAGTTGAAGATACCTTTTTTCTGAACAACAAAAAAACCATTCAATCATCTTCTTTACTGTTTTGTCACTTTCAGGGTCACCGGAACTTGAGTGGCTGAAGGCAAGGGACACCCTTGGACAGGTAACATCCACACTCGCATCCACACCTAGGGATAATTTAGAGTGACCAATTAACCTATGAAGCATGTTTTTGGACGGTGGGAGGAAGCCGGAGTCCCCGGAGAAAACCCATCCATGCACAGGGAGAACATGCAAACTCCACACAGAAAGGTCCCCCATTGGTGACACTGTGTCAAGTCCCCCAGCAGGGACTTGAGCCGGGGGGCCTTCTTTCTGTGAGGCAAGAGCGCTAACCACTGTGCCACCGTGCAGATATATATACATATATATGATGATGATGACATATACATGATACATACATATATACTTTTTTTTAAATATACTTTTCTATTTTTTAGATAATTAGATGCTCTATGAGACAATTATTTATTATGGATGTTACAATTAATCGACTGAATCGATGATTTGATTTTTATTCCTACAATCCAGTCAGATCGATCTGTCTGCGCCAAGTTGTTCATTGAATCGAGTTGAATTGACAGATACCAATATGAAATTGTTACAAAATTAAATAAATTGATTATAACCCATCTAAGAAAATGCTAATTGGATTGAGTCACGGTGGGATTATTTTACTATAACCTAAAAACGATCAAATGACATTACAGCGGACAACACACATGTGATGCCAGCAAAAATCAATCAAGTCATTATGACAGTCCAATGTGTGCAAACACTGAATTTTGTAAAAACATGTGATCATTCAGTGTGGTAGAATGTTCTGATAATGTTCCATTTGCATTACTTTGATGCGGAAAAGTAACAGTGGGCTGAATGCCAGGAAACTAAAATGTTAACGGATTTGCCATTAATTCCTGTTTGTTCACATATTTTATTTAGACTTGATTATTCTGTAAGTAATATAAGGAATCTGGCAAACTTCACCTTCACTGTTCAGTATCCAGGTATTTATCTCTCTGAGTCACGCTGATTATGTTTTTGGCTAAAGATATCCTGGATTGATTTTAGGTCAGTGACTTGGACTGTTCAAAATAAACCAACATCAACTACAAATCTGACCATCAACCACAAATTTTGGTATCAATTGAATTGTTTTTAAAATGAATATGAAGAACTTAATGCTATTACTTTGCATTAAAAGTGCAGCTTTGGTGTGAACCACTGAGACCAATCCAGCTTTTTCAGTACTTCCACTCGGGTTGCATGTAGCTGCTGGTGTCTGTTGTTCCTCTCCCCTGCCCCCAAGCGATAACCATTAATTTCCCATCATAGTTTGTGTTAATTAAAAAAGCTACAGGTCTAATTGCCATTTAATGTAATGATGTTAGATTTCATGTTCATGTGTTGAGCTCCACCCATCACCAGCTCGTTACTCAGACTTGCTGGGTTTAATCAGATAGAGAAGGAAGACTTGTCTCTAATTATCTGCTCTGCTTCATCATTTAATCTGACTGAAATAGCCCTTCACATGAGCCCCAACTTCTAATATGTCTGCCGAAATGAGTGCTGATGATGAAACACCAAACACACAAACCTTCTGGACGAGGTAACTGTTTTCACTGTTATTTCAGTCTACCACCAATGGTTATATATTTTACACTTTCTACAGTTTTATTTTTTCCTTGTTTTCCGAAGAACAACCCTTTAATGAAAGCAAAGTGAAACATCATTGAATATGTGGAGAAAATGAAGTATTTTTTTCCCTGTAACCTTTTTAGGGTGGTGATAAAATCTCTCATATAGAGAAAAAGAAGTTCTAATAAAAATAATTTTTATTAGAAAATAAGTTTTATTGATAGTTGGAAATCTTTTAAACTATATATTAGATTGTCAATGTCTGTAAATTTTACTAAAATTCGTTTCTTTGTGATGGGCAAACAAACTGTGCGACTGAAGATTTCATTTAAAAATATTTGTTTTGTTATTTGTGCTCAAAGTAGCTTTTATTGATGCATTTTTAATCTTTTTTCAATAATGATACTCATATTGACTCAAAAAATAGGGGTCAAGTTGAGGGGACACAAATTGCTGGGGGGGGGCATTACCCACTTGCCCCCACCCTGTAGCCCTGTCCATTCATTTTAACTTAAAAAACGACTTCTGAAGTCTTGGAATTATGCTAGCTTTTTTTCCTAGTTTACTTTTTAGGTCAGGTATAGATATGTAAACATTAGAGCTGTCAACTTTAACCAATTAACTCACGCGATTAAAAATGGGAATGCGTCGCTGGGCCGGCAGAACGCGACTTTTGTCCCTTTTGGGGTCACGGGGCTGCCTAACCCGGCCGCTCTTGGGCAGGGGACACTGTGATTAATCGTGACTAATCACAATCCAAAAGTGTGGTTAATCAGAATAATTTTTTAATCAATTGACAGCACTAGTAAAAATATAATTTCTCACATTTCTTTGCTTTAAATTAGTTACACCATCAACAGATGAATTTTGCAGCTCTGTAGTGATTAACATCTCACAAGGACTTCTTTTTTCTTCAGCAAACTCTGCTTTGTCCTGGATCAAGAGCACGGCCTTCTTCCTCTCAGTCGTCAGATGAAGTGCTTGTAGAACACACTTGCTTGTCCTTCAAAAGGGAAGAAAATCTGATTAAACAATTAGTGTCAATTAGCCCCGACCAAATCATTCCACAAACAATTGGTCTCTAGTGCCCGGCTTAATTACAGGCGACTTTCAGCTCCTTATCAGGAGCCATGTCGCTCATGATTCATGTCCAACTCACGCTTGTCCCTCAAGCACCATCAATTATCCTCCAGTAAACACCAGGCAAAAAAGAAAGAAAAAAAAGCAAACCACAGCTCTGGGACCCAGACCTGATTAGCATACCTCTATGTATGCTTGACAGCTGTTCAGCAACTACAAGTGATGAGAGCAGGGATGTGATGAGATAGACAAAGAAACTAAAGGGACAGGACAAGATGACTATCAAACAAGGATACATGGTTGAGGTCAATTTTAAAATTTCTTTTTTTTTTTTTTTTTTACGCATTGAAAACATTTGCTGAACCTTTTATTTTTCATTTTTATTTTGTCCTTTGACAGATTTGATTGCACTTTTAGGAGAGGGATAATGTGTCGTTTTGAATGTTGATCTTACAAAACTGTTGGCACAAATACACCTAAAAATGATCAAGTCAGAGACCACAGCACTCAGCAAACAATGTGCAAAAACGTGTGAAGGGGAGCGACAGCAGGCAAGATGACATGTTAAATTACCTTCGTGATGTATAGCTTAATGAACCCCTTGTGTTGATCACGCTCCACATTAATCAACAGCCATGAACAGATTCCCTTATTTTCTCAATGCTGCCCTGATAAACTGCAATTTCATTTAACCTTGGACAGCAACTTTAATAGCTTCCACAGGACAACTGTCAATACTTCCCTGAGTATACAGTGATTAAATTGCAAGGCGAGAAGAGTGTCCAAGCTTCCAGCTCATCCTGTGTCTCCCCCTTTCTTCGCATGCCCCCAACAACCCCCCGTTTTGCTTCAAATCACAATTTGTACTTTGAGTCTGAACCTGAACTGAAAGTCAAAACAGACTTGCACTTCTTCTTTTGCATCTTCTTTGAAAATCTGATAAATCGCATTTCCGTCACCAGGACATCATTATATTTTCACTTGTAATATCTTTGTATTGACAACTGTGTTCTGTAAAGGAGGAATGCATCACTTTCCTTTGAACCGGCCCCTAACCTCAATGGCCACTTTGTCTGCAAAAAAAAAAAAAAAACATTCCCCAACTTCCTTGACAAAAACATCATACACATAAATGTGAGGATGTAAGGTGTGCAGGATTCAACATTTCCATCACATTTAAGTGCCATCCGGGAAGTTTGTTGCCGTCCATGAGCTCATTGGACAGGATAAAACAAGAAAATAAGACAGTGACAGGCAGTGACCTGAGCCCTGTCATAATGATTTTCGGTGATATCCTCCACCCTTGTCAATTTAGCATAAATTACCAGTCATGAAAGGCCTACTGGCTGATTAAAACCAATTGTCTGGGTAGGGAAGGACAAGGCAACCTCTTTATTATATGATAAACTAACTTAATGGAAGCAGACAATCTCCCCTCTGGGAAATCGAGCTGACTCTTAATTTAAGCATTATGTTTTCTCTGAAGTACAGAGGTTTTTCTATCAGTCAACCTTTGAAAAAAAAAACTTTATGAAAAGCGTGATGCACTAATGGAGCAACCCTGTCAAAACGAGATAAAAAAACACATCCTGATGAAGCTAAAATGAGTGTCGACGCTGTCAGTGCATCCTTGCAGACACAATCAGTGCCAATCAGACAGCCGTCACTCCAAACAAACGATGCAGTCATCTGTTTTAACAGATTTGTTTATCAAAAACAAAAGTGTGACATTTCATAATTACAATTGATCCAAAGACAAATTAGCACCCTCTGCAAACATTTGTCATTATCGCCTGCTCACCGGCAGAGATTCAAAGTTGCGTGTTGAGCACAAGAAAATCAGTGTTGTGTTTTTTAGTTTAATCTACAAGCAGTGAACAAAACAAGTTGCTGTAATCTTGATGACATAACAGGAGAACAAACATTTCCCTGCCCTGCAATGCTCGTTGGCTTCCTCCACCCACTCTTGAGTGGTGACAGGCGTACATTCGCACTTCCATTATTATCCAACACAACAAGAATGCCTTCAGGAGGATAATTACTGAAACTTGAAGAGCCAGGGCTAATCCTAAGTACTTCACTTTGTGTGACTGCCTTCCCCGCCTGTCTCTTAGACTGCTGTTCACGCTGACAAAGTGTGATAAGGGCTGAGTAAGTCAGAGAAGGCCGCGTAAACAGTAGGTGCAGAAGTCAAGCCAAAATGTGAGCTACTTTTTTGAAACGTTCCTTCAGCGTAAAATATCCATCATAAGATAATTGTTGCCGTGAGAAATGCAAAGAAAGTATTTTCCAACAGGTTGGACAGGAGAGGTACTAGTTCAACAATAAAGACATATTAATTTCTGTCATGGGGGTTTAATATGACTGACAGGTGTGGTGATGGGTCATTAACATCCTTTCCTGATACCAATGTTTATTTTTGCTGAGACCCATCACACTGCCTTCATTGTAATTCTAAATATATTCCTATTTAGCATACAATTATCTAAATGTGGGAGCAAAGTCGTGCTCATCCATCTCCCCACTAACGCTGTTTTTGTGTGAACTGAATGCAACCAGCATTCAAACAGTTTCAAGAGATCATCAAACTCGTGCCACTTTATTTTCATGTACATCTGCTTTGATTTGAATTGTTGACAAGAGGTGGTGAGCAGCCCCTTGCTTTCTGCTGCTATAGCCAGACCAACCTTGAAAAGCGGGAGGAAGTTTTTCACCGGCTGCCGTCATTCATTCGCTCCTGCACTGCCACACAAAGCCAGGAACAGCTGGCTGATCGATACCTGACAAAGGCTCAGGGGCTACAGCAGTCAAAAGATTGTTAACTAGCCATTTTATTTGCCAGACATTTATATCATTGTTTATGGTTCAGTGCATCCCTTTAGTGAAGGCCGTGCTGCCCACCTGGGCTTGGAACAGATTCAGGGCCTTTTCAGACACTTTCCATGACATACGGACGGACGGACAGACAGACAGACAGACAGATAGACAGATGGATGGATGGATGGATGGACGGATGGACGGACGGACGGACGGACGGACGGACGGACAGAAAGACAGACAGACAGACAGATAGATAGATGTGATTGTGTAAATATGGCTGCTGAGGTGCAGCGTTCTACTCCTGTGTCTGTGACACATGGCTTTGGTGGTCGCCACTCAGCCTCTGGAGGCTGGCAAAGAGGGAACACCTCCCTGTGGCTCACCCAGGCAGAGAAAGGCTTCCTGCGCATCTTTTGTCACACCATTTGGGCCCTTGAGTTTGTGGCTGCCCTGCTCGTCTGGACCCACTTGGCAGCCACCGTGCAGACAGACATCTGTTCTTTGCTACCTCCCGTTGAATAGAGAAAACAACAAGCACCAGACCCTGCTCTTTGCTTTGCATGCTTTAGAGCATTTACCCTATATCTATCTATCTATCTATCTATCTATCTATCTATCTATCTATCTATCTATCTATCTATCTATCTATCTATCTATCTATCTATCTATCTATCTATCTATCTATCTATCTATCTATCTATCTATCTATCTATCTATCTATCTATCTATCTATCTATCTATCTATCTATCTATCTATCTATCTATCTATCTATCTATCTATCTATCTATCTATCTATCTATCTATGATACATCATAAATTACTTTAGAGCTCAAAGCACTTTCATATAAAATACACAAAGGTTACCTCCGATTAAAGAGTTGCTAAATCTCTCAGTTAAAAACAGAAAACCCAGAGTTGCATGTGAAGTCCTTCCTCTTGCTTTTTCTGTGCAGAGTGTTTCTACAGCACGCAATATTGAACACACTTTGTTCGTGCTCAGTGGCCCAGAATAACTCGGTCATTATGGCTGCAAAAGGGACAGGTTTTAAGTTTGATTTCATGACGGTAATATAGCCCATGTGTGTAGAAGAAGAAAGCCCTCAATGGGGACATCTGTTCAACGTGGCTTACAGTTACAGCGCCAGAACCAACGTGTGCACACCAGAGCGCTTGTGAAACGCAACAGGCTGCAGGGTTTTTTTTATATCTTGAAAGTTCTATAGCCTGGAATAATTTGTAAAGTCTTACGTTTTGTGCACACGCATTCAGCATCCTGCACCTCTGTGTGTCCAGCAGCTCCCTTTCCTGTGTTATCACTGACCTCTGACATGAGTCCTGTTAGTATGATGACTTGGTAATTTGTCATTAGAGGCCAGCGTCTCTTCCCACCCCCACACCCCCCTTGCTGCACCCTTTCACCTTACATGTCTAAACCCTTCATGGAACCAAATATCCATCACGGATTATCACAGGAAATGTAGAGGAACAGGCCAACTGTTGCTGTAAAAAATACGTTTTACAGTGAAAACATGTTGTCACCTGCACCAACAGCATCGTCTGTGCTGTAGTAAATGTGGACTCGTGGGGGGGAAAGGGTTGGATGAATTTTCCTAAATTATTCCAAACCGAATCGCCAGTGTAGCATTTAATGTGGCATGGCGCGCATCACGGCGGCAGCAGGAGATGCTGGGTTTCACTGCGCAGAGAGCAAAAAAACCTGGAGGGTCAGTCCGTGCGCCGCGGAGCCGTGGAGCACGGTATGTGTCCGTTTTTATTTCAATTATTTGTTAGAAATAATGCAGATGGTTTGCTACTTGGTTTATTTCATTAAAATTTGTGAGTTTGAAAAAAATGAAGCGTAAAAGCAAAAAGAGTTTATGTATTTTTTCCTTAAACAAATCAATAAAAACAGTTTAAAAAATATTACTATCTGAAGCTTTTATCTTTTATTTGCGTGTTCATAAACTAAACACAGGGTTTTTTCTAAAAAGCGTTTTGCTTGTGGAAATTTTGCAGAATTAGTTTTAATGTTTGGAAATGTTTCCAATTAAATAAATACACGCCGCAAAATTATTAATTAAGACGCAAAAACTGATAATTGCATGTATAATATCGATGCACCTGTTTCAGGGGTGTTTAGCAACAGCAATCCTTTTTTTCCCTCCTTCTTTTCCCTCCACTTCGAGGTAAAGCGGCGTAAATCCAAAAAATCTGTTGTCCAATACCAGAAACACAAGAATTAATCAGATAGCCCATCTATCACGTCTGCAATAAAGGAAGCGACACGGGTTAGGCAGATGATGTGATGAATAATCCCTGGTCGTTTTAATTAACTTTTCCCTGTCCTGTAATGACCAAGCTGGTCAACAGACCCGGTCAATAAGCATGTTAATATCAAACAAATAAAACTGCGGATGATTAAAAACCTCCCGCGTTATTAAATTTGAAATTCAAATGAAATTTATGCCTCCAGCGCAGAGCGCATGCTGATAGCTCCGCAAGAGTCCTGCAGGGTTCAACGCGCGCTTTGCCACAAGTTCTCATTATGCAACATGCGCTTCCTCTATAGGTTTTACTAAATGTCAGCACGCTGAGTGACGGACCATTTAATAAAGCTGTGTGATTATTTGATTTTCAGATAGAAAAAAAGCAACCACTTACTATAATAAATAAACTCACTTAACCCGCATCACCAATACTACTCATGTTGCCATTGACCCTCTAAAAATCTGCGTTTTCCTTTCATCTGTTGTGGGCCCTAAATGTTCCAAAGTCATCGACCTCTCATCTTCTTCTGCTCATGTCTCCCAGGAATGTGCCAGTTTTAATCAAACCCGCCAAAGGTAATTGGACACAATTACAGTCATGTGAAAGTTTGCGATGCGGCAATATAGGTCCACGCAGCCAGGACAATGCAGCCATTGTGCGCGCGCGTAATGAAGTTTGTGTACATTTCCAGAGAAGAAAAATCAAGTAAATAACCAGAGAAATCAATTATCATTAAATCATTAAATTTCATTAAATATATTTGAAGCTACATGTATAAAGAAAACAACACGAAATAAATAAAGAATGACAGAAATGGAAGGGATTCCAAAACTTTTTGTCTGTCACTTGGACGAGTTCACCTCAACTTTTACGCATTTTGGAGGAAAAGAGCGCACGTGAATACTTCCATTTCGACCCCTTTTTCCTGAAATGCAAAATAATGTTTTATTATGCAAAATGAGTTATAAGGTTTTGACTCACTTTGTAATTTAAAAAAACTACCTGCATCCCATTTTTTTTCTAACTATAAAGAATGCCACGTTCTGTAAAAAAAAAAATTCTATAAATGTCCCCCTCCCTGAACCCCACCAATCCCTCCTTCCCAATTCACTTTCATTTAACTTTACCTTCCTTCCGCTGTTTTTTATTGTGGAAGGGGGCGGCGGAGGGTGGAGGAGGGTGGAGAGCTGTCTGAGGCGCTCTATTGATGACCTCACGGTTGTATGTGGCGGTGCGGCGGGACGGGCCCGCTGATTGGTCGCCCGTGTCACAGCGGCACTTCAAAGCCGGAGAGGAGCCTACAATTGTGGAAGAATGGGCGGAACACATCATTGTATTGCACACCTCTAAAAAAAACAGTGCTCTGATTCATAAATATAAAAAGATCCTCTGAGGAGGGCAGTGTTTTTGTGTGATGGCAACTTCACTTCTAGGGGTGAGTCGAAAGCACTTTTCTTACTGGTTTAATTAGTTCTTGTCATTGTCCCGTGGTGGGGGATTAAACTTACAGCGGGCGAAAAGTAGCAGCAAAGCCTGCGCATGGGTTAGTGCTCCGTGGACGCCCCAGAAGTTCCTGCTTTTAGCACGCATGCTGTCTTTTGTGCGCATTTTTATTCAAATTTTATTGCATTTTCACTCATCTGTGCGCTCAGGTAAGAAGTGGAGTGTGATGAGTGCGCAAACTTGCAGAAATGTTTTCTTATAATTGACTAAAATGTGATATTAGCCTGTTAAAGTTACTCACTCGCTGATTCTCTTGTGTCCCTCAGGAGGAGCCAAGATTAGGATCGACTCCTTTAGCCATGTTAGCTGCAACATGCAACAAAATAGGGAGTCCGAGCCCCTCACCGTCCACAATCTCGGATAATTCCTCGTCCTTTGGGAAAGGCTTCCACCCGTGGAAAAGAGCCACTGCGAGCAGCTGCAGCCTCGGATCCGGTCTGTCCGGCTTCGGAGTGTCCCGTAGTGGATCTGGCATCTCGGACTCTTTCGGCACCAACAGCTCCACCGGCTCCAGTGCCTTCTCCCTCACGTCTGGCACCTCGTCGAGTTCCCATTTCGGAAACGATTACTCTGTTTTCCAAACCTCCGTTTCCAGTAACTCTCAAGAGTCCAACCACCAGCCGGTGTTCATCTCCAAGGTGCACACCTCGGTGGACAGTCTGCAGGGCATCTATCCGAGGATGAGCGTTGCGCATCCTTATGAGTCCTGGTTTAAATCCTCCCATGCCGGTATCCCCACAGGAGAGGTTGGCACCACCGGAGCCTCTGCGTGGTGGGATGTGGGAGCGGGTTGGATCGACGTCCAGAACCCGAACGGAGCAGCATTACAAACGTCCTTGCATTCCGGTGGACTCCAGACCTCTTTACACTCTCCTCTTGGCGGATATAACTCTGATTACTCAAGTTTAAGTCACTCAGCTTTCAGTACAAACCCCTCGCCACACCTGTTGACAACCGGCCAGCATCTGATGGACGGGTTCAAACCGGTGCTGTCTTCTTATCCGGACACAAGCCCGTCTCCCTTAACCGGAGCTGGGGGCACTATGCTCTCCGCAGGTCCCCCTGCATCTTTAGCGGGGTCTCCGAGGTCATCTGCCCGGCGGTACTCAGGTAGAGCGACCTGCGACTGTCCAAACTGCCAGGAGGCGGAGAGACTTGGACCGGCGGGCGCCAGCCTCCGGAGGAAAGGGCTCCACAGCTGTCACATCCCCGGCTGTGGCAAGGTGTACGGAAAAACGTCCCACCTGAAGGCTCACTTAAGGTGGCACACCGGCGAGAGGCCCTTTGTGTGCAACTGGCTCTTTTGCGGGAAGAGATTCACGCGCTCCGACGAGCTGCAGCGACATTTACGCACGCACACCGGGGAGAAGCGGTTCGCCTGTCCGGTGTGCAACAAGAGATTTATGCGCAGCGATCACCTGAGCAAACATGTTAAAACTCACAGTGCCGGGGGGTCCGCCGGCTCTGGCTCCGGGGGGAGCGGAGGGAAGAGGGGGAGTGACACCGACAGCGAACACAGCGCACCGGGAAGTCCTCCGTGCCATTCCCCCGACCTGTTGCACCCACCGGAATCAAACCAAGCAGTAGGCATGAACGGCCTCTAAAGTGAAGTAAAAAACTGTACAGCATTAAAGTGTTGAGATGGAATTGTCACAACATGCCGTAGAAACACTTTAAATGCGTCCACATTTGTATTTTTCAATAGAAAACTGTGTTTCTTTGATTTATTTCCCCCGAGTGTCTCAGACTCACATAGCGCGTTTCCACCCATAGGAAACCTCATGTTTTTTTTTTCCAAATGCGGCGTGAAAGTGAAATTATGTTTTTGTGTGAGGTGCTGGAGCCAATCTGGGTTGTTTTTACAGCCATCCTGACAAACCCAGATGCCTTCCTTCTTACTTTCTCCTGATTAAACGTCATTATAAGAAACTTGCTTGAGGCCTGCAAAAAGTTGCGCTACTGCTGTCTTGTCCTTAAACCAAACACTGGCACTTTATTGTCTAAATGGGAAGTGTTTCTTTTTCTTTCTTCTTCTTTTTTTTCTTTTTATTTTACCAGGTAGCCTCTCTGGTGAGATGTGAGATGCACTGATTTGAATGTTATCTGGATTTCAGTCAAAGAGGAGCAGCTGAGGGTCCATAAACACACATTTTCCACATTTACAGTTGTGCGCAAAGTTTGCAAATAGGCCAGTCAAGGATTACACTGTACTTTGCTGCAAATTGTGTTGTATATAATGAAAAAGTAGGCTAGAGTAATCACAGTGTAAAGGCGAGCGATGTATGTGTGCAGGAGGCGAGTTTTGTATAGGTATTTCTAGTTGTATATGGACTCTAGTAAATATTTGAAAATATACGGAAAATGTACTTGTATTTTCTTTCCCTTTGTTATCAAATGTATTGTGGGGAGTTGTATTTAACCACGAGTTTCTCTTGTATTTAGGGGGTCTATATCATTAGGCGCACTTTGAATTTATTTGTAAGGTTTTTAAATCATTTACTGTTTACCCACTCGTTTAATTTAAGCATGTTGTAAAGTGATTTTAATTTTACAATGAGATTTTTTGCCCCCTGAGAATGGCTTTTTATGTGAGCCACTCAATAAAATCACTATGAATTCAGCAGCAGTTTGATCGACTTAGTTTGTTGGACTGTTGAGTCGGTTAAATCCAGTTCTCGGGCCTGAAACTTCTTTAAATTGTATTTACCTTTTTATACAAGACGTGTATTTTATTTTATTTATTTTCCCTCTAAACATCACTGTGAAAAAATCCGTAATACGCGCATATCTGCCCTTGAAAAGTTCAAACATGATTAAAGACAACTTTATTTGTTCAGTTTTAAAAAACATAACAATAAATTTAACGTGTGAGTAATTAAGATGATGTGCTTTAAAATAATTTAGTTAAAGGACAATTAATTTCTTTGTTTGACATCATTCATTTCTTTGAAAGAAAAAAAATGGCAAAAACTCAAACTGTTTTTAAGTGACTGTGCATTTGAAAAAAAATGGTTTTTTTTTTCATTTTAAGCGGCATTTAAAATAACACAACAAATATATTTTATTTAATTTTTTTTATATATTCATGTATTTATTTATTTTGCCAGACCCTAAATAGGGACATTTTCTTTAACTCCACGATTTGGACAACGTCTCATTCAAATAGCCATTTTTTATTACAGGAAAATTTTCCTTAGACTGTTTTTTGAAACGTTTGTTTGGGGGATTGTTTGAAATAATTTAAAAATTAGGACTTTTCATCACAAACGTTTGGAATTAGAACGCTGGATAGCCAACATTTTTGAATGACGCATGCGCGCATCCTTGAGGAGTATAGTTTTATAAGGTTCATTAGAAGAAAAAAAGCAAAAAAAAAAAAAAAAACCCCAGGTAGAACTTAGATTACCAATTCTAACGTTTAGCTCTTTTGAAATTTGGCAACAACTATTCAAATAATTGTATTTACTATAAGCAAGTTTCTGAGTAATATTTGTTTCTTTCTTTATCACATTTAAACAGACCTTTCATTTACCATTTTTGTTTTTATATTTTAAGCTAAGACTAAAAAAAATTCTCAATCAACAAGAAAGAACTACCCATTACATCTTTATGTAATTAGTCCTGTTTTTCCCAGTCCGATCATCATGAGGAGGGATGAGTCTGAAACTGCGATTTGAAAAACAATTGAGTTGCGCCCCCTAGCGCTTTTTTGATCAAATAGGAGCAACGTAAACTCACCCCGAAATCCAAAGATTACTTTTTATTTTTTGCATGCCACCCTCTTTTACAACCTAAAAAATACCCAGACATATAATAATACTCATATTGAGGCATCACATAAGCTATTCCAAGTTTAAAAGTCAGATTAATTAAGCGAGTATTTTCTTTTCTATTTTTGGTTTCAAATTCGGGATGACAAATCTCTTTTATGAAATCCCGCACTTATCCATATCTTACGAAATGTGACAGAGACTTACACCCATCAACCTAAATTGAATTATTATTATCAGAATTATTTTTGTCTTTAAATCAGCGTTGGGATAAATTCAACAGGTAAAAAAACATGTTAATAACTTTGATATTAGTTTAAAATTTTGAGCTGTTTTAACTCTTTTATTTATGTACTAATTGCTTGCTTTTGTTCCTGCTTAGAATGATCTCTACATGAAAACTACCCAAAAATAACAACTAATAAAAAATAAAAATCTGAAAATATTGTAAAACATAGAAAAACATTTTAAAATTGAATTGGGAAATTGAATAAAAAAATTCAAAATAAAAAAGGTAGAAAACTTATCCAATGTAAAAATTATTAAAGTACTTCAAGCTTTACCTAAAATCTCCTTTAGAAATTATATTTGAAAAATTTAGGAGTTTTATTGAAGAGTAAAACAAAATTTTATTCAGTCAAAAAATTAATTCAAGTGATTCTTATTAATTTTCAGATAAGTCATAAAGGAGTGTTTTTTTCATCTAAATTAATGGGATATCAAGGAGTAGACACACGCAATGGAATTATGATGTGCTTTTGGTGCAGTTGACGGCAGTGAAGGCCACCAACAGGTTTGCAATGTCTTAGCAGCTTTGGTAATAAGCAGGTAAATAATATTACATCAACACAGTTGTACTTCAGCTGCATCATAGATTTGACAGATGTTTCACTCAAAAGGCACCTGCTGCTGAAACCACATGAAGAGCTTTGTTTCTCACTCTCTCAGAAAATCACAGTGTTTTTGCAACACCTCTCAATGACAACACATCTGGAGGTAATTTTGTGGTCAGAACCACCAACTGCACTGCAATTGTCATCAAACCAACCAATTTTCTCGGAAAAGCAATTGGACAAGGTCCACAGGTTACTCAAAATAATTAACGGTAATCGCTGTAAGACTGACAGGGTGTCTTTATACAAAGCTTCCAGCAATTGAAGTTCATTTACTTCACAGGTTGAGTTTCACTTCTCCAATAACAGATTATATTCAACCTCACTGTCAGAAGCTTTCAGATATTTGCACTATTGCCATTGATTTAATAGCTTTGTCATATAAGTAAATGAAACTCAATTCTTAGCTATTTTAAACAACCAACATGCAAAGATAAAATTTATATATTTGAACAATTTTAGCCAAAGAGGGGAAATTTAAAATTTAAAAATACAGTTCAAAAATAAGCAGAACTTTTGATGAAGAAGATATGCTTCTAGGCAGCCTCTGTCTATAAACGCATTCTCCAAAAGAATTTAGAATATGTGAATACAGCATCCCGTTCTAGTAAAAGTGACCACAAGCCAAAGGTAGGTATTGAGTTACATGTTCATAAAAATGATACTCCTGAGTTTTACAAAACTTTTTTTTTTTATTTTTAATTAGCAGAAAACCGATAATAGCTGTACAGCTACAAAACTAGATTAATCAAGTTATTATTATTATTATTTTTTGTTTTTACCATTTAATCTAGGCATAAATGCACAATTTTGGAATCTGTAAATAATAACTTTTAGAATGTACACTATGAACATCTCTAAAAGTAAATCTTATCAAGATCGTTTTACTTTGACTGTAAATACAAATCAGAGCCTCCAACAAACTTGCTCTTTGCTAAAACAGCAGTGATGCATGATGGACTTAAAACATTCACACTGAAATGTTTTTTTTTACTGAAAATAGGAAAGGACAGACACAAACACATTTAAAAGAGAAAGAAAAATTGATTGATTTTGATTATTTACTTATTTTCACCCAACACTAATGAAGTAAATGGCATGTTGAATACTACAAATTCCTTAATTTATTTCTCAAATCAACACATCAATCAAAATACGCTGTAAAACGGGGATGTTCTTGCTTGGTTGCTATAATTTTGATTTTTAATTCAATATCTGAGCATGTTCAAACTGTTAGTCTGTACAAGTAATAGTTTTAAGGGGCAATCTTTTCCTATGCTTGAGTAACATCACTTTAAAGTAAAGTTATGTACTTAAGTACAATTTTTGGTTCCCCTCCCTGACTAAGCCAAGTGTGTGAATCTTAATTTTAAAAGAAATGAGATGCAAGTTTTCAAGCAACATGAATAAATGACAACTGTTCGATACAAAAGGCAACTGAAGCTTAATTATAGTGTCAGCACAAAGCTTATAAAATACAGTTTGTACATTTACCTGTTTTGTGTCATTATGTTAAAAGCAACACATACATTTGTACTTCACTGCAGTGTGTCATGGTACATGAGAACAGACGTGAATTTTAATTTGATACAATTTCTGACAGAACAATATTCAAACTCATGAAATAGACTGTAGTGGCTGACCAAATTGCTGAGAAATGGCTCCACCAAGTGGTTAAATAGTATAAATAAAAATGGTCCCTGTGACTTTCAGTATATTTCAATCATAGATTTCAGCCGCATGACGTTCTGTTAATGTGTGTTTTTGAGCAGGACGGGGTAAAAGTATCCACTAAAAAGTAAAACAACCAAATAATGTTGTGTTGTAGAATCGACCAGTGCACTGATGCTAAACTGATTCTCTATCTGACTTGAATTATTGAATTTGAAATGTTATAAAATATGTTAATCTAAAAATGTGTTTTTCCTTCCCTTTTGTTGAGCTCAGTCTTCTCCCGATTAACACCTTGGTGCAACAGTAGCAATCTTTAAAGATAATATCCCTTGAGCAAGATACGTTCATCAAAAATAATTAATACAATTGCAGTTGTAAAAACTTCATTTAAAATGTATAAAAGAAATTGGAGGTTTGCAATTAAAGGTTCCGTTAAATGTGGGAACAACAATCGGACCAGCTTAATAACTGTGTAATCTACTCAAGAGTGCTTAACAGCATTCCTTCGCAACTGTTGGATCTGAAATGGAGAGACCTCAGATCATTGCACGTTTTATTAACACAAAATAGCCCAATAAATATATTTGCATCCTTTTTTTCCCACAAAAGCGAGTCCCTGCATATGCGCTTCCTATATTCTTTATGAAAACATTGGCTTATCCCTAAATAAACGAGTTTTTGTTCATCTTTAGATCTTAGTTTTAGTGCTTTTGTTCTGGCTTAGCTGTCAGACAGTTAAAAAGTACTAAATGGCTAACAACGAAGGGAAAATAGGTCACGTGATTGTATCTTTTTAAAATATTTATCTGTCTATCTGTCTATCTTAGAAAACATCAGCGGCTTGCCCAACGCTCGGTTTATGCCGAAACTGAAGGTATCGCTTTTTAGTTTCAGGTGTCGCAAGTCAAATTGGTAAACTCAGCTTTGCATTATGGGCAACGTAGTCTCAAAAGTCGAACCGCCGTTGATGGGACATTGATAAAAACACCAGTCCCAGCATGCACCGCACTGGAGAACAAACAGATGCCGGAGCTGAAAGGAAAGGAGGGGCGAAGCAGAAACGTCCCGGAGAGCAGAACAGACAAGTGAACACTTTTTCTGCCAACACGCCGAATATCAACATCATTAACTGACGGTGAGGAAAAAAACGTTGTCCTATTTGATTTGACGTACTTATTCTCTACTGCTACATTTATTAGAAATAAGTAAGTGATTTATAATTAAAGTAAAATGAATTACACATGTTCACCAGTTGACATCGATATGTTTACAAAATTAGCTACATAGAACAAATAGGATTTCTACATTAAAATTAATTATGTTGTTTAAAAAATATTTTAAAAAATAAAAAAAAAAAAAAATTGAGAAAAGTTAATATGTAGTAAAGCATTTTGTCTCTCATGCTTTTGTAGTAACAATGTAGTTACTCTTTAACTGTAGCAGGAAGCTCCCATTGAAACGACCTCTGTGACATCAGCTTGACAAGACCAACCTGTTTTTTGCATAGTGTGAAAAAGAAAAAAAAAGAATGAAACACATTATTAATAAATGACTCACTTGGACAGGCTCTAAATGAGCAGTGCCTTTTTATACAAACTGTCAGAATGAAAAGCTGAGGCTTTATTCTAATGTTAAACAACTCCCTGTCTGACGCTCTCAATACAAGTTGTCTTTTTCTGGGTTTTGCTTAGGGATAATACAAAAGATGAAGAACAAAAAGCTGATTTTTACTTAAAGTTCCACTCCAATCATATTTTGATCTTTTTAGAAAGTGGTCTGTTAATTAGAAATAAGCAGTGCATTGCAACAAAAACATTAACAAATTTTGAAACTAGCCAGCCATACGGTTTTGAGCCAGATGCCAGGAAAATGAAGACATCAATGGATATATTTGTCTGCTGTCTACTATTGGATGTATCAGAATATAGCTGGGAAGGAAGCTTGTGGCCTGCTGTTAGTAGTTTGTATGTAACAACTGCAAGTTTTTAAAACAGTATTTTTACGTCTGGTACCGATTTATCTTAAATTGAACAAAGCAATACTCAGAAACTTAATTTTAATTTTAAATCTCTTTTTAGTTTTTCTCCATCATTAGAAAAATGTTACAAGAACATGTTAAAAACACAATTTTCACTGGGTGTGTGAGATAGTATAACAGGTGTCTCAGTATAACAGGTTGTTTTAAATATGTTTCAGATGAAAATATGGCGGTGAAACAAGCTATTTCCTTCCGACATGTTGGGAGTCTTGTGCGAAGTAAATCTGAGGGAACCCTTATTGATTTGGGTCCAAATCTCACAACTGGTGACAACTTAAATGGTAACAATTCAGATTTCTTCAACAAAATGTTTTGAAAACTTGTTAATAGCCCTAACAAATCTAAGTGTCGTTTTTTTTTTTATGTATTTAAAGGTATAAATGCATTTGCAAAAGCACAAAACCATCATTGGCAGTTGTTGCAGCCAGAAGTTTTACAGACTTCTTCTATAAAAAACCCATTTTGGAGTAAGCTATCCAGTTCAAATCCCTTCCTTGAGGACGTTGTGGACAGCTGCAATCTAAAAAAAAATGTAGTTGTATCTGATCTTAAAGAAGAGAAGACACAACCAGAACCAAGTCACGGCGATGACATTAGTACATCATCAGATGAAGGCAACGTGGGCAACTTTTTACAGCGCAAACTCAAAGTCAACAATCAGTCTGGGAGATGGAGGAGCGCTTCAGACATTCTGGACGATTTAGGAAGAAAGACGGCAAAATGTGAGAACAGCTCAAAACCTCCGGGGCTGGTGCTGAGCCCTGATTTTGAGTGGCTAAAAAATGATATAGAGGCCTATAAGATGGCCTGGCTGAGTCACAGGCAACTAACACGTTCATGTTTAGATTTGAATTTGATGAGTCAGAGCCCTGGATGGGCTCAAACGCAGCCCGCTAACTTTCAAGTCATATCCAAGATTGACCACCGTGGAGGCAGAGTGGAGTTACCCGAGTCCAAAATAACCATCCATGTCCCAGAGGGGCATGTCCCTCCTGGAGAAGTACAGGAGATTTCTCTGAAAGCAATGCTGGACCCTCCTCCTGGACTCAACACCAGCTACATGACCACCATGAGTCCCCTTCTTGAGGTCCTCTTAAGCAACGTCAACACAAAGGAGGGCTTGTTTGTGGAAATGAAGCTGTCAGGGGAGGTGAAGAGTGACCCAGACAGTCAGCTGATGACCACCGTGTTTGGGTTAGTGTCCAGCAGAAGAGAAGGACCATATGTCCAAACCAACAACTGCAGCATTCAGAACAACACAATACAGGTAAAGCTGCAGGACTTGAAGACACATTTTTTTGTGATCGCAGTTGCAGAAGCTTCTCCAATTAAGCCGCCTGATAGTTCAGTCTGGGATTATCTAGATCGACAAATCACCATTGCCGTCTACGGCCCGAGATACATCCACCCCTCCTTCAAACTTGTAATCGTTGTCTGCTGCCATGAAGATGTTCCGCCAAAGCTTCCGTTCTCTGACATTTGCCGGGGAAACAAACAGCTGCCTCCGGTTGTGCTGCAGCTTTGGAGAAAGCATTCCTTTAAGCTAGACAAGCTGGTTGACTTTGAAATCGATGTTGGTATTAAAGAATCAGTGTTCCAAATTAAAGCTGGGGACCAAGTGAAGCAAGTGAGGCAAAGTCAGCTAAAGATCGGAACTGTTGTGCATCTACCTGTGAATGTATATTGTCCCGGCAACACAGATCTGGAACCTTTTGAACTAGACATAGAAGTGAAGGAAATAAACTTGGCTTCTGGTGATGCATCATTTCAGGTGCCCTCCCCTTCTGCAGCACCCATCAGATCAGATAAGCGCATATCAAAACAGATAGAAAGGAGAGCTGAAATCGCCAAAACCTTATCTATTCCTGAGGAAAGTGACCCAGATGTTCCTGAATTTGAAGACAGACCCATTATCCTGCAGCATTACGGTGTAGCTCTGAAAACAGTCATTCGACAGCCACACGTTGAATATCTGCTGGAGTATTTCAAGGGCGACACATTGGCTCTCCTTTCCACAGAGCCTGTTAGGTCAGTTGGTAACCTAAAGGTAAAAGAGTGGTATATTGGATTCCTCAGAGGCAGAACCGGCTTGGTTCACTGCAAAAATGTCAAAGTCATAACCAGGGAACAGGTGATGGACTTCACAGGCATCAAACTCTCGACAGAAATCCTCCTAAGCAACATGGCAATGCCCTTCAAGAAGCTAACATACATGTACTCAGCCATCCAGACCCTGGTGACAAAACATATTAAAAGTTGGAGAAGTTTTGCTGATTCTTTAGGATACAATAACCAGCCGCTGGATGCGATCACATGGAGGCACGCTGAAACGGAGGCTGATAAAATAGCCTGCGTTCTGGAAAAGCTGAAAGAGGACTGCCACTGTGAGAATTCAAAGTCAAAGTTCCTGCATGAGCTGATAATGGTGAGTGAAGAAAAACAAAAAAGATAAGTCACAAAGAGATCGCAAGACAATAAAAAAATAACATGATAGTCTTCATTCCTTTACTATCAGACATTTTGTCAGTGTCTGTGTAACCGATACCTTCTTTGTTTCGGATAACCATCAAGGGCCTAATGAAGATGGACTGCATTAACGTTGCCGCGCTGCTCATTCAGAACACCGTCATACTGTCGGCTGCTGTGGAGCTGGGAAGCCGATGGCGGGAGCTTGCTGAGAAGATGGCCAAACTGTCCAGCGCTCAGATTGCCAGTTACGAGGCTCCACATCGGGGGAAGAACGGTGAAGTCAATCCACAGGTGAGGGTGAACGTTAGGAACTAAAAGGCAAGTCACATGGGCAGGAAGTCACTGTTTTCTATGCCTACATGGCAATTTCAGTTCATACAATTTATTTTACTTAATTTGAACCCATTGTAGACTTATTTTTTTTAAATATATGTGCTATTTTAGAAGCTCGTCCCTCGTTTCTAGTGGAAGTTTCTTTCAAAAATAACCCACGATAAGTGATTAAAGTGAAGTAGGAATATGATTTTTTAAGGCTGTAAAACTCCTCACTTTATACACTTCATTCACTTTTCTCAGAGATGAACATTTCCAACTTTTCTTTATTTTTTTTAACTATCAAAGTTCAAACTTTCATAGAAAAATAGGTAATTAAAGAATTAAAATAAATATCTGCTGGAAATGAAGATTTATGTAGATTGGCAAGCTGAATGCATTCTGTACAGCAGACACGGCACAGAGGAGATTGATTGACAATGGTCTACAGCCAATCAGGATGCAGAACACACTGTGCTGTTAAAAGAAAAAATAAAAAAAAGCTTGCAAAATTGCCCAAAAAAAGCTGTACAACATCAAGACTTCAAAAGAGGAATTCCAAAATAGCAAGGGAATACTAAAAATATATTTATAAACTGACTAACTTAAATAAAAATAAAAAAAACGATCGTGTCCTGTGTTCCAGGCCATGTGGAAACCTGCTTATGACTTCCTGTACACCTGGAGTCACCGTTATGGAAATGGCTGCAAGGACATGATCCAGGATCTTCACCTTCTCCTTGATAAAATGAGAAACCCTGTCACCAGACAGTGGAGACACCTGACAGGCACACTCATCACCGTAAACTGCCTCGAGATCTTTCAAGACGCTGCTTTTCCAAAGCATTGACCTTCCTGCACTCTAACCGTCTGTTTGCAATGAAGAAACAAAACCTTAAGTTCACATTTAGTTCAAGCTTAGGCTCTTAACACTCGGTGCTCTTAAAATTAGTAAGCTGGGTTGACAAACAAGGAAATGTTGACGTTAAATTTTATCTATGCAAATGTAAAAATGTAATTTTAGTACATTGTTCCTTAAAGCTACTGTATTTGTGTTATTCCTAATTTCTTCTGGTGAATGATCTGGGTTTTTTTTACTCTAAGCCACAATCCTATGAACACATTATACTGCAGTTGAAAAACAGGTTTGTTCTCCTACTATCACTCTGTTTTGTAATGCCTATGTTTAGTTATTTTGTTACAACACATGCATTCTATGTTTATGGCTTATTGAAGTTTCCAAACACAATGCTACTGACTAAAAGTAGATAGACAATCGGAATACACGCAAATGTGAAGGCTGCTACTGAAATCTGAACGACTGCAGTGTCATACTTAATTCTTGTTTTTTTGTCTTTTTATTTTTGTTTGTTTACATATAAGAATAAAACTATTCTTTGCCAAAGTTACAAAAAAACTGGTGAAGGCACATGTGAAGCTACAGTTCCAGAATCTAAAATGGTTGTTTTCTTAAATTTTAGCACTATTTTTATTTGTATTGCAAAGTTTGACATTATTGTGATATGTGGCTGAAAACTTTCATTTATTGTGTATTATGTTTTTGTTACCAAGTAAATTGCTCAATATTTTCTTAAGAATGTTTAAAGCAGTAATAAAAGCACTTGGCTTTACCAAAAAAATGAACCCCCCAGTCTCCTTTCTCATTTAGTTTATGCAGACCAGATATTTCAATAAAAAGGACAAAGGGACAAACTCCACACAGAACGGTCCCCCATTGATGACATTGAAGGCCCGCAGTTCAAGTCCCCCTGTTGGGCCTTGAATTGGGGGCCTTCCTGCTGTTAGGCTAGAGCGCTAACCATTAAATTGAAACAACACAGAATAGAAACCAAGAAAAGTGAATCAGGTGAATGAATTCTAATTTTAAAAAAAGACTATCGATTCATCAAATTTGGGAATTTATTTTCTTTTGAAGTAATTTTTTGTAATATTTTGTAATATTTTCAGACAAAAAAACAATTCTTTTAATGTAATAATACGGTCAATGTGTTTAAAGTTCCACTTTTGTTTAGTTCAAATCAAATATGAGAACACAGTTTTATTGAATGATTTTAGAAGAGAAATTTGACAAAATACATTAATGGTGTTGAATTTGGAAATTAAATTGTTTTTTTGTTTGCAGGCATTCGTTTCTCCATGTTTTCTAATGTAAACAGAACTCTCCCTTTATAGTTTGATCATGTCTGCAGAATTATGGTCCCTTTTCTTAGAACACAGATCAAAATTAAAATCCTGACATTTGTTTTTAAAGAAGCTGGGTTATAATGATTATACTGTATGGTGATTGACAGAGGGTTTCCCACCATAATCCCCATCCATCCATCCATCCATACACCCATCCTCAGAACACGATGAATCTCCCAGCAACCTCGGGGCCAACCCCAGCTACTGTTGGGTGAAGGTGTGATACACTCTGAACATGTCGCCAGTCTGATGCAATGCCACTCACTCACACACACACACTCACATGTACACTTACAATTTAGAATCACTAATCACCCGCTGAAGCATGTTTCTAGACTGTGGAAGGAAACCAGAGAAAATCCACATATGCATGAAGAAAAGATACAAACTCCACACAGAAAGCTCCCAACCGCTGGAAATGGCTACCCATCATACCGTTTATCTTCCAATAATGGCCGTTCTCTAACAGATGCTGGTCTCTAATAAATGCCGGTTCAGCCGACAATTTTTTAAAATAAACCCTCCGGCTTCTATTGGAAATAAACGGTATTAACAAGTGAATGGATGCAGATAAACCAAAACATGAAATATTGTTAGTCCACACTTTCTGTAGTGAATATGAAGCAAAATAAAGTGTTTTGAACAAGTCACACCATCCTAACAAACACGTTTGTGTGTGCCAACATTTCTTTGGCTTTGACTTTCTTTGGCTGTTTGCTCCTCCCTGTATTGTTTACTTCAGCTGCTTTCAGCTGAGTGGCTTTTTGTTAACTCTTTTTTTAAAATACAAAGAGGTCATAGATGATTTCACCCAAATGCACTACTAGAAGAAGTAAATCAATCAATTGAAAAGATGGGAGATGGGAATCTGATGATATCTTTAAGAGAAATGCAGCTGTTTAAGGATAAACATAATCATTTTACCCTCCAAAGCGAATAAAGAATGACAGAAGTAATAAGAAATTGTCCAAATGTAGAAACTCTTTGCTCCTTTCTGTGTGAAAAATTAAAAAGTTTGCCTACAAATACAATTATTTTCTGTTTCAATTATGAAATTGGCTTATAACACTTTTAAACTGAGTACAACATTTGCAAAACAATGAACAAATACATATTTTTAACCTTACCAGTTCTTTCTTTCTTTTATAAATATTTGCCTTTTTTTTAGTGTTTTATAGCTTATGTCTAGTTAGTTTGCTGATATACAGTATATTTTGCCAATAACTTAATGACAGGTAAAGCTGCTTTACAGCTGTAGTTATTGTAAAGAACCACTTGGACGCAGCCTTTTGGCTAGCTAAACAATCCTTGGCAAACATGTTTGCTGGAGGATTGAAGACGGATCCTGGGCGCTTATTGAAAATCTATCCAATCGCTTGGAAGAACGTCTCCGAGAAAAGTGTCAGCCAGAACTCCAGCCAGAATCCTGCGTCCCAGGTTCAAACAACACACAGGAAGATTATAAATGAAGGGCTATATGCAATATAGCCTAAATGTTTCATAAAGAAGGGAACTTTGCGGTTCTTCCCGGTGAACGACTTGAATCGGAATGTCTCACTGATCTTCAGTAATCAGTGGCTCAGTTAAAGCTTCCACATTTGTGCTGAAAGAGCCTGAACTCCTGCTGTTGTTTGGAAAAGACCTTCTCTGTGCTCACCCCAGCCTTCATTAGGAAACAGAACAATGCTCCTCTGTTTCAGTGATAACAGCAGAAGGTCAGCTCTCATGTTTACTACCATACTCTCTAGTGCTTCTAAAGTTACTTTAGAAAGTTGCTGACATTGTACACATTAGCTTTTATCTGATTTAGATGTTTGAACTGTAGGTTTTAAATATCCTGTATCATAAGGTAATATATTAGTCTTTTTTGTCAAAAATTGTTGTATTTGATTTTTAAAGATGTTATATTGATATGTGCCTAGAGGATATAAAACTCATCACAAAGTGAAAGTACACATTTTTACACAAAATATGAGTTATTTTGCTGAGAAAAAGTACAGAAACCAAAGAGTTAAACTTAGTAAATTTACACATGTACTATTATTACTGTATTCGAATGGTTTATTTCAGGTTTTGCCATGAAAATGTTTTGAGGGAGAAAACCGTTCCAAGCCTCCAGTGCTCATTTTTCCAATGCAGTGATGCATGACTGCTGTGATAAATGAGATGTGAAAGTGTTGTTATGGGAGCCTTTTGTGTCAGCAGCAGCAGGGGGATGCTGCTGGAAACATTTATTGAAATATGAGCATTCTCAGCTTAATGCATTGCTTTTACGAACTGTTCATATATTTTCTAGAGAAAAGTTAACAGTCAGAAAATCTGATTCAGGTAATTCAGACAGATTTTAGAGCTGCAGTGATTATCTTCCAATAATTGCCACATGACCTCAGAGAGTTGACTTCTGTTGTGACCCAAATGGATGACTATGCTGCATTTTCCTATCATATTTTTCAATAAAGGTCAAAACATGTTGAGAGATTTTAGCAACTCATAAATATCTGATTCATTGGAGTTTGCGTGTGTAGATGATGGGTCTGTCCCACACAATACAATCATGGAGTACCACAAGGCTCTGTGCTTAGATGCACACTTTTTGATAACATTTCTAATACATGATTTTAATTCATTTTGGATGAGAAGTGGTGTAGTGGTGTTGGAATTTATTGCAATAAAAATTCTTTCTTTCATAAAAACCCATCCATGGTTAGGGCGTGCAGGCTTCACACAGGGGGGTCCAAGCCAGGACTTGAACCAGGGGCCCTCTTGCAGTGAGGCAAGGGTGCTAACCACTGTGGCACTGTGCAGCCCTCTAATAATATATATAAAAAAAAAGATAAAAATAAAACTTGACATTTTTTTTACAAGAAGTAATGACTTTTTGTAAAAAAAAAAAAGTCATTTGTCAATCGTCAACAAGGTAATTTTGACTTAAAGTTTTTGTTTTAAAGTTTTTTCTGCTGAACTGAACAGGATAGAACATCTTTGCATATATATATATATATATATATATATATATATATATATATATATATATATATATATATATATATATATATATATATTTATATATATATATATAAATGACTAATATAGTTTCTTGTTTTGGTTTTTTTTCTTATTTTTCATGCAGATGCTGCAGTTTGTTTGTTTGGTTTTTTTTGTGTGTGTGTGTGTGTGTGTGTGTTCTTTCTTTCTTGTACTCTTTGAACCTCAAACTGTTTGGATTATCATACTCCTGACCTCCCCGAGTCTCCCTTTGCACTTTTTTGTTGTAAAGTTTTGGTTACTTTTGTCTAATGGAGTGGATTATTGGTTAAATGTTTTTCTTATATGCTGGGGATTTAAGTGGTATATTTTTTTTACTTTGATTATTTACTTATTTATGCTTCTTAAATGTAATATGTTACATTTTTTTCTAAATCTTTACAGTCATGCAGAAAACTATTTATGAAGTAGGGCATCACTAAAGATGTTTTGAAATACTTTGTTCACCTGCAGAAAACTATGACATAGTCAGAAGGAATGTTTTGGTGTCACTGAACATAGTAGTTATGTTTTTCTCATTGAAGAGCTGACATGATGCAATTAATCTCTGCGTGCCAACCCCTCATGCTGGAGACATGATGTATGAATTTAAATATTTTAATTTCATACACCCTATTTATTCTTGCATTACCTAATTGTAGTTTCAGGGACATTTTTTTCGCTTTGAACAATCTTCAAATTTTCTACAAATTTTTACAAACACAGAAGCTTTAAGAGTTTAATGTTGATCAACAGATGGCGCCATTGTACTCTTCTAATGAGCTGATTCCATGTGTCATTGTTATGTGTTTTTAGGCTGTTTCTCAAAACGGCTATAAAGCACTGAAGGGTTTTGTCAAATGTTAATGCTCCATTTTATCAAAGTTTGATACGTGTCTATTTTACAGTGCTAAATCACTACAAACCTTTTTACTGAATCCTTATTAAATGTATAGAATACTTCGTGTTGTGGAATATATGCATATTTTTAGGGACATCGCAGCATTTTAGTCTTTTTTCTTAAAAACTTTTTTCATATTGAAACTTTTTTTTGTTCTTTTTTTAAAGCAACCTTAAAGGAGTTATTCTAAAACGTGGTCGCAATTTCAACTTATTATTTGTCACACAAAAAAAATAATAATAATCTGATATTCAGACTAATACAAAAATAACAAATTAATGTCCACAAGCAAACTAATCTTTAATTTCAGGTACAAACAAAAACTAACTACACATGCAGGTGACTTGTCATCAGGTCATAGGTCAGGAGACACTGGGTGCTGTTCCACTGCATGTGTGCTGAGCTTGTTCTGCAACTTCAACTTCTGCAACAGACATTTCAGAAAGGTAACATGTCTGGATGCTACACATGCACTCTTTTTGTATGACTTCTTGTCTGCCTAATCCTTTTCATCACATTTTCATCCCTTTTCTACATGCTGTATGTAATTCTACTTGTAGAAGAATTAGTTCTATCCACAGTTGATTATACTAAGGAAAACTACAGGATCAGCATGTCTGTGCCTTGATGGTTTCCAAAACGTTGTTTGAAACAGGGAATACATATCTGAAACCTAAGTTTCACTTTTTCATTTTTGCGTTTCTTCTAAAAATCTAAAAGGTCATTTCCTTCCTCATTCCTTGGACTTATATTTTTGACATTGCATTCTGCCACCTTCTTTTGTCTCAAACCATTTAGGTCTCTGGAGTGTGTGCACGTTATTAAAAGGTTTTTATTGTCAGAAATGAACCACATCTCTTTCCTCTGAGTTACTAATTGAGGAGCCAAAGAGATTAAATTTTTATAATCTATGTGTCTATTATGTCTTATTACCAAACAGTTACTCTTTTTTTAACAAACAATTGGGATTTTTTTTCTTTGTCTTTTAAAGGAAGGAAATTCTGAAAATTTGTCACGTTTTAATTTAGCTCCCGTCTCATAGCATTTTACACACAGAAAATATATTTGATGTTTATTTTTTATTATTGCTGTTTTTAGCACATATACTTGTTGCACGTCTTTTAATGTATGTTCTATAAGTTAGCATTCAGTCAGAAGAGTTTGGCTCTGATTTTTTGAAGTCCACAGCCACAAGAGCCATCCACAAATCATTGTTATGAACAGAAGCATTCCTCTGTCCTCCAGGGTATATAAGACTTCATTTGGTTTGCCTCCATGATATATGCTGAGGGCAAGAAGTCATTTAGCTTTCAATTTATTAGCTGGTTGATTTATGCACGTTGCAATGGTACTACTAGTATCTCTTGGCTTCAGAGCTTCTCACCGGCTTCCAACTAACCACCCACCACTTTTTGGCCCTTTGTAATTTAGCAATAGATTATTTGAAAGAAGAAAAAGAGCTCAGGTATATAAAAGGTTTGTGGTTTCCATGGCTTCACTTCATTTATCACTAATGGCAATGTTTCTCATGGAAGCTTGTTGATATCAGGCACTAGTTAGACTTTGAAATGAATAGAACCTGGTCTGATCATAGAAGGAATAGAGAAACCCAGACGTCTTGGCATACATGTGCGTTTAGCAGTTATATAAAGCACATTGAGTCACCTGTGTCTCACTCATTAGAATGAAGTTTTTTTTGCACACGCCTTTAAGATCAGCAAACAATTCAACAAAATAAGTGTCTGAGTCTTTAAACAAAATTTTGTTTCTACTTTTAGCAGTTTTTTATGTATTGGAATTTGTTGTTTGTTGCTTACAAAATAGTGGTTTTCATTTGACTAACAGTTAACTAACTGTCAGAAAATTGTTTATTTTCATGATAACTACAGGAAGGAGGAAGCTTTTTTATAGTATGACTCATGGGGGGGGGGTTAAGTATTTGGCAATGTTTAGCTGTCTTATGAGTAATCACCATCCACATCCACGGACACCTCACTTTGCTCTCACTCTCACTTTTTCCATGGAGTAGCCTTTCAGAGGGGAGTGTCCTCATGGTGGGACAATAAGGACTGAAGTCAACCTAAAGGCTCAACTAAAATCACAAGACAAAACAGGATTTACAGAGATTAGCCCCCCATTAAAGCATTCATGATGGTTTCTCCAGCTCATCCTCTTTTAAATTCAGTTTAATTCAGCTTGGTTGGCTTAAAGTTGCAGAAGAAATCCAAAATAACAGATTGAGGATTGCATGTTGCAAGAACAGTATTTTCACAGCAAGAACTTATCTATATCATTTCTAACTTTATGAGAACTAATGACACTAAAAAGCATGCAGGCATAACCTTTATCACCTTTAGTAATCACAACGATGATACTGTATGTACAGAATAAGATTAGTTTGTTTAGTTTATTCCAGTACACATATTTAGTACACCGAGGCCCCCTTGTGGCAAAAACAACAAATTAGATTATTTTTGAACTATCCAATCTTTTACTTTTAAGACTCACTCCAGTGAAAGTTGTATTTTCCTGTGGCATTCATCTCATGATGGAGGACATGTATAAAGAATATTAAGACTGAAATGACATTTCTGAGTATTTTTTTCGAAGCAAATCAGGAGAAGGCAAAAAGAAAATGCTTTCAGAAAAAGCTTCCAGCAGTGACATAGGTGATGCGATCGGCGAGCGACAAGCTCCCTGCTTCACTCCATTCCAATACATCCGCTTGTACATAGATCCATGTACATCTCTGTCTTCTTCGTCCATGCTGGCATTTGGCTCACAACTGTACAAATGGATAGCTCCAATATTATTCCCCATTTTTGTTGCACTGGTGATGTTAACTTGGGAGTGTGATGGGCTGTAAACTAGAGCGTGTAAACAAAGGGATGATTAGAAGTCAATGAAGGCTTACTCAGGGCCAACAGTCCCGCCCTCAACTCAGAGGAGAATTTCTGATGACCTCCTGCCGCTCTGCAGAAACTATGTCCTAAAAAACAACACAAGTTTTTTTTTTTTTTTTTGTTTTGCCTAACAATGCACAAAATAATTAAAAGACCATTGGGAACACTTTTAAAATAGATCAAAAGATGAATGGAGTGGGACTTTAAAGCTCTGTTTTTTGCCTTTGTCTGTTTTCTGCCTTAATATATTTATTGATTTAATTTACTTTAAAAACTACAAAACTCTATTAAAAGTCTCTTTCTTAATTCTAATTATACAATGTAGTTTCAAGATTTTTTCTGAAGGAGTTATAAATGGTTTATTAATATGAACTAACCAGAGAAAGCATCCTGCTGACCTTATTTGTATATCAAAAGGGAAAATTGGTGTAGTGCTGACAAAAAGAAACAAAAAAGAAGTAATGTACGACTGTAGTTTCTACTACATCTACTACTGCTCACTTCTGCAGCTCAGATGCATGTCTGTTGCACAATATTACTGCAAGAATTTCCAGCAGATGGTGAGATCATCTTTGAGCTGCAGGTGTTTAATGCTTTTTTACACACCTAATCATTGCATGGAAGAAACAACAGTCTGTCAGTGAGTTTAGTGGATCATTTTTATGTTTTCTCTCTATAATTTTCTCAAACTGAAAAATATATGTTAAGAAAAGAGCAAGATGACCCCGCAGCTTCTCAAAACAAAAGCTGGAATGACCAACATCGTAGGACTAATATATTCCCTATAGAGATAAGGTGATAAATCCCTCAATTATGGCTTTTCTTGGTTTCTTTTCATCAACCAAGTGGAAGAGCGAGTGGAGCTTAAGGGGTCCCCATTCCAAAAACAACATAGCTGTGGAGGTAGGCCTTATGTATCCTGACAGATTGATTTTAACTGAGAGAGACGAGGGGAAGGTCGCCTCAGACTGACACACTGGGAGGAGCAAAGGTGAGGAGAATCTGAGGGAGATGGGAACACAGCTGTGGTTCAGTGGAGAGGTGGTGCCGTTACTGCACTCACATAAATTAGCACAACCTTCCAGAAAAAGTTTGCTCCTAAAGCACCTCGAAATGTGTAAAAGTATTCATGTTCACGGGTACCACGACAGAGAGTGTGAAAATATCTTTCTTCCTTTATTGATCAGCGATTGCTGCTTCCCTTTGTTGTTTTTGGCTGTCAGAGGTGGACCTTCCTCAAGTCTCGTGTTCTGTGATCGTTCCACCTCGCCCCCATACTTCTGCCCATCATTCTCTTGTATACTATCAATTCTCATGTGCAGCTGGAGCACTCTGTTTGACCTCCTCTCTTCTCACAGGGTCCTTATTACCAGGGGCTGCGGTGGGACTCCTCACAGCATATGAGTTTAGAACGGAACCAATGTGGAATACTCATCTCTTATATAACTCTGCCGTATGTGACATGGCAAGTGTAGTATCAGGGTTATTTCTCTGGGCTTTTAGCAACGCTTGAAGATAAGGACATTGTTGCTGTCTTTCCAACCCTTATTTTCTGTCATTATTTCATATTAAGACCACAATGGTGGATTCATCTGCCAAAGGAGGTGTTTGCCAAGCCAGTTTTGTTCAATCTCATCACGCGCTCTTGGAAACTTCTTTGAAATTCCATTGTTTCTTTTCAATAGTTATGATTGTTACCCAGTATTCCCTTTCACAATACTTCTAGATGTGGGTGCACTCTTTTAAATTCCACAGAGGCCTACATTTCCTGCCAGATCAGAAAATTTCTGAACAATAGCTGCTACTTGCACTTCTGTGGTTTAAATATAAAGAAAACAATTGGATTTTTTTTATTTTTTTGTAGGGAACATGATAACAAATTTACAGCTTTGCCAAAGTTTGATAGCATGTTTGCATAAGAGTAAAAGAGGCTGGCAACAAAACCCATACCACATGGATTTGTGGCCTTTTCAACATTCAGACAAACATTTTATTGGGATTTTTTTTCAGCAGAAAATGACCCCAGCTAAAAGCTGTCTGGAGATTTGTGGATTATCAAACGTAATGAGAGGATGACCAAAATATGTTCTGCTGTTGTGTTTTATGAGGGTAATTTTTCACTGTTATGAGCACCACAACGAGAATTCCAGTGAATTAGGGTGTCGACTGAATTCACAGAAACAAATACCTCAAACTTAAGCACGAAACCAAAATGTTCAGTAGCAGTATTAATTCTGCAGACTATCTGAGAACTTTCCCAAGGTATTTCACTTTGTAAAATTATTTTTTTCAAAGCTTTTGAGGGAAATCTGGTTTGTATTTTGTTTTAAGAAAAATATAGTTTTGAATACATATGTTAACCCCGTAAAGCCCACTGCAACAAATAATTGACAGAAAATCCAAAGTTCTTGGAATTTAGATGTTTTTTAAGCCTTTCATTAAATCTGCAAAAATATTGCAATATAAGTTTGCATTGCTTACATTGTAAGTTTGACGATTAGGAAAGTTTTTGCTCACAGCTGTTAGTTTAAGATGCTCAGTGACATGAGTGGTCAGGTAAAAAGCAAAGTATGTACCCACTGTATCCCATTTAATGCAAGAAGCCATTTTGAAATGAGCAGGAAAAGCCCTTCTACTGCCCCTAGTGGATAGATGATGAACCACAGGAAAAAAAAACATGACCCAGGTTCTGTACAATGGCTTTAAGAAAGGTTTGAATCATGTCATGAGAAAGTAGAAAGGGGTCTCAGAAATGTGTGTATCAAATATGAAAACAATGGTCCTACAGGGTAAACGATCAACACAAACAAAGTTAAAGGTAAAGCCCATTAGTGTTAAAGACACATATTTGTTATAGCAGGCATTGCTTTCTCAAATCTATAATAAATACTTCCGTGTGGAACTGTAGGTGCACATTCCATTAATGGATTGTGTCTCTGAAGAGTCGATTAGTGTAATGTCAAATTACGTTGCAGTTCCACAACAATAGATTGCACAGTGCCAGCATTGGAGCACACACTGATACATTTTGCAACCTGAGCTCACCCTAAGTGGAAAAGAAATCTGATGAAAAGCGATTTGCACTCTAGCATAGATTTAGTTTGTTACTGCTAAAATATTTCCATCAAAGTAAAGCTCAGAATAAAGTCAGAGGCAGAGGTCAGTGTAAATATCCTTCTAGAAGCTTGTGTGGAACCATTTATCTTGACAGCAGCGTCTGAAATTGCTGCCAATCTCAACAGTTTACAGACGGACATATTATTTCAGGAAAGATGTGCAATATTACAGGCAGCTGCTGCGCTCAGAGCTTAATCTTTGAGCTTTGGTATTTGAGTCATTTGTGTTAAGAAAATCAATTTTTTTTTATTTCAAAGTTTGTTTGTTCAGAGTTTGTTAGTTTAAATAATATGACAAAAATCACGACAATTTCATAGACGTTTTTAATAGTACTTTTGTTGTAATGTTGTTCAAAGACCAACACTTAAAAACAAAAGATAAAGGGAGAAAAACCTGCTAAAATTTCAGATACATTTCGTAAAATCATGATAAACAACCAAACCTCAGTCTGATGACCCACACCGATCAACTTTTGATCTGTTGTAAAAACATTCCCAGTAGTCTTTTTATTATGATTATGCCATTTTTAGCCAAAAACACAAAACCTGAATTGTTTTCTAGGACATAATTTCTGCAGAGCGGCAGTAGTTCATCAGAAATTCTCCTCTGAGTCGTGGGCAGGACCGTTGATACGGAGGAACACCGTCCCACCATCCCTGTCCCTGTTGCTGAGAGTGCTCTGTTTACACTCCCCTGCTAGCTTACAGCCCCTCACATCCCCAATCCTTACAACATAACAACATAAATGGCGAGCAAAATTGGAGCTATCCCAGACAAGGAAAATAAAGACATTAATGAAATAATTTGTCTGCAAGTGGACCCATTTGAACGTTTTGAAGTGCACTTTTTGTCTGCCCTTGAGTCACAACAGTTTAAATAAAGAAATAACAAGTCATCCATTATGAGAAAAATGCCACAAGAACATCCTAAAAACACTGTTTTCATCAGAGTGGTTCTTTAATGTTTTTTGCATCACTCTGTCAAGCCCTCTAGAATCGTGTTGACAAAGTTTTTTCAGAAGTCTCAAAAAACTTTTCATTGGATTTGATATAGAATATTGAATACTTCATAGGACAAGATTTTAACTTTGCTTTTTGATTAGACACAAAAGAAGCATAAAACACTGATCTACTCCATAGTTGCTCCATGTAAACTCTGCCCAAAGTTGTTTTCTTTTTATGAATTTAGTGCCACACAACACTGTGTTGTGCAATTAGGATGTCAGATTTAATACGCAGCTGACACAATATGTGATCTCACTCACAAAACTCAGTACTGAGCCAAACATGTTTAAAAGCTGACAGGTCAGAACTCAAGGTCATACCGTTAGCACCTGGTTTGTCACATTTTTGAGTCGTGCTGCTGAAACAAATAGAATCAGACAGGATCTTAGTGAAGAATGTGGATCATTTTGTGACAAAAGTACATTTTTAACAGCTCTTGCTGCCTCAAAACTTTGATATGAAATGAGTGAGGCTTAACAAATTCTGTTGATAATGAATAAAAATCCTTCTAACTTGAAGAGGTTTCTGCATTTTAACTGTTTTAATGGTAAATTCAGGTGAAACATTTTTGCCCGTTAGAGTCAGACTCCTCAGTTAAGCCAAGCTATGACAAAGCAGCTGTGAGTACGAACACATATTTCCATTGCATGGGTCATTGCCCGGGTCTCCACTGCAGCAGCCTGGGTGAACGTGTGTGTGGTCTGCTGGGTGGCAATATGTTTTATGGGCGCAGAAAGCATGGCTCCGTGTTACATTTTGGAGCATAAAATGTATTGAATCTTGTAGCATTTATTAGCTAGAAAATACTGCTGAAAATTAAACAATGCTCTTAAGTTCTATTTATCCTCCAAACTGGGTTTTGTTGTAATTTTGAAGTAGTTTTAGGTTGCAGAAACTTGTTCCTAAGTCTTTTGGAGGAGAGTGTCTGTATTGTGTATTTGTGTGAGATGGGGGAGCTGCTCAGATGCCAGTTCCTCTGCAGACCCCACATCACCCCCGTGCTTTCAAGCTGTGAAAACATACTGATGGTTTGTTGGTTCTTTGTGGCTAATAAGGTGTCATTGTGCAGTTAAGCTGTTTGATATCCCGCAGAGTCATTAGGATCACAGGAATAGATTTAACAGATCTGCTGCCCTCACACAAGTGCAAATGCACATGTGCATTTCTGCAGCCTTGCGTTGGTGAAAAATTCCCTCTTTTTATAAGATATGACAGGACTCACTGCATTTACTCAGACAAAGTTAAACTGTATTCTGCTTCAACAGTGCTGACTCGTGCCACGATTAAACCTGGCAACATCAAAGCTCACTGCTTTCAAAGGCTTTCTTTTACAGCTAACTTCAGGAGTCCTGGCTCCTATATGTCCAGACAGCATACAAAGGGCTGTTTTCATCATCACCTCCCAATTCAGCACCCCAAATCGTCTCCCACTGCTGCTGGATCACAGCTATCAGGAAAAAGGCTTGATAAACCATGTCTGGATTTCTGTAAAAAGCAGGACATTTTGAGACTGTTGCTGAGGCAGAAAGTTTGTCATCCAACACTACTGCTTGACCTTGTTAGTCTGGAGGCTTGATTAGAGGCTATCTGAAGCTGTTCTTTGAAGAACGCACCTCTGTCTTTTCTCATCTCGCGCAGCTGATCCATCTTGGTGAGCTGGCACTGGATCCATTGTGGTTGAACTTTAATGGAGTGAACATGAATATTGCTGTCAATTGTGGGAGGTTCATGCATGTGGAGGACTGTGGTTTATTTTTTTTAATAGATATGAGAGGGCTGATAGAGAAACACAGCCTTTGGAGACCCGGATAGAGAAAATAGATAAGTCTCTGTGGACTTGGCTCTGACTTGGGGCTTTATGAGTGAAATTCTGAGCCTTGTTTGCCTTAATAGGACTTCAGGGAGGTGTGGTAATGACACTATAAGGTCATTCCTGAACTGGTGTGTCAAGTTGCACAAGTCGGTTGTGTTCATTCACTTTTATCATGACATTTGATAAAGACATTAAATCTGTCATTTAGTCTTGGCCACTTTTTTGCATTGAGTCACATCAATGTATAGTCAGTTTTAATCAGAAAAATGTTTACATTTTTGTCCATGTTTCACGTTTTTGGTCCCGTCCTGACGGTCTGTGAAGTGACCGATGAAGGTTTTGTCTTTATTAAAGATCAACACAGGAGGAGTCGTCATGTGATGACATCATACTTCTGCCAAGCAGCTGTGTTTTTCAAAGTTACTTCAGCGACAGAAAGCTAAACTTCAGTGAGAGATCTGCCAAAAAGAAAAGCCAGTATGCATAAAGAGTGCTCTATTAATTCATGTGTTACAAGTTTTTAGACTGCAGATTAATTTCAATTCCTGGTTACAGAAGAGTTTCTTCTTTTTTTCATTTTTTAATGTTTCATTTTGATTTCTGGAAATTACTCTTGTTATTTTTCTATTTTTTTTTCTTTTTTTATGTAAACCAGAAAGGTAGGAAGTACAGGACATATCTGATTGGATGATCATGTTTGTCCATCATTTTAAGCGGAAGTTATTTGGCATAAAGTAATACTGGATATGCTCCGTACTGATCATAAAACTTTTATTACTATGCAGACATTGAAGGCATATCTGAAAGAACTCATCTGTCAAAAATCATACGTCATCATCCTATTAGCGATGCTCCATAGTAACTACGTATCTTTTCTGGTTTATTATTGTGTTTTGTTTCTTTTTGGTTTCTGGAAATTACTTTTGTTTTCAAAAGTTTCTTCTTTTTTTTTGTTTAATTTTTGTGGAATTTTGTTTTGGTTTCTTGAATTTTGTTTTAATTTCTAAAATGTAATGTTACATTACATTATTATCTTTTTTAATTTCCATTGTGAGCTTTAATGTGTTTTTCTATTGAGTTATTTGTTGCTGTGATTTGCACTTCAGGGCCATCATAGTTATGACATCATCCCCTCTCACACTGGAGTTTACTCATTTAGACAATAAACACTCAAGGTTTATGGATACAAACAGGAATTTTATTTAAAAATGAAAGATCAGTAATAATATTTTTTTGAAAACATTTCAAAGGAAAGAGTGATTAAATAATAATAAATAATAAAAGAAAAAAATTAAACCTGGTTTGCCTGCTGACTTAACTTAAACTTAAACTTAAACTTTTTTATTAACAAATAAAAAAAGTTATTTAGCCAAAAATAATATTAAGAGTTAAAACGAAAGAATAGAGGGATCAGCTGTTCATCTTCTAACTCTTGACCAGTCTTGAAAATGTATAAATAAGACATCTGAAAGACATGGCCTTGGTTCAAGTCCTGACTTTTACCTTTCTGTGTGGAGTTTGCATGTTCTTCTTGTGCGTGTGTGGGTTTTTCTTCTTTCCATGGTCCAAAAATATACATCATAGATCAACCAGTGACTCTAAATAGATCCTGGGTTTAAATGTGATCGTGTGTGACTTCTTGTCTTTGTGTGGCTCTGTGATGGACTAGCAAACCATCCAGGGGGTACCCTGCCTTTACTCAGAAGTGGCTGGGGTAGGCTCCAGCACCACTGTAGCCCCAAAAGACAGATTTAGAAAACTGATGGATGAATGGACTTAATGGATTTCAGTTTATATCTCTTATGGGCCCAGTTTGGTTGATATATGAACTGTGAATTTAACTTAGTTTATTGCCAAAATGTTATATTTAGTTGTGGTTTCTATTCAGTGGTAATGAAAACCAAACTCTAACCTCTTTTAATATTTGCGTGTTTATTGTTTAACCTCCTAATCTCTGTGGTGTCCCTCATTGGGGCATCCTTCCATTAAAGTCATATTATTAATGTGTTAATGCGTCATTAGTTGATATGTCCGGTTTTGGTATCATAGAGACAAAATAGAGTTCATTTGGAATGTAAAATGTATGTTCCCAATAAGTGACAAAGGAGACATGACTTGCGTGGTATGGTTGCTTGTTTTCACCATGCATGAAGCCTATGAAAGTGGATAATTTAAAAGACTATGGTAAAACCTACGTCAAAATAAAATAATGATGGATTTTCTGAGTTTGAGATCCCTCCCTATGCCTGTAAGAAGGCCTCTCAGGTAAATAGAGTGGTGAACAGTGATTTCAGCACCATGGTCAGAGTTACCTCACAGGTGAAGCACTCTCACTTGGGAAAAATCACAGTGACTTTTCTTTTAAGTCATTAAAATCTGAAAACAGATGTTTGGATGCTTTTGAGAACCTAGTATCTCAGTTACCCTGTCAGATACCATTGATGTGAATTTACAAAATAACATCAAAGGGAAAATGTTTTGTAAAATGTTAAGGAAGCTGTTATAGTCTCACTTAAACAAGCCTCTTTTTTTACCTTGGAAAAATACCTCACTCTCAGGCCTCTGCTGAGATGTAAATGGATTTTTCACTGGTGTTGTGACCCTTGACCCTGAGTGCACCCCCTGTTTCCTGAGCCAGATGCTGCTCCTGTAGACCCAAGTCTTCACAACCTAAACAAAGTAATCCTCCACTAAACAAGATGGATATTGTATCACCAGTAGTTGGTGTCAAAGAAGCAAATACATAGAAAACCTCACTCCTCCTCCTGTTCAAAAAACATTAAAAATGTAAGTATTTTTTTTAATAAACAAAAGCAGAAACAATATGTTACTTTATTTTTGAGCTTTTGTGGTGTTTTAAATTACTTGCATTTGTGTGTGGAAAAGTTTTAGACATAAAAGTTCATGATATTTTGACACTTTTGCTGGGAAATGTGTTATTTATAAGGCAGGCAAAGCTGTACTGTGTGGGTTTTAGATGGGAAAAACATCAAATGCAGACATACAAGAAGTAAAAATATATTTTGTAAATAAGAAATAAAAGTATAAAAACAGTTAGAGGGATAATAGGTTTTATTCCCCTCTTTTTTATATATAGTTGAAGTACATTTCTGGTTTATTACATTCAACCCAAAACAAACCCCTGATGAAATACTTTTTTTTTAAATTGAAAGTCCATTTTAATTTCTTTTTTTTTTTTTTAATCTTTGTATAATCTTATGAAATAGCGCCTCCGGTTATCTACCAGCTCTGGTTTTTCACAGAAATTGTTTAACGGTTTCTCGGATGCTACCTCCCACTCCTCCACGTAATTCACACTCTTAACCAATCCCATGCCTCCCCAAAAAGTTTACGCCATGCAGCCTATAAGAAGTGCCTAAGTTTCTCAAGTAACAGACAGACTTGTCCTCTCAGGAACACATCTATGGATTCATTAGATGTCTCCAAAAGCCCGCAGATCTTTGGTTGGACTAAAGCCCTGACTCCATGAGAGGGGGGTTGGTTTGACTCTGCTGGTGGACGCCTATACCAGGTGGGGATGTCTGAGGAAAATCTGGGGGAAGACTCGGCCAGCTCCCCTGTCTCTCCTGTGGACAGTGTGAGCAACAGCGAGGGGGAGCTGGACAGACCGCCGAAGAGATGTGGGAGGAAGAGGAGATTGAGCAGGAAAAACGGGGAGGACTCAGATAGCCCGACCCCTGGGAAAAGAGGGAAGAAGTCCAACAGCAGCAGCCCGCAGTCTTTCGAGGAGCTCCAGTCGCAGCGCGTCATGGCCAACGTCCGGGAGCGACAGAGGACGCAGTCTCTCAACGAGGCGTTCGCAGCTTTGCGCAAAATTATCCCCACTTTGCCCTCCGACAAACTCAGCAAAATACAGACTCTAAAGCTGGCAGCCAGATACATCGACTTCCTCTGCCAGGTGCTGCAGAGCGACGAGCTGGACTCCAAGTTGTCAAGCTGCAGTTATGTGGCGCACGAGAGGCTGAGCTACGCCTTCTCTGTGTGGAGGATGGAGGGCGCCTGGTCCATGTCAACATCTCACTAGCACCTGGAGAAATCCTGCCCCAAATGGTACGCTGGGTTCCAAAACCCAAACCTGCACGAGTCAAGCTGAAAATGTGTGTGGAAGAATGAGTTTTTAAAGGTTCCAGCCTCTAAAGGCCACATTAAGGCTAGAAGAAGATTTTCTTTTGTTAGTGACAATAAAAATGTAACCCACAGGTGACTGCTGAATTTATTTCCTGAAGGAACAACCTGGAGTCCAATGCTGGATACATGGGATCACTGCCACAGACGACTGAAGCTCTGCTTGGGGATCTTTATATATACACATATATGTATATAAGAGGCCCGACAGCCGTGCGTCAGCTCCCCACTTTGATGAGTTTTCATGCTGTTGACGAAGAATGTTTAAAAAAATATTTTTTCTGTGGTGTTTTTCTCACTTTCGCTTTAAAAAAATCTTTTTTTTTTTTAAATGCATGCATTTAGACTTTTCTCTGTGGTCAAAGTGCATCATTGAAGACTCAGTATTTCTTCAGCCGGTGCTGTTGCTCAGGCTGACTTTGTGGATCTAACCTGTGCAAAAAGAACAAAAAAAAAAAAAAGAAAAGTATTTTCAAAATATTTATTTATTGAGGAAACGAGGAGGAATAGGTTTTGTGTCTGGAAAATGCATTCCTATTTTTTTATAATCACCTCTTTTATAAATGTTTGTATATATGTTTTTGCATTAAAGAAAAGTACGATGGAATGACTCGAGTTTTGTCTTTTTCTTCCTTCCTCCCTGTGCACGAGGAGGCCAAAAAATGGGAAATTACTATTAGTCAATTAAGTTTTGCGCGTGCGCGGAAGAAATTGCAAAATAAAATCACAAACATTGAACAAATTATATGTATATATACATACATTTTCAAATTCACAATAGGGTACATATTTATTTTTGTTGCCATTTCCTGTTTAGGCCCCGCTTCCCTGCTTCGATGGCACTCCCCAGAAAGTTAAAAATAAAAGTTCATGGAGACAAATGTAAACATTGTTGGCTCATATTTTATCTTGTGTACGAGCATCAGCCCCCGTGTCCCTGTGTGATAACTGTCACAGAATAAATCTTTCAAAGCCTGTTATCGTGCTGTGATTGATCTCCGTGATCTGGGAAAGTGTTTCTCGCTTTCCAAATCAAAGTGTGCGCGCGTTTGAAGGTGTGTAATTGGCTTGCGAGGCACGTATGGAATTCCCAGATGTCTATGAAATTCAAGAAGGTCGTGAAGGTGCAAGCTGTGGAATGGCTGCTTCTCACCGGTGTCTCAGCAGTTAAACGGAGCAGCAAGAGCAGAGCTTTGTGTTTGTTTGTTTTTATGTGTTGGAGATTAATATTAGTGGCTTTTAGTGATGACGCAAATCTCAAAACCTACATTTATTAAATCATTTTTAATGGTTTCTTGGTCCCTGATGCGTAAAAGCCGGGGAAAGGCTTCCTCTTCCCTTTTTCTGAGGAGAGAAGTTGGCAACTGACACAATGCAGAGGCACAAAATGAAACCTATTTAGAACAGATGTTAGTATTTTTAAAAAAGTCACGTGAAATGAGCAGATGTTCCAGACTGAGCTGGGGCTCGCAGAGCAGAGCATTGCTGTGCAGACTCAGCTCGGAGCAGCAAAGCTTCCACACAAGCCTTTCCCAGGGAAGCTGCGGACTTTTATTGGGATGATCCATGCAGTTTGGATTAACAATAAGATCATTCAAAAGGGGGATTCCGGGGAATATCATGGAACTGCAAGGAATGGCCTCTTGGAGGTAGGCTGAACTTGAGAAGAGAGTCTGCGTGCTGAGGATTGTGAGGGAATGTGTGTCTGGGAGGCAATAATAAGAGCCAAATGAAAGCCGGGGTTTTTTTGGAAACTTCCACGGGCCCCGCTGCAGCCCAGCTCGCAGGCTGAACTGCGCTGGAAGCGGGTGAGCGTGTGAGTGTGGGCCCGTGTGTTGTGAGGTTAAGGGAGGAGGCTTAAAGCAGGCGAACAGCCGAAGAGGGGCCGAGAATCCATCAACCAACCATTCCGAACAGAATACCCACAACGCACGGTGCGCATTTACACAGGAGAAGAGCAGATCACGGAATTACACAACTTGAATAAAAAAAAGAAAATTCAAAAATGTTTTACTCTTAATAGGAAAAAATAAAATATTTGTAGAAAATAATTTTACTATCATTATTACTATTATTATTTATTACTTTTATTATTATTATTATTACAATTATTATTATTATTATTATTCACTTGATGTCATGTTCATATATGTATTTAATATTTTATTTTGTAAGTACTTTTTATGTTATTATTTCATTTTAAAAATATATATTTATGTTGATTCTTTGGTATTCCAATTTCTTTCTTTCTAACCCTCCGTGTAGACAAAAATATAAACATTATTTTTTCGATGTTAATCCAATAATTTTTTTTTTTATTCTGAATTGAAAAATAGAGCTTTTTTTTTAAATGAGCTACAGTGCTTAAGAGGTGATCTGCATGGTGACAAATATTCACGTCAAAACTGCAGTGAAAGAAATGAAATAGATGAGAAGCTAAACAGAAACAGACAACTACAGTACAAACCTAATGCATTTTGAATACATTAATGCCGCTCTTTGGAGTGATCGTATATCATGTTGGAGGCACATGAAAAACTGTCCATCATGCGCACAATAAACATGCAGTAAAGGGACGTCATGCAAACCATATGAAACAGTTTTAGTTCTGAAAAAATGTATATGTATATAAATGTACATGTATGTAAATATGTATATAAATACAAACACACACGCACATATATATATATATATATATATATATATATATATATATATATATATATATATATATATATATATATATATATATATATATATATATATATATATATATATATATATATAAAACACACACATATATGAATGTGTGTGCCCTTACACAAACACACACATAGTCCACACATTTTTTGGTTAAGAAATCAAATGTTTGGTAATGTTTTAATCTTTTTTTAAATTACTTATGATTTGAGATGTTTCCTTTAAACGTACTGCATGACATCTCTGATGGTCACCTGCAGGCAGTAGCCTGCATCCATTACACTCCTGCCCACTTTGACCCTGAAAACAATGAAGCACGACCCCCCCAAACAATGGATGAACACTATTAGAGACATTTCTTTTAAATAAAATTGTAACTGTAGGATGTTCAATTTGTTTCATGCTGGAGAACAAGTGTTTCTGACAAAACAATGGTTACTTAAAACAAGATAATTACATTAATAACAGAAAAGTCAAAAAAATAAAACAAAACATTCAAGTGTATCTTTTCACACTAATTTTATCTTTCAAATCAAATCAAATCAAACTTTATTTGTATAGCACTTATCCTGAACCATAACGCAAAGTGCTTTACACTAAAATAAAAACAGATAAAAAACAAGCACAACCATAAAAATTTACCCCCCTCCCCAAACACACACACACGCAATCCTCCCAACCCCTAACAAATTATTCAAATTATTCTTGTCAATAATGCTCTCATGAGCGCAGTGTTGTCAGTCAACAACATAATGTTCAAATGTATGTGCAAAAACACAAGATCTGACAAAGTCTAAAATTAAGATGTTTCATTTCCAATGGAAGTCAAACTCTCTGGTGTGAAAAGGACACGGAAATCCCGTGACAGCGCGTCTCATAAATTGCTGATGTACAGGTTTGGCTGCATCTCACATATATTCAATGCAGACTCACATAATATGGTGCATTGACTTGATTTATGTAAAGCATCTGAATAGATCCGTGTGCTTTACTTTTACATTTGGCTTTCAATTTTTTCCTAGTAGTAGCTAATACGTCTTTATCTATTTTTCTGTTCTGGAATCTCTTCTTTTTGGTAAAAGTGATAGGTTAAAGAGTGCTACATACCACAAAGCAGTTGTGCTCTTTGAGGCAAATGATTGTGCTTAAAAGATTAAATCATGAGATCTGTTGATAAAAGTAAATACAGGAGGTGCAACCAATCTGGCTCGGTGGAGTAAACATGTGATTTTTGGTATGGCTGAATGCTTGTAGAGGCATATCAAGTTACTCTAAAATTAACATGACAGTGAAGCTAAAATATATTAATGTTTCAAAGAGCCCATCAGGAAGGACACCCTGATCCTGGGATGTCATAGTTGCAACCTGGATGTCCACATGGCACAGCAGACACCCACATACTTTTGATTTGTGTGATGTGTGCCACCCAGGATGCAGACAAGACATGGATCACTGTGTTTTAGGAGCATACACAATGATGTCACACACAGGAAAGGGCTGGAAAAGGTTTGGCACCTTTAGGAATTGGCCAGATTCCCATTGGCTCAGCAGAAATGCAGAAAAAATAAACAGGCAATCAGAAGGCTGTGTGAGCGTACACAAAGGCATCGCAAAACGTTGCGGATAATAAAAGCAGATTTTTCACTTGAGGGGAATGATTATTTGTGCTCCTCAGTTGTCCATAAATAGAGGCCCCCCTTAGAGGAAGTATAAACACTGACATGAAGCAGAGGGCAGCTGTAGTGCGACGCAGTGATTTCCAAACATTACTGTTTTTTTTCAATCAAGATCAGGCCTAACTGTAGTCTGGGTTTGAGAGGGCTTATTCCCTGAAGAATAAAAGGGGGAGAAAATATACAGTGTTAAACGAGTTTAGCTCATTTAAGAAAAATTGATGATAAAAACAAAAACATGTCGTCAAAATATTGTAACCACTTATAACTCGCAAAAAAAAATGTCTTGGCTCCAAAAAGAAAGCTATCAAATGGAAAAAGCTTCCACTTGAGTCGAAGGAAAGCCAGTTCGCCCTTTGACAGTACAACATTCAACCTTTGTGTATTGCTTTAGGCGGAACAGGGCTCTAATGATGCAGCATCCTCACTCCTGACCCCGAGGGGGCTTCTCTCCCTGGGTATTAATCCTTTTGGCTTCATTAACTGACTGGCATCAATGATGAATGCCAGGCCTCTAATGTCACACTTATGTGTCTTTACGTAAAGCTACAATGATCTCCTTATTTCCCTCGCACCGCCTTTAACACTTTATTCTCATCCCGTTTGGCCTAGCAGGAAGTGGTTTTACCTAAAACAGGAAAATCTCTGTCTTTTAGTGTAAAACCTCACTGTGGTCCAAACAAAGCTGGGATGCTACAAGAGTCAAAGTAAACACAGAATATATTAGTGTAAAAATATCCAAAAGAAATTATCAAGTCAGGAAAAATAAATCTAAAGACATTGTTAATTATAATTCTATTGATAAAAAATTAAGCAGCTTGATTTCAGATTTGCCCTGTCAAGTCAAAGAATTAGTTTATTAAGGAGAAATTGTAGGAATGAAAGAGAAACTGCAGAAAAATAACTTCTTTGATCCGTTTTTTCTAATTAACAAACCTAAAATATATTTTTTGTCTCAGTTTTGAATATAAATCTAAATCTGTGTGCTTTTTATCCCCTCAGCCTCCAACACAACCAGATCAGTCAAATTATAGAAGATCAGTGAGCTGATAAAAACAAATGTAAAGTATGACATTGGTATGTAATTATAACCTCAACTTAAATTTGGTTTTTGTTTGTCTTCATTCCCCATCATCTGTGGATTTCTTATGGAAATTGCGGAGCAAATTCATTTGTTTTTAAGTAAATTATGATTTTATTGCTTTCACCGTCTTCTGGTTTCAGCGGTTAAATAATACCAAACATAACAATACTAGGTATAAAAATAGACCTATTAAAAAGCCCAAAATATTCAAGGCTGAAGGTACAAATAGGACGTGAAAAAACAATCTGATTTATTTAAAATAAAAAATAGTTTGCAACATCTTTAAAATAAAAATGTAAAAGGGTAACAATGTCAACATGACATTTTCCTATTGGAAAAAACTTCTGATTTTTAAAAATTAATTTACATTAAACATGTATAGTGTTTTAGCAGAGGATCTCTTTTGAGAAGAATTGCTGATCTGAGGGTAAGACAACATAAACTTATCTTATCTCCTCTGTCTCCATGTCATTAGGGTGCTGGCTTCGTCCTCCTCAACAGCATGGCCGGCTGTTTGTGACCTGTGTGCTAAATCAAGTTCAAAGAGGACCACTGGCGTTTGGCAGATAGTTTTACACGAGGGCAGTGGGAGAACCATTTGTTTGGTCAACCTCTAGCTCCCCCTTTGATTCGGGGCTATCTCTGACCCCCCCGACCTCCAACAGGCAGAGTGACACTGCTAAGAACTCGTCATGCTGCTGCTGTAATCAAGTTCAGAAAGTCTGCTGAATTATGTTTATTTTTCGTGCTTTCAGTTAATTAGAAAATGTTTCATTTTCCTAAGGCAAAGAGCACTTTAAAAATCTAAATCAGCACAAAAGATAATAAACTGGAAAAAAAAGAAAGCATTAGTTGTATATATTTTTGATAGTAAACTTAACTTTTAACCTTTTAAAATGTCGTGCTTGCAGCATTTTGCATAATTTAAGACTGAGGGTGCATGATGTGCATGACTTCAGTGATCAGGTTGGAATGTCTAAATGAGAAACTAAAGGAGATTTTTTTGTCAAATTTGTGTCTGACATGTTAGAGCCACTGTTCCATAACTGTATTTGGTGCAGCACATTTATCCATAGTAATTCACAGAAAAGAAGGCAGCATAACTGGAAAATTGTTAGGAAAAAATAACCATTTTTGGTATCTCATGTGTACAAGGTCCCAAATTTTAATTGGATGGCTGTTTTTTTTTTTTAAAGTCAAAGCTTTAATAAAATGTCTAAGTAATTTTTGCCTGTTTTTATTTATTTTTCAATTAAACATTATGAAGTATTTTGCAATATTATGAATATACATGTTTTTGTCTGAGGCAGGTGAGAAAATAGTGATTCAACGGCAAAAGTATTTTTTCTAAGCAACTTAGCAACAGTTTGGAGTGCTTTTTTTTCACTTTAACCTCAATGAAGTTTAAATTGTCCTTGGAAACATGTGTTTCCCAGAGTAATTCCAGAAATGTTTAACAGAAATGAAAGTCCTGCCAAAGCGTAGACGTGTTGCAATGAGTCACCTTTTCTCACGCACACGGTTTTTGCTCGGCTGTGCTCTTATTTTGGTTCATTTCCCTGACCTTTAACACTTGCCCTAGAGAGATGCAAATGCCCAAAGAACATAATGGTTCCCTTCCTGTGTAAAAACCAGGCCGTAAAGGAAGATAATTAGAGTTGTCATGGCAACTGGTTCCAGCGGGTTGATGGAGCCGTATTCGCTTGCAGAACTTCAAACGGTATCAAAGCTCTACAGGCTGGTGTACCAGCTCTGGTTTGAATTAGGAGCTTACTTCCATGGTCTCTCTTTAAATTCAAGTTCTATATGCAGCACCAACTTAAAAAAAAAAGTCAAAAAAAAGGGAAATGGGCCCAGCAAGTCCTGATCCAGACAGACCCGGAGATCTGGATTTCATTAGAAACAATTATCTTATCTGTTTCATCTCAATGTTGCCCCAAGGGTTGGCAGGCAGACTGCTGGGTTCTTTTGCAGTTTGAGAAAGCCTGCAGCCAGCCAGAGGCCTGTGGATCAGGTCATTAAAACACTCCTGTGCCTGCTGTTAGTGATAAAATATTTTCATGCTTTTAAAAATAGATTTTTGCCTTTCAACCCCACAGGACACAAAAAACAAGACATTTCTTCTCCACTGCTTTGTCGCATATTTTTAAAGCGTTTGTCAAACATGTGGCACAGGCACCTGTTCAACAGTAAAATGATATGAACACCTATGCTTTACATGTTACAGTTAATGATTCAGAAACTGTGTAAATGCATTTGTGACAGTATGTCACGTGATCAATGTACATTAGTGTTCAGGCATTGAGATGAAGACAGAAAACAGTATGATTTTTATTTACTTGGTTTAACTTCACCAAAGAAAAACATTTTCTTTTAAACTCACCCAAAATCTAATGAAAATCCATCATGTGTGACTTTTGTCATGTAAGGGTGCATTCATTCAAACAAAAAAAGGAAAAAACACATGTCTTTGCATTTGACACATGTATTTTTTCAACCTCTTTACCTACATGTCACATAGTTGTTATCTATGTTGGCACTAAAACAACATAAAAAATTGAAAGGAAAAATACAACTTGACAAAAATTAGCATAAAACTGAAAAATAGATGTTAAAGATGTATTTTGAACCTAATTTCACATTTGGTAGCACCACTTTTGGAAAAAAAACAACTGAATCATTGTATTTTCATGGATGAGTTTCTTACACATCTCTACTGAAATGTTGGACAGCTCTGTTTTTGAAAACTCTTTTCAATTATTAAACATTAAAGGATGTCTTCACTAAACAGCTGTTTTGAAATGTATCCATGGGTTTCTATCAGGTTCAGAAATTGAGTCATTGTTGGTTATACCAAAGCCCTCCAATGCTTCTACTTAAACCATTTAAGTTTCAATTTAATGTTAGAGGTTTTTGAAGCGTCTTTTCGGTTATTGTCCTGGTGGAAGACTTCTGGTGGCTTTCTGACACTAGTCACTTAATTCTTTGGTAATGATCAGGTTTCATAATACTGTTCACACAGTTCAGGCATCACGTTCCAGGAGCAGTAGAGAAACTTCAGAAGATTTTACAACCTCCACCATGTTTGACTGAAATCTTTTCTTTGAAGGTCTCATTTCTTTTTCTGTAAAAAATGCCATAATGTCATTTACTGAAAAGCTTTACTTTATCTGTCTGCAGCATGTTCTCTCAGAAAGGTTGTGGTTTTGTCTCCTAAGCTTAGGCAAATTCTAGTCTTGCTTATTACAATGTTCTCCTAGGTGTCCCTTCAGATGGCGAAGGATGGTGTAAGAGGACCCTGTTGTACCACGTGTCTGATCAGCGGATCAAAATCATTCAATTCATTTGAACATTCATTTGCTTTTTTTCCCTAGCATTTGAGCTATCTATCATAACTTTTCTATAATGTGGTCCTTAGTGCCACGAGCTGTAAACCTATTCATGGTTCTCAAACATTAAGATACCTTTGAACTTGATTTTATTTCTCCATGCTCTGTGTGACAAACAAAAGGTTAAGCCCTCCATTTCTCCATTTTAACAAGTTGCATATGTGATTACTTCATTGTTGCCACAGGTGTGTTACAGAAGCTTCACATGCATGAAGACCTTTGGTTTTTAGCAACTTCAACAAGGTCCAAATAATTTTGTTTAGTCAGTTTCTGAATGCAGTGTACAACTTAATATGCTCACCTTTTGGCATATTACCTCAGAGGAGTGAACCAAATGGAACTGAGCCATACATTCAGTTTGGCAAAGAGTTTTACACCAGATGCCCTTCTTAACACAACCCTGTATATTCTCTGGGCCAGGGCCTTGTGGCTACAAAGATAGGCAACAGCATGAAGAGTCTAGTCTGAACACCCATAATGGATTTATCTCACCACACTCCCTGGGATCAAACCCTGAATTCCGATGTGCCAGACCTGCACTTAACCAACTGAGTTATTCAGCCGCTTAATCCATTAAATTTAGTTTAACAGATTGCAAGATTTTAACTTGGCCTTAAAAAGTGAAGTGAAAAAAAGCTAAATGTATAACTGATTAAACAAAACAACTTGCACTCAAATCTGGACTGAAGCCCAAACGAATGCTTGTTCAAATAGTCAGAATGTTCATGTACTGTGTGAACCTCTGTCTTTTATAACATCTCAGCTGTGACCATCAGCTTTCACTTGTTCGTACAAAAAATCCAGAACATCGTTCAGACTTAAAAAAACAGGTTCTTAAAATCCTGAAACCTAAATACTGACTTTGCAATAATTTTGTATTTTTTTCAGTCATAACAGTCATTGATATTACATGCAGCTCTAATCAAACATTTTCAAAACATGTAACGATTGTTATCTTGATTTTATCTAATGTATCCAAATGTTTTTTTCTTTTAATATCTTCACACACACTCACACAATCCCCGTCAAAAGCCTCAGTATTTATGGTAACACTGAGTCAAACACTGAATCGTGCAAAGAAAACTTTTCAGTGACATTCAAAGATTAAGGAACATGGCCAAATTTGAATTGCTACTATAAGCTTTAGAAGGTTATGGGGTGGAAGGGGAATTCTTTCAGGTTCAGGAAATACCTGCCAAATGCTTTTCTCCCTCTCAGTAACTACCTTTGTTGATTTATTTGAGGTTCTCTGTAATCCCTCACCAAAAAGTAATTAATCTTACTTCCTGAAATTTTATGCTAAAAGCAGTTTTAGGCAGGTTTGCATCAGATCAATGGAGAAGATGGAAGAGCACTTTAGATTGTCTGGTTTGGCTCAAAACAATGTTGTTCATTTCAGTAAGGGATGCTCTAAGCGGTGCTGGGACAGGAGTGGTGAAATGAAGCAGAGAGGGATGAGAGGCCCTTTGCAGGACCTGAAGGTGAAACTGAAACCCTCCTCCTCAGGGGTTAGGGATCACGCGGGCAGAGACTCCCCTTCATCATAGCTAAGCAGGGAAATGCTGAGGACGGCACAGATCAACTTAGCCTACCCACTGTGCCGTTACCATGGAAAACATGCCAAGGTCCAAAAGAAAAACAAATGACAAGCACATTACATTGGGGAATAATCATGAAGGTCGATCGAGTTTTACTTCTACTCTGAAGACGTCAAAGCAACAATTTTTCTTTCATCTACACCTCTAGAAACCAAGAAACCTCGAGGTAAATGCTCAAAAAACTTTCTGCAAGAAACCACTGAGAGATTCCAGCCTATTCCCATTACAACATGTTTGCTTTCCTGCTCTTTGTGCAGTGCACCCCGCCGATGGAATCTCGCATCCTCTTCAAGGAGAAATTTTCTGACTTATTAGCTGTCAACAGTTCATAACCTCCAAGGAGCTATTAAGTCTTCTCTTGTGGTCACACAATAAATGCCAGTGTTTGATTTGGACTAAAAAGATATTTGAATGTTTTTGCTCTTCTCCGCCCTGCGTGCAAGTGCAGAAAAAACACACTGGTTTCAGCATCAGATCACTGTGTCAAGATAATGCTAATAACGTGTTTGCTTTGTTTTGACGGCGTGGTGTGGATTTACTGTCCACGAGCACAGTTTATCTCATCTGAGACAATAGACAAACAACAAAAACTATGACGGCTGGGCCTTGGAAATATTTGGGAGGTTACATCATCACTAAAAAATATTATAATAACACTGAGATTCTGTCTTTCTCCTTTCTTTTTTTCTTTGTTTTTACCTTGAACGATATCATATTTGTTCTTGAGAAATGTTGTCAGCGGTGGGACTAAATCATTTATCACCAGCCAAAAACAACTGGGATGAATAATTGAGTCCAGATGTAGTTGATTCAAGCGAGATACCAGGGTTCATTTCCTGTCTGTGCTCTGTAAGACAACCTATTACACCTCCCAGGCAGCTGCTGGGTATGCAGGCTCTGTCTGAATGTCAACAATCCTCAGGTGTCAGCTTAAAAATCACTCAAAATTCTAGTCTTGTCTAAAGAAATCACTAACTCCACATCAGTTCAGATCCAGTTTTGCTCTTTTTTAATTCACAGAAATACAAAGTTCAATTTTTTTTTTTTTTTTTTGCACTTGTACCTCACAAAACTTCACAGATTACAAGAATTGGCTGGTGCAACACATCAACTTGCCTGCAGTAGCAGGGAGCTCACATATTTATTTGAGATACTAGAAGGCCATAACACTTGGACGGTCTTGGAAGCATTCTCTTCCTGCCCTTTGGGCTCATATGGTAATGATTAGATACTCTGGCATGGTCATGCAGGTGACTGACACTGAGTGACCACTCCTCATTGTGCTAATGAAGAACTTCCTAGCTGTCTTATTTTTTTTATTTTTTTTGCATGTGAGAGCTGCTCAGTTGACTGTTTCTTGTGTCCTTGAATCATCTGCAGATTTGTAAGCAAAGGGTTTAGTGATTCAGCAAATCTGCAGAGTATGACAACTCCAGGATAACTCTTTTTTGTTTCCTTCATGGGAACTTTGCGTGTATTCAGACTGGATACATTTGGTTGCTTAAAGTGAACCAGAGTCCTTTTCCCCCGATAACAGGAACACATTCTCAGTCTGAATACATCCAAGTGGACCCTGATCTGGGATCAGGAAGTTTCCTCAATCTGAATAGACTCTGTGCCAGGAGCAGAAAAAATGGACCAAAACGGCCACCATGACCAGACATTACGGGATGTAAACAGAGTAGCAGAGAAATGATGAGACACATTAATTCATTGAAAATTGGTCAGATGAATGCAGGCTCAAGAAAACAACAGTGTCTTCAAATCCTGACATTAATATTACTTGATGACTTCATGAATAGTCGCCGGTTATCTAGGTTAGTGCTTATATCCCAACCCTCTTTGCCAGCACAACTTCAGAAAGTCATGCAAGAACAAGTCAATACATTTAAATGTAAACATATGTGGTTCAGAGCACACCCATGTGAAGAAAGGCATTTGTCCTCTGTGTCACAAACGAGACACAGATCACCATGCCAACGGAGGGATAGCCAGCCCTAAGTCCCTACAGCTCAGCCCTACAGTTAACACTTTTGGACACCACTACAGCTTTAAATGCCCCTACAGCTGAAGAAATAGGGTGTAGCCACAGGTGATTCGGCCTATATGTCTTAAACACTTGGTGGTCGTCTCCTCAAATGCTGCATGGCTCTGCCATACCAAAGTAGCAGTAAAAAGTGCTGTAGTGATGTTGATACAGACTTTTAAAATTTGCCTGCGAAATATTACGTTTGAATAAGTGGACTGTCACTACATGGTTGCAAAGCTTAGGATTTCCAACATTTCTTTCTCTCGTTGCTTTGCCCCGATCTTGTATGTCCTGGCCAATGACTAATGAGATTTTTAGTCACTTGGTTTTGTCTACAAGCTTTGGTTTGGAACAGTAAAGTCCCCTTGATGGCAGCCTGAAAGACAAAACGCAAGCTTCAGGACTCGATCCGAACCAAACTAAGAGGACTCGGTTCGGACCAACAGACTTTTCCAGTCTAAATACTGTTCACTCAGAAAAGGGAAATAAAAATTTCCATATGCAGGTGGAACAAAAAAAAACCAAAAACCTCAATATTTTAGGCACACTGTGTTACTTATGGCATGCTCTTTTGAAAATATGTATCCTTCTTTTTTAACTAGAATGGCATGCCAGTTACAAAACAAATAAACAACAGCCAAGGAGGTTTCTATGGACAGAATCAGCTTGTGGAAGGATGTCAGGACTGTTTAGAAGATAAAGTAAATAGTGAGGTGGAGTAGCCTACACGCCATACTGGTGTGTTTACACTGTAATTAGTCTTTGCAGAATGAGATTCCTGACAGAAGGCTCTGACATGGTGTGGCATGATAAAATAAACTCTAAACAGAACAATTTCAAGGCATCCTCCATAGACCATAAACCAAAACTCCCTCGGCAGACCACAGCCACCAATCTCTTATTTTCAAACTGGGTGGCCTGACTCTTCATTTCTCAATTTCATTTTGGTGTTCTTCAGCGCTATGTATATTTCTTTATTTTTTTGCATTGTGTTGCATGTGCTCGTTCCCTTTTCATTCTGTGTTTTTAATTCCTTCTTTGTTTTCCCCTTCCCTCCGATCCAGAGTAAACCTGGCTGAAGCTTCCACTTGCAGCTCTCTGGAGGCCCATCTAGACTCTGAGTTGATGACACAGTTTACAGCCATGTATGCTGTGAAAGAGTGGGGGGTGGGGGGAGAGGGGGCCACTGGGGCTCATTCAAAACTGTGTCACTGTCCACCTGAGCAAACAGAGTTTTGGAGGAGCAGAGGAAGAGTGGGGGTGGATGGGGAAGAAGCTGGTTTAAAAACCAGGAACCAATTGATGAGGGAGGGCTGGCAGAGCGACAGCCAATGTGCAATAACATTAGCCTTCCGCTTTGGGGCAAATGAGCGGTCCTTCTGGACACATCTCTGCCTCTTTATAATATTCTTCTTTTCTTTTTTTTGGGGAAACATCTTTGTCTAATGGAAACACATTCCTGTCATGCCTCACTGCCATTTGCAGTTTAGATTTCTCATTACAGACATCATTATACACATGGACCAGAGCTGCACTAAACACAAGCAACGAGGGACAAAAGGCTTTAGTCCTCGAGGTCTCCAAGTACGTCATTCAGTCTGTCAGATGGTTGTTTAGGTCCAAAAAAATTAAAATGTAAGTTCCACACATCCATATTCATTAGGAAATGTGTTGGAATAACAAGGCCGGGCATGGGCAACGGGGGGCAAAGAGGGCAGTGCCTCGCTAAATGCCTCAACTGTCTCCCAAATTGGGATGGCCTTCAAAAACTAAAGAAATCAAAGTTAGAAAAAAAACTCTCACAAAAAAAACAAACCAAAAAAAAAAAAAAAAAAAAGCAACCAACATAACCCAGCTCCCGAAAAAACAAATTAAAAAAAGAGCTGGAAAAAAGGAAGAATTGATGACCAGACAGTCGGACAAATGAACAGATAGGTGAAAAAATGAAAAAAACAGGATAAATACAGCCTCAACAGGGAATAAACTCCTACTCTGTCTCGAACTCGGCAAATGCACAGGGTAGTGTCAAACTGTATTCCCACTGAATACGTGTCATGGGTGTCCAGTTTCCATGTTAAGTCAATCTGAAGATGTGACGTCATGCGGCGGGATTTGAGTCTTGGGCACAGCACGTCAGCCTGGCCACAGCTCGATTTGACCATCGCTATGCAATTTAGGCATTTTAGCACATCCAGAGTTTGAACATTTCTGAACTTTATTAAGATCGATGCGTTGAGCCAACCAATCAGGGATTCAGCTTTGGGCATGTGACTTTTTTTTTTTTTCCGATCAGCGGGTGAAGTCTAAATCCAACATGGAGGATTGATACGAGCATTTTTCTCCTGAACTTCATGATATTGTTCTGATTTTTATCATCATCAAAATGTGTCACAGAGATGGAAACAGCACAGGAAGCAGCCACCTCTCAGATGCAGCCCCTGCTGCATGGGTGAAGCTCACCGTACTGGGAGAGTCTCTGAATGATCTCATGAACCCAGACATGGAATTGTGTTTACCAATGTTTTTGTAGAGCTTTTTAAAAAAATAAATAAACCATCCCTGTCTTTCACGCATTGTAAATGAGGTTACACACTGACACTGCTCCTTGTAGCTATCAGTGTAAATAAGCTTATAGCTCCTTCCACACACGTCTGGGGTTTCAAGCTTATGAACATATATTTGGACAAGTTTCGAGCAGTGAATTTGCAATGTGTCCAAATAGAGGTGGCCAACGCAAATTTGACATATAACACGAGAAACATTCAACATTAAACTTATAAGACATAGAAATATGGATGGATTAAGTGAGAGGATGATAGCATGGATTTCTATGTACTTTAGAAGGGGCCTGGAGGGATATACTGGGGAGTCAATATCGGGGTCTGTATAATAATGCTTTTTTACAAATATTACTGTAAATTTCATTCTCTTGTAATTTATTTACTGTAAAGATTTACATGAAACGTAACCAAAACCTATCAGAACAATTTTCCTTTGATATTAAACACGAGCAGCCAGCACATCTTTTGATTTTGAAACTTCCCTGTTGTGTTTGGATGTGACCCCAAAATTTCCACTGGGGCGGTTTATTAAATATGAAGTGAGGCTGCATCACAGAATACCAGAACTTTATGGAAAGCAGACCCTCTTCTCTTTCCCCGCATTCTCTCATCTTAATCCAAGTGAAACATCAGTGGACCCGTTCTGCATTGACAGCCCAGGCTGTCTGGGTATTGTTGAACATCACCTGAGTAAGTGTTTTAGTGTGAAGAAGTGGTGGGGAGGGGTCATTTGTTATGCTAGAATCAGACAGTTTGTGCAGAAAGACGTTATGTTCTCTGAGGGTCAAAATACTTTCACTGTCAATAGATAGACTAATCAATAGTTATGAATACTTGACTGTGAGTTTTATTTGCACACAATTTTTAAGTGTTTTGTATTGTTTTGTTCTCTTCAAGAAAATAGAGATGTCACAGGGTAATGACACACTTTCACACTTGCACACACCCACACACACAAGGTAGATTCATGGTCTGCTATCACTTACCGCAAATCCATAAGATTCTGTACCGCATACAAGATGTAAGCGATGAGACGGAGACAGGTCATTTGAAGATACGAGGTGGGCATTCTTTCCAAAGAGACTTTTTTCTTTCATGTAGAGGAATTTATTGGCAAAAATATTTATGCTCTTCTTTCATCTGATGTATAGCACAGCAGGTTTTATTAATCAAGCTGGTGACAATGTGTTGAGATGATGCACTGCAGTGAGTGCCTTTGTTACTCCAAGAGTTCATGTGACTGAAAAATATTTTTTTCACCAACATGGCATAAAAACTTTCCATCAAGTCTGACACACAGTCTCTGAATTCTTTACCAAAAAAACTGATACAGATCTTCAACAAATGTCAAATTAGTTATTCCTTTATTCTTTTCCTTTGCATTAGAGTACACACATCCCAGACAGCTGTGCAGCAACACTTTGTCAACAACATTTTATACACAAAACAATAAAAACCCGGACTGCAGTGGAAACGCTGTAATTTTATTTTTCACAGAATGTGAAGTTGTAAATGTCAGTAAAACATGAAAAAACTTCAGCTAAATCAAATACCACAGCAGCAATCTGGGGATATCTGACTTAAAACGTCATGTTTTCATCTGTCAAAGTGACATTTTCTGCAGTGGATACAAAAAGGACTTTTAAAAATCATAAACTTTCCTTTCTTTGTTTACCATAAAGGTTCAGTAGCCCTACAAACCTCTGATGGGTTACTTGGCAAAGAACTCTAGAAAACTGTATCTCTGCTCATGTGTGTTGTGTAACAGTATTGCTTGTGTCTGTAGGATGTCTCACTCTTTGTGGTGTGCAAATTCCTTAGCTGCTATTAACTCTTTTCCTGACAAATGGACTACTTCCAGTATCTTCACATGCCCGTGAGTAACCTAACATGTTGCAATTGCCTTTTTTCATTTTAATATTTTATATTTTTTGAAAAAAATACCGAACTCACATCTGCTGCCCACATCACTGTAAATGTATAAATACAAGCGTTGCCACAAAGCAAAGACCAGTAATCGTATTTTTTACCATGGATTTCCTAAATTACCTTGTAAACATTAGTAGGAGCGTCTATGTTTACGTTCACTTATTAATGCAAACTAAAAGAGAACTGTAATCTGCGTGCAGTGCAACTTTGAATTCAGAAGCTACGTTAGGATTGGGAGTGTGAAAAAAGTGGAGGCCACCTGTTTCTCAGTCTGTCCTGCTGCACTCTTGGCATAATTCATGCTCGTTCATGGCAGATTAGCATCGGGCTATATGAGGTGGCAGTGGCAGCTGTACTTCAAAACATGGGGGGGGCTGACATAAACTTTGTGTGCAACACTTTGTGGCATCCCATGCATTCACACCACATAATCCCTTGTGTAGATGGTGATTTCCCACTTTGTCAAGTGAAATGCTCTGTCACGACTTTTAGCGCCAGTGTGGGCACAGTGCACAGCTTCCCATCTGGTTGAGTAACACATTTTTACACTGTATTAGTGGTGTGTTATGTTCAGACAACAGCATGACCGCTCTGTGCTGTTCGGCTGAAGCTGTGATGTAGCACCAGGGATTTATCACAGCGCTGTTCACAAGCTGTTCACCCGTATGAAACAGTGTTGTTTATTCCTCATTTTGAATTACATTAATGTAAGTAGGTCTCCAGGGCACACTAGGGCTGTGCTGACTTCTGAAACATCTCTGAGCGTATATATCCTTCAGAAGCTGCAGGCATTTCAGGATCCTTTGGGACACCACAACAGCTTCACACAGAAAAGATAAACAGCATTTTGACAGGAACATCAGTTTTATACACAGCTGTCTTCATTAGATTTGTCTTCAAGGAGAGTACAATAAAATCAATTCCCTACACCCAATATACAGTTTTCAAAATAAAACTTAAATGATGATAGTCTGCTTTGCAAAAGGGAAGAATTTTAATTTTTTTTTTCTTTTTGGTCCACTAAGCACCACTAATTCACCACATGGCAAAAAAAGCTGAAACTTGTTAAACTGTTATTGGAAAGAATTTCTGTTACAGGTTGGCCTGTCATGAGGTTAAAAAGACGTTTACCTCCTGCACGTGGATGAACTCGGTGACCTTTTCTGAATACTTTTTTTTTTCTCTGTAGATGACAAAAGACATCTACACAGCTTTTGGGTTCACCATTAAAAAAGAAAAAAACACACTTTCTGCAGGAGCTTCAGGTAATTTGAGATTGGTAGCAAAAAAGAAAAAAAAATCTAAGTATATGAGAGGTCGTATGAGACTTAATTCATGATGATATTAATTCTTGATGTTAAGAGTTTGATGGTATGTGTATAAGAAAGTATGACTTAAGTCTCATACAGATTTTCATATAAGTACACATTCAAAAGTCACATTTCTTGAACTATCATTTCCAACTACTATTTCCTACTATTTAAAAGCTTAGGATGGATGTTACTCCATTTACTCTATTGTTCATCAGTTCAACGCTTAATACATTTAATTTAAAATACTGTAAACTCTGCAAGAAACAATTTAAAGTCCCTCTTAATCCTCCTTTGATTCATTTTAAAAACATTCCCAGTGGTCTTTTAGTTATGATTATGTTGTTTTTAGCTAAAATCTAAAAACCTTCATCATTTTCTAGAACATACAGTAGTTTCTGCAGAGCGGCAGTAGTTTATTAGAAATTCACCTCTGAGTTGTGAGCAGGACTGTTGGGGCAGAGCAATCCATCTCCCTTTCTACCGGTGCTGAGAGCTCTTTGTTTACACGCTCTCGTGCTTGCTTTCAGCCCTAACACCCTTAATTGCAGACCAAGTGGTGACCAATATTGGAGCTATACAGTTATGATCCAGATGCAGCTCGAGCGAGAAAAATGAAGACGCACATAAACTACCTGTCTACAAGTGGATGCATCAAAATGGAGTGGAACAGGGAGCTTGTGACCCACCAAGTGTATATTCTATATAATAAATAAGATCTTTTTGACACTGCATTTTTTTCTGCTCCTGATTCACACTAATTTGAATAACAAAAATACTCAGAAATTGAATTTTGAACTTAATTTTCTTAATTTATGTCCTCCATTATCAGAAAACTGTCATAAGAACGTGTTAAAAACACCAAAAAAACAGGATTTTCATTGAGTGAATGCTTGCAGACATCTTTTAGCAAATGCTTTCAGAAGAAAACGTTTAAACCAGCTCGCGGCGAGACATTTTTCGAGGTATCTCTGGCAAGCGAGACCTACAAACACATAAAGCCCAGGTAGCTGCTGAGTGGCTGACTTACTTTGCGGGCTCTGCTGCTTAAAGGTGTGACACAGGAGGGGCACGTAAAAGTGCTCAGTCAGAGAAATCAAAAGAAAGAGATGGCATCCCGGGAACACATGGATTTTTTTATAGACTAGAGAGTCCAGGTTTGCCTGTACGCATTCCCAGAGCCACTGTGCTTCCTCAGGATCACCTATCAGCTTGGTCAATCCGAGTTTGAGATAAAGCAGCTACTTAGGCCGGATAGCCTTTGAACAAAGCAGAGGGAGAACTCCCCCAAGTCTCTTATCTTATTAAACTTGAAAAGGATATTAACCCCTGAAAGGCTAAGATAGTAGTGAGGTTGACACCAGTCAGAGAGACTGACAGTAATATGAATGCTATCTGTTCTAGGTCATCAATGTTTCATCTCAGTGGACAAGAGAAGATATGGAGTGCTTAAAGTGCCATTTGGTTGAAGGTCTGTTTTTTTAGAGCACCAGTAATAAAAATGCTGACTGAATAAAGAAATGTTCATGTGTATTTGGGCTATAAACTCTGATTTAATACCAAATGACAGGCACACATGTCATCAAAGCTGGGAATCTCTGCCTTACAAACATCAAAGACCACAAGAGATCAAAATGGATCTCCCGCACAATTATCTGGTCTGACATCTTCTTCCTCCTTTCTTTCACATAGGCACACAACACAACTACTACCAGGGCTGCACTGTCCCACACCTCAAGCACGGCTCGCGGCACATGGAAAGAAAAACACCACGTTATGCAGCTGAAAGCCAAATTCATGCAAATCCTGACAGGCACATAAGGGAGCTGGAAAATTTCCTTCATGCGCTCTGTTGCCCTCAACTTAGGTGGGCAAGGCTCACAAATGTTCACCTGACAAATTACATCCTCATTTACCTCCAAATATAAAGCAAACACATGTATATGTGTCAAACTCTAACACTAACAAAACGATGACGATTTAACCTAAATGTATTTTTTTATGGGAGCCATCAAACAAATCCTTCGCATTAGCTTTATTGGATGCCTTAAATGCCCCAGTCCAATTAAACAGAGACAAACCAGCATGTGACAATGAACTTACAGGTATTTTGTGTTGATGCATTAGGTCAAATAAAGCCTACACCAGTGTGAAGTCCCGGCTGAAACGAAAGGCTGTTGGACATGCACTTCTGCTTTCAACAGCCCAATATGGTCATTCGCAACATTTTTAAACTCACTTATGAACCTTGTGAGTGTTAAAACTGACATATATCAATTTAAACGTGTTTTCCCCAATATTTAGTATTATTAACAGAAAACAGCTCACTCTGAGAGTGTCAGATGAACAAACAATCTGCTTGCATCCAATTACAAGTTTCCCCTTAACATGTCACTCCCAGTTGAATAAATCTGTACAACTCTCTTACATCCCAATTAGAAGTAAATGCAAATTTGGCTTCACTAGATCAGGATAACTGCAGCTGCCAGGTGAGCTGAAGTCCTAATGTAGCAGCTTAAGGTCATTACTACATGTGATTTAATCTGATGCATACTGTATGTATTTTTACTGACAATTCTTGCTTAACTCATTGGGAAATAGTGCAGTCTTTGTGGGGATGGTCCAAAACAATTAGCCATACATCAGAACCCACATGTTTAGCCAGCGACAGATGTGGTAGACTCCAGCTCAAGCCAGTAACGAGAGAACATTTTTCTTTCTGTGACAGCAAAAGCTGCACTTGCATGAGAAAGATGCCACCCAGTTTTTAAGGATTATATGAGTGCAGTAGGTTTTTTTCTCTTGGTATGAGAAAGTTCTTTAAATTATTCATATTTAGAACACCATAAGGGTCCAAAGGAACTTCAGGTTTTTGAGACATTAATCAGAAATTAGTTGTTTGTCGAAGTGCTAAATTGTCTGCTCTCAAAGATTGTTTTGTTCAAAGTAGTGGAAAGGACAAAAAAAGGATGCTCTTCTATCTTCATGTCTCTGGAGCCTGCTCATTCATCACCACTTCTGCTCTATTTATGATCAGGTGAGTGGTGATGGAGTGCTTTGCCGCAGTGGAGACAAACATCAGTGACGTCAGCTGTCTTTCTAGGGCAGACTGTCAGTTATCACATAAGCTTCAGTGTAAAGTTCCTGGTAGTCTGCAGATATGTGCCATGTTGACTCAGACACCACAGAGATTGACTGCATGAAAGTCTAGTTCTTCCAGTGAAGCAGTTGTAGGTACATAATTATGATCACATCTTTGTCCTTCGTTTTTCAGTCTCTGACACCTCAGAGAGCAAAAAGTGAATGTTCTCATGTTGGAATTTAGAGAAATGTTGTCCATTCTGTAAACCTTATGGTGTCTGCACCACGGTTTGTTCTGGCTGCAAAGTACCATTTATATTTGGAGCAAAAAGCTGTTCAGGCTGTTTTCTAAGAAAGCACGAAGAGTCTGTGCAGACATGCATCAGCAGCTGAAAAATTGTGAGGGTGAATCACAGAAAATATGGCAATTTATAGAACCAAATTTGCATGTGATCTGAATAAATAAAAACACACATACTTTCACACAAACTTCAATTTTTTTTCATTTTAAAATTTGGGAAATAAACTGGAGAAGGAGCTGGTTGCAGTTACTAAATTAATTCCATTCTTTTTCCTTAGAAAATGTAAGGTACTTCATCCATTTGGCATATTATAAAATATTGTTTTTTCTTATTCACAGTCAGTTCATTGAAGTACAGTATAAAAGGACAAAATTGTCATCATTAAAAGCAGGTATTGCAGTCTGTACAGTTGTGTGAAGACACCAAATTCACACTCCACCTCTGTTGTGCTGCATTGTGAACATGTTGTGTAATCTGTTCCCAATCACTGCAGGGAATCCATACTCGCAGCTCTTTTGATGAAAGAGTTCAATTTAGCAGAGAAAGAAGAAAATGACTAAAAAATAACAAAAAAGGTGATTTCCACTGTTCATCTTGTATGAAACTGTACAAACGATTTTTATTTTCTCTTTTGAGATCCTTTCATCCTATCTTCAGTTTTGATAAAGCTCTTATGAATATTACTGCCTGGTTTGGCAAACTCTTTAAGTGAAATAATGTTTTTTTGGTCCTATTTTTTCAGATCTCTAATTTACGAGTCAACAAAACTATCAACACCGCCGTCCATCATGGAAAAAGCAGTAAAATATTTTACTGTAACGTAATGTAAACTCAAAAAGTCTATTCTGCTCAGATAAAATTGATAGGCTTAAGCATTTCTGCCACCCTAGAATTTAAAAATAGCTTGTTTGCTTTGAGAGCCCTGAGGGCAGATGAGGAGGTGGGGCAGTGCAGATGGAGATTTTTCTTTTTTTTTTAATGCAACAGCTCTTTAAAAATCACAAGAGCCTAAAGCTCAGGACAGATGGAACCAACTTAAGAATGCCTAGTACAAGTGAAATGTTTCCAAATGTGAGGTAACTCTTCATCTTTGTGACAATGCTTTAGAATCTCTCATGAAAGCTTCAGGAACAAGTGGCCTCTTTAAAATTTAGGGCATTCTTAAAGCATACATGAGTAGTTAAAGAATAGTTACAAGCCACTAGAAATTCCTTTTTTTGCATGATTAATAAGGTAATTTTAAAAATATAAGCAACATTACATCAAGAGGGAATTTGTCTCTTATTTTGCGTGTGTGAAAAAGCAGGCTGGCCCCATGAACTAAGCTGACTGTGAAATTGCTGAAGCTTGGTTTTGAAAGTATTCACACAAGTAATATATCACCCGCTCACAGCTCACCTTATCACAGTGCCACACCAAACCTCACTTGTTCACATCAAAGGCATGTCTTGAAAATCCCTAAAGCTCCCTTTAAAAGGTTACACACAGATACCCCGATCTGCTGAAATAAACAGCTGGGTTTGTGTGGAAACAGTTGTGGGAAAAACGAGTTGGTCTAATGATTTAAGCAGTTCATTTGAAACGTTTATTTAAAATGATCCAGAAAGGCAACTTTTGACCTAAAAAGAAGAATTTTTACAAGCTCGTTTAAACTTCGGGAGAAAAAAAAAAGTTCCTTTTTATTGCAAATGGAAGAGACGGAAAAACACAATCAAAGGTGCAGGAACATCAGAGGTAATTTACTTTATTTTTTTGTTGTTGTTGTTTTCTTTCTTTCTTTCTTTTTTTTAAAAAGGAGATTTTTATCACGCAAGGCAACAAAGAGAAGAAAAGCAAACCGCTATGAACAAACCACAACTCCCCCATCCCAAAGTATCCCCACCTCCACCCCCCACTGGCAGCAAAGGGGTTCTCATTACAACCAAATCAAAGGGGCAAGAGAACAAGACTCACATTGTTCTGATTGTGTTTACTTACACTAAAAACACTAGAACTGGACAATCTGACTGTACAGTATAAGACAAACAATTTAGCTTTTCACATGAATGCATACACAAAACCTTACATTAACTTTTTTTTTTTTTTACATTTAATTGACACCACAGATGAAACAGGAAGGTTTACAACTATGCAATACATTTGATTGATCTCTTGTAGACAGACTATACATGTCGCAGTGGGCACTTCCTGGGGAAAAAAACAAGTTCACCAAAAAAGAAAAAAGAAAATAAGTAAGGTCTAGATTTTTTCTTTTTTTTTTTTCTTTTCTTTTTCTTTTTTTTAAAGTAACATCAAACCTGCATGTTGAGGTAAGCATGCCACTAGGGAATACGAAGGAAGCGATTCCCTTTAAAAAGGACTCCCTTAACCATATCCCCACTCACTTTGTAATTCGTCTTGACAGTAGATCAATTCTCAAGCCTGGCCCCTTGGACTCCTCCAGCCCTACGTCCTCCTTTCTCAACATTCCTGCGCACATGAATCACTCCAACTCCTGGCTTCTAAAAGGCATTTCCTGCCCGACCTACTCTCCTTCCCTCTTTCGCTCAGTCTGGCTCTTCTGCTGAAAGCTGGGCAGGAACTCTGTCGAGCTTTGATTTGGACCCAGAGGGAGGAGAGCTCAGCTGAACTCGGAGCTCTGGCTCTGGGACCGCTTACAGACAGAGATATGGAGGCTGGGGATGTGTTGGGAGATGCCTGCACACCCAAGGAGGGATTTTGTGCTTTATCATTCAAATTGCAATATGAGCAGCGGACCATATTTCAGTGGTAATATCAGTCCTACTACCAAAGACTGCCCTATGGGAGGATCCTTTTCTGAGGATTTAAGAATACATTCTCTCTGTGACAGATATTTAGCTCAGAAACCTTTTAACCTGCTGAGCATCGTCATAGACTTCCAAGAATAGTAAAGTATGTAGTGTGGATTTTTAACACACTACAAGGACTTACTAATATGTATCTCAGTCATTAAATGAATTAAGGAGCATTCAAAGATTTTATGAAAACAATGTACATCATGGGAATATAAGGAGGCTTTTTGAAACCAAACACCTGCTTTATCTTCCCTCAAAAAATCATCTTTGTCGCTAAATCCACAGTAAATGTACAACTTTTTGTCAGAACCAGCAAACCTGAGAAGACTGAAGCAGCTCTTAAAAAGAATGGTCTAAACTTCGTTCATATGTACACAAGTCAAACTTACATATTTTACAGAGACCAGTACGCAAGGATCACAAACAGTCTTAAGAGTGTAGGATGAGTGAGTCTACAGTGGAGTGAAAAGAGCTAACATGTTTCGACAGAAAGAGCTGGCCCACTGTGCAACGCCTGCTTAATGTGCACGTGTGTAGTTGTGCATGTTTGTGAACACTGAAATTGGATGATCTCGTGCTCATCCCTTCTCAGATCATGGCTCTTATCACCAGTCTTCCTTTGACCTGGTGAAGATAGGTGCTCTGCTCTGACTCCAAGCGCTGATTGGTCAGAGCTTCATCCTCACTATCAACTGGCTCCTCCTTGACCTTGATGACCCCACAGGGAGCGTCTGGCATCTCGCCGCTCGAGCCGCTGCTGCTGCTCAGCGTGTGCTTCCGGATGACTCCTCCAGGGGGCAGCGTGTCTTCTTGCATGCTTTCCATCTTGTCTTTGTGCTGCTGCTGATCCTCCAGCTCCTCCTCTGATTCCTGAAGATGTGCACTGGGCTGACGTAACTGCTCAATGGACTTGGATAACAGCTGCAAAACACAAAGGCTTCCCATTAATTTTGACATTCTAAAGGCAGTGATTGCTAAATTAATCAAATCCAATCAAAGAAAAACAAATGAAGCTAGTTAGTTCTTATACCCAATGCCTGTTTTCTTTGCATGTTTGAGCCTTTATGAAACAGATAAAAGTAAAAAGAAATTATTTTTAGCTTCAACTTTAAAATATGTATTAAAACATATGTAGCAGGTGAAATTAAGGATTCAGTAGGAAAAAAAATTGTGGTTGAACTTATTGTTTCTTCTAAAACAGAGAATAATGCATTTTACATTTTTGTTGGAGAAATATTAACCCATGCACTGACGTTTTATACTCATACCTGTTTAATCTAATTGGACATTTTAGTTTCTTGCACATAGTTATTTTGTTTTTTTAGTGTCAGTTTTGTGTAGCTATACTGATTACAGAGGTATAGCAGTTGTTGTGGTTTTCATTCATCGTTTCTGGAGTTTTTATATTTTAATTTCTTTAAAAGGGACGTTCCAAGATTATTTTCTGTTGCTTTTGTTGTTATTTTTACTTACTGAGTTTAAAACAAGTGGCAAATCAGGACTCATCTTTGCCTGAAAAGACTAAAGACTAAGTTTCTATTATAGTTTCCAGCTGTGGTCAATTTAATATTATCTCAACATAAGAAAATTGGAAATTTTAAAGTTCAGTTTGCCCTTTCAATTAGAAGGTCCACAGTAAAAACCACAACAATTACCTTTTTGTGAGGAGTTTTCTCCCCAAGATTCTGTGGCTTCTTCTGGTTTACTCCTCCAGGCCAAATACATTTGTCTAAGGTCCAGAGGTCATTCTTAATCAACCATTGAGTGGTTGGTATAAATGGCTGTTTGAGTTGCTATTGTAACTAGTGTTTTACTAGAAAAAAAAAAAACAAAGGGAAGAAATGAATAATAAAAGCAGGTTTGCATCTCATTTAATGTATTGTCAAAGTCTCATTTCAATCCTTTTTTGATCTGTTGTCAAAGCATCAGAATGGAGCAGAGCAGGCTGCTGATTGTAGTTTATACGTAACAACTACAAGCTTTTTCAAACTGCTTGTAATTGTTTAAACTGCATTTTTTCATCTGCTCCAGATTCACCAGTTTAAATAAAGATATACTCAGAAAGACTATTTTAATCTTCATTTTCTTCATTTATGTTTGCCATCATGAGAAAAATGCAAAGAGAACGTGTTAAAAACACCACAAACAGAATTTTCACTGGAGTGGGTGTTCAGTTAATGCCAGAAAACGACAGTTAGGAGAAAAGGTACGTGAATTGGTCCACAAGGGGGCTCCAAAAACAAGCATCCTAAATTGTGCTCTTGTCAGTGGAAAACCAGATAAATTAAGATCAGGATGCAGCCTTGATATAAATATCACAATAAACAAGCAGAGGCCATAGGAATTAGCTTATTTAGTTTGACGTTGGTAAACTCTTTACTGCCTCTGAAATCCTTAAGCTGGTGTAAATTTCCATTAGTGTCCTCTACTGCCACTGTAAGAGGGGAAAAAAAGCTGGAAGGATGTTTAAAAACAACCATGGAAAAGCTACTCTGAGGAAATTAATTAGGGCAATGTTTCAGAGCTCCATCTCAATAAAGACTGAGGGCTTATCCCTGATTAGTGCCCATTTATAACTTCCACTTAAAGAGGCTTTACTTGCAATCTCATTGGCCTGAATGATCAGAGGAAGGCCCTGTTGTTGTGTTTCTCAAACAGATGTCATCATTCATTTCAAATCATCAGTTCTCCAGTAGAACCCTGGGTAATACAAGCTGACCATATTAGGGCCCAGTATGTCAAAAACAAAATCAAACTTCTAGTTCCATGAAGTTTCTGCTTGTCAATAACAGAAACATACTGAGCTTTATTGCTTCTAAGCACGGGTTTGTCAAAAATCTCATGGCTCATTCAGCACTCAGTATTGGGACACTTTAGTTCTAGAGCTCACACAATGCCGCCTTTCACTGCATCCACCACCTCGCACACGTTGCTCAGTAGAATAATGTCAGTCTGTTTATATCCAGGTCACCTCCGCCAGCTTACAGAAACACAAATATTGCCACAGAGGGACAAAGTGCATTCTGGAGGTTTTTTTTCTTCATTTCCAGTTAGAAGAATTGAATTTCCCAGAGTTTGCAAAAAGAAGAGTGCTGATGCCTTGAGCTATGATAACAGAATTAGAACAGAGGAAGGATTTTTTTTCTCCATCTGAAGTCAAGCAGAAGTTCTTTGGTTTGTAGAAACAACAGCAGGATTTCACAGAAGAACAGACTGTGACCCAGGTCTCTAAAGTTGAGCTGACCCACATGCTTTTTCAAAGGGCTAAAAATAGGTTGGCATTTGTGTACTTAAAATGATTAAATCACACTCCCTGCAGTAAAAGAAGACCTCCTGAGACCTTAAAAGTAATGCAGCAAGTTGTAAAAAGCCATTTGAAATTCTAAACTGACCCCTGTTCATGGATGTTTATGCGCTGGGTTTTACCTTATTTATGTGAACTTGCTGCTGGTACTGTTTCTGCTTCTCCAGGAAGTGCTGGTGTTGCTGCTGGATGACTAGTTGGGCCAATGTGTTCTGAGGGAGTGGTGCCGACTGGGTTCTGTTCAAAGGTCTGTGTTTTGGTAGTTTAGGCCTACTGCTGGAGGGGCGATCCTTCATGGCCAGAGGAGACTGAGGGTGGGGTGACATGGAGCTTTGACCTTTAGAAGAAAATAGAAACTTTGAGTATCTTTAAAAAAAATGTCCCTGTATTGTAATTACCAGCATTTTCTAAAATACTGCACCAGAAAAACACTAAAATCTTACCTGATGAGATGATCTTTTGCTGTCGCATTTGCTCTTTCTGCAGGAGGTGTTGAAGGAGAGCCTGGTGACTGGGGCTCACCTTAGACTCTAGAGCTGTGTGAAGGGGCACAGGGCCCAACAGATGCCCAGGCAGCCCGTGCTTGATTTCAGTGGATCTATCTTTCAACCCTATAGCAGCCTGAAAAAAGGAAAAGAATGTGAAATGGCACTGCAACTGCAGCTCAATTTTATTTTGTTAATAGAAAACAACATTTTTTTGAACACCTGTAATTCTTATTGCAAAAGACCAGAAATAAAATCAAGAAATTAGAGCCTATCAATGGTTAGAAGCTCAAAATGAGACTCTATGGAATGTGCCACAGAGTCAAAAGAGATATATCATGTGCTTTGTTATCGGGGCTGCACACGAGTGCACTTGGACTTTTTAAAAGCAGTGATAAATGAGGTAATAGGGGAGGATAAGGGCTTGCTTGACACAAGACACTGCAGAACAATATTTATCTAAGGTCAATAAAATCATCAGGGGCCACAGGTCAGGGCCCTGCGGTCAAAAAGAGAAGTCAAGCAGAGAATGATGGTGGGCTTTGGAACTTGTACGCTGAGAGGAAAACCTCACGTTTTCTAAATGTCTGCAGTGCTAAAAGCAACATTTCAAATTCAAATATCAGCATCAAACTAATACTCACGCTAATGGAGGAGGATGCATTGGAAAGCCCAAAGGAGATATTGGGTAAAGACGGAGATGTGTACAAGCTGAGCATGGACATGGAGCCTTCAGGTCGGAATAATCTCGGCTGGGAAGGCCATCTCTAAAGGAATGGACAGAAAGGAGAGTCGGTTTTAAGCGGGAGATTTGGGGCTCACATGATGTGCAATTAAAAAAAAAAAAGTTGCTAAATTGTACTAGGATGGCAAACAATTTTCAACAGAAAAAGTTTAATAGATTTTCAAAGGCCTTAAAAGGATGATTCACCACAACTTAAATAACCAAACATTTTCTAATCCTTTGCTCCATCTTCACTTTTTCAGTCCCCAGTGGGCCTACTGCCTGTTTGCACTGCACGGTCCCAACCCTCAGGCTACTCTCAGAGAACATCAGCACTGGGGCTTACTTCCTGTACCCAGCAGAGCAGTGGACCAGCATGTGGTTTTGGAACAGCCATGTTTATCCTTCCAACCCCGACCAGTACTCAGTGACCTGTATGTGGATATCCGGCCCGTATTTGTCCCAAGGGACCCGTTCCCTCTGAAAAAGGATACCTAATGTAACGGTGCACAAACATGCTTTGCTTTTGCAACAGGCATGGGGTCCACGAGCAGCCCCACAGTCAACCAATGACTGTCATGAGAGTCTCAGCTTGGGCCAATACAATAGCAAGGCTGTGTTTATGTTGTTAGCATGTGGGTGTCTTTGGCTACCAGTGCCTGGGATATCAATTAAAATCTGCAGTCTTTCTCCCTAAGCTGCAACCTACAGCCCGGTGTCAGGGTGTCCCTCCCTTCCCCGTGTCACTAGAGGTCCCAGGGAGAGTAAACAGGGATGGTCAAAGAAAACACAGCTGCTCTGTTCAGATTGTTCAAAGATGTGTCATAGCTGCCACATTCTATAATAGTCCGCTTTGTGAGCCCAAGTAAAACGAGTTATGGTCAGTAACTCAGCCGTGAATCTACTGGGAACCGCCTCAAAACAAGTCGGTGAAGAAAAGCAGCCAGGACAGTGACAGAAATAACAACAAAAAAGTCCACACCCAGAACAGTCTTTTTTTGTTTTTTACAGTTTTTTAACAGCTTGAAAAATTATTTCACAAATTCTGAAGCACATCTGCAAGTAAATGAAATTATTTAAGAAGTAATGCTTCAAAAAGTATTAAAGCTTAGTATTTAATTAAAAAAACATGAAAACTCAGATATTTGCATAAAACCTAATAGTTTATAATAACAATTTAGCTTCAATTTAAACACAAAAAAGGGATCCACTGATTATTATATGAAAATCTGTGATACAATTATTTTGTCATATTGCAGTGGTTTTAATTTTTAAATATACCTCAGTTTTTGTAGTCGTAGGCAGTGAGGAGGGTCCATTTTCAGTCCCCAAGGCACTGGAAGCCCCAATGGGAGAGCTGGGGCCAGACCCAGGGGCACTGTTAGTGGCCGCAGAGTCTATGAAACATCAAGAAGTTGGATAAAGATTGCGTGCTTGTTGATTCTGAACAAATGTACATTGTGAAATGTGAATGAACAGTATTTTTTAAACACTTTTCTGTGAAAATGAATACTTTAATGTATTCCACTAATTGTTAATTGGCTAAAAAATACAAACGTATTCTTAATGTAGGCTTACTTCATTTATTAACTATTTTAAAGAAAGTAGTTCAAATTTATCATGTCATTTTTTTTAGGAAAATGAAAAAAAAAGCATACCCATTAGCTCTAGAGCTCTCTTTTTGTAAGGGGTCATAATGTTTCCATCTCTTCTCTTTAGCATTGGGCTGCTTCTCCTCTCTGCCACCTTCTGCTTCAGTCTGGATCGTAACTTCAGGTTTGGCTCAGACGCTAAAATTAAGGAACAGATATGTTTGTATATGGGTTAGTTCACAAAACATAGACTTCCATTTGATGGACACATTTCATTACTACAAAAGCATCTTCTGATTATTTGGTTGAATGACTAAGGTTAAAAAGCATTTTAAAATTGGATTATTGCAAAATATGAAGAAACGAAAAAAAAAAAAAAAACTGCTGAAAAAGGAAAGATCACTGTGATTTTGAAGAAAGTTTCAGATAAATTAAAGGAGTCGGGATTGGGCCCATTTCCACATCATCTGGACCAAATTACTTTAAGCAACACACAGGCTCTAAGTGAAATAGTCCGCTACCTGCCGTCTTGGTGACCACAGCCTGATACAGTAGCAACAGTTAAACTAACACAAAAACATGGCAGATGTTTCAGGCCTTCTCCTCACCCCCTACCCCTAATGCAAACCAGAGATACCCAAATATGAACATTCTGCTACAGTCTCACACACGGCTGACCTGAAATGATCCAGATTTACAAAAACGGTCCCTGAGTGTTGACCCACTACAATGCTAACATATCTGCCACAACAGGCACCCTGCTTTGAAAAATCTACGAGGTTGATTTTAAGACGTTAACCTTGTTTACTATCCAACAAGGAAAACACTTAGTACAGGTTCAAAGTTTTAAGTTTGAGGTTTTTCTAACTACTTTCTTATGTAAAAAAAACCAAACTAAACATGTTTATCCTTAATAAATTGCATTTACCGTATATTCACTATGTTTATGCCATTTTTAAGCAAAATCAAAAAACATTTATCATTTTCTAGGAGATAGTTTCTGCAGAGCAGCAGTAGTTTTCTGGAAATTGGCCTCTGAGTTGAGGCTAGCTTGCAGTCCCTCACACCCCAACCTAACATTAGCGGTGCAACAAAAATGGCTATCAATGTCGGAGCTGTCCAGGCATGCAGGTTTGAGCAAGATGCCAACTCAGACAAGAAAAACAAAGATGTACATGGATCTAGCCATCTACAAGATGATGCATCAGAATGGTGCAGAGCAGGGAGCTTGTGGCTTGCTGTTGTAGGTTCAGCCCACCTACGATGAGATGTTTGCGTCTGCTCCTGATTCACAACAACTTGAATAAAGAAATACTCAGAAATGCAATTTTAAGTTTAATTTTCTTTATATATGTGAAAAAAATTCCGGTAAAAAATGTTAAAAACACAAAAATCATGATTTTCATTGTAGTGGGTCTTTAAAAATCCTGTGTCACCTGTGAATAAAATCAATTATTGCTTATTTTTTTCAGTAATTTCTGATTAAAAATGAATATCACAAACCAATAACTAGCAGCAAAACATTTTTTTGTTTTGTTTGTGCTGCACAATCAAGGAACTTTGTAAAAAAAAAGGTCTAAAAAGTTAGTAAATGATTAGTCAGAGAGAAGTTAAATATAATTTGGCCAGTCTAGTGAACCGTGACCTTGTCTTGTTACTATGACTCACTAATATCTCAAACACAGCAGAATTCCCATCAACCTTTGCACACATAACCCCACAGGTGTGCGCACACACTCAAATAACCAAACAGAAAAAGATGAGCTCATCCCCTAAGTGAAAGCAAGAGCACAAAAAGCTTTGTTGAAGTTATGTAAACCTTCTGTTACACAATAGCCAACCTGTCTCAATTATTTATTTGTGATCAATAATTTAATAGGTCTTTCACAGTCGCCGTAACATTCAAGCATGCATAGGAAAGTGCAGCTATGACGCTACATCGCTGCGGGGAGAAAAAGAGGGGGCACAGTTAGGAGAGTGGGCTCTTCGTTGCTATTTCTGGCTTCTGTCAAAAGCATCAAAACCATCTTCTCTAATATGTGGCACAGACCTCTAATCCTGTGGGTGTGAGGTAGAACGAAAGACAGCGAAGGAGGAAGAAAGGAGGTAAAAGAGATAAATGGAGAGAAAGCGCTGTTGGGAGTCGTATGAATTCGCTTCACGCCCTACTGCCTTGATTGCTTTCTATTTTTACACTCTGCTGCCACCAAACTACGCATCCCAATTGGTCGCCACAGGAACGCCAGACAGCAGCGCAAGAACAAACACTCTCTCACATGTCTCCACGGGAAAAGAAAATGCCCTGGTGCAAGGTGCAACAGGAGGCAAAGATGGCTGCCGTAAAGCATATCCACTGAACACCTGGGTAACTTGTGCTGCGCCGACTTATATGTTCCCATTACATGTGCTAATGCCGAGGATGTGCCGCAGTCATAAATCAGTCTCAATTTGGGTTACATGAATGAGTAGATGCTGTTAAAAAGGCTGAGGTTTATTATTAGATTTTAAAGACACCTGCTGGGCATTTAGCAAAACGGTTCTGCCTACGTGGATGATTATAACATAAAGTGTATATTAATTAAACAGGGTTACAATCCTGGTACACAGGCAGATGATGGACACAAGAGTTAAATGATCAAGTTAGCAACTCAAATTTTCCAAGCAATTTAACTGAGATAACAGCCAGATGAACATCCTTCCACCACCATGCTTTATGCCTTAGCACCATGTGCCCGTACATGGGTTGACCCACACAGGTGGGTTGTTGTAGAGAGCAGCGGTTGCATCTTTTGAAGAGCACAGGTGTGTCATGCTGCCACCTTAAGGCACGTTGTGAAAATGGAATGTACCATTGTCGTAAGTGTGGTAAGTGTATTGTGAAGTATTTGTAAGGATAATGGAAGTTTAATGCACTCGTGGTGTATGGGGGATGCTGTGGTTCCCCTTTACACGGCAGTAATCGTTAGTAAAGAGAATGTACTGGCTCCTTACTGATCACCAGCAAATGCTGCACACACGTGCAGGTGATGCGTTAGAGCCCGTAGGATACCCACACAAATTGTGCTCTGATTGTCTAATTTCCAAACAGCCAGATTGTACTCAAGATTGCACTCCGTCTTTTGATGTATCGTAACCGTATTGTAAGCGTTCTCAGTGATCTTTTCATTATGATTATACTGATTTTAGCCTAAATAAATATTTTTAAAAGAACTGTAATTTTCTGGGACATAGTTTATGCAGTGCAGCAGTAGTTCATTAAAAATTCACCTCTGAGTTCTGGACGGGACTGTTGGTGCAGAGCAACCCAGCTCCTCCTTTACCTCCCAGTTACTGAAAGCTCAAAGCCGGAGGAGGTTGTGGCCCCCCAGTGTATTTTCTAGGTCACAATAAGCTTTTCAAACTGCATTTTTCCATCTGCTCCTAATAAAGAAATACTCAGAAATGCTATTTTAGGCTTAAATTTTCTTTATATATGTCTTCCATTATCAGAAAAATCCAACAAAAACATGTTAAAAACACCAAAAGCAATTTTTATTGGCGTGTGTATTTACCAAACAGCTAAATGCTCATGAAGTTGTAAAACTTGCACTTGCAGTATTGCTCGCACAAGCTTATTTAAGATATTTTTTTCTTTTTTACAATTCATTTCCATACTTTCCCTGAGTCCTATAAAAACGGCCCCATGTTTGTCACGCTCCACTTCTGTGCTTAAGAATATCACTGTCAGTGAGTAATGACATGATATAATATGTCATGTGTTGTTGCTCACCCAAACTTGTTTTCATCTAACTTTAAAAATGCGGTAAGCACCCACTGACTATTTTAGGTCTTGATATTTAAAACCTCAGAAACGAAAGAAGGTGCACTTTCTTTTTCACATGACTGCACCTGAAAATATCTCCCCTGCACCTGCTGAATAGACATGTTTAATAACTGGGTCAGAACCAGGGAGGGTGCCGCACTTCTTTCTGCTAAGCCTCAACTATTCTTGCCACAGACGGCAAGTGGGCCTTTGACTCAAGTCAGTATCAGAAATTGAAAAAGAGAGGATACGTACTGAGTCGACATGGTCTGCATTTGACAGCGTTTTCCTGAACCGTAGAGATGAGGATATCACAGATAGTTTGTTTTTTTATGGTAAAGGTAAAAGGTAAAAGGTTAATAAAATTTGTTAAGGTAAACAGCTAAAAATGAGCAGCAGGCTGTTAAAAGAGTGCCTATTTCTAACTTTGAATTTTAAAAGATATACAGACCTTTTAGGATGCTTTACAAGAAACCCTAACCTCAATGTCAAGAAAGAAAGGATTGTATTTGGTATTTTTGCCAAACGAAGCACTAGGGTGTCTGACTTGGAGCATTTAAGTCTCCTCTATGTTGTTTTGAAAGGGCAATCTTTCTTAAACAAACAGTTCTGCGGAGTTTCATCCTGCTTGTGCCGGTCCTTAAGTCAGCTACACCTGCCAATCAGTTATCAGTGACAGCCAGTGGCCCAGGGAACACAACTACCTTTGTGCTTGCACTTTGCATGCCAAACTCTCAGAGGACTTAACTGAAGACAGACGGGAAGTGGGGGATGAATGCCTGAGCAGGAAATGACCACATATAGATTTAGGAATCCAAAAAGTAAGTGAAATTTTGTGAGAGCTGGAGAGCAGGGCACTGAGAAATGGGGGATATTTATGAAAGCATTTGTCAGCACAGCGGTGAGACTGCAATGTTATTCTCTCAAACTTGTTTAAACCTGCTTTGTTGTACTTTGACTGAAAACTAAATAAATCTACCTTTAACTGCCTCCCTGTTATTTCTGAAAACAGTCCTCAGTAGATCTGAAGGTATTTCCCAAAGATAAAAACGTTAAAGGAGGTATTCCTCTGTTCTAACTTTGCCATGGATCAAAGTGAGCACAACAGTATTCCAAAAAAAGGAAAAATCTCTCAAACCTTTCATCTATTGTTCAGATATTTTGTTCTTGTCATTCTATGACTCCATTTTACAAGAGATAATTGTGTTTGATCTCCAGCTTGTGTATACACACAGAATGACAGGTCTGTAGTTCACCAACTCAACAAGCATAATATTGTTTTCCAATGTAATTAGAAGAGACACGGTAGAGAAAAAAAAAACAGAATATAATTTGGTGACCTCAAAAAAATTAAGCTTTAACCTTGGCAAACGTTGGTGCTTGTGCTAAAAAGAGAGGCAGGAATTATTCCTACTTACACAGTGGTTCCCACAGGGTTTCTCAAACCTAAAACAACAAACCTGAGCTGCTTTTTGGTGGGAACCTATATTCAAAACTGTTCTAAAGCTCAAAAAGTCAGGAGGGATTAATGTGCCTAAATTCACCCAATTAACCCCTAAGTGTTTAAAAAGACAGCTTGAACTGCGGTATTTCATTATAAAATGGGGATGAATGTGATTCTCTTTTAATTATAATTTAGCACAAGTGATACATTTGAATCTGTGAAGTAAAAATGCATTATTCTTCCATGTTTTGTTTTAGTTTTAGTAAAAATATAAAAAAGGGGAGACTTTTAGGTCATCTGTGCGCCACTGCTTTGAGATTTGTGTTGAGCCCTGGGGAAAGAGGAGGGGGGCAGGGGTCATAATGAGCCTAACTGATGTTATTAGCAGGTCGTGGGCAACCGCCAGGAAATATTCTATCAGCACCTTCAACAGACCCATCTGTTTGAAAAATAGAAGATATTGAACAATTTCTGCTTATTTTAACTAACTACTATGAAGAAAGTGGTCATATTTGATTTTTAAAAAGTGTGTGAAGAAATGAACTAACCTGTCTTTCTTAAGGGGAAGTCATCCTTGTTCTCTATGGGTGATGGCAGAGTATAATGACAAGTCGGTGATGTGCCACCCAGAGGTGGAGAGCTTTGGTCCAGTGATGTGTGATGCGAGGACCTGAGGACGTAAGCAAGCATAAAGATCGTTTTAAAAACCAATATCACAAGATGTAAAGGAATTCTTTTCAGCTTATTGGGTGAAAACATTAGAAAAGACTCACGTGTACCAGAGTTTTGGGTGATGGATAAATGAATGATTCGTTCCATTAATAACTGGATCCTTGGCGGATTTACTCAACAGAAACTCTTGGAGTTTCTGCTTCACTTCTGTACTGGCCACTGCACCTGTGGGACCAAAAGACAGAACCAAAGGGATGGGGGTTACCCTAAATATGCTAATACATAGATAATTAACCTTAACATTCATGGTGTCTAAAATGGCTTTTATTCAACTATAAACTGGAATTCAGAACTAATGTGAAGAAGCTTAGACGGTTTAATCTGTCATCTCTAGAGGAAAAAACAGAATTGAGTTCACTTTTTTTCAGAGCAAACAAAGGGATTGTAAAAGGATTTTCTCTCCTTGTGGTCAAAGATTTCCCTCTAGTGGTGAAAGAAATCTATTTAGTTTCTGCATAAGTGATACTTTCGGGAACATTTTTCTCCATCTCATGGTTACAGCTGAAGAGAACAGTTTTAAATTACCTGACTTGACAAAGTCATATATCTTGTCTATTATTAACTACAAGGAAGAAACAGTAATGTTATACCTGGAGCTATTTCTATAGTGCACTGGAGCATAAATCCAAAGCTTCAGTTTCACTTTATGTCATCAGTCTCATGGACTGGTAAAGTGCAATCATCATCTCCTTTTTTATAGCATTCGAGGCAAATTTGATAATTGTCAAAACTTTCTCCTCCACGGACAAAAAAGACACAACATTTGACATCTCTGGCTTAAATGTTATTATATAATATATTCAACATTGCATGAGTACCAAGTAAATCAGTTATATACTAAGATTAATTGAAAAAAGTTCATTTCACATTTTGTGCTGTAGACTAACCGTTATATTTAATTGTGGCCCATTTCAATTGAAAGGCTTTTATTGTGGTGATAAAACAGTCAAAGAAAATTACTTTTCAGACAGAATAACCGATATTAGGACTGTCCTATTAAACTAGCATGCATATTTTTCAGTTATGCATTCAAATGGTTTTAAAAGTGGAATGTCATGCTTGTTTTTGCCCGAGGCTTTAATATATAATTTTTTTCAAGTTCAGCTCTTAATGGGTAGGACTTGTTAATGATGACGGTATTGAGCTCTCACTCTCTCGGGATCGCTCCTTGCCCCTCAGGCTCAGGCTGGAGACGAGCTGCTCTCGCCGGTGCCTCTCCTGCTCTTTCTCCTGATGGCTTTGCTGTTGCTGCTGCTCCAGCCGCCGCTCCTTCTCTGCAAGTTCCTGCTGCTGCTTCATGGCCTGGAGCTCCTGCTGAAGCTAAGAGTGCACATCAGCGAAAAAGATAAATGTATTTCTTAAAGCCTAGCAGCTTCTGATAAGTTTTGCAGCTCATTCTGCTTTGCTTTAATGGGTAAGTTTGACATTTTTCTCCTGCTGTGTTGCTAAACACTAAGTATTGCTAAGTAGTTTCTTATCTGCTGCACTGTGCAAAGTTGTCTTGACATATGCTTTTTTTTTACTGTATCTGCACAGTGCCATGCTGTGCTGCAGTCTGTATTTTTATGCTGTGCAGACTTTTATGCAACTGTTCAAAGCAAAGCTAACCTTGAGATGCTCCTGGAGCTGGGCCTGGTGCTGACGGGTCAACTTCTCATGCTGCTTCTGGAACTCGCTGATCAGTAACTGTTTCTGGATTTGCTGCTGCTTCTGAATGAGGAGCAGCTCCTGCTGCAGCTGCCTCTCCCACAGGCCGGGGTCAGAGCCTGGACCCAGCATCCTCAGGTCTGTGCGCAGATCCAAGGGTGATAAGGGCTCCACAGCCAATGGCACGTCTGGTTTTATATCTATTGCAGTAAAGTAATTGGACACAGAAACAGAAAAGATGAGTGTACTTGATTCCAAACTGGGCAATTTTACAGAAGAAGAAATAAAAGAATGAATGTGAGGTTGAAAAAAATACATGTACGGAGCGTGTGAGTAAGAAAACATGCATCTCTCGCCCAGAACCTTAAGAAGCAATTATGACAGCAAACAAAAACAAGCAGCAGCACTGCCGTCATTTCCAAATCTTCTGGGAATGGCACCATATGCATATGCTTGGCTCAATGAGCATGTGGCACGAAATGTTGAAAAGGTCATTAAAAGTTTTAACATGAAATCTGACTTCCCGTTGTTTTATAAATAAATAAAGGGACTCCCTTCCCCTGCCGCACCAGAACATCAAGAAGATAACTCTTTCTGCCATAAATAATTTAAGAAAAAGTCGGCTGGGAACTTGTGTGTTTGTAAACTCCTGTAGCCATGATCTTTCCATCTCTGTCCTTGAGTGCAGATGCTGCAAACAGAGTTCCCAAAGGTAGGAACTATTATGAGAATTTGCCAAATACAAAGTGTTTTCGACCTCTACATACTGTTCTGCCTGTTCAAACACAAAACTGACAGTCAGTGCAAACATCAAAGTTACTTCAGCTCTATTCCATAGAGGATTGTTAGTGCTTATTCAGTATGTTCGTCATCTTCATTATCTTTTCCTTCAAATACCCCATTATAACATCCTGCTGACTTAATGAGATATCCTTATTATGTACTTTTCTTCCCACTCCAACTATATTATTTTCTATTGTAAAATTGTTCCCAGAGGTCTTTTAATTATGATTGTGCTGTTTTTACTCAAAATCAAAAAGCCTGTATCATTTTTTAAAACATGTTTTCTGCAGCAGAGCAGGCACTTATTAGAAATTTGCCTCTTAGTTGCAGGCGGGACTGTTGGCGAAGAAGTTAGCCTCTGCTGATATCCCATCAACCTTTTGTTTATACTCCCTCCTGCTAATTTATAGTCCCTCACATCTCCAAGCTAACATCAACGTAGGAAAAAAGATAAAAAGAAAAACGGAGAGCAATATCAGAGGTATCCAGCCATCCAGCTTTGAGCCTGATAGCAGCTCAGACGGAAAAAAAATGTATACGTTAATGGTTCTGTTGTCTGCAAGTGGATGCATCTGAACTGGATCGGAGCACAGAGACTTTGGCCAACTTGGTAGTAGCGGTTTTTATCTGCTCATGATCCATCACCATTTGAACAAATAAATAAATACTCAGAAACGCAGTTTCAATTTTTAATTATTTATACATGTCCAATATCATGAGAAAAATTATGAAAAAAATAAAAGTACATGCTAAAAACACCAAAAGCACAACTTTCATTCGAGTGGGTCTTCAAGAATCCCCTCTTAGAAAATTAGGAGTGTAAATACAGTAGGTGTGAATTTGTGCTAAGATCAAATATATGTCTCACAAAAGAAGAGAAACAACTGTGATAATAATGAGAGGATTTGTATCCAATGTCCAGACAGCTTCTGTGAAGCTCGACAAATATTCAAACCTACTTAAAATTCCTGTTGCTGCAGGGAAGTTTATTGAGTGAATTCACAGCCCTAATCTTCTCAAGGGTCACATCTCAGAGAGCAAATATTGAACATGTTGCAACACCACCTGTTCTTTAGAAGCCTATCAGACCGTGGTCCTGTCACGCATCTACACCTAAACTGCACTAAAATGATGATGAGAAGTTCTGCCAAAAGGACCAGCATCCTCGTCCTCTTCATCAGCTGAAATGCAGTGCCCCTCGCTTCACTGTGTGAAGCTGCACAGTTCTCGTTTGTTTTGTCGGGCAGCCTGTTTTTCATTCCATGTGTATGCGGCGGCGGCAATGAATATAAATAGAAACATAAAAGCAAGTGGCGCAATCCTGGTCTGTGACAACCCCCACACCCTAGTATCCACCACCCTAACTTGCCGCTGCCATGGCAACGCTGGCGACGTAATTTAGTCTCCCTATTCTGCAGATATTGAGTCTCGCTGCATGTCATTTACTGCCTACAGTGGCAATGTGACATGTTATCAGCTTTTGAGATCTTATATAAGAAAGGAGTTCCCAGCAGAGATAGATGGAGAGGAAATGTTACAAAACCCTCCGACACAGCAGAGAATCAACAACTAAGCGATGAGAGAGGCTTTTAACGTGCTCAGAAAGCAAAGACGGGACTCCTGCGGTAGGATTTTCTTTTCTGTGTTCTAAAAACAGCTTCATTGAAATGAAAGAGGAGGGCAGCAACTCTGCAGATGCAGCAAGCAGGCACCTGTGGAACAGGTCTTTCCTGACACAGAATATTAATTTTGGCCTGAAAGAACTCAACAAAGAAGCCTTTTGTGACGGGTGCCGTTCCAGGAGAAGCCCTGAACCTGTGAACCATCGAAAAGACTCACTCACTTTTACCTAATGGATCCAAATATAGCTCCCCCACCCCTTTATAAAAACATAAAACTAAAATCACTTCTCGCCCAGGAGAAAACCCACTGTGAGATCTAATTAATATCATGTTTCATTCAGCACCCTGGCATTGATTGGCATTAAGAATATCCACTTTGATCAGCGTGTCAAACTAAACCCACCTTCGAAAATTTCAGACAGGATGGAGGGAGGGATGAAGGAAGAGAAGTGTGAAAGCTTAAGTCATATTTGATAACCAAGCCCATATGAAATAGCCCTAGAAGAAACAGTTCCACGTCTGTCTTCAATTCTCGTCTGCACCAACAGCAACAGGAACGACACTGAACTGAAGCAAAAAGGAAACGTCTGAGAACAGTTTCCATCATACTAAATCAACTCTCATCGCTCATTGAAATAGAAACAAGCTCATTTGTGTTTTTGTTTTTTTCAAAAAAAAGAAAAAAAAATAGGTGTAACGTTCTGAAGAGCTGAGATGCGGTCTAAAACCATTTAAACTCAAATCTTCAGCCTAAACAGGGAACAGAGAATGGAACCACTAGTTACTGAAGCTAAATATAAACGCTTTTCTGAGCAGAATCTTAATATAGACAATGTGTGAAAGACTGTCACAGTTGAGAGGCTGTCTGCTCAATTTAACACAGGCAAAAATAAAAGCAGTGTCACATTTATGTAACTTTTGTGTCATTTTCCCAACGCTCAGAGGGGTGTGTGTGTGTACATCAGAGGTCCTGCTGTGCAGCTGGTGATGCTGACCATGATAGGACTATCTCGTCCTGGGTGAAAATGACGGGCCTCAAAATTACAGGAAAGAGCACCACATCTGCAGGCTCTGGTAAACAGAAGATTTATGAATGACAGGTAACAAGTTTGTTTATAGAACAAGGGAGCAACACGCAGTCCGCTCCGTGCCCACATTCCTCCCTGCAGAGGGCCTGCCAAGGGGGATAGGGTGACTCATTGCCTGTGACCACACTCCCACTGCAGCGCTGCACCACCAATGTCCTCACAGTGTTTATTTCTATAACCGATTTGCCTCTCATTAGCAGTGGCAGTGGTTAGAGTGACAATCACAGCCTTAATTTAAGATGCTCAGTGGCTGCTTCGTTTCTCTTCCCCTTTTTATTACTTTTTGCTTTTTTTTTTTTTTTTTTGCTTCTGGCCTCATAACCAAACTTCCCCTCACAGACTTCTTTCTCATTGCAGACACATGTTTAAATATTAGCCTTCTGTTGTAGACAGTTGTATGCTGATAAAGTTTTTTTTATCAAGATGACAGTTGCCTGCATTAAGAAACCGCTGGTTTTAAAATATTCACGCGTCGTCTGACACTTAAAGTATTATTTTGTGATATTTATACATAAATTCAAATTGATAAGAACACTAAATATGTAGTAAAAATCCACCTCAAAGTATGAACAGTTGCTGTGAAGCTTTGAGTCCACACTTAAAGATTTATTTAAATAAGAATAAATAAATAAATCATTTTAAAAAGCACAATCTATAACACTATTTAGGCAAAAAGACCCATTTTGTAATCAAAATTATATGCTTTCATTATTTAAAACAAAGTTTTAACAATGAAACACTTTTTATATTATCAATAATAATGTATCAGTGTCAGATATCTTGTTATATTATATCTGAAAGGGTTTCCCCATCTTTTCCAATTAAGACAAATTGAATTTAGCAAAACAACTTCCAAAGCTTTAACATGATTTTAATTATTGCTTTATTTAGCATGTGCAGTTTTCAGAGCATTAACCTAGTTTATCTTTTTTTCCTGAAATATAAATTATAATTTTCCAATTCTGCTGAAAATAAATGGGAAAAAACCCCACACTTGATTCCCCTTAAAGCATGGAAGCTGTGAGCTTTTAGTTGGAGCAGACATGTGCGCTGATCTAAATTTCCTGTCTGCCTGTATAAATAGAAACAGAGATACAGAAGATGTTTGAGGGCAAAAAATAAGCTGATGCTTGGGACTGCAATGTGGTGCTGGATCTCTCATTAAGTGCCTTGTTATTTTGAGCAGCTGGTACGTCTAAAGCAGTCTTATTTTTAAGATTCAGAGTTGTGTCTGCAACCAACCCAAAGCTGCGCTTTTCAGACTCTGCAAACAAGTAGAAGAGATTTTAGACGCTTCAGGCCTTTGACCCAACAGTCTCCTATCAGGCATAAAACTTAAAAAAGGAAGCTACGAGTAGAAGCAAACACGAACTAATTTGAATAAAAGACAGAAAATACGACAAAATGTTGAGTGATAAACAGGAAATACTTCATCAGATTTGGTAACACTCCTTAAAAAAAATCCATACCAATAAATATCTACAGAAATGTTTTGATCCAACGCAAACACCAAAATTACAGAAAAAAAACCCACAATGCATCATCCATAAAGCACATTAGGTTTTCCTAAGGCATATTGACAAAAACAAAAAGTTTTCACCTTTTTAATCAATCTTTGATATGAAAATGTCATATTTTTCATAGTAGCACAACGTTAACACTGAAATCTGTTCACTTGGACTTGTTTTGCACCACAACATATGTTTGCAGACAACTGGACATAAAAGAACATTGTTCTTAATTAAAAGATCTCTTCTGAAGTTTGCTTGGTATTTTAATCTGACAAATATTCATTCCATCTGTGCTTTAAAGCCCACCTCAGACTAGCTTTTTTTTTTTTTACTTTGATACAACAGGTCTAATCAACAGAAAAGGGCATTTATTTCCTTTGTTTTGCTCCTCCACTTCTACTAGCAGAGAAGGACTCTGCAAAAAATGTCAAGAGTTGCACTTGAAACACAATAAACTTGTTGTTTATCTGACACAAAAAAGACATCACCAACTACATTACGAACTAAAGATGTGTCTGCACGCATAACAATAAAAAGCAAATGTGTGGAAATAGAAGAGGCGAGAAAATCTGAAGTTAGTCACTCTCGGTTGATATCTTCTACAGTGGAAAGAACAAATTAAACAATCAGTTTTTATAAATATCTGTTCCAAACCGCTGTTTTATAAGGAGCATGCTGGGATGGAATGATAACGCACAGACGCCTAATCTTAGCAGGCTAATGCCATAAGCTGAAAATAACTCACCTAAGAATAGCTGACCCACAGAAAAAGCAAGGGGCCTGAATACAGGCACTCACTACTGCTCTTGTTTGACTCACAAGCAGCAAGACAAAAGAAGAAAGGCGAGCTTCGGTTACCTGATATGAAAGAACCTGAAATAACCGTCTCTATTGACAGACGTGGACTCTGTCTTGACCTTTGACCCCCTTTTTTTCTGTCCTAATGTTCAGCCCACTCCCTTTGGATTTCTTTCTAAGGCCTGTTTTTTTTTTCCTTACCGGATCTCTTTTAGACACAAAATACTGGTTTTGCAACTGCCTGACAAAATTTAACAACACACGCTCTGTCATGACCTTTGGTTGAATATTCTAGGTAATCAAATTTAAATAATTTGATCTAAAAATACTGCTCCCTTTTGAAGGCAATCTTCACATTTCATCAATAGACACAGTTAGGGCTGGGGAGGTGGGGAGAAACAAAGTGACTCATCCTGAGTCAATACAGTGAATAGATGTTAGTCATTCTGATGTCAGCTATGTACTTTTCAATTCAATTCTTGGTTCAAAAATAGCCCAGCCTGTGTGTGTGTGTTTTTGTGTTTGTGTATGTGCGCGTGTGTGTGTGGGGTGGGGGGGGTGGGGGGGGGGGGGGGTTGCGCGTGGTAAATGTCCAGAGAGAAAGCTTTCACATGTCCCCACAGTATTTCTGTCACAGCTCTTCCTGTTCCCTCAAAAGTACACACTGACATGGAAGCTTACTAAATACTTCACCCCCGCCCCCCCAAAGAAATGAATGTAGTAAATTATATAAATGTTGTGACAAACGCTTAAAAACCTCCACAGAAGAAGAATGAGTAAATATGCCATTGTAAAAGTAAATACCTTGGTTGATTGAGGAGGATGAGGTGGATGGTCCCACCACATTACAGTGCAGAAGGGCTTTGAGTTGTCTTTTACGCACAGACGCAGCGCAAAGAGTTTAGATGAGAAAGCATGGAGACTCACTGACAGAAAAGAGGGAATGGGTAGGGAAAAAGACAGAAGAGACTAAGCAGGAGCAGAGACGCCGGGCTGTGAGATCACCTGAGTTGTTCACGTTGTGCATCTTGGTCTGGTTGGGGAGCTGCTGGTGTCCGACGCGCCCCTCTGTTGTGGAGAAACTTGACTCGCCCTCGTAAATCGTCTGCAGCATACTCCACTCAGCGCTCAGGTCTCATCTCAAGCCTTGCGTTTCCCGTCAACAAGAGCCACCCCTCAGCCACTCAGCGGAGAGAGAAACCGCGACAACAGGCAACTGTCTCTCCCCTTCCTCCAACTCCTCCCCTCCCCGACAAACTCTTGTTGTTGGAGCACAGGACCGCGCTCAGCCTCTCTGCAGGGCTGCCGCTCTCTCCGGGGTGTCCTGCCTCAGTCTGGTGCGAAAGCACAAACGCTGCCTCTCTGTCTATTTTCTCCCACTGCGCGCAGGAAGAATGGGAGAAATGTGGAGCGGAGTTGCAGGGGATGAAACCGCGCGCTGTGTGCCGAGCACCACGCAGAGGCACGAACGCAAGACAGAGGGAGGGAGCGAGCTTCATTTGCATGTGAATCAACAACTGCGTGGCCCACAGGTGACAGAAATAGAACAATGGCCAGCCCTGGCTAAAAATAGGTCAGGCAAGGCGCAGGGATTGGAGCAGCATTGATGCGTTTAAAAATACCACACCAAACACAGCTGTCTTCTTCAGCTCCTGCCAGAAGGCATGTCTCCTGACTCCTTCTCTGCAGATGGAGGCTTGATCCCCCCCCCCCTTATCTCTCCTTTCTGATTTATTGAACCTGCAAACTGTTTTTATATGTCAATCTTCAGCATGGATGGGCATCTTTAGGTGTTTGCAAACTTTACTTCTCCGTTTTTCTTCTTTAATGTATGGAAAAAGCTAAAAAAAATCATTACGGGTCAGATTTTTATATATTTAAGCAAACAGGGCAGATTTGGGATGCAGAGTTCTACCTCCCTGCATTAGCTCAGTATGTGCCAGGTTCAGTGTGTATCCAGGGCAAGGCTGCTTCTCAGGAAGCATGCTTCCAGCTCACCAAGGATGCCAACTGTAAGATGGCATCCTTGGTGACCGTAATTACGTAAGCATAACCATAATTACTTAAACCTCTCAAAGTGTGTCAAGAGCTTCTCTTTTAGGGATAAAGTTTCTTTCCCCTTTAAATTGTTATGCTCAAAGAAACTCTTACTTATACATTTATGCATGCTTGAAACATGAGATATGAAATTATTGTTGGGTGAAAAAAAGTCTCTCAGCACTTCTCTTTCCATTAACATCACAAGACTAAAACGACACAGTTAACACAATCCGACTCTTTCCAATAAAAGCCAAGTCAAATGTTCTGCCTAACCACTGATGCAGGGCTGAGTTTGTGGCCAAGCAGCCTGTGCCTTTAAATTTTTCATCTTCCTTCATAATTTGACCTGTCCCCCTGCCAGGGGCGTGGAGCCAGCATGGCTATTTTTAGTTTGTGAGCTTTGACGACCAGGCTACAGAGACACAGGGAAGGAGTTTTACTGTGTTGTTTCAGCTGGACAAACATTTACCTCCTCAATCCTTTTATCACGGCGTAACCAAGGAGGAAATGCACGGCTTGCAGGCTCGCCCCAGACACAAAAACAAGTCTGATGGTAATGTATATGTGCTGTGTAACCATGGGGACCGTGTGTTCATGTCAGACCTGTTGATCATTAAAAGCTCAGATATGCAAATGCGCCTGTTGTCCTTCAAGAATTCAAAGTAGACTTGTTTTAGAAATGAAAAAAACATTTCAAGTGAAGACTATGAGTGATCATGGATATTAAGTATTAATAACAGTGACTTTATGAATAAAACATCAAAGTTAAGTGGACTGGACAAACAATTGATCTTCACAAATGACTTCACAGGTTGGATGGGATGGTGTGAGTGATAACAAGCCCTCAAGTCACCGTAATGATGGCTAAAGACCCAGAGCTCCATCTGTCACAGTATCTGTCAGACGGGCTGAGCTGTGACCCGATAGGCTAGCTGCATCACAGGCCAGGACACAATTACTCAAAAGAAGAAGAGGGTCTGTCACACGCCAAAAAAATGAAAAAATAAAATCTGTGTTTGTAATGTCATGCTGAGCAAACACCAAAGCTAAAAGGTTGCAATTTTGCAGTATTCTTGTGGCTTTCCATTATTACACAATCAAAAAGAAAAAAAGATGGAAACTGAAACTCGCCATTCACTTGTAATGATTCATGTCTGAATTATGCCATTTTTTGTCTACTTTTTGCCAGATTTGCTTAAAAACATACAAGCAAAAGCACAATAATGAAAAGGAAAACAATTTCAATATGCTCCTTCTCAATACATATTCTGCCTTGCCCTACTATACGCTCCAAAAAAACAGCAGAGACATTTCTCTTAGCTGCGATTAACCTACACTTTTTATTTATAACTAGCTTCCTGAGGCTGATGAGGGATTGTGGGTTTGGAAATAGCTCTGCCCAATAAGCAGGGTCCAGTAAACCTGCAATGTGGCAAGCCCATTATAGCTCCTACTGCGTCATTGGCGGCCTTTGTCTACTTTAGTCCTATTAAAGCATTGAACGTCAGAAGAGCCATTCCGCTGTGCACTCCAGAACCAGGGCTTCACTGTCTGTCACCCCCTGTATATCAAACATAAACTCTGTGAGTCTGTGCACATCAGAACATGTGTGTAAGCGTATTTGTTCTTTCACCCGAGCACCGGCGTGGAACATGGGGATCTGGGAAAATGTTAGTGATATAATGAACAAAAGGGAGAGACCAGTGAACCCTGAAACCTTCTGAAATGTCTGGCCTTTACAACCCCGTTTCAAGCACACCGCCATGGCTGTACGTCATAGAAATATTGTTTCGAACAACCTCGAGGCTAAGATACTCCACCAATGCACTTTAAAAATGCTTTGTCAGGAAGTTGTGATCAGAACCTGTTGGGGTCGTTCTGTATCTGTTTCTTTCCTCCAAATGAGACGATTCACGTTTTCAAAGTGACTGTACTGGTTTCAGATCAACTCCCAGTGTCTGCTGGCTTAATCACCAGTGCTCTGCTGTCTTGTGACACATTGTGCATGATAAAACCCAGCAGGGAGGCTGATTGCAGGAGGAGAGCAAAACCAACGTGTTGCAACAGATATGAGAGGCAGACAAAAAGGCTACACCCTCCATCACTTTCTTTGTAACGTGGCTTTCATAATTTCAGAGTTGCTCCCCTTCCTGGATGTTGATTTCGTCACCTGTGAGGACAGCAGTGGATTGTCAGGTGCTGATTTCCCTTCAATTCCTTGGGAAAGACAGGATTTTGTCATAGGCTACTGTGCCCCTCACCCTCCACTCTGCCCCCCGAGCTTTGTCTCTCTAGTGGCTACTTTATAGGTATGAGGGCAACCCTGGTACAGAATTACCTCTCCACGTGAATTACCTCAGCACCAGCCATCTTACTTACATCAGCCACTTGTGAGTCACCGCCGTTAACTGTGTTGGAGTGGTTAATTTAGATCAGTTTATAGCAGGAAGTCAGACGCTGCATGTGGGGCGCAGCACACTGCACTGGAAACTCGTCCATCCTACCTGCTAAAAGGCAGTGGTTTTGTCACTTCAAACAGATTTTCTCTTTACCTTGTGGTTTGGGACTCATAAAAGCACAAACGCCTACAACTGTTGATTTGATGGTAAAATCTAATTAGGCTGTACATCTGGGTAAGTTATGTGAGCATGTTTTTCCACTAACGATTGAGGTGCTCTCACTTTTATTGGGTTATTCTGTCTGGCATCCTGTGGAATTTCCTGCTAGACTTTCAAGGTGATATAGGCTGCACTTGGAACGCTGGATCAAATAACATGAAAAGACTTTAAATGCAGTCATGTTTAGAGTTTAACACGGTTTGCTCTTAACAAAGTTACACACAGCCTGTCGAACTTTGTGCACTTCATGTGACATCGTACAGAGAAGAGAATTAACATCAATCCTGGAAAGTTAAAAACAAACACAGATGTTTTTTTTTCTGAGATATGAGACAGCCTGAATGATGACTGAGCTTTAAAAGGTAAAGGCGCAATTTCAAAGCATCAACTTACTATGTGCTGACCTTGAGGTCAGTTTACTTTCTAACTTTGAATAGGTCCTTGATGACATGCCTTCGTCTGCTGCTATAGGCTTTCTAAAAATAAATGTGTAGCACAAAGGACGCTGGAAACAGAAGGCAGCTCTTAGTATTTTTACTGATCAATGTTATCATCTCTGCTGGAAACCATTGATCCACTGTTTGAGTCAAATTGACCCTGTTGCTGTTGCACCAGTCGCACTCGGTTTTCACTCCTGACAAGCCCCCGTCATGTATCACTTTGTCCTTGTTCTCTTAAAGCAGCACAAATCACACATGCTCTGAAAGCGCTTCAACACCAACAGGCTCCACATTGATCCCAGCCTTTGAAAGATCATCTTTAACGTCAGCTGGCATTTTTAGGGAGCCTTCAGCCAACCCAGAACAACAACAAGCAGATGCTCTTAGACCTACATCTCTGAAAAAGCCTGAGGAAATGTAATGAAGCATCTGTATCATACAAACACAAGGCCCAGGCAGACACATGTGACTTTGATGGAATTCATCCAAGCCTAACTGACCTTAGAAAATCCCTGAGGGATGAAGGAAAAAACAAAGGTTGACTGTTCAGAATCATCCTCACTAACCATCCTGCTCGTCAAGCCCGTTTACAAGTAAATAGTCATAGCATCATCCTGCCTGGGAGCTATTATCTTAAAATTATATCAAATTATATCATTTTTTAGTAATGAATCAAACTTTTAAATGAACAGGTTCAAGGTAAAGCCTGAATGTATTCCTTGCACCTGTGGTATATAAAAATGATGGGGATCCTATAACCTGCTGAATCTCTCAATGACATCAAAAGACACAAACATAACTTCATTCATGCATTTCAAAGGTCTACCTAAAGAACTGCTACAGGAAATCAAGTTTACTATGGGAAGGGTGGGCTGACGCTCATTGTCCGAGGCACTTCCACCTACGCCATCACTCCTTTAGCTGAACACAGAGCGGTAACAGTCCTCTCCTCCTGTGGTGCCTCAAAGGTCTCCGACACAACAATACATCTGAAAAAGCTCTTCCTCTGATTATGAGGTGAGTGTTAATGCATAACGGGAAAATCTCCCACAGTGCAACACTCACCTCTGCTACGCAGTCAGCGTCTGGACCGCTCCATATGCATGAAAGCTGGAGGAGCTCGAGATGTATTTTTAAACTCTTTGCTGAGGTGACCTTGACTTTCTGTATTTTCTGCAGCATCACAATGATCTGCAGCTCTGTTTTAAAGCCGAGACAGTTTCAGTTGATTTGAATGCATCTAAAGGCACAAACCATGATGTACAGTTTCATGAAATGCAATTTAAAAAGAATTTTGTAGTCATTTATTCCAGTCTGAATTTTTTTTTTTAATTTTCATTCATTGTCATTTGTCTTTTTCTGCCTCATAAAAATCAATAATTTTACAGTTTTCTGTTCACTTTTTATATGTTTAGTCCCCTAGTCATAGTATATTACAGTTTGTGTTGCTTAATAAAGTTTTGGTAACAACATTGATATATAAACTATATTAACTGTATATTCTGCTTGTTTTTAAGGTCACTGAAAGCTAAAATTGTAAGCAAGAAGCAGTAACTCTGGCAGGAAATTTTGTTTATTGTGGAACAGTGCATCTTTCAACCAGGCTAAAAGCCACAAGATCCTTCAGCAACAGCGCACTCTACAGGTGGAGTAAAAACAAAGAAACAAAGAAACAAACTTTTTTGTACTATAAGAAACAGGAATACATGAACTATACTAAAAAGCTTTTGAAATAAGAGAAAAAAGGACGAAGCAAAGATAGGATTGACTTTACAAATTTGCAGTAAAAGAAATCAGGAAGCTAAAGTAGAAAGAAATCAGAAATACTGTTGTGGACAAAATGAACAATCGTAGACAGAAATGCTAACATCCGTGTATTAAACATAGTGAAGAATGGATTGTCAACCTGTATTATTATTGTCACATTTATTAGGGGTTTTTTTTTCAATCCAAGGCTGAACAAGCATTATCTCATAGAGTGCGTGAAGTATCGTCACAATAGCAAAAACTGTTACAACTGTGTGAGGACCTTGAAGCTTTGTGCGAGAACTCAAAAGATGTTATAATGATTCTCTTTGTAGAACAAAGTGCAGGAATTCACACCTTTAAAAGAGCAAAACAGACTGACTGAATGAAAGAGAATAAAAGCATAATCACTTGTTATTTTGATGACTTCATAATGGCATAAAAATCGATGGTACCAGTTCTTTAAAAACCTTTTGATTTAATTGTTTAGTAGAAGATTATACTAAAATGTGATATAACCCTGTTTGTTATTTGAGAACAGGGTAAAGAGTCTTTCAACTCCTCAAATACCTGCTTGTGAGTTTTGCAAAGACCTTAGATCAGAAGTTTTCTTAATTTTCTTTTCTGTGGAACACACTTCCAAATGGTCCTGACTTGCAAGGACAGATTTTTAAGACAAATAAAAGTCTTTAAGGTGTTACATGCTGTTCAAAATGCCATTTATAAGACGTATATCGCTCCATCCATGAGGCACATACCATGTAAAGGCTATTTCACAATTTGGCTGTTCTGCTACAGGCTGCATCAAAACTTTCATGTTTTGTAAGTTCATGATGAACTCTGCACTGTCTCCACATGCTGTTCTTAACCCAAAATAACCCATGGTGACATCAGTGCAACAGAAAAAACTCAGAAATGTGTTCTGTGGTCCACTTGGTCTGTGGTATGTCCCATGTCATTTTTATGTTAATGAAAAATGGGTTTTGTGTTAAATTTGTGCATGAATGTAAAGTGTTTTGTGTCTATGGTGTGTTGTGCTGCCGCTCCCATACAAACACACTTTTAATTCTCAATTGATCAATTTTGTAAAAGACCGTCAAGACTGAGAATTTTAGATTAGTGAATAAATTATGGTTGGATTTTTTTTCAAATTGGTGACATTATAACAGTTTTCATGTCCTTTAAGAGAAACCTTTTCCAAGATGATGCCACTTAAACCAAACATATAAAATATGGTAAAGCGTTTCAGCGTTTCTTATCTAAAAATGTTTTGTCACGGAACCAGATGGGCTCTTCACCCTTTAGCACCCATCTGGCCATTGAAACTTTCATGTGGGTTATTTTTTTAGATATGCAGCCAGTGTGTCCAATCTGTGTGTAATTTCTAGGATCCGTTTGTTCTGCACATTTCACGCCATGCAGGAAGAGGTTGTGACCATGACCTCCTGAAGTCCTGCAACACAAAAGATGGGCTGAGAAAGGAGAAAAAATGAAAGGCTACAACAAGGAATGCAGCATGACACATGGCTGCATAGTTTGGGCTTCTGAGACAGCAAGGACTGACTACTAATCGGCGATGTGAAGTTGCGGGTTAGTCTGTTTCTGCTATCATGGCCCCACCTTAAAAGACCATCTGACTGGACAGTTCAAGGACCTGGATGGACTCACAGTGGAGGAACAAGCCATTGGTAATACTGACAGATGACTAGATGAGTGAAATCATAAATTTAAAAGCAGTATAATTGCAAATACTAGCAAAATTATCTGAAAAATAGAAGTACACGTGGACTACTACACTGAAAAAGGAAAAAAAAGTCTTATAAAGTTATTTTAGGTGCTCTAAGCAGATTTTTTTAAAATCTCAACATTTTTCACATGAAAGGTCTCTGAAAGAAATAAATGATTCATCTCTTCAGTTCCATTTGGACAGGAAGTGAAAAGAAATGGATGCAGAAACTCCAGGGAGCGCTGAGGTCTACAGTGAGGTTAGATGAACAACAGTGAGAACATGGAGCTGAACTCAAAGTGCTGTGTGTCTCAGCTGCAACAAGAGCCAAATTCTCCCCACCCCCTGGCTACAACCATCCTCTTACTATCTATAGAATGAGACAAATATACACAACCTATCAAATTTTTCCCCAACAGCTCATGACCTGGTTCCTTTTTCACCTTATGTGAGAGTTTGATGTTTTGTTTTGCCACACATGAGTTAGGGATACAATTTAAAGCGTAGGATGGATCACCATGTTGAAGCGCTCAGTTGTATTGTCTGTATTTTCAGCTGCATTCAATAAGAAGGGTTTTATGAACTCAAAAACAACACTCAATCCTACTCTCCCATAACAGCCAAGAGTAAAGAGATTATCTTTTTTAAAAAAAAAGGTGTGAACAAGACATTAAACTTCGCAATGAGATGAAGCCCCATTCATCAGGTGACTGTTTAAACTCAAAGCAGATCCAACAGAAAAGACAAGACACAAATATTGGTGCTTTGTGAAATATTCATGAAAATTTTGGTTAAAACAAAACAAAAAAAACCCCATGGGACTTACTACTATATTATATGAACAATTCAGCTTTGCAGTGAAAAAAATGTTTGTCCTAAGGTAATATTATTAGAATTTTTGCAACGTGAATCTTTTAGAAAAAATAGTCAAATAAAGTGGTATGATAAAACAATGAGTCCTCGCAGAACAGGAGACCAGCACCTCAGGGCATCAACAACACCCCTCCTCTGACAAAAACTCACTGACCCAAACCTATATTTTCCAGTCTAAGAGAAATGTCAAGCCCAGACCTAGAATTCATCTCTTTGAAGAGAACACAGCAGCCAAATATAGCTTTGTAGCCTCTACGCCTCCTGACATACATCAAGCTCTACAGGCTCTGCTAACAGCGGTTAAATTTGGAAGCCTGCCATGTAGTCACTTACTATTAAACATCATAACTGTACAAAGAAAATTATAACCAAGAGTGGAGTGCACACTGTTGCCTGGAAACCTAATGCCATGTAGGAGATTCATCTGGTTATGGAACAGAAAACAGCTACAGCCTTAGCCAATAATAGATCAAGGACCTCATGAAAAATTACCTCTTTGTGTAAACAAGCATGGGCTCAGAAACACGTCAGGAGAGACATTTATCTAAAAAAAAATCTCACTTCTTGGTGAGCTTTTTCCTGAATTACGTCTTTCTAAAAAAAATTGGAACCACGAGTGAGTTCAGATAATTGTTATTCATTGGGCATTATGAGAGTGGACAGCCTGACAGCCTAGCTCTAATTATGGACTCCAGCCTTACACACTCTATTAGAAATGACTTGATGTTTGGTCACCACACAACACAAATTGATTTACCTAAAAAAATGGAATCAAATGTAAAGCTGTTACTCCAGACACATTTATTTAGCATCAATGTTAGGGCACACACCCAGAGCTTCAACTGAAAAGAATATTGTTTCAAATGTGCATATTCTTTACGCACAATCAGTGTTAAATGCCATTATGAAACGTCTAAAACTTTTGGGTATCAAAACAGAATCTGTTATAAACATTAGACATGTTGTGAACCTAAGAGTGAACCTAAGATAAAAAAAAGAAAATGAACTAAGTTTCACAATCATAAATCATTTCTCATTATTTAATTATTAACCATTCATTTGCATTATGACATTTATTAAGGTGAGCAAACATTGAGCAAAAACTGAATATATTTACAATATTAACAAAATACTAATATGTACAACCAGATTTCTATTTTTTAAAGGGTCACGTGTTCTTTTTAAAGAAAAAAAACTGTTCAATAAATATGGCCTTTAGCCATGTACTGGATTTTTGAACAGGCACACATAAACCCACCTACACACCCACTCACACAGGCTTGCAAGTGATATTTTCTTGCGCTCTTCCTTGCCCAGCTGGAGCTCAATCACTATTTCATGTCAGTCCTTCTGTCATCCAAAAACCCCAAAAAATCACAACAGTTTTCTGCTTCGTTGTTTCTACTGCATGATTTTATAGCTTCCTGCAACTAATTATAGCTAAACCTTTCCTTTGCACTTACTTCAGTTTTTTTTTTTAAAGGAACATGTATTTTCTCAACTTCCTCTAATCAGGATCATCCACCTGCCGATAACAGACTGGACATATCAACGAATGGACGGAGAAATAAAGACAGCACCCTTCATTTTAGCAACAGATCTTTTCAAGGAACCGACAGATTCTTTTGCAGCGTGAAAAATATTATTACATTTTTGCTTGGTGTCAACTCTAGCACAATAAAAATAATAACCAATAATTATGCTTAATGTGGATTACACAGCAGGGACATCAAGCAACATGCTGCTCCTGCGAACACGTCTTGCCAATTTAATATATGAGCATGTTAATTTATCAGGTCCAGTGAATAATTCAGAGAGGCTTGCCAAAATGTGTTTCATCGAAAACATTTTGTCTCATTAACACATTCTTTGGTACTATGAAATGATGTGTTAGGCTAAGTGTAAGGTGCTGTTAAAATGACTTTCTCTCCCTGACACAGCTCAGATGGTACCTGCCCCCTCAAGCCATCTGAGCAGTGTAGACATCTGTGAGCATTAACCTGCCAAGAACAAGTCTATTATAAAAAATATCATAAATATTCTGGAAATGGAAAGATGGCTGAAGGGTCATTTTGAATGGCTGTGAAAGGCTTCGTGTCAAGTATGAGCAGTGTTTTTCTTGTGTCACTAAGTGAAAATGTCATGCGAAAACTGGAGGGCCTTTGGCTCCTGCTTTTTCTGGGGACTGAAATGCTGTAACCATGTGACATCTGCTCACAAAAGTCATCACATGAGTCACATCTAATGCAGCACCTGTGCCAAAAAGGTTTAATAATGTGACAGAATGTCCTGCAAAACAAATATACATACAATATAATTGCATTTGTTTTGTACAAGTTATAAGTTCACTTGTGTTAGAACGGGTGACATACGTATAGACTACCTCTCAATTAGGAGCATTTCTGGCTCCCAGCTGTCTTTTATACCAGTGATGAAGTAAGACACTCATCTCAGCTCGTTGCCTATATCAAAGACACCTGTCTGGGGAGACAATCAATCAATCTGACTCCAAACTGTCCGCCGTGTTCAAGACCAAAAAGCTCCCCAAGGGTTTCTGGGAGAAGATTGGAGGCCTGACAGGACTACAGAGACGTGCAGTCTGTGATGGCAGGTGTAATAAATTGACTATGATCCAGTAACGTTAAAATCATCTGTCCACTGATGTGCTACAGATGGTTTTTTTTTTTTTTTTTGTAAAAAATGCTTAATTCACACAATAAATATGGAAAAAAATCCAAGCTGAGTTTTAGATATTTTTTTCAAATGGTGTTTTTTTCATCTGCTCCCGATTCACAACGTTTGAATAAAGAAATTATCCTGCTGCACTTACACCTCCCCCGGAAGCAAGCGTTCAAGCCAAAACCTCCAATCAAAAGTCTGTAAATGCACGTTTTGGGTATCTATGGTAAAAACTCTTGCGTTCATGCATCGCTATGCAAGTTTCTTCAACTGTTTTCAGGCCCTACATACACAGTCATTGAATATGAGTTGAAGTTAAACTAGGTTGGACTTTTGACCAAAAAAGTCTTGCCTGTGGCTGTGATGTTTGGATGGCGTCCTTTCTAATTCATGGAAGTGCCAACAGTTTAATAGTTAATCTTGAATAAAAATGTATTATCACGTTTTTTGCGTGGCCGAAATTATTTGATACCAAGTCTTTCATATATCGGAATTAATTTGTGAAAGTCTGGAATAAGGATTTGTGAGGTTTGCAACACTTCGACATTTCCCAACAAGGCTTTTCCAACTGTAAGTGGTGGACATGGGCTAGTAAATAAAAGAAAAAGAAGAAGAAACCCTTCCCTGCTTGTCCGGTGTGAACACCATGAGCTAAACACACTTACAGGAATGCATGTTTAGTGCGTTTTTGAACATGAGTCACATGCCATAATTGTAGCATCAGAAATGCAATTTCAAGCTTAGTTTTCTTCATTCATGTTCTCCATCATGGGAAAAATGCCAAAAGAACATGTTAAAAACACAAAACCCCAATTTTCATCGAAGTCTTTAAATTCTTTCATATTCATTGATGTGTACACCATCATTAACATGACGTTAATTTGAAATTCATTAACAAACATCTAAATGGTTTGAATGGCAAGTTCGTGATAATGTTGGGATCAGATGAGAACAATGAACAATGCAGAACACCACCTCCACTGTCTCACATGGAGGTGGAAACATTGTTTTTTGTGGGTGGCTGCATCAAACAGGAGTTCAACCTTGCAGCATCAGTCACCTATTGTCAAATTTCAACCAGGCCTTTGAAAACTGGTAGATTGATTTTCCAGCCTGATGACCAAGGGAAACAAAGAAGAAGCCTATTAAGGTCCTGAAAAGTCTCTGTGAATGTTCTCAGCCATCCAGCTCGCGTTAGCATATTATTTTATTATTAATAAATACTCCGAACCAAAACATCAACTTTTAGAGTCCAGTTGCCCTGAAAAAAGGAATTCTGTCATAGACTATAATCTTGTAGAAAATCTGCAGAGGAGTTTGAAGTTGCCAAACCTCAGCCTCTTGTAAAGGATCTGCAGTAATAAGTAGGACAAAATCCCTCCTGAGATGTGAGCAAGCCTGTTGCTCTACTACAATAAACATCAAAACTATATGGCTGCCAAGTTAGCTTTTGCCAGCAAGTAGCTATGCTTTTTTTTGTTGTAAAAATGCTGATATTTAATTCACTTAAACATCAATTTATAACTCTGAAAAAAGTGACCTTTTTGCTGTTATTTTGTCTCTTCGTAATTACACCATCTGTGAAAATGAGCTGGAGCTTTTTATCATTAGCAAAAACATAAAATTGGCTTATCTCTTTTTCCATTTGCAGCATTTCAAAGTTCATCCCGTTTAACAGTCATTAGTATTCCTAAATTGTGACAAACAAGTGACGCATGCTTAATTGACGAATGTTTTTTACTAGCACTATAACACTTGAGCAGCTTTTGATGAGATCATAAACGCTCACAGGCTGGGCTATTTATAAATGGCATCTTTCATTACAGGACCGCACAAATTGGAACTAATGACAGCCGAACTGGTGATGATGAGGCCAGGCATTTATAGAAAAGAAGAAGTTTCTAGGCTGCAGTGAGGAAAATGGCAGCTTGGTATAATTGAAACAGTTCCGATCGACTTGAGGTGACTTCTCGCAGAGGACAGAAATAACCACCTGTGGCCGCAAAACACAAGCCCCACATAAAATATTCATGTGGCCAAAGCCCACTGTGCTTTTTATACTTTTTTTATTACTACCTACTTGCAACCCACAGTCTGTTAGGTAGTTGTTTTTGTTCTGGTGTGAGTAACATGCATGTAAAAAAAATGGTTTATATCTTGCATGACTGGTTAAAATTGTATGTGATAATACTTTCATTAAAGTTACCTCATGAACAATGTAAACATTGAAGGTATCTTTTTTGAATAGTGCATAGAGAGTAAATTTGAACATGGAAATAAAGATGTGTATGGATTTGGTTGCCATTATTTGCTGGCTGTTGCATAACCGAAGATTCCAAGTGATGCTTTAAAGCTGCAGTTTGCAATGATGCATCAGATAAAAATAGCGCCACCCTGCCATTACAGTAAGACAATTAAAAAGGAAACAGTGCCATCTACTGGTTGCACTGCCTACCACAAAACTTTACTGTCACTTTCAAAAATACAAGTGGGTGCTGTCGTACAAAATAGTTCCACAATCAATAAATGTCAAATAATTAAGGAAAGTCCTACCTTTTTTTTTTTATCTTAAGACAAAAAATGTTACTTTTGCACTTAGCTTAAAGAATAACAAATATCAGTGTTGAAGCTTTTAACTGTCCTGTATGCATACTTGAATAAATATTTTATAACTTGGCTGGCAAAACAGTTAGAAAAGTTTATATTTAAAACTGCGACAGCTGTTATTGGTTTTTTACTGCTAACTTGGTTTATTTTTAGACCTATTGGGACATACGGTATTTCTTTAGGAGACAATAAAACATTTTTTTATGTATTACTGAAACCAATTCTTAGTTTGAATGTGATGAGCATGTCAAATTTGTTTTTATCACCAAAAATTGACATAATTGTCTCATCAATGTCATTTTATTATAGTTAAAGACTTATTCCAACTGTTTTAAAGGGACTAGGAGACCGTGCATGACATGACCAAAGTCAACATGTATCTCTGCATTGGCAATCCAGCAAAAGTGATGAAAACAGCTGCTGGAATCGTCCCAGTGGGTGACTTTCATCCAGTCCCGACTGTACGTCCGGGTGCTACGTCTCATCCAGATCCATGGGCATACAGGGTCACAGAAAAACTTCAAGTTGTTTGAGATGTGATCCTTCACGTATGTCAGTGTGTTTACTCTTTCCCATGCACAACTTTACATCTGGCAACTGTATTCTTAGAATGATTGTTCTTCAGCAGTATGTCAAAAACAGTAAAAGTTGTGAGTGCCTTTTAATTTATTTAAAAACAAAAAAAATGAGAAAATAAAGTAGAAAACATCCTATTTTAAATGTGTCTGGAGATCACAAAATGAGTAATTAGTTCTCATCTAGTAAAATATGATGTCCTTTTTAATTTAAGAAGACCCAAGCCTAAATCCAAATGAAATGTGTAAACAATAGTCACTTCTGTGTTACTTTTAAGTTAATTTGTGTCAACTTGCAGAAGTAAAGCATGTAACAGTCTCATGTTATGTAAAGTTGTAGATATTCAGATGAGAGGCAATGTGGTGTAGTGATTCATCAATGAATATATCTATTAAAAGTACCAGCTTTGTCCTGCACAGGGTAATAGAGGCTGCTGAAATCATTATGTCCCTCCACCTTTCAAAGAAAAATCACTGATCTCTAAAATGTATTGATTGCTCTAGTGAGGTGTTGGATTTTAAAAAATCTGTTTGTAATAATGAAGGAAGCTGAGACAAGGACATACGTAAGTAACATTGGTTCATGATAGGAGTGGAGGAGACTGCAGGGAGTTAAACTTCTTTGAGGTGGGGTTACTTCAGGTGTGTAGGATGTTCTCATTCACCCAGATCTGTAGGAGTTGGATGATCAGCCATTTAATGGAAAATGCTGGGTACAGAGTGAAGAAATCAAGAATATTTGTGACTAAATTAAAAAAAGGAAGTCCATCAGATTTGAAAAAAGTGTGTTTTTAAGGAAAGGTTAAAATTGTCAAATCTTGTAGACTTTGACTGAAGCCAAGTGTGAAGAGTGAGAATCCAAGAAGCCAGATCCACAACCTTGTGCAAGTGGGAGCAGTTAAAAATAGATTTTCCACTCGACAACAAAAAGACAAGATGACAGATTAATCAACCTTTGTCTCCTTTAATTGTCAATGAGTTGTGTCATCAGTTTACTCATGTGCGATAATAGAGGACATTGAATGGAGGATCTCCTGAAGTTAAAACTCAGACAGTGTCACCAATAGGGGACCGTTCAGTATATCTGTTTGTCTATGTTTGTCTATCTATCTATCTATGTTTGTCTATGTTTGTCTATCTATCTATCTATGTTTGTCTATCTATCTATCGATTGATCGATCGAACGATAGATCTATCTATCTATCTATCTATCTATCTATCTATCTATCTATCTATCTATCTATCTATCTATCTATCTATCTATCTATCTATCTATCTATCTATCTATCTATCTATCTATCTATCTATCTATCTATCTATCTATCTATCTATCTATCTATCTAACTATACGATGTAACTATATATAACTATACAACTATAATTATATCTATCTATCTATCTATCTATCTATCTATCTATAGATAGATAGATAGATATAGATATAGATATATATAATTTTATATTTATGCTCTGTTGATCTGAGAGGGTGGACAGAAAAAGAGCGTTGCTCCTCATCGGGCAGGTGGGGGGCAGTAGCTGCTCGAGCTCGAGAATGTGAAAAATATTTTTAAATGCAATATTTTTAATTTAAAAAAATTTTAATTTTAAATTGACCCCAGATATACCGGTTTATTAAAATGTGATATAGAATGTATATTAATGAAGTCTATTTAGAGTTGGAAAAATTCGACACAGTGAATCTGGCAGCAACCAATCACAGACTCTCTTACTCACACGTTGAGGCTGTTCAACCTATCGACTTGGAGCTTCCAGAGACGTGAAATATGGTGGCGGCAATGTACTGGAGTTCCGCTGCCTCCCTGCTTTCATGCCATAGACATAGGAAGCTAGCTAAAGTGCTAAGCGAGACTCGTCTAGGCCTCCAACTGACCAGCCAATAACTACAAACACAGTATTTGGGGGAACGGGCAAAAATATCCCTGTATGAATCTGCCCGAGGACCGTTGAAATCCCAAAATATGGTGGTTCTCAAAATTCGAGACCAGGTAAGAGATATTTGTTTCAAACGCTGACACAAGTTTAAGCTAACGGTTAGCTTAGCTCACCCAATTTCTGCATTTGCCAATGGAATGTAATCTGAGTCTAGTTATTCCCTAAACTGTGATATTTTAAACGCTTTTCTTAAATCCCGAACTAACATTTATAGTAATCCGGTGGAGAATTGGTAAAGCACATGTAGGTGAAGTCATTCGAAAGTGTCATTGGCATCACATTTACGTCGTGACAAAACAGGTGTTAAGTTCGAAATTGCTTGTACTCTTTTAGTGTTTATCCCCAGCAGTTAGACGGAGCCTATCTTAAATCTGGAAAGTGGTTAGTTTAGGGCACGATTTAGCTTTTTAACAGCAAATCTGCGTCTCTCTACCAAGATGCGAATTGTCTGCTTTAGCAGCAGAGCGATCTGTAGATTGTTAGTTTGCCGTGACAACGTTAAAGTTGTGATGTTTACATGCTAGCCAAACAAGCTTGTTGTGAGGCTTGTTGACGGTTCAACCAGCATTTTTTGTGAGAATTTTAAAAGGGACTTTCATACACAATTAGCTGTTGTGTTGGAAAACCATCAACGTGATGTAAACTAGCAATGGAATGTGTCATAATTGTTGTGTAAAGTGAAAAGAGTAGGTGATACAGGCACTTGCGTCCTTGATGACGAGGTTTTGAATTAAAAAAAATGCGTTTATAAATTATCTTTGGAATAATTTGGTGCCACTTTAATTGAATATGTGCAGGTGTATGACCTAAAATGTTTATACGGGGTAAACATAATTTTAATAGTACTAGTTTTATTTTATTTTTGAAAAAACGGAAATAACTTTTTGTTTCTATTCCGAACCTCATGCGCGCATGTGTCTTTTATTGTCTGCGTGGTTGAATGATCGTGTGCCTGGGCTCCTGTGAGTGGTGCAGTTGCCAAAGGGCTGTTTCCATGGTGATGGTATTAACTAGCCTTGCTTGTATGTGGAGAGGAGGTGCTCAGTCAAGCAGCCACAGAGAAACAGACCATCTCCCACACCACTCATACAGCTCTGGAGAGCTAAAAACAGAAAAATTCAGATCTGTCTCTTCTTGTTTGCTTTGTTTGTAAGAATAAAGAAGTCATCAGTGAACAGAGCACAATTGCGTATTTGTTGTTATCAGATTTGTCAGCAGTTTTAACACTTTGCGGTGCCCTTCAGAGCTTCATGACCATTACATGCTTAAATAGGAGCACTGTGCTCTCTTTTAAAATGTGACTAAGCTGTTTGTTCTTTTGCAAGTAATTGGAGTTTCAGTCTTGTGTCGTACAAATACCAATACAGTTTATTCTCAGAAAGTGTCACACATTCCTAAAACTTGTATTTGCAAGCTTGTGCTATTAATCTGTCATATTTGATTTTTGTTTGGTTTGAAATAAAACAGTAGTCTCTTCAGTTTAGGATTCAAAACAGTGTTTAAAGGTCTTTCTTTTTATTTTTTTCATACTTGTTTGCATCTCTTAGTGCTTTGGATTTTAGGTTAGAAGTGTGGTTTTAACAAGTGTTTACATCCTGATTTGTTTTCAGGTTTATCATCAAACAAATATAAATATAAGACTTGAAAAACAAAAGTTAACATTTATTTTTTTCAATGACAATTCTTGTTATTAGATGGAAAAAACAAACCCTCATTCACCCAACCCTCACTCCTTTAACCTAATAACTGGTTCAGTCACTCTTGGCTGCAATAACTTAAGTATTTTGTGTTGACTTTGTTATAGCACTGTGAAGGAATTCTGGGCCATCTTGTGTTTGCAAAATTATTTTTATACACGCACATTGTTGGTTTTTAGAGCGACAATCGTCATCTTATAGTTATGTTTTTCTCAAGATAACTCTAAAGTCTTTATTTTGGTGTTTATATGCCATCAAAATGTAGACTGGTGATGTGATTTGGATTCTGAGGCAGAACCCACATGCACAAAGTGAGGTCTCTAAAGCAACAAAATGGTCATACAGCCACAATATTTGTCTGTTGGTTGAATGTTTTGGGGTTTCCTTTTTTTATTCTTAAAGCGTTAAATTTCTTTTATGCCAGCTGTAATGCTATACACATTTTTTAAAAGTTAAACTTTTTCCCAATCGTTCTACAAATAGATCTTTTTTGGTACTTAATTTGTAGCTTTTAAATTCATTTTCCTGAGGCTCTCCGGCAGGCTGTTCCAGAGGTGAGCACTGTAGAGAACGAAGCCTCACCATTGGTTTTGATCCTCACCTTAGGAACAACTAAAAGTCCATTGTCAGAGGACGTCAGGGTCTGTGAGGGCTCATACTTTAAAAGCAAATCACATAAATAAGAATCCCCAAAACCACTTATAAACCAATGAAAGAATCTTAAAATCAATCCTGAAACGCACAGTGAGTCAATGCAGCAATTTTAAAATGGTTGTATTGTGTTTCCGCTCCCTGGTCATCGTCAGAACTCGTGCCATTGAGTTCTGTAATAGTTCTAAGCTAGAAAAAGATCTTTTTAGGTAAATCAGAGAGCAGGGCATTACAATAATCTAAGCAACTAAAAATAAAAGCATGCATCAGCACCTCGGTGCTTGCAAGAGAGGAATAGGCGAAGTCTGGCAATGTGTTTTTTTTTCCTTTTTTCTTTAGATGAAAAAAATCCTGTCTTAATTACATATTTAATATGTGGGATGAAATTAATTCCAGGGTCAAAAAGAACGCCCAAATTTTTCACACAGTGAGAAGGTTTAAAATTCTGAATCTTTGGTAAAATCTTTTCTCTCTCAACCTAATTCTGGCTTTGTCAAAGCAAGTTTTTTTTCTGAAATCTTTGTTATTTTAGTGTCTGCTTTCTACTTGAATATCGTAGTGATCAGGCTATGAAAATGAAAGTGTTCCTTTGATTAAAATGTGCATTTTAAATGTCTGCACTGCTTGTTGTTCTGCTCCTCTCAGAGAGGTTCATCCCAGCTCTGCTTGAAATTTTTGCCAGTTTCCTTTTTTTCAAAAGAAGAAAAGATGAACATTTGATCTCTTGAGGAGCAAATGGAATCACGCAGGGTTTGTTTGTGTCTTTTGTTCTGTATAAATCCTGAAGTTTCTCTGTTTTGATGACTCAAAGGTCTGAATTATGTCCTGGACTGCATTCCAAATGCCGTAATACCAGTCTTAGAAGATTCTTCTTGCATCTCACAAAGTAGCCTCTTGTTTTTGTTTGGCATTTTAACATAGCTTTTGTTTTCTTTTACAGCCTCCTTTGCTGAAAGCTATTTTCAATGTCGACCCAGATGAAGTACGCTCACTGATATTCAAAAAAGAGGATGTGAATGCACAGGTAAACCCAACAGTCATTAATCTCGGCATTTCTTTCCTCATACCTCTCTTCTACATTTAAAAAATCTCTGACGTGTAATCATCTACTACTTTAGTCAGTACATGCGCACATTAGTTCATAGTGTATTTTTATAACTCTTACTTCATGCTTTGGCTCTGCTTTTATGTATTCTACAGCATTCTTGTTGCTTGTTGTGGTATAGCCTTGCTTGTATTTATGTTTTCCTGGACCTTTTTGTTTTTAGCCTGTTCAGTCTTTTAAATTGTAATTATAAGCCTTCAATAAAATAACCTTATGTTCACTGCAATAGTTTAATTAAAAATAAATACGTTTGTCGATGGAACAGACCATAATAGAGAAAACCAGGACACTGTTGAGTTTTATTTTAGTCACACCTGTGCCTTTCTGTTTTTTTTTTTTTCTTTCAGGACAATGAGAAGCGAACGCCACTCCATGCTGCTGCTTATCTTGGAGATGCAGAAATTATAGAATTGCTGATTCTTTCAGGTTTGTTAATTAAAAACAGTCTATCAAGAAAACTGTGATTCGAAAAAGAAAAGGTGTGCTACAATGGATGGATACAATGAGAAGTTTGCATTTATTAGCTGTTAAAGCACACATTTATATTATCATAAATGCACATTGTTAAATCATTACATTTCTTGGTTATATTCTGTCTGGTCCAAGCAAAACAATTATTGTTTATATGTCTCCAGTTGGAATGGGAACTTTTTCAAATGTGAGGCTGGAATGCATAGAGTGCCAGTGAGAATGAAAGCTTTCAATGTAGGAACTTCCCTAATGACTGTCGGCTCATAACTTCTCTGCAAAAGCTCAAGAGGAAACGATAATCTGTTTTTATTTTAGTAAACCAGATCAGATGAAAGTGTCTGACTCTCAGTTTTGTTTTATTTGAAGGTGCAAGAGTTAATGCCAAAGATAACAAGTGGCTGACTCCCCTGCATCGGGCTGTGGCCTCCTGCAGTGAGGTTAGTGGATGTTTTTCCGGTTCTTTCTCACACTGCTAAATACACATCTCTTTAGTTCTTTCCATGTAATGCAGACATGATTCCTATTGCATTGTCTTGCAGGAGGCTGTGCAGGTGTTGCTGAAACACTCAGCAGATGTGAATGCCAGAGACAAGAACTGGCAGACACCTCTTCACATCGCAGCAGCTAATAAAGCTGTTCGCTGTGCTGAAGCCCTTGTCCCTTTACTTAGCAATGTGAATGTATCAGATAGAGCAGGCCGGACTGCGCTGCACCACGCAGCCTTCAGCGGTCACCTAGAGGTAAAACATTAAATTAACAATTTCGACCAGATTTTCCTCAGGCTGCTTTTTTCAAATATTTTATTTCTAAAACACCTGTACTTTAATTCATAGAATTAGAATTGTCAGACCTGATTTGAAAATGAGCGTTCTTAACTGTTTACATAACTTCCTGATCTTGTCTTCTTGCTAAGAGGAAGTCTTTCTGCTAAAATCATAAACACGTTGACACAATGGTCATTGTATGAAGTTGTATAGCTATGTAGGCATTTTTGTGTTTGTGTGCCCAGCCTGCTCTAAACATTTAGACTTTGAGTACAAAATTTAAAAATATACTCTCATACACTGTATTTGTTGAGAATGTGCTTTTCTCTATGCATTGCTGTGATATGCACTATATCCATGTACTGCAAGGCCTCTGTGCTCTGAGACTGTCTATGTACTGTAAATCCAAACAAAATCCAAGATAGACTCGTTTAAAAAAAAAAGTCATGTCTGCAGACTGACTTTACAAGCTATCAGTGTCTTGCAGAAAAGAATGCAAATGTGCACAGACAAGAGCACTTCATGTACACGCCTGAATGCAAATGACTCTTGGTGATCTAACTTTTCTTGCAAATCAGTCATGTTGAATGCTGTCACATCTTGTCATAATGCTTTTGTGCATCAAGTGCACAAAGCATTTTTTAACCTGCACTAAAGTTTATTTTGTTGATCAGCAGAACGGTTTTCCTTCTAATTTTATTAATTATAAACAGGTCTTTTATTGGATAATCTAAATATATCAAATCAAAGGTTTCTGTGGTGTTGATCGGAAAAATGATCAGTTAGATTTATTCATTACATAATGGTCAGATAACTAAAGACAAATAGTACAGCTGCAAACAGAAGTATTGGATTTTCTGGTTGCTTTGATTGTCATCCTGAGTGCTGACATTTGTTTTTTTGCTGCTCTCAGATGGTTAGGCTCTTGCTCTCCAGGGGATCAAACATCAATGCTTTTGACAAGAAGGATCGGCGTGCAATCCACTGGGCAGCTTACATGGGTAAAAATAAAAAAGATAGACTTCCTCTTCAGGATAGGTTTTTTAACATTTTTAGATATACCTTTTTCATCTGCTTAGCTTTAAGTGTCAAAGTGAGTTTTTATTTGGGAGTAAAGACTTCTCCCTATTTTTGAAAGTGACTTCTCACAATTTGATGGGAACTAAAATGCAAAAAGCTTTTGTGTGTTTAGCAACTCAAGGTTATCCTTTTGACTTGTGCAGGACACATAGAAGTGGTGAAACTGTTGGCATCTCATGGCGCTGAGGTGACCTGCAAAGATAAGAAATCCTACACCCCCCTGCATGCGGCCGCTTCAAGTGGAATGATTAGTGTTGTCAAATTCTTCCTGGACTTAGGGGTGGATGTAAGTTTATCCCTCTTAACAGAACCTAAAGGTCATTTTTATTTTTATGGATGAAAAATGTTTTTCTCCTTGTCTGGCTGTTTAGATCAATGAACCCAACGCATATGGAAACACACCCCTTCATGTGGCCTGCTACAACGGGCAAGATGTGGTTGTGAATGAGCTTATTGAATGTGGAGCTCATGTAAATCAGGTGAACGAAAAGGGCTTTGCACCTCTCCACTTCACTGCTGCGTCACGCCATGGCGCCCTCTGCCTGGAGCTTCTGGTGTGCAATGGGGCTGATGTCAATATCAAGGTGAGAATCACCACATACTTGTTATTCTAGCATAAAAATATTGGTAGAATACATGTGACTTAAATTGCTTTGGGATTACTAAAGCATAACTGAAGTAAATTGAACATGTTGCTCAAACTTCTTGTTTTAGTTGCTTTTGTCACTTATTTTTGTCTCGTGTTTTAAACAGTGACGTCTAGCATTTGTATATGTCCAGAATGTTCTGCTCACATTTTGGAGCACTCAAAATCAAAAGTGTGAACCATGTCTAGACACATTGAGGACGCACTTTCATCTCTAAAACACATTGAGAAGAGCTTGAGCCAAATACACTCAAGTCTTTTGTGAGTTTGTGTAAAGTATAAACAAAGGGGTAATGGGAAATTACGCGAGGCTAACTTCTGCGCCAACAGTCCTGCCCACAACTCAGAGGCAAATTTCTAATGAGATGCTGTTCTGCTGCCGAACATATGTGTTTAAAAATGACGCAGGCTTCTGGATTTTTGCTAAAATGCATGTTCATAATTAAAAGACCACTAGGAACGATTTTACAATAGGAAAAAAATATAGTTGTAGAAGGACTTTAACATCATTTGAGTTTGAGTCCTAAAAATGTTGATCAGGTATGTTTTTTTTTTTGGAGTGAAGTGGTTCAATCTCATCCCAAGTGATCTTTTGTGGTGGATTTTTGACATTTTTTTGTTAGTCTGTTTCCCTTTCCAGACAAAACTGGAGAAAACTCTCATTTCAAGTTTGAGAGGCTGTCTTAGCTTCTTGTTTTTGTTTAATTCAACCACTTCATGTACAGTTTAGTGACTTAAAATAAACTAATAGCGGTTGAATCCTGATTTGTTTTTAGTCAAAGTAAAGTTGTCAGATGTAAATGCTCTACCATGTATAAACAGCACTTTAGTGTTTTCAAAGAGAACGATAACCATCTTGTTTTTTTTTAATCCACAGAGTAAAGATGGGAAGACTCCTCTCCACATGACTGCGATACACGGCAGATTTTCAAGATCTCAAGCAATCATTGAGAATGGTAAACTGTCCCAAGATCCAGTTTAGAAAATCCTCAGTTCACTGTAGAATAAAACAAAAAGGTCAATGTTTTTCTTTGCACAGGCGCTGAGATTGACTGTGAAGATAAAAACGGGAATACACCACTACACATTGCAGCTCGATACGGACACGAGCTTCTAATTAACACCCTCATCACTAACAGAGCTGACACAGCAAAGTGAGTTGGCCTTTCTGCAAGTTTTTGGAATTGTGCATTGTGGAGGAGCTGCACCTTTAAAGGCAATAGTCAAGTATAAGCATAGTGTTGGAATGAGATTGTCAGTGTGATCGCCCAACTTTTCTATTTCAAACTTTGACCTTTTGGCTTTTGTAACAAGTTGTATCAATGGAATTGTGTTTTTCAGACGAGGAATTCATGGGATGTTCCCGCTGCACTTAGCTGCTCTCAGTGGTTTCTCTGATTGCTGCCGAAAGCTCTTGTCTTCAGGTGATTTTATATGGTAGCTCTTCTTGAAACTCCCACATTTTAAAGGTAAAAATTAACATGTATGCACAAATTTTGTCCATATTTCTTTATTCTATGCAGGCTTTGATATCGACACTCCTGATGATTTTGGAAGGACCTGTTTACACGCTGCAGCTGCTGGGGGGTGAGCACACGACTGGTTAAAGCCGCTTTAATCTGGAAGAGTGTAGTTATTGTTGCGTAATGTCAAACTTTGTATTGCAGGAACCTAGAATGCCTGAATCTTCTTCTCAACACTGGGGCAGACTTCAACAGGAAGGACAGCTTTGGCAGGTTTGTGGTATTTGATGTCTGATATGGAGCAAGAGTCAAAGCTACTGGAAACCCACTTTTTTTATTTTTTTTTTTATTCAGGACTCCTCTGCACTATGCTGCTGCCAACTGTAACTACCAGTGCCTGTTTGCTCTGGTGGGCTCTGGGGCCAGTGTTAACGACCTGGACGAAAGGGGATGCACTCCCCTCCACTACGCTGCCGCCTCCGACACTGATGGAAAGTGAGTAACACCTGTTTTTTTTTCCTGTTTTAGACCAACTGCTCATGGCATAAAGCTAACTTGTTTACTTTTTCTGCAGGTGCCTGGAATATTTACTGAGAAATGATGCAAATCCAGGGATTCGGGACAATCAGGGGTACAATGCTGTGCACTACGCTTCAGCTTATGGACATCGTCTTTGTTTGGAGTTGGTGAGAAATGCTTACCCTCATGAATCAACTTAATATTCAGTTTGGAATAAACTTAAATTCCATTTTATTCTTTTCCCTTTTATTTTTTGTCCAGATTGCAAGTGAAACCCCCTTAGATGTGGTAAACATTCATATTTTCTAATTCATATTCAATTTTTCATAAAGAAGACCACTTTCTATTAGACACTGATCTTTAAGAACATCGTTTTAACATATGTCTCTCTGGTGTTTAGTTAATGGAAACCTCAGGAACAGACATCCTCAATGATGCTGATGTCCGGGCACCCGTCAGCCCCTTACACCTGGCTGTGAGTAATGTTTCAATCTAGTTAGCCACCACGGATACAGCATGAATTCTAAAGTCTACATTTTTAACCTATTTATTTTCCAGTTTAGTTAAGAAATTTCATCTTTCTTCTTTTAAATTACCTAAAAATGTTAATAAAACATTAAATATTGTTTTCTTCTAAAATCCCTCCTTTCTTAAACAGATATTTTTAAAATCAATTTTAACTTATTGATTGTAAATTTATCCTTCAGGCATATCATGGACACCATCAGGCGATGGAGGTTCTGGTTCAGTCCCTGCTGGATTTAGATGTTAGAAACAGCCAAGGGCGCACACCACTAGACTTGGCAGCCTTCAAGGGCCATGTAGAGTGTGTGGATGTCCTGATCAACCAGGGCGCCTCCATCTTGGTCAAGGATTTCACCTTGAAGCGAACCCCAATACACGCTGCAGGTAAAATCTTCGAGAAATGAAAACTTCTTGGTTGATGAAGTTTATGACAGAAAAACATCCAGAATGCAAATGACTTGTTTTTTTCCTGCAGCTACCAATGGTCATTCAGAATGTTTGCGTTTGCTGATTGGAAATGCTGATCTTCAAAGTGCAGTTGACATTCAAGATGGGAACGGACAGTAAGTGTTACTTCTTCTTCTTTTTTTTCTTACACATACTGATGTTATGAAATAAATACTAACTTGACTGTTTTTTCATCACTCAGAACACCTCTGATGCTGGCAGTCCTGAGTGGACACACAGACTGTGTGTATTCTCTTCTCAATAAAGGAGCCAGCGTAGAAGCCAAAGACAAGTGGGGCAGGACAGCCTTACATCGAGGGGTAAAGAGTTTTTCTATGCAGTGTTTGAAGTTCTGTATAATTTTGACACTCAAATATTTACTCTAAAATTAAATTACAGATGGACCTGTGTTGCAGTCTGTTAAATTATTTTAAAAAATGTAAAGAAGATTTAAAGAAGCTGTAGTGCAATTACCTTTGTTGGTGTCTAAAAGACAAAAAACAATGCTGAAAGAAAATCAAAGATTTGCATCAAATCCTTCAGCTGACAGCTTTTACTCTTTTCCCAACAATAGAAGAGGCACATCCCTGATTAAAGTAATAAAACACACCAGGGATTTTCCCCCATTCTTACAAGATTAATCAGTTTCTGTTCAGTCTATCAGCTGCAGATGTTTTATTAACGTCTTAGTTTTAATTAAAAAAATAATAAAATCAATCATTGCTCATGAAGGAACGGTCATGGATAAAATCTGGTTTGTGTTTCCAGGCGGTGACTGGTCACGAGGAATGTATGGAGGCCTTGCTCCAGCACAACGCCAGCTTCCTGGTGCGAGACTGTAAAGGCCGTACGCCGGTCCACCTGGCAGCGGCATGTGGACACATTGGCGTACTGGGAGGCCTTCTGCATGCTGCCCAGTCTGTGGAAACGCTCCCTGTGTTAACGGATAGCCATGGGTACACCCCCCTGCACTGGGCCTGCTACAATGGTACAGACGAGATGGTCTTACATGCTCTCACAAACACCACTTCATGTTTTCAGAAATGTTGGAAATCAAATAAAACTTTTTTTAATTTGGAGAAGATATTTGTTAGCACACTTATTGAGATTTAGATTAAAATGAGCATATTAATTCCTTTAATTTCTTTTTCTGACGAAACCTTAATTTAAAGTAAATCATATGGAACTGCTTTTTATGTAATTTATGAAGCCAGATTTTAGTCCTGCTTTCCTTTCTGCAGGTCATGATACGTGTGTGGAGGTTTTGCTGGAGCAGGAGGTTTTTCACAAGGCTGAAGGCAATCCTTTCAGTCCTCTCCACTGTGCTGTGTAAGAGCCTGAGCTGTCTTTTTGCTTCATTCAAACTGTCAGGGTCGAGTCTGGAATAAATTAAACTGTTGAGTATCTTTTTTTTTTTTTGCTTTCTATAGAATACGTGACAATGAAGGTGCTGCTGAAATGCTGATAGACACTTTGGGCCCTACCATCGTCAATGCCAAAGACGGCAAAAACAGGTACAGTCACTGGAGCAACGTCAACCTCAGTTTTTTTTTACATTTTAGTGTAAAAATTTGCTTTATGTCAACATTTGTTTGTGCAGGACTCCTTTGCACGCTGCAGCCTTCACTGATCACGTTGAGTGTCTCCAGCTGCTTCTGAGCCACAATGCCCAGGTCAATATAGTTGATGCTGCTGGGAAAAGCCCTCTCATGATGGCTGCCGAGAATGGTCAGACCAACGCAGTCGGTATGAGTTTCTCTGCACCTTCTCGCAAAAATGGACTAACGTTGGAGGAGCAATAATATTAACTGACACGACTAACTTTAAATCTTCATCCACGTCACTTGATCCCTAGAGTTGCTGGTGAGCAGTGCAAAAGCAGATCTAACTCTTCAGGATGCTGTCAAGAACACTGCACTTCATCTGGCATGCAGTAAGGTACGCACTGCCATATGGTGGCACTGTTCTGTCACTCTGAAGCCGATAATAAATGAGTTCTGCGTTCTAACTGGTGACAAGTTACCTTTGTTTTAAATCAATCCTTGTTTTCTGCAGGGTCATGAAACCAGTGCCTTGTTGATATTGGAGAAGATTTCTGACCGAAATCTCATAAATGCTACAAATGCCGCCTTACAAACGTACGTACTTCACATCAGTTTTCATGCATTGTGCAATGATAGATTTTTTTTTTAGTGTGAAAAGTCATGAGGAGAGCGTACCAGCGTCAGCAGACCCATGATTTCTTTCTTTCTTTCTTTCTTGAAGGCCTCTTCACGTGGCTGCAAGAAATGGATTGACTGTGGTAGTGCAAGAGCTGCTGGCAAAAGGAGCTAGTGTCCTTGCAGTTGATGAAAACGGTAAATGCTCTGCCTTTTGTGTGTATTTTGCAGCACAATTTGGACAAAAAGAAACTAGTGAGCTCTCAAGCTTTTTTTTCTACCAGAAAATATAAATATATTGTGTGTTTTCAGGCTACACGCCTGCCTTGGCTTGTGCCCCCAACAAAGATGTGGCAGACTGCCTCGCCCTGATTCTGGCCACCATGATGCCTGTGTCCCCCTGCACTTCTGCACCCACCCTCCCTTTCAGTGCCATTAACCACTACACCACCAGCCCCTCCAAGAGTGTCACTTATGACAGCCTGCCCGTACTGCGAGGTGAGCACGGTTCCTACTGCAGCTTCAACAACATGAGCCATCACGATGGTTTCTACAAAGAAGAGGAGCTCAACGACTCTGATTCTGAGACTTACTAAAGCACGGAGGGAAGCTAAACACATCAACACACGCTGTGTCTTAAAATCACCCGATGGAAGCTTGGGAGGCGAGGAAAAAGATAAGAAGCCTCCTCAGGAGCCTTAAAAGCCCCCCCTGTGCACACCAGAGAGCAAGTGAAGGAGGAGGAGGTGCAGCTGGCTGGACCACACTGACCCTGACCTCAGCCAGCACTAGAGATGTCCTTCAGCCGATGCTGAACCGAAGTACTCATTGCTTTGTTTGGGCAGATAGCAGCTGTTTTATGGCAATAACATCCTGAAGAGGTGTGGTTGCACTCCACCAAGACAGGGACCAAAAGACATGGATGCATTTTAACCCATTTTAACACCATAAAGATTCAAGACAGAGAATATTTTTGGGTTTATCTGTTACTGAGAATAAGAGGGGAAAGATTTCAAAATGAAAACCCCCAACACATCAGAAACTTATTTTGTGCTTCAAGTTTAAGGGAGGGGGTAGCTCATTTATTATTAGTTTTTTTTTTTTCAACATTAAGAATTTTAAATGCCCATTTTAACATCTTAAACTCTGTTCTCTAAAAATGTGATTCTTAAATTTCCAAACATATGAAAATATGCATCCAGTTGATGTTAAGTTGATCAGTCCTTCCATTGTTTGTTGACCTGATTTTTGCAGTTTAGTCTTTAAACGGTAATTTATTTGTACTTTGGGTTTTTCATCTGTTCATTACGTGCCTTCATTAGTTACTGAAAAAACATGGGTTTGTAGAAGCAGCTGTATAACTACAGTAAAAGTGCGCATTAGAAAAGTGTCAATGCACTGATTCAGTTCTGAGGCATCTTTGCTCAGTTTTCAGAAGAGGAAACACTGGAAACCAATGACAGGGCAGCATTTGATTTCCTATTGAGTGATTTTTTTTTTTTTTTTTCTGGTTTTTATTTTAGTTTTCCTTGCTTTAACTTAAAAACAAACTCAATCATACCACTTTCAGTTGTCTATTAAATAATTTTAACTGGAAATATGTACATTTGCTAGCTTCAGTAGAATAAAGAGGAATTTTCTGTTCCTTGGTTTTCCTTGAATGAAATTAGCATGTATATAGAAATTATGACTGTGAATTCAAAATTCCAATGAATTCTTTCAGTACTGAGATTGCTGTATATTTTATGAATAATAAATGAGTTATTTAATAATGAACGGGTGTCCGTTGGATATTTCGTTTTGACAGTGGACACAGTAGGAGGTTCAGATGTGGCTGTGCTTGAATTTCAGGGTTAATGAGAATGCCATCATAATTATTCACTTATCACTGCACTAGAAGAACTGCCACTAATGTGATTAGTTAAGCTTGTCCTTTTACTGCTGTCATGTGAGGATAAACTCCACAAAGTGAATGATGCAAAAGTGTCACTTATCGCCCTTGACTTAAGATCCAGCTGCTATTTAAATCATATCTTAATATACTTTTACTAAAAAACAGTAATGTGTTGTGTTGGGTTGATGTAAAAGGCATTTTAGCCAACAAAGAAAAAACAAAAAATGGCCAAGATTCCACTTTAATAAATCTATGTAATGAATTTATTTTCTAAAATATGTCAAGTAATTTTGGTTGTAAAGAAAATAATTTTTAAACTAACTTAATTCATTGCTGTGAGTCCTCTTTGTCTTTTGTCTTCTCCCTTTAGATCTTTTCTTCCTTCCCAGAGCAAACCCTCACCTCTGGATGTTCCTGCATCTGCTTCCCGCTCTCACTATAGATCACAATGTTATCTGCAAACATGGTTCAGAGAGATTCCAGTCTAACCTCTGTGTTTGTCTGTCCATCACAGCAAACATGGGGCTCAAAGCTATTTGTACATATAGTTTATTATTTTTTTTTATATTTATAGTTTAGTTTAGTGTACTATAGTGAGGCAAAAAGGGAAATTCAATTTAGTCTTAAGTATTTCGTGGGTATATTATTTCCTACACTAAATGTACATGCGCCATAGTATTTACTACTTTTTGCTGAAGGAAAAATATTATACATTATACATGATCTACAAAACTCATACAATCCATAGCTCCTCTCTGTACTCTGTCACAGACTTTCTATAGCTCTACAAAGACTCTGACCTCAGTCTTTCTCCTAAAGCATCCTGAAAACAAATATTTCAACTATTAACCCTACTGTTTCTCTGCATGAAGTGTACCCTTCTAGTTTAACTTTTTTAGTAAGTGTTTATTTTTCTTTCTTTGTGTCCCCCATTTTTTTAAAATCTTAATTGTTACCTCTAATAAACTCTGGAGAAGCTTACAAAAGCAGAAACCCCGTTTTCTGAAAGGGTTTGGTTTGTACCTTTAAGACATCCTCCGTGACGTCATTTAAACACATTCGTGATTGGTTTACCACACGGAAATGGTGAGAAGAGGGCGTGTTCATGCGCGTGCAGAGAAAGAGGGAGAGAGTGGACAAACAAAGTGATAAGGGAGTTTTGTTTGTCTTTTTTTTTAAAACCTCATATCGAGTTTTTTGTCTGACATTGTGGTTTTAAAGAAGGAGTCATGGCTGAGGTGACTGGAGCTGAACTAATAGCAGAGTCCCTGAAGACTCAGGTACAACTGTACATTTGTTTTTATCTAAACATTGTCGTAACTTTAACCTTATACAATACGTGTCAAAGGTCAAGCGTTGTGCTGTCACGTTTTACAAAAAAAGGTTTCTATTGTATGTATGTATTCTAAATTGCAACTTCCCACAGTAACGTGGCATCAATGTGTTCTTGTCTGTTCCTGCAGAAAGTGGAGTACATGTTTGGGATAGTTGGGGTTCCGATCATTGAAGTGGCCATGGCTGCTCAGGCGGCTGGCATCAAATATGTAGGAATGCGTAATGAGCAGGCGGTAAAAGCTTTTTATTCATCATCAAGACTCAGTTTTAATCACAATTAAGAACTAACTTAAACACTCTCTCATCCAACAGGCCTGCTATGCTGCATCTGCCGTTGGATACATCACAGGGAGGTAAGACCTTGAAGAATGGAGTCTACAACAAAGTTCTGTTTCTGTTTTTTTAAGCTTTGATTTGATTTGATTGACCTCCTGACTCAGTATGTACAACCAGACATCTCTGCTCATCTAGATCCGGTCTGTTGTCGGTTCCTAGAGTCAAAACCAAAGATGGAGAATCTGTATTAAGTTTATATGCCTCACAGAATGGAACAGACTTCTAGAAAGCCCTACATGAGCTGAAATGCTGGTCAAACACCCCCCTGTTCTTAGCTGCATTTGATTAGTTTGTATTCAAAAGTCTGCATCTAGTTTGTTAGTTTAAGCTTACTTTAACTTCATTTAATTTTAACTTTCTTCAAGTTTTAATTTCAATGATCACTCCTTTAATATTTCTCTGAAATGTTTCTGTTAGTGTTCTATGTAAAGCACTTTAAATTGTCTTTGTACATGAAATGCAAACGTTCCTTACCCTACAACTGCTGGATGACTTTGGTACTCATGTTGTCTCACATGATCACTGTCTCCAGACCAGGTGCTTGTCTGGTTGTATCTGGACCTGGACTTATTCACGCGCTGGGTGGGATGGCCAATGCTAACATGAACTGCTGGTAATTGCACAAACATCACACAGCCACACTTCCCTGATCTGAGTTTACCACATTTTTAAAGTCTATGTTATTGTGCAGGCCTGTGGTCGTCATCGGGGGGTCCTCAGATCGGAACCAGGAAACAACAGGGGCTTTTCAGGAGTTCCCTCAGGTAATGCGTGTCGTCCAGTCGATTTTTCTAATGCTGCATCGCTTTGTTGCACTAAAATTGTTTTTATTTGTCATCAGGTGGAGGCGTGCCGTCTGTACAGCAAATTTTCTGCCAGACCCAGCAGCCTAGAGGCAATCCCCTCCGTCATAGAGAAGGTCGTCACATTCCATTTTTATCTTGGTTTAGTACTCTATCCAAATGGCTTTAAGGTACTATTTGTGATTAAATAAATCTTACTGAAATGTTCTGGTTTTGCAGGCAGTCCGCACAAGCATTTACGGGCGTCCAGGAGCTTGCTATGTGGACATTGCAGGAGACATGGTCAATGCCAAAGTGAACAGGAGCAAAGTCAAGTTTGTAGTCCTTTAATGGATTATAGGCAGTGATTTTTGGGCAGAGGGTTAGCTTGATGTTTCAAGTTATGAGACACTCACATAATGTTTGTTTTGTTTGTTTACAGTGGAGTCTCCTGCTGCCCACCTCCACCTGTGAGTTTGGCTGACCACAGTGCTGTCACAGAGGCCATCTGTGCCCTAAAGGCAGCTGAGACACCACTAGTAATCATTGGCAAAGGTAGCACAAGAAACTGTTCAGTGCATTTTGAATATCCATGCTAAATATTATAAAATCATATTTATTCAGTAAAATATTGGACTTCTTATACATGGAATAATGCTATTACCATCAGGGGCAGCCTATGGAAGAGCAGAGGCTGTGCTGCGGCAGTTTGTGGAAATCAGCGGTTTGCCGTTTCTCCCTACACCAATGGGAAAAGGAGTCCTCCCTGATGATCACCCCAACTGTGTGGCAGCTGCCCGCTCACGGTCAGCCTCATCTGAAAATTATTCATAGCAAGCATATGTATGCGTACAGTGGCTTACAAAAGTATTCACACTCCTTGAATTTCTCCACATCTTTTCACATTATGACCACATTCACAAATGTGTCACTTTGTGTTGATCTTTCACATAAAATTCCAATAAAATATATTTATGTTTGTGGTCATAATGTAAGAAAATGTGGAGAAGTTCAAGGGGTATGAATACTTTTCAAGCCACTGTATATTGCAAAATAAATAACTGCATTTCATAGTAAATTTGCACAGCCCAAACCAGAATTGGCCTAAAAACAACAACAAATATGTTTTTTTAAATTGATTTTAAGCATATTTGTTTAACTTTTGACAAACAATTAGTAAAAAAAAAATAAAATAATTAAAGTACATTTTATTTTGGCGTCAGAGCTCTTCTCCAAGCTGATGTTGTGCTTTTGTTTGGAGCCCGGCTGAACTGGATCCTGCATTTTGGGCTGCCACCCAGGTTTAACCCAAATGTTAAAATCATACAGGTAAGTAAATGAATGCCACACGTTTTTGCTTTGTGAAAAATGAAAGGATAGTACAAAAAGGCATGTGGACTTTCAAAAAAAAAAAAAAATTTGAATTTGTGTAATTCTGCAATGTATAAATGTATAAATTCATTCCGTTTTAGGTAACCTTATTTTATTTTATTATTATTATTGGCAGTTCACAAATGACCATTTTTACCAAGTTTTTTTTATTGAACTTTATCACTTTGAACTATTTTGTCTTTGTTTGACAGGTTGACCTCTGTGCTGAAGAAATGAGTAATAATGTGAAGTCAGTTGCTCTCCTGGGAGACATTGGAGCCATCGTCACTCAGGTGTATTCTACTATCTTCTATTATAACAAGTTATCAAAAAAAAATAACAATCAAACTTTTTTTTTTTCATTATAACGAGGTTTTTCTTAATATTTTCAGCTTTTGACATGTGTTCGTGAACATGGCTGGAAATATCCTTCAAGTACTGAATGGTGGGGCTCTCTGAAGGAGAAGATTGCTGCCAATTCAAAAATATCAAAGGTAGGAATGTCTCGTCGACTGAATAAAATTACCTTTTTATTTGTATCTTTTGCAATTTAGAATTCCTTTCGCTTTGCTTTTGTTTTTGTTTTTACTCTCTGCAGGCCCTGGCCCTGAAGACAACGCTGCCCATGAACTACTACACAGTATTTCATCACATTTCCCAGCAGCTGCCTCATGACTGCATCATTGTTAGTGAGGGTGCAAACACCATGGACATCGGGCGCACTATGCTGAACAATTATTTACCCCGACACAGGCAAGACGGGCTCTTTGGAGCTGGTTACAGACAGCTCTCACGTGAGTTTCTGTTTTTCACTAACTTTGAGAATGTGCAGGTTGGACGCTGGTACCTTCGGGACAATGGGAGTAGGCCTTGGCTTTGCGATAGCGGCAGCTGCCGTGGAAAACGGCAGAGACAAAAGCCGCAGGGTTGTCTGTGTGGAAGGAGACAGTGCCTTTGGATTTTCTGGCATGGAAGTTGAGACCATGTGCAGGTTGATTTATTTTATTTATGCATTTATTTTAATCAACCTTTCTGTGTTTTTTTATTTTATTTTATTCAATCTTTTTTTATGATTCTCTCAGATATAATCTACCTGTAGTCATCATCGTGGTCAATAATAATGGAATATACAGCGGAGTGGATCCTGAAGTGTGGAAGGAAATGGCAAAAATGGGGGATCTGACCTCTATGTGAGTCCTTCATAGAGAAAAACCATGTTCTAATGTCTCCCATGACTGTCCTGTGACAAAAGCATGTTGACTTTTAGAGCCCCACCTGTGTCCCTCCTACCTGAGGCTCGCTATGATCAGGTGATGACAGCCTTTGGGGGTCGGGGGTTCCTGGTGCGGACAGTGGAGGAGCTGCAGAGCGCCTTGCAGCTCAGCCTGAGCGACTGGGACAGACCAAGCCTCCTCAATGTGCTAATTGACCCTTCATCTGACAGAAAGCAGCAGGTACCCACAGCTTTATATGAAAACACAGAGAATCATGGGCATAACAAAGACATTAAAAGAATCCACTGAAGTTTATGGTTAGATTTTTTTTGCAGACCTTTTAGAGCACATGTGTCAACTCCAAATTTGAGGGTCAGTGTCCTACGTCTTTTCTAAGTAACCTTGTAGGGCTGGGTTTCTGAAAAACCTGGATGCTACTCGAGGCTTTGATGTAACATCCTGGAACAACAGTTTTAGAGGAACAACACAATGCGTCTTGATTTTAACATACAATTTACAATCCACCCACATACTTTTTAAATTAAAAAAAAATTTTGGTTTTGACCTCACAGACTTTATATAAGATAATTCAACAAACAGCAACGTCTAAACAACACTGAACGTTTGGTGGATCTCTCCTTTTATGTTGGTGTAACAATACCAAGAGTTTGTCTTGAGCATGACCTCTCACTCCCAGACTTTTGGGTATTCTCTTGTTCCAGGATGTTACATCAAACCCTTTGATTTCTGTGATTTGAGGTGTGACTGCTGTGGATGGAACTCTGTTGAGAACGTCTCACAGCTACGAGTGGAGCGAAGCAACTATGTGTTAAATTTCAACACATTGTATCAGCAAATGATACAAATCCAGCTCTGAACCCTTTTGCACTCTATTTTCTTCTCATAAAATAGTGAGTGACAGACATGACCATGGCAAAAAATCCATCCCTGATTAAAAAAAGACAGAGTTCCGATTTGGGATTTGAGCATTAAACAGTTTGAGCCTCCTCTCATCCTCAAAGTGGCATGTGACAGTCAAGCTACTCTAAGCATTAATCTGTGCACTCCAGGTTCAGCGCAGAACTCTTCTGTTCCACTCTCGATCCCTCCACCTCACACCTCACTGACCTTTCTATTTCAGAACTCTTATAATTAGAAGGCATAACCCTCTGTGTTTATGTTGAATGTATCCTCGCAACCATACTTGAAGGTTGTACTGAGGTCTGTGTCCATGATAGCGGGCTCCATGGCCATGCACCAGATGGAAACTCATTTAGAGGCGTGCTGCTCTCCTCTGTTTTGTTCATTTTTCCAAGCTTTCGATTGATTCCGAGTCAAGAAACAAATTGTTTCTATTGGAGGAGTTGCTTTTAGAGGATTTTATGATGTTAACGCACTGTGTTCTCTGTTTCTGCAGGACTTTCCTTGGCTCACACGCTCCAGCCTCTGATCACAGACCGTCATCCAGAACCTTCAGTGAGGGTTTTTCATCAGAGATGATTTTTGGTGTAATTGTTTCCATGAAATAACTTAATTCTTTGTGATTCTTACTACACAGTAGTATAAACTAAAGCCACAAAAATATTTTAACATATTGCATAATTAGTACTTTTTGTTTTGTTATGAAATATTTTCTGAAGCAAAGCTGTGGCTGAGCCGTCACCCTGTTTAATATTTTGATCAATAAAAAGTTCAAAACTAACCTGTTTTGAGTGAATTGCGTTTTTTTTTTACTTCTGTGAATTCTTAATCAGCAGAAGAATGAACAATATTGGGCGAACTCATAATTAGGACCTCACGTGCTTTTTTTTTTTTACTTTTCTTTATCCAGGCAAGACAGATTAAGAAAAATATATTCTTTTGAGAAAGGAAAAATATGAGGAGTCCAAGAGACACATAGAGACAATTATTTAAATGATTAGAATCATAAAAGTAAGTTAAAACAATTTTCTTTAAGATGTTCGTTAAGATTCCTTTTAAAAACTGACTTAAATAAGTGTCCATAATGAAGAAGGGAGGACACATTGAAATGCAAACTGAAAAGCGCTTTTTATCAGTAAAGGAAAATAATGATCAGGGATGATCTACATCTGTTTAAAGAGAACCAAACTCATCAATTATTAACTTTAATGATGGAAGTCTCAATATGACCATTTAGAGAAGCATTTTAAAGTTGCATGTACGCAAAGCATGGTTATTGTTTATTTCTGTCGAGCACAAGACCGTTCCTGTTCCTTCAAGAGATGAAAGATACATCATTCCTGAGAGTGTAATTAAATCGACTGAAAATAAAACTAAATCACTGACTTACTATTATTTTTCTCTTAAAATAATAGATTCCCTGCAGGAGCCACTTTGAAAATGCTGTATTTTCCTTTTTTAAGGGCTTCCTCGAGGATGAAACATATAGAATGCTTTATAAACTGATACTATAATGAGCCGCAGTTGCCCGGCATGCGGAGTAAGAGAAATAAATATATTCAGTAGAGCAGACGGAACATTGTTAATGTACATTCAAGCTTTATGGAGAATCCTATTTGCAGAGATGCCAAAACTGTGTTTGTCTCGATCTAGTCTCCCATGAGGAGTGGAAACAATAATAACACCCCCTACAGTAGTACAAATCTAATATTGGCACAAGGAGCAGCTGGCGGGCTGTCTCCTGTAATTTTAGTAGACACTGATGCAGAGGAAAGATTTAATGGGCATTGGTCAGTGTACCCTCTTGTGAGTGTGTAAGGGAGAACCAAGAGATTGAGCACACTGGGAGGGGAGAAGAGGGGGAGGACAGTGAGAAGGGAGGGAGAGCAAGAAGGCAGAGTGTGAAGGCTGCTGTGGCTCAGACATAAAGTAAGGCAACAATCTGAAGCAGCATGACTCTATTCACATTTGGACTTTATGTGCAGCTCTGGCTTTCTTACGGCCTTGCTCAGTCCTCATATCTGGACAGTTTCTTTTCATTCCCTGCAGGTAAGACCAATCCAGCGTTGAGTTTGCATGCACGATCAGATCTGCACAGGCTTTCTCTGCATGCAGATGAGGTGCTGAGTTCCTGTAAAAGAGTAGATTCTGCCTGAGGTCTTTTCAGATTCATCTTGGACTCCTCACTGTACACTTTGTTGTCTTGTTTCCCCTGAGGCAGCCTGGAAATGCCTCTATAAATAGCAATCAGAGTCTGAGTTGTTCAGTGACAGCCACTTATATCTGTCTGCCCCCAGAACTCTTCTGGAAGTTTTTCAGAATCCGATAGTCTGGAAATCTTTTTAGTTTCTGTCAGCAAACCTGAGGTTGTAAGGATTTTCTCATGGATAGTAGTCAAGATTTCTTCTTTTGTGTTCATAGTGAGGTCAGGGTTCAGTCATGCACGAGTTAAAGCACCACATGACCAAAGTTCTGCTGGTTTTCTCATAACTTGGACCGGTGCTGTCATTTCTGACTTCATGCATGCCTTGCACAGCTCTCGCATCCCGGGAGCAGCGGAAGAGATTCGACCCATGCTGTTTACTGAGTCCACCTCCACCCCCACTGTTTCCTCCACCCCCTTCAATTTGGCGCCGCTACACACCAGTGAGTGCAAAATCATGTGACTTTCTATTGTGGATTATCTGACTGTTGGTTCAATCCATGTGCCTTGTTGTCCCCGTGTGTGATGAAGAATCTTGTTTGATAAAGTCCTGATTAAACTTCTTTGCAGACTTGTGTTAGTGTTCAGTGGGTTTTGGTCATTCATGGAGAACCTTTTTATTAAAAAAAATAAATAAATGAAGGATGTTGTTGTTTTTACGTCCCAGAAGGAAGAGATTTCACATCATGGCAGTGAGTCTGACTGGAACCATGAGAAAAAAGGTTCAGATTGTGCAGGAGGCCTTCCTGATCCCCCTAAATTTCAGGTATGACACCAGATTCATCCAAATCAGCAGAACTGCGTTCTCCATCTGAGAAGTCATTCCAATAAATTAATTATTCGTATGGTTTCATCACAGATGTGTTCATGTAAACAAAGACAGCAAGGATTTGTGCCACAGAAATGTATTTCCCCATTTACTCTCCAACTTGACAGTTCCTGCAGGGCAGGCGTTGGGGATTTCTCTGGGTCATCCAGCACAGCACCCCCATTAATTTTCTACATTTAGATGTGATATAAATAGATTTTTTCCACTGCCTGCCAGTTTGCCACACACCATTCTCAGAAAGTGACTACAGAGCTGTCGGCTTGGAAAGGCGTCCTGTGTCGCGTAAATTCCAGGGATTACCAGCCCACACTCAATGTCAGTGTGTTTTGGGATTTTTGGTGATGAGAGATTTAAAGACTTTCTGGTTCATTACCGGATTGTGGCTCATTGTCCTCAGCTGTCAGCCCAACATTTTGTAATTAGAAAAAAAAGATTAACTAAACTAAACCAGAAGCTTCTATTAAAGCTGCTCTTTCCAGGCAGTTTCGGCTGCAGTGCAGCAACATTTCAGTGTATCAAAAAAGAGCCACGAGGCACTTTTTAAATCGATAAGGACCAGTCAGCCTTTAGTAAATTGAAATTGCTGCTTTGCTGTCAAGGAAGGCAAACAGGGCATTGTGGTGAAGTGGAAACAAAAATACAGAGAATAATCTCTTTAAACAAATGTTTTTAAGGGTCCACCTGGATTACCTGGAATAAGAGGGCCTAAAGGAGAAAAGGTGAGCAGTTTCTTTTCATATTTGCTTTCAACTGTAAACTTTGCTTAAACTGATTTGTTGTGAATAACTTGAAATGTTCTGGAGAACTTTATTAATTGCTAGTTGTTTGTGTACCTTTCCCATCTGCTTCCTGTTGTCAGGGAGAAATCGGAAGGCCTGGTCAAAAGGTGAGAGTCTTCATTAATCACTCAGTTTTCTTTGCTATACAGTAAATTGATTTGCTCAGACATGAAGATCTGAGGCCTGCTAGTGCTCTCTGCCTGTAAGTCAGAATGCAGCTCAGGACATGGTGTGTACATCAAGACAATGTCCAAGTGCAACCTTGACAGGAGACAGAGCAGACGCAGGATGCAGGGATGCTGAGGAAGGCTGTCGTTTACGGCAGGATTTACTGTACAGTTGGTCCCTTATAGCACAGAATGGGTGTGTGTGTGAGTGTGTGTGTGTGTGTTTAACATCCAGCACCAGTACTACTTGTCAGGCACCACTTCTTCCTCTGTTTCAGAAACACACAGCTTCCTTGAAGGATCAAGACAGAATTTTTTTATGCGGTTTAAGACAATAATCCGCTGCTGTGGCAGATCAGTAAAGGCAGTCCATCACTGAGCTGTTTCTCTGCACTGCAGCACAATTTGACTTAGTGCTCTAGCCAGATCATTAATCATTTTATTCCCAACAAGCAGAGTCCTGTTCTATGTACAGCCTATCATTTAATTAAAGAGAGCAAAGTGACAGGGCTCGTTAAAGCCATTCTCCAGCTTCATATGCAGCAGGGTGTGATGGATGCTGTGGAGGACTAGCTGTCAGCTGAAGCTGCACTCAGTTTGTTTGTTTGTTTGTTTTGTATTTAGCTGAAAAGCAAAAAGGAATTATTTAACATCAACAACTGATGTGTCACCTCAGGGTCGAACTGGGCCTCCTGGACTCCCAGGGAAGCCAGGACAGCCCGGATGGCCAGGAACAAGTGGGGCCAAAGTGAGTAAGTCAGACCTCATGATGCAGATCATTTTAGAAATTGACTGAGAACAATAAGTAGCTGAATAAGTAACTTTAAACAAGTTCATATAACTACGAACAACAAACTCCGTGGATTGAATTGTGATTTTTCAGACCTATTTTTAAAAAGGAAGCAAAATTGAGCTAATTAAATTTGATTCGTTTATGTTAGGGAGAAAAAGGTGACCCAGGGTTGATGGGTCTGCCTGGAGGCAGAGGACCAATTGGGCCAAGGGTATGATTAAGTTCTCTGACCTTTATGTTGCTGACCTTTCTTTGTATTTACTGTCCATTTAATGCAAACTGTTTTCAATTCCAGGGTTTGCCTGGATACAAAGGAGAAAAGGTATATGATTACCCAAGAAAGTGATACTTAAACAGCACAGAGTAAGTGTTTTCTGCTCTCTCAGGGTTCACGAGGTGACCACGGTGAGAGGGGCATAAAGGGAGACAAGGTGAGCTGGAGTGATTTAGCAATATTGTACATGTATTTATGAGATCAGACATGAGTTTTTGCTGTTTTCTGCTCACAGGGTGCAATGGGCTTTCCAGGAATGCTGGGACAAAAAGTAAGAAAAAGCTGCACTGGAGCAAACCGGTTTTACTCCATGCAGCCTCATCTCCAAATTGTTTGAGATGACTAGTTACTGTTACATGTTTTTTTTTTTTTCTTTTTCATTCACCTGATCCTCTAAATTAACACTCTTAATTTTTGAGAGCTGTGAAAATAACTGGCTGGCTTTTCAGGGGGAAATGGGTCCAAAAGGAGAACCTGGAAGCTCAGGAAACAGAGGACCCACAGGCCGCCCAGGGAAAAGAGGCAAGCAGGTGAAGAGATCATAGTTTAAATTTGCTATACAGCACGTGTATATTTATGCCCTGCAAGCTTTGAAAGCAAATACTACAGAGGACATTTAGTGAGCACACTCAGGAACAGGATGAAATGCACAGAACACACTGAAAAACAGCAGCTATTTGATTATTTTAGTAGTGTTCCTGCTTACAAAAACATGAACATGCAGCAATACTGTTGCATGTGTCAATACAACATAAATTAAAATCATCCGTCTAATTGAAAGAAACACAAAGAGGAGGCCACAAGAACCTCATCGTGGCTGCAGCCATGGCTTTTTTTCAAATTGCAAACAAATGACATTTTAGAGCAGCTGCTGTAGATGTAAATTTGCTTAAAACATAGCTTTATAAAGATTGTTGCCATTAATAATCTCTTGTTAAATCAGACATCCAGGGATGTAAACACATCTAACAAACTCAACAAAGTAAAATTGCTAGTATTGTTTTTACACAAATGTATTAACCTAAAGGCAAAAACTTTAAATGATTTCAATATAGTTACTTTTTTTTAATATTTAATATGGAAGTACAAGTTTGAATAATTGCTTTTGTTGCAATTTGCATCTGACTTTTTTTGAAAAACCATTTCATTCTGTGCCAGTCCGGATCAAAGCAAACACAAATACCTTTTACTGAGAGCAAGAGATTGCAGCTCACAAAGATCTCTGACATGCATTCATAAAATGATTCTCTCTGCTCACTACGTGCCATTGTACCCACAGAATGGAGTTTTAAATCCTTAAACATAGTGAAAGGATGTATTTTTAATCTACCATCTTGTAATGTTTGGTTGGGTTTCAGGGAGTGAAAGGAGACCCCGGGAGAATTGGTCTTATCGGACCCATGGGCCCACAAGGACCTCCAGGCCACCCAGGTCCTCCAGGTTTACCTGCCACAGGTTAGATCATCTGAAAGAGTGAAAAAGTTATAGTTCCAACAGGTCAAAAGGCAAGAAAAGAACAGTTTGTTGGAAGATTTTCTGCTTAGAGTCTGTGAAACTGTTTCTACAGTTAGAGAAGAGGCAAACATCCTGCTTCGCTGAAGGAAGCTTCATTACTGCAGTGTAAGAAATAACACCGGCAGCCTTTTTTAGCCCTGACAAAACTCATCCCCCAAACTGAAACTGGACGCTGTTTTGATGACATCATGTGACTGAAGTGGATTCGCAGTAGCAGGGCTCTCTGCTAATATCATGTTACAAACAAATCAAAGTGACATCTCTCTCAATCGAGTTCCAGTGTGAATAAAGCTGATTGCTTTTGGCTCTTGATAGACATCCACAGACATAACATTTAATGACTTCTACAGAAACTCATGGATGCTTTTGTTTATGTTTCCGCTTGAGCTCAATAAATCTGCCACGCTGCATCAGCATCAACAAAACACAAAGCGATTTTCCGTTTTGTTACACATTGATTTATTTAACTGTGTGTCTTTCATCTGCATATTTGCCCTTCTGTCTGTGCAGGACTCTACATGGTTGGAGCAAAAGGTGCTCGTGGTCCACCTGGGCCTCCTGGAAGGTGTGGCTGCAGCTCCCTCAGCAATTCTCCATTTAATGATTATCCTTCTACCCCAAACTACCCAAAAGTACCTGTGGTGAGAAATAAGTCATTTTGCTGCTGTCAGACAATTATAGTTAGTATTTTCCATTGACTGTATAAAAGCACCAGACAGAGTGAATGTGACCTCACTTATAGAAAACGGCTTACTTCTGGCACCAATTAAATTAGGTCAATTCAGTTGCTACTTTTCCGCGATGTGGACGCCGCCATTTGGAGCCAGTCAACGTCAGTAAGTACTGGTTGTTAGAAGTCAGTCTGAGTCAACGTTTCTATGGCAACCACCGAATCAGGTGTGAGCATCTACTAAAAGCCAGGTGGGGAGAATCTGTCAAACGGTTTGAATGTTTGAGGTGGGGGCCAGTTGGCACCACATGCTTTTATTGAGGCATCTGATTGGCCAGTTTATGACTTGAATTTTTTGCCATAAAGAAATAGTTTAATGAAAAAAAAGGATTAGCAAGAATAAAACAAAAAATGTAACAGGACAAAAATTATTATTCTGGCAAATATAACTGAGTAAAAGCTGTTTATTTTTCTAAAGAAATCTATGGGATTTTGCCGTTTTGGAGCCAGTGGGAACTGGGGTCCACTCAGTCCAGTCAACTTATACAGTCAGTAGGATTTTCAAATGCATGATTGAACCATCAGTGTCTTCTTTTCTGTAGTTTTAAACAAGCAAACACTTTTGTATTTAAATGATGTACTCAGCTGACACTAAGCTACTATTGAATAAACACGGACTCTAAATTTTCATGTGTTTTAGAACTGCCCAACTTTAAGAGGTCAAAGCTTAATTTTTTAACTAACACAAACTTGCAGAAACCTGATGATAAATCGTCTTCTTTATGTCTCATTAAGATATTTGTGGTGAGCAGTGAGGAGGAACTGGAGCGCCTTCACACAGACAACGCTCTTGCATTCCGAAAGGACCAGAGGTCTCTCTATTTTAAAGACATTGATGGCTGGCTGCCAATCCAGGTGTCACACCACGCTCTGATCTTCTTTAAAAAAAATATTTTAACCAGACTTCCTTTGTCATTCATGTTTCTTCAATTCTCCAAAGACTTTTCCATTCCAGCTGTCACCTTTCCAGTCCATGGAAAATGCACCTGATGATGAAGGGTACTGTGGGGATGGGATTGTGCAGCCCTCCAATGGAGAGGAGTGTGACGATGGAAACAGAGTTGTTACCGACAACTGCGTCAGTAAGTCTACATTTCATGATCCTCAACGGTTCTCAGTTAGACTGTGCTGTACATGTATTATATGACACCCGCTCCTGCTACCCCGCCTTTTACCATAGAGTGTAAACATGCCTACTGTGGAGATGGATACCGCTTTGAAGGCGCTGAGGAGTGTGATGGAAAAGATTTCGGATACCAGACATGTAATTCATATCTTCCAGGGTAAGCCCAGAACACCATTGGTAGTGTGTGTTTACAAGTGATAGCACTGCTTGAAAAGACAGAAATTCAATACCAATATGGGTTTTTTCCTGTTGTTTTAGGTCGTACGGTTACCTCAGGTGTACACCAAACTGTGTACTTGACTCCACAAACTGCAAGTATTTTACTTGAAGCCTGGGCAGAGCAGCAAGAGCCTGAGTGTTGTTTGCTTGTCACAACAGGCAGTATTTTGAACAAAAAAAGCAAAAGAATAACATTGCCCCAAGTGCAAGACTCGAAAGAAGGAGGCAACCCAAAAATCTACATTAAAAGGACAATATATGTATAGATATATATATCTATATGTATATTTACATGTATATATTCTCATAACTGATCTTTGCTTCACTGCAGAGAGGCCTCTTGGAGTGAAAGTCACCCTGTGAGGTTACAAATGCCCACAATGAAAATATTCTGTCTTAACAGGAAGGATTTAAACTGGATTTCTGGCCACCCTGGATGGGACCAGAATCTCAGTTATGCAAAGAGCTTGAAGGAGATGTTTTAAAGAGGACGCAGCAGGGTCAGATGGAATATTCTTGTTTCAGTTGCTGCTTAGAAAAGGAGACAGTTTGAAATCCAGAGCAATGTGGTGTCAGTGAGGATGCACAGCATTTGCATGAGGCTGGGAGAACACGTTTCACTTATTATTGGGAATCTTCATGCTGCCTTTTCTTCATACCACATCAAGATATTTAAATGTAAGTAAAATCAAGCTTGGAATCTTTAGGCGAGACTGTTACTTTAGACCAGGAGGCCACGCTTGATTGCTCACTGGTGTTAAAACTTCAGAGGCTTCAACAGTCAGTTACAAGAACACTCAGTCAGAGCAAAATTCAAATACTTCTCAGGAACTAAATAAAAAAAAAAACAACTCCAGCAAGCAACTTTTCCACATATCCGTTTGGATAATTGACAAGGCTGTGACTATACACCCACAGAGGTACACAAGATGAGCAAAAGCTTTAACGCGTGCAGCCCCAAATGGTCACGTTTGTTCCCTGTGGCTCAATCACAACATGAAATATGTGAAGGCTTGAAACTGTTAATGCTCTTAATTTTCTCACAACACAGGATTGACTGGACTTGTATGTAGCTGCTAGAGGGGAAGGAATTCAAATATTCCAACCTGTTCATGGTCATTACTGTATATACTCTAATACCTCTTTAAACAGTCTTTGGTCTTATGCAGCAAAAGAATAAAGTATCCTTAAAATGTAGATACAGTCTGCTGGGAATGACTTTGGGGACATAAGCTGACATTTTCCATAAGCTACTATATGAGTTGCAGTGCCAGGTAGGACCTTTCCTCAACTGTACTCTCATACCGTCAAAGGTTTGGGAATCCAGAAACTGTTGAAAAATCACCTCCGCGGGCTTTTGAAAAGAAATTCACTTTGTCATTGCATAGCAGGTGTCTTAAGTGCTCCGTTCAAAGTGTAGCTAAATACTGTATGTGTGAAAAACCATGTAGAGATGACAATGTGCCATGCACAAAGCTGAATTATTAAATCATGCTGGAATTTCTTTTTTCTTTTTTGTGCTGCTCTGCTTTGATACTGTGTACGCACAACTGTGCTAAATTGTGCATGTGGTAATGTACTGTAAGGCTTCATGAAGCTTCATATGCACTGTGATTGGGAAAGATTGTGTTCATGTTCTCTCATCATAATTCTGATATGATTTTTACACTAGTTGTGGAAAGTTCCGATTAAAATAAAGACAATTGTACAACGGAAAAAGAAGTTGTTTCGATTTTTTTTTAAAGATCATTTTGCAAAATTATATGAATAAAAATTGAGAAAAGAAAATTAAATATAATGCAAGGAGAGGCAAAAAACCTTAGGGCTTATTTCCCCCAACGCAAAACTAAACGAAAAATGAAAACTAACGAAAAATGAAATTTAGGAAAATTAAAAGCTGAAGATTTAGGAGTTGGGTGGGAATGTAACTGTGAAGTAATTATAAATTATGTTGTGAACTGTGCATGAAAATTCCCTTCGCTGAAAAGTGTTTTGTAGGCAAAAACAAAAATTTTAATGTCATAAACAGAGAGAATTTGAAGTCATTTCTGTCAGTTGATTAGCAGCTCCGGCTGAAAAGCAATCATGGAGAATCTATTGATGTTCTGTTTGTGCCAACAACTACAAAAGGAGAGTAAACTCCAACAGATATCCATCTGGTGAAAAGAATGACCTGTCAGCAGCCTACTTTAAAGACTTACATTAAACTAAGCAGAGCACCAGTGACGTTGCTGTTTCCTAAACGTGGCATTGGGTTTTCAACCTTTTGTCCTGTCTTAATGAAGCCCTGCAGAACTAAGTCTTGAGATAAGGCTATGTGATAAAGGTTGTGGAAGCCACTGAGATGTTTGAGGCTGAGTTTGAGGCTGGGTACCACCGTCTAAGTAAATTACAATGCTGTAGTTCTTTCCAAATCAGATCAAGACCATTTGTCTGCCTGGACGACTGAATAAAAGCTTACCGTAGCGTACTTATCCTATCAAGTGCATTCCCGCTGACCAGACCAATCAGATTGGTCTCACAGATGTCTGTGTGCAGCTGGACCAGACTGCTTCTTCCAGTTCTGTAATGACAAGGTATCATGACTTCACATAAGAATCCCATCATGAGCTGGGTACTGTACAAACCCAAAAAGTTATAGAAAAAAACATTTACTAAATTAAAAGCACCTGTTTGAGGTGATTAGCTGCATAAAGTCCACTGTCCACTTCATGCAATCAATAAGACTCCTTCTACTATACTAACATGGCTGAGACCAAACAGCTGTCCAAAGACACCAGAGACAAAATTGTAAACTTCCACAAGGCTGAGAAGCACATTGGGGCAGTTTGGTGAAAAAAGATCCAGTGTCGGAGCAATTAACAAAAAAAAAAATGGAAGAAGCTAAACATGACTGTCAATCTCCCTTGGACAGTGGTCCGTGGAGCACGATCTCACCTTGCTGGGTCTCAATGATCTCAATGACACCACAATCCCCACTGTGAAGCATGGGGGGGTGGTAGTATCAAGCAATGGGGTGTTTTTCTGCACATGGGACAGGACAACTGCACTGTATTAAGGAGAGGATAAACGGGGCCATGTATTGTGAGATTTTGTGGAGCAACCTTTTTCCCTTGGTTAAAGCATTGAAGATGGGGCGTGGCTGGGTCTTTCAACATGACAGTGACCAGAAGCACACAGCCAGGATAACCATGGAGTTCTGGAGGGGCCTGGCCAGTCTCCAGACCTAAACCCAGTAAAAAAATCTTTGGAGGAAGCTCAAACTCTTTGTTTCTCAGCCACAGCCCAGAAACCTGACTGATCTAGAGAAGATCTGTGTGGAGAAGTGGGCCAAAATCCTTCCTGTAGTGTGTGCAAACCTGGTAAGAAACTACAGGAACCTGTGTGACCTGTGTAATCCCAAGCAAAAGCTACTGTACCAAATATTAAAATATATATTCCCAGGTCTTCAAATCCTTATTTGCAGCAGTAGCACATAAATAAATGATTTAGAAAATCATACAGTGTGATTTCCAGATTATTTTTTAGATAATGTCTCTCACAGGGGACATGCACCTAAGAGGAAAATTTCTGAGCCCTCCATGATTTCTAAGTGGGAGAACTTGCAAAATCAGTGTTCGCATACTTATTTGCAATTGGTAAAACTGAACTACTTTATTATTACAAATTACTTTATAAAAGCTAATAAAACTGAAGAGCTCCCAGTTTCTAAGCCCAGTAGTTTTGCAATGATTTTTTCCTATTTCAAGTACCTTAATCTAAGCGATGTTTTAAAATCTTTACATTGCCTGCATATTTTTTTTTTAAATAAAGAATAGACATTGGTTCAATTCAGAATGGCAAAAAATGAAGCAATAAAAACTTTGTTGAAAAATTTTGGAGTGAAAAACTATTTCAGTTCCTCTAGCGACGCAAGGTACAACAAATTAATAAAGTAGAACTCTTTTTTTGTAAGAAGAGCAAAACAGTGTGAACAGTTACCTAGATTTCAGAAAAGGGCCTTGTTAAAAAAAAAATAAAAATAAAAAACTTAAGAAATCAGAGGTATTGAAAAAAAACAGTAATGTTTACAATGTCTACAAAGGACAGAAATGAGAAGTTTTGCTCTTATCCCCACTTCAGTTTGATGATTTCACTTATTTACCTTTTTACCTTCACAAAAATGGTTGCAGTGCAGATTCTCTTTCATCACACCATCACTCCTGTACTTCAAGAGTGTGCCATTAAAGTTACACACAGCTCACGGGAGAATGTGTCCTCCTTCCCAAGATGAAAATCAACTTCTCAGAACTAATTCAAGGACACTGAGTAGTTAAATGTTTAAGTCTTTTTGGACTCAAATTCAAAAAGTAATTTTAGCCTCTTTCAAATTAAAACAAATCAAAAAACAATTCAGAAAAACAGCCAGTAGTTAATTTATTTGGGAAAAATTATTTAAAACTTCGAGATCAAATCTGACAGGTATTTAGTACCTGATACTCATTAAGAAAGTTATAAGTAAAGCATCTACCGGACAGCTTACTTTTCCAGTATCAAGTACTTTTAGTTTAAGATAAAAAAAACTTTATGAATAAATCTGAAATACACTTTTCTCATATTTAAGAGTGGTTTTCATTTTATTTTAAGAACATACTTTGTACATTCATTGCAGCATTAGAGGCATTGATGAAGTCGAGTGAAACATGCTGTCCAGAAGAACATAAAGAACATAAAAAAGGGGAGAGGATGTTTACAGGTTTTTCCAAAGACCTGCTTCTCTTCAGTCAGCAGAATCTTCTCTGGCCCTGATGTAGGAAACACTACGGTTTTTGTAATATATTTTTTATAAAACATTTTAGATAATAGATTATTCAGTTAATAAAATGTATTCTGTTTAGCAAGTATAAGCAGATAAAACCAGAACAGATCTAGACCATTAAAACCCATAAATACTGTCCTAAGTAGAGTTACACTTAACAAAATAAATGTACACCATTATTTTATTTATTGGGTAAAAATCAAAAAGCATCTTATTTACAACCATACAAAAAAGACATCATTCATTTGTTACAATATTAAAATGGGACTGACAAACCATTTTTCAGAGGATAATTAGTCTATGCACATAATGTAAACAAAGAAAAAACATATAAACTATACAAGAGTTTTTTTGTAGTACACAAGCCTTTAAAAAACAGTTAAAATGCTTTGCATCAGGTTAAGTCTTTGTAAAACCCCATAAAGATTTTCCTGAAGTTTAGAATTTGTTCTAATAGAAGCAACAAACCAGATTTCAAACTTTTACCTGGAGGTTGAGGTGGATTTCTTTAAGTTAAAGTATTAAATCAATTAAAATCATTAATCTACATTAAGAAATCTGCACAGTTGTAAAAAAAAAAAAAAAAAAAAAACATGTGGAGAGTAAATCTAAACAAAAAGCTACTGATCATTCTCAGTACATACTAAAGCTATACAGTCCATCACCTTTGAAATTGTTCATTTACTTGATAATCTCTGCACGTTTTACCGCCTGTCTGCTGGTATTTGTTTTCTAATGCATTCAAATGCTCTATGGACCCAAATACCTGTCCATGTCACACTAAAGGTTGTAGTGAAATGACTTGCATGCCATTGATGTCAAATTTATAATAAAATAAATAAATATAACAGTGAAAATGAATTTTGTGCATAGGCTTGTGCATCTACATGTTAACAGCAGTAGTCACAACTTTTAGAATTGTTGCAATGTAGTTGTGTAGCCAGCAAAGCAAAAGATCACATAATATCCTTACGCTTCACAGAAAGTACTCAAAAGCAGTAACTTTTCAAAAAGTAAAAAAAAAAAAAAGTCAATTCACTTATTGCATAATTTAGATAACAATTTCTGGAAAAATCATAAAATCACAATTAAATTAAATTTGACAACAAAAGCTTTGAAAAAAGAAGTTTTAAGTTACAAAATAGCAAATACTATAGGATAGCTTTTAATATGCCATCCTGTCATACTGGAATTTTCATAAAGAGTGCTTTGTGCTAGTTTCCAAGGACAACCCTGTGTCTCTCCTCAATGCATTCTGGTTATTTTACAAAAGGAACATTCCCGGGAAAGTTACTTTAATTGAATATCTAAGTATTTATGTACCTTCAAACATGTAAAAGAAACTAAAAAAAAAAATTAATGCCACAATACCATTTGATTCAGAAACAAATTCCTTCACTGGTTTACATAAGCTAATGTCAATCTTTGTGGACCAAGATATTAAATTTCCTTATCTCATTGTCTCCTGTGCAATACTAGCTTTTGTCTGCCTGTGGGTCTCTAAACAGGCACAAACTCTTTTTATTGAGTCTAAAAATGCATGGCAGACATGCTAACACTCTTTAACATGAATGATGCATGTTATATTGGCACCTTCCTGTCCAGCAGACGCCGCCATACGGATTTGAGCCCTGAGCTGCTTCGGTAGAGTTTCACACCACCTCGTCGGACTCAAGGTTGTATTCTTCATACAGCTTGTCCAGGATGGCCAGCTGCTTCTCCATGGGGGGCAGATACATTTCCAGGTCCTTGTGCATGCTGTTGGTAAATTCACTCTTCAGTTCGTCACCCTCTCTTGTCACTAAGGCAGCAGTGAAGCTTTCATAAGATGGTGCAGCTCTCAGCGCTAACTGTTGGATAAGAAATTCTAACATTAATATAGTGCACAACTACATAACCATCAGAAAAGAGAGGTATCACTAGTCAGAAAATACGCACTGCAAATACTCCTCGCACAACCCAGCCATGATATTGCCTAAGAGTCTTTCCATAGGCGTTATCTGAGAAAGAACATTAAAAAGAAATCATTTTTGAAGAATCGTGAAGAATTTTTGCTCATGTGAACCTTCAAACATACTTAGCGCTCCTTGGATGTCTCGCTCCCCAGTGTTGACCTCAGACAGAAACTCCTTGAGAAACATCAGCCCTCGTCTGAGCCACAGAAGAGCCTCGGTCGCTGAATTGCGGACTTGGGCAACTTCCACCTGGACTTCATGCAACACCATGGACTGCAGCGTCGGGAAGCGTTCAGGGTCTGACATCAACTTCTGATGAATTTTCTTTACAAAAAGAGAAGATTAAAAACCTGAAACCCAATGATCCTCCATGCTGCAATACATTTTTTTATTCAAGAAAACTAATTTATGAAGGATTCTTCAGATAGTTTAGTAACTAAACTATCTGAAGAAAAGAGATTTGATGCAACAAATGTTAACAGGTTGTATTTTAGATAATACGATATTCTCTTAATTAGTATGACAAATAATCAAAGCAAAATATTTTAATTAGCTCTAAATAAAATGAAATGTTTAAGACGATTTGATTGATCAGTAGATTACCAATCTTTTAAAAACAAAATGAGACTCACCTTGATGTTTCCAACAAAATCCATTTTAACAGGTGCAAAAACTGTGGAGCCCAGTTTGTCTGAGAAGAAAGAACCGTTCATCATTTTTGTTGCCGCTTTCAAAATAAAGGTGTTGAGGAAGGTTTACTTATTATGAAGTCAAAGATTTTGCTTTGAGCAAACAAAAAAATGTTCATCTTTTTAATGCAAGACACATTACATGGCTTTTGTATTTGTCAGAGCAAAAAAAAAAAAGGCAGAAATAGAGATTAAATATCATTTGTGTTACGTTCAATGTAATGATAAGATAGAGTGGCGTAAACCTTGGAAGAATAAAGACAATTTTCCATTCACAAAAAAAAAACGATGGCTAAATTTGCCCTCGTGGATTGATTCTCCAGGATTCTCCAGGGTTAAAAAAGATTCTTGAAACTAGTTTTAGACCGATCTAACATTGGGAAATCTCTGATCATATTGGACCAAAAAGTCATTAAAATAGATTATTTGATTGCTTTTTTCTTGTTTACATGTCAACTTTTTTTTTAAACAAATATTGCTGAAAATTTGTTTACACCGTTCACCTAATTATGAGACCACTTTGTGTAGTACAGTGCGACATGCACTGCACCCTGACCAAAATACATACAGTCTCAGCTATGTGACTGTGTGAAGGACAGGCACGGTAAACCTTGATATACGATAGGTTGTTAAGCTACAAAGAACAAATAAAGCCAGTGACGGGCACAGAAGTGCAGTAGGAAATAATGCAGGGCATGAAAAAAACAGTGATATGGAAAGACAAGCGAGCTGCCACCTCATTAATCAGACCGATAAATGACAAGGCATGCACAAAAAGAAAAAAAAGAAGCGGGTCAAAAAGGGGAGAGACTTTTGCCTCATCAAGGTCTTAAAAGACTGAAACAGGCAAAGATGCAAATGATTCAAATGAGAAGAGACTGAAAGCGACCAGCCTACCTAAAACAGGGACTATTGCATAGCATGAGTCCAAAAACTCTTGCGTAGGGATACCATTGTCGTCATCCAGTCTTATATCACTAAATCTAAAAAAGCAGAACAGATTCAAACAGAAGAATAGATTAGAGGTGAGTAACTTACTGCCATTTTATTTGACCAAATAAACACACAAAGGGTGTACAGATCTCAAACCAAAGTCATAGAAAGGATTCAGAGCAAATGCTGTTCAAATAACAAAACCTATAATGTCACTGCTACTTAAACTGTTTACCATTAAAGCCATGTTCTTTGAAGACTAAATTCAAAGATGTTTATGTATGTGTACTTCATGAGTAACAGAAATGATGCCTCACACACACACACACACACAAATAATACTGTAGTGCCTTAGATAGAGTTTGGAAAAAGAGATGCGTAAAGGAAAAAGTTCCACAAACCCAAATATGTGACGCAGGCTCCTCTGTCATGTGATCAGGAGAGAACACACTAATGAAACACTTTATTATGACATATTGAGACACACTTTCTGCGAAATGCTGTACCTACAGTACACCAAAGTCACTGTGCAGCTTGGATAAAAGATGCAGCACAGTTGCAGCCACTCTATGAAGCTACAACACAAACCCAATTATTTTAAAAGTGCTAAACTAAAATAACATCTGCAGTCCCACGGGATGTTCCAGTAACTTAACTGCTTTCAGAGATGTGACCTTCTTGAGTGGTATTTTCATACCTGTGACTCATTGTGCTGAAAAAAGTTGCCACCTGTTCTGTGTCTTCTGCCTTTTGTGTTTTGTCTTCTTCTCTGGTCTCTTCTTGGCCTGAAGCTGTCTCTCTGAGCTGGACAGCATTTATTTCCAAGCTATTGGGAAGTTCTTGACTTTGGTCCACTTTGTTCCTTTGTTCTTGTTTCGCCTCCTTCTCCTCAGGAGTGTCGTACTTCTCATCTCCCTCTGCTGGTTGCTCAAAGTGTTCAAGCTTAGGAGAAGACAGATTAGAGCCTGGAGCGGGATTAACTGGCTCTTTTCCATCTAAACTGACGGATGATTCAAAGTCTGCAAGACAACAAAAACAACCAACATTCATTTATATTGTGTGAAGTCAAAACATGTACATTTGTTTTTTATGGTTATACATGGTATAATAAACAGATTATTTAAATAAACTAGCTGTATAGTTTTGAAAAAACACCTAGTTTTTGTTTATATTTTGAACTTAACCTTGTTTAAAATTGATGCATTTCTGTAAGTGAGTTTTAAAAAGCAAATCATTTCAAATACTTTTGGTTTATCTAAATAACTGTTAATAAAAACATATCAAACAGCCCAATAATGAGTGAAAAGAGAACGGATTTTCAGCAATCTCATCAAAGGTTTGAAGAACCAGATGTTGCAGAAGTGTCTTAATCAAAACACTTCATTTTCATTCATAGGAGCAAGAGATATACTTTAAATATTCAGAAAATCTGAAAGATTGTTCTTAATCTCTTAATGGAGGAAGTTTTCTTCTGCAAAAGCCCTTTTGCTACAACATTAAGAGCATTATTATGACTGCCGATCCATTAGGACCAGCACACTTAAAGGCAATTATCTACCCACGTTCTGATGCTCCACACACAGACCCCCCTAGGACTTAAGTATTTAGGAGTGAGCGGCTTGGAAACCTGTCTTACTTGATGGGAAATGATGGAGTTCAGGTTTCTCTGGTTCATCTGGTACATCTGCTCCAGACTCAAAACTCTGACTGTCACTTGTTTGTCCAGATCTTTCAGGTGACATCTCTTTCCTCCTGAGATAAAATCATTCAAGGATCAGCAGAAAAATACACACACAGTGTAATGCTATTCTGAACGCCTATATGAAAAGATCATAACATTGTTGACTTCATAATAACAAGGAAACTGAAGTAACCTACACTTCTCCAAGGTTCAAATTTAAATGGTTCGTCAGCTTGATGGACTGGGGAAAAAGCATTGAGAAGTTAAACTTTCATAACAAATTAAAACAACTCATAGCAGATACTTTGTTCGATTTTTGAATTCTTACCTTGTGTTGTTTGATGACAGCTAATGGAGGAGTTCCAGGCGGGCTGTGTGCAGTCACATCTGTGCTAAAAGTACGATTTGCAATCTGCATGCATTCCTCCAGAGTCTTTAGGAAAGTCGTGCATGTTGACTTCACCATTTTACCAGTGTCTATTCCAGTCTGACAGCAAAAGAAATATATATAAATAATATATAAAATATTGTAATTATCCCAAAAGTACATCCAAATCTCAACAAGCTAATTGCATTAATTTATGCCGGAATGTAAACAAAATGTAATAATCTAGGAAGACACACCAAAAAACCTGACAGCAATTTGAAACAAGTGAACTTCAACTTCTCTACTTTCACTGAATCATCTAAACCTCAGCCTCACCTCCAACGTTTCTCCCAGCTCATCATTCTCCTTGATCTTGTTAACTTGCTGGAGAAGAAGGTCACAGTATAATCTAAGTTCTGACATCTTGGTTTTCAGTGCTTCTGTGTTCTCCTGAAGCTCTGTTGTAAAACAATGAAACAAATAGAAAATCTGACATACGTTTGAAGGACCAAGATATTCATTGTCAATTCTGGGCAATGCACTTGTTTGATCTGAAACTATTCTTGCACTGTAACAACTATATTTTGGTGCAGATGGTTATACGTTCGTGTTTTACATGAGATGGTTTGACAGTGGTACATACAGAAAAACAACATGTGAATATGCAAATCCTGCAAGCTGGAAACTGCTCAACGCATATAAGAAGCCTGAGAAGGACAAAATAGTGGAAAGCAAAGATGGGCTGTTGTTCATTGTGGGATCCATGTACCTTTTTCTCTCTTGGTTCGGTTGTCTGTAAGGCAGGCTTTGGCTGTTCCCAGGGCCACCAGCCATTTCTGCCTCTCTGCTGCATTGATGGCTTTGAGGTAAAAGTATTGCTCTCCTGGAATGGTCAGGTCAACTCGTGTAGAGTCAGAAGTATGGACTAAAACACACACACAAATCAACTCTAAAGCTGTTCTGTTCTTTTTAAAAACAGCAGAATGTATTATACCAACCTTGGATTTCACAAACTGAAATTTTAATGCTTCCCTTGCAACCTTTCCAGGCATCTTCTTGGGAGTCATAGTATGACAAAATTCCTCCATCGAGTACAAACCAGCGAGGCTGCCAGCCTGAGAAGAAGCACATATCAAAGCTGTTTTAAGTGTGCGATTGACATTTTAGCACTGGAAGTCTTTAGAAAGTGAATTTAAGAAGTTGTCTACTCTTGTCGCCCTAAATAAAGTTAAACCGTACTCACGTTGTGTTATCGGTGACTAATCAGGAGTTAAGTCAGATTATAAAGACCCAAGCTACAGTGGCTAGCCCTACTGGAAATCTTCAACCACAAGTGGACTTTGTTTAAAAGCCGTCGCTGTGCTATAAATATTAAATTAAATATCAAATGTTTGATAAATTATACATTTATTACAGCTAAAAGGAAGCTAACGTTAGCTTGTTAAGATTTTCACCAACTCAATTCACGTCGTATTCAAGCTAGCTAGCAAAAACAATCACTACGGCTAAAAACATGAGACGACTGAGACGCGAACTTACCGCTAATATAATTTGTCCATTTGTGCAGCGTTCCTTCCATTATTTAGTTGGGTTTTCGTCCTTTCATAGCTTGTTTGTCATAATGTGATGTGTGGCACAGCTGATTGCAGCAGCGACTCCATCGGGCTGTCGGAGTAATTTACGGAGTAACAAACCAGGCGACGGTTTGAATTACGTTGATAAAAGTACGTAAACGTTTAAGTGAATAAGGCTTCAACCAATCACGAGAAACGCTGCCGACATTCCTCCGGGTTACGTCAGATTCAGAGGGTGGAGTTCAAGATGACTGATATTGGATATCACCAATCACAAAAGTTATACAGAAAAAAGGCGGTACTTTCGTGGGATGTACCAATTGTATCAGTAGGAGGGCAGACGACTGAAAAGTGTTTTCTTCTGAAGTTTTTGTCTGCCACGTAGGAGACCCTTGATATGCATTTAGCTTAAATTTATTCATTTGTGCAATATTTTAAGTAGCATTTACTTTTGTAGAATTTTTTGTAATGTTGAGAACCAAAATGATACTGTTTTCTTTTTTCTTGACTTGTCTTGTTTTAGTCACTGGGGGGAAACTGCCCGAACCAGAAGTAAAAATTGAGGTAATCCATAAACCTTTAACGTGTCTCCGTAAATCTAAGTTAGGAGATATGCTACTTCTTCATTACGATGGATATCTGGAGAGCAATGGCACTATGTTCCATTCCAGGTAAAAAAAAAAAAAATGTAGTAAAACAAAACTACATCCTACAGAGACTGCATGCATACACGTGTTTCTTTTCAAAATAAAAGACTAGGAATTACAAATATAATATTTACAGGTGAAAATGATCTGTTATATATAATTTGTGTTTCCTGCAACATTTAAATGAATGTTATACACTATTTACAGCTCTTCTTTTTAATAGATTAGTGTTTTACTACATGCATGGATCTTTTTTCTCTATGTCTTCACTTTTTTTTCTCTCCATTTTACTCAAAGTCAACTTTTTTAATCATGTTTAGCCGCCAAGGAAAGGATAGAAATCCTGTATGGTTCACTCTTGGGATACGAGAGGCCATCAAAGGTTGGGACAAAGGTCTGCAGAATATGTGCACAGGAGAGCGCAGGAAGCTGACCATTCCTCCATCGCTGGCGTATGGCAGTGAGGGAAAAGGTAGGATGTGTAATTTAAAAACAAACAAACAAAACATAGATGAATGCATTGCAGCATATTTATTTATTTATTTAAACAGGTAAGATCCCTCCAAGCAGTACCTTAATTTTTGACATTGAGTTGATGGAGATCAGGAATGGCCCCAGGTCACATGATTCTTTCCGAGACATGGATCTCAACGATGACTGGAAGCTCTCCAGGCTGGAGGTAATGTGACCTTCTTTTCTGTTTTCAGTGTCATAGAAACAGGAAATGTGTTATTTCTGTCTACATTTCAGGTCAAAGAGTACTTAAAGAAGGAATTTGAGAGGCATGGATACTCGCCTAACGACACACATCATGACATGATGGTGGAAGACATCTTCAAAAATGAGGATGAAGATGAAGATGGTTTTATATCAGCAAGGGAGTTCACCTACCAACACGATGAGCTCTGATGGACAGAATTATGATTGTTTTTTGTTTGTTTGTTTTTGTGGATATTTCCTGAAGCCTCATAAAACCCTCAAATCCTAGTACTTTTTTGTAATACTTTTTCATTGAACTTAAGTGGGCCTCACCATGAAAAAACAATTTTTGGAGCTTTTAAATGTATTATACTGTTCATTCCTCACTATAAACAACCTCAAAGAGGTATTTTGATCCGTTCACGCATTTCTGAGTAATCCTCTAAATACCTGTGCTCTCTGCAGCATCCCCTTCCCTACCCATGAAAACGAGCGGGTTCTCACAAGCTGATGTCATAGATTGAGGACAGCCCCTTTGCACTGCTAGCTCCGCCCCCAGGCTAACACACGCTTCCTCTGTGGAACTAGCGGTGATCAATGAAACACTGTCCAATATGCACATCCATCTTTGCCAAAAGTTCAGATGTTGTTCATCTGCATGCATGGAAACACGCAAGCAAGTTGAGGCCAACTCTTGGATGACGTCGTGAAATGGGCAGGACCCATAAGGAGCGAAAGGCGGTGCCTCAGAGATCGAGTCGTTTTACTTCAGTGTATGAAAAGAGTCTACAAAAATAAGTCATATTTCATAAATAATTTGTGCTTCAGTGTTCCAAAGGTACTGTATGAACATGTATATGGACATAGTTTACTCTGAAAGGCTTTAGAAAATCATGGTATGGCCCTATTAAAAATATAAATACTTTTTGCATCCATATTTTATTTTTGGCTTCTCACACACAGATTTTTTAAGATTTTAAAAATAATAATAAAAAAAAAAAATCAACAATTTTGTTTCATGGTGCCTGCCTATATTATGGGGGGGAAAAAATCCAGTATTTCCACCGATTTTTTTTAAATGTGCGCACTTTAGCCACCAGAGGGCAGTCTTTTCCTTCATATCAATTCAACGCTTTCATCTCCTAAATCCTTCCAAACTGCAGACATGCACAGCCAACGATTCCCCCCCTCAGTCTCTGAATGACCTATTTTTCAAAATGTGAATCGGTTTATACATATATATACAGATATGCATCCTTAAGGGAAACCATCTTTCAAATTTTTTGGTTATTTCTTTTATATGTTTTAATGATCAGAAATAATTAAATTGGGCTTTACTATTAACAAGGTTAAAATGGGACATCTGCAAGTGAACAAGAAAGCATGAAATCATTTATTTTTTAAGAAAAATGTAGAATATAAAATATAGGGGCAAGAATGAGGAATCAAGAGAGCATGAAACCTCCAGCACTGCGAGTCAAATGCACTTGATTAATTGATTGTGAGCAAATGTGAGTAGCTCAATAAAAGCAGTGTGTCTGGCAGTTTGCTGGCTTGCAACATTCAGCCATTTGTCAAAGCAAGACAAGGAGGGAAAGACATTGGGATCTTTGTAAAGAAGTGGTTCCTGTGTGTCAAACTGCAAAAGGGTTGTGAAGTGATTGTAAGGCGTTTTCCCAGTTGGGAAACATTCAAGACAGTTGCCAGTCATTCCTTGTGTAAATTTCCCAGCAAGCCCAAAATTAGATGTCAGCAAAATTTCTAACTAATTTAAAAAAAAAAAAAAAAAAAATCAAAAGAGTTGAAGTGTAAGTTTGGATTAGTCATGTGCACATGTACAATTTGAACGGTTTCTTAGGATAAAAAAGTACTTCATCTCAAAAGAGCTCGAGAGCCCAGCTGGGGTTTGCAGTTACATCTGAACACACCACAAGAATTCTAGGAACAAAGTCCTCCAGACGTGTTAGATCAATACGGAGATGTTTGGTTGACAGCCCAACAAAAAATATATACTCTCACAAACACATTTTAATGTTTAAAATGGATAATGTAGGGCTTCTTCTCACTTGGGCACGCTGTGGTCATTGAGGAAACTGAAAATTCTTCTGTTTCAGCATAAGACCAAAACATTCTGCAGTCAAATGCAAGTGAATTTGCTGACAGCTGCAGCTTTGTTGCAAATGGGCCACAAGAGGGCCAGTCATCATCAGTGAAGGGGAAATGAACACTTTAGGGTGCTTCGTTCCTCAAAATGTCCGAGTGGATATTGTGTGACAGGTAATGGTTGCTCCTCTCATGCCACTTAGAAATGCTGATAGCTGTTTTCAGTCAAACCAAGCAAAGTTTCAGAAGACAAAACCAAAGAATTTCAGTAATTCACTGTGACACAAATGAAGGCATGGATGTGTAGTGCTGTGGCAGGAAACTGTTATCGTACAGAATGATGCTTATGCAAGTTAACCATGACGTGGTCAGTTTGTTAGGGACAAAATACTCATATAAAATAAAATATAACATAAAGGAGATCTTTTAAATGCAGGTTTATGGTGGTTTTTAACCCATAACGCTAAAATAAACAAAAATAAAAATACCAAAGTTGAACAAATTTTTCAGTTTAAAGGATAAAACTGTAGAAGAGTTCTTCTGGAACATACCGCAGTGTTCTGTTCAATCGTTCTTTGTATTTACTCAACTTTTAAACATAACTCTTTAACATATATAAGAAACAAGCCTGCATTTGAACTTTTCTTTATAAATGAACATTGTTCCCATGAACTAAAGACATTTCAGGCAAAGCCTGAAGTTAAAAGTGTGACACACTTTCTCACAAAGTGTACGACTGTTTTGTTTTTTCTTCTGCAATCTTTTAGAAAACCTGAAAAGCCGTCTCAATGCTGACAGGTAGAACAGTTACAGGTAGAACTGGATAAGTGGGAGGATTACTTGACAGGAAAGACTCCATGACAGGCAGTGCAGCGAGCACCGGAAAAAAAACGGCGGCAACGCCAAATTAAATCCAAGTCTCGACATCCTTTTAATAAATCATTTCATAAATTACAATTGTAATTACAACATCACAAAAATACATCTCAATAAAATGGATCTGTAGAAAGAAATCAAGGATCACATTAACCCAAGTGTAAAAAGGAACATGCTTGGCACACTTTCTGTTTGGGTTTTAAAACAAAACTTCAGCAGAGTTGTTACTGGCAATAAAAAAAGAGAGAGTGTTGGTGGAGGGGATCATTATATTTTTTTGGTTGAACTCATTCAACTTTGCCAACTAGCATTAGAACCTTTCAAAATAAAATTATCTTGTTTCACCAAATGTTTTTTTTAATGAAAAACTCACTCTCATTAGCATGTAATGTGATGACAAAAACCAAAAATAATTTTCTTTACAAAGCACACCTGTGCATTTGTTGCAGAAAAGTGCTTCATCATTTCCCATCATCCTATTTTTTAAAAATCTTTTTAAGGACACAATATTAAACATCACATAATCTTTTTTTTTCACACTGAAAGAATCTGCATAGAATCTGTCGTTTTTTTTTAAATTCAGCGTTCCTGTAGTACGGGCATGAAGTGGAAACGTTTACTTTAACCCTTTTGGTAACATGGCACCAGGCCTTCAATGACTATGATTTGCCTGCAACATATTTTACACAGTGACCTCCTGACTGAGTCTACACCAGGCAGCACCAGTCTTTGAATTACAGAGAGAAACAGCACAAAAAGTATTCATAAATACAGAAAACCTTCAAAATATATATATATAAAACAACGTATGGAACTGAAGAACTTGCATGAACAATACAAAGGCAACAGTTAACCAGCTTGGATGAAAACTGTCATGTGAGAAGGAAGTCTTTCAAGTTGAGTCTGATTGCAAACTGAAGGTGGCTTAAGTTTCCTCATTGACGCATAGAAAATAAGCGTTTGTTCTTAAAATAAGACATCTTCATGCTCTATCATAAGCTGCACCACAAGTTTTTGCTGCCTCATGTCATTCAGGGTTGTCAAGGCGTTCTGCTCCGGCGGCTGCATGAGAGTCGGACCAAAGACGATGCCCAGGTTCTCAGCGCTCATTAAATTGTACTTTTCGAACATAGTTACCCTGAAAAATAGTAAACAATGAGTAAGTGGGTGAGGAATTATTGAAGGGCTCAACAAAAATATATGCTTAAAATGTCAAAGGGTTGATTTAAAAAAAAATTGTGAGAAGATCAACTTAAAGGGTCTATATCATGCAAATTCACATTTTTTTTTAGCTTTTAAGTGTATTATAATAATAGTTCATTATAAAAAAACAACCCCAAAGTGGTATTTTGATCCTTTCATGCATCTCTGAGCATTCCTCTAAAACTCTGAGTTTCAGCCCCTCACTTAAAAACGAGCAGGTCTTCACAATGTGATAGACCAGTGAGGAATAGAGTTAGCGGTGATCAGCTAGATGCTTTCATTTTATATGCACATCCATCTTTGCAAATATTTGGATGTTGTTTGTTTATGTGGTGAAATGCAGACACACTGCAGAGGCCAGCTCTAGGCTGACGTCACAAAAAGAACTGCATCCACGAGAAGCGAAAGGTGGAGCGTCGGAGATCTAGTCATCCCACATCCGTGTAGCTCAAGAAAATTACTCATATTTTATTTTAAAAAAATCATTTTTTAGTGCGTCAAAGTTAATATATCAACATATATATAGATGTGGTTTACTCTGAAAGGCTTAAGTTTAGAATGTTATAGGCCTTTTAAAATCAGACTTTTTTTTCACAAAACTGAAACTGGTTCAAGTTCAGATGGACATAAACATATGTATAAAAAGAAGTTTAAAGACAGACTCCAATGAAAATCGAGTTTTTGATGTTTTTAAAATGTTGTTGTGTCATTTTACTCATGATAGAAGACATATATAAAGACAATGAACTTTAAAATTGCTTTTCTGAGTGTTTATTTTTAATTAAAATCCCTGTGAATCAGGAGCACAGCAAAAAAATTGCTATTTTAAAAAGCTTGTAGCAGTAATGTAAGCGCGATAATCAGCAGGCCGTATAAATAGAGGGATGGTGGGAAATGGAGGTGGGCTTACCCCTTCCAACAGTTCCGCCCACAACTCAAAGGTGAATTTCTAATGAACTACTGTTGCTCTGCAGAAACGATGACCTTTTTTAAATGAAATTGTGGCTAAAAATGCAGCATAATCATGACTAAAAGATCACTGGGAATGCTTTTACAATAGAGGAAAAGATAATCGGAGCATGATAACTAAAACAAAACAAATAATTAGCTAAAACATTAAAACATTCAGTAAAAACATTAAAAATTCTACTTTTGTGTAACCCTTAGTAACAAATGACAAAAGTTTTATGACACTGTTAGTCCAACAAACGTAGTTGTTTCCAGGAAGTGACCGGCGTAAAGACCGATGTGTGATTTGGATATTAACTGACCTTCTGAGGTGGGCCATCAGGTAACGCAGTGTCTCATAGTGTGCTGGGGGGAGCTGAAGCAACCCATCATGGATGGCCTCCAGTCTGCATTCAGCATTCGGAATTTCTACCCAACACAGGAGGAAAACATCTTAGACTCAGAGAGCCGCAGTGTTGGAAGAACATCGTCATGAATTCAAACAAAGAGGAGCTCTCACTTGCAGCTTGAATAAATGTGGAGTACAAGTCAAAAGTAATGACAGGAATGGGGAGGTCTCTCAGGTAGAGTTTCAAAGCACCCGCAATTATGTTGATATCTGCATAGACACTGGCACTGATATCAACCTTCTCGCCATCTGTTGCCATAAATCAGACAATTGACTGAGATTAAACAGAGGAATAATTATGGAGGAAGGATCCAGATCCACAAAGACAGAGAAACCAGAGATCCTAACTGCGATTGACAAACCTCGGTCAAAGGACAGCCTCACATCCTCGATGTGTTCTGAGAAGCCAGACACTCTGTACAGACCTTCAGATTTCATACCTGCAACGGAGATTTATGTCTTTTAGGTGTCTTATCAAAATCAATCAATGACAGTCAAATAATCAAAATGACACATCTTACAGAAAAAAATTCTTGTCTCGTCTAGCGCTACTTCATTTTTCATTTTGTTCGATCCGTCGACTGATTACCTCTCAGCTCTATCTCCTGAATGCACATATCCACCACCATGGGTCGCATGGTGTTGTGAGCTTTGACGAGCGTGGTGAGGTCACAGCTGAACACTTTTTTTATCCTGCGCAGGTCAGGCTGACAGTCACTGGGAACCAGTTTGGAGCACTGTTTGTGTACATTCAGCCCACAATCTAGCACAGCAATATAAAGATAAACAAAAAGAGATTAGTCTCAGCAGAATCACCACGCCGGGGTAGGGCTGCAGCTTAAAAAGCTTTCCCATAGTCGGTGATAAACTGCTCAGTCAAACAGAACAGCTGCAGCTCCGTGTGCTGTGTCAAAAGTAGATAACAGCAGCAAGGGTGAGGCTTCCTGTTGCAGGTTTGGTCGCATGGAGCGTGTTGTGCTGCAGCACAGCTAGAAAGGGAGTTTTGCGGGAGATCTAATTGCAGATGGATGGGCTCCTCTAGAGTCATTCTTCAGAGAAATGTTTTGATTGCCTGAGCCAAGCTCACGCTAAGCGTGATCGTCGTTCACAGAGAGAGCAGGGCAAGAAGATAGGAAATGAAAAGAGACTCAAGACAGTGGGGGAGGAGGAATAACGCTCCTCTTTCCCATGCACACGAGGTGTCTGATGATACCAGTGTTCGCCTCTGGCTTATCAGCTTAGAAAATGTCTCAACAACAAACACTCTGTTTTGGTAAAGAGCAAAACTAGTGCACACATCAGTTTGAGGGCTGAGTTAGAGCAGGGAACTGAACTCATGACAGTCCCGACACCCCCCAGAGTTTTTATATGGAACCAATCACTTTGTTCAGCTATGTTCATCATTTTCATTATCAATTTGAAAAATCCTGTAAAAAATAAATACAATACTGAGAGATATCAACCTAGTCAGTAGTCTTCACCGGATTTGCTTGTTCAGCTCCGGAAGAGTCACGTACCGTTATGTGGGAATTTTGAGGAAACATGAACTTCTGAACTTAAAAATAATAATAAAAAAAAGAAGAACTTTGGGATTTTCTTCAACCAGAGTTTATTATGTATTCTAAATGTTAAAGCCTTTATATATTTAGTTGTTGAATTTTTTTACTACAAAAACTGTCGCAAATGTAGATTTTTGAAATAATGTGTAACAATAATTTAACAGTACAACAAGCTCTTCAATCCAATTTAGCAAATGTTTAATACAAACTTTAAATATTAAACTGAATTTGACATAAAATAACCACATTTTTGAAGACAAAAAAACAGTTTCTGAAAAGTTAGACATCTTAACAGTCCATTTATTTGTTTTCACTGCATTCAAATATTCTTCCATCAACTGCTTAGATTAGACTTTCTAACATTTAGCATTTGCACATTATTTAACACCACAACAGCAAAAACTATCAGAAAGATTTCTGCCCTGACATATGATGCTGAGGGTGTAAAAGACAGTTTGTGTGGAAAGTGAAAATACAAAAGCAAATTTGGCAGGATGAGCATTTTTAAAAACAGAATTAAATCTGTTAGAACATTAAAATGCTTCACTTCATGTTTTGTGAGAAACATACAAGAGGCTTTTTAGCAATTTACCAGCATAAAAAAATTAAAAACTAAGGGCGCAATCAATCCAACTGGAGGGGTTGTGAAACTGAAATGAAGGATATGTTTAAATCATATGTTTTTTTAATGTAATCCCAGATTTACATGACATGAAATCCCAAAGTAATCAGCCACATGGAATACTTATGTTTTATATTTACCTGAGCAGTGGACCCCCTGGGCGATAAGGCCCCACATGAAGTTTGCACAATATTCACACCAGTGCGGCCCTCGAAAGGTGTGTACCTGTGATCAAAAACACATTGTTTAGTACAAGTCAGTGCCCGCTGCAAACTGGAGAGTCACCCCCCCTCCCTCCCTCCTTGATAGAATGGATTACAATTAAAAAAAACACACATAGGACAGAGCCCCTTGCCAAATAAGAGCATATGTGTATGTAAAATGCAGCTTAAAGGATTTTCTGCAATGTGCATCTGCTGCTCGGCAACCAGAGCCATGCAGGCCAGCACAGAGGTAAGCCCTGAATGTCAAAATAACAGATGTAGACCAACTCTTTACTCTGCCGCCACTGATAAGATCAGAAATGGAGCCAAAGGTGGGTGCGTGTGCGCATGCACGCACCTCCAGTACCACTTTGAATAGGTATCAGTGGGCGAGTAAACGAAGACAACACATGGCAGGTGGCGAGTGGATGGTTTTAGTTGTGCTTCAAAGAAGGGGTGAACAAAAGAATGGGATCATTTTAACATGCCTGTTAACCTAAACACCAGATACAATTGCAAGAATGTTGAGTTACCCGGAGGCAGTGTCACAAAATTCCCCTTTGTAAGCTCAGAGAAAAACATAATTGTCGAACGCTTTTCAGAGGTCTCACAGCTGTATGACACTTTTTACCGAATTAGCCTGAAACAAAAACGACTGTGAGTGCTTTAAGATCAATAAAAACCAAAGCGTTCTGCTGCTAATAGGTTGTACAATAAAGCATCCATTAGTTCCCCTCACTGCATTTGAGTGTCAGCTGGATTTGTTCTCATCACAACAGTAGCAGACACTGAGTTAGCACAGACAAACATCCGCTTTTTGTTCATCTATTTACCAAACTGAAGGTTTTTCATTCTTTACCTTAAAGTTGTGGATCTTTTCATAAGAGCACTGCTTCTCAGGGGTGTCCTTCAGGGCACTCCTTCTCAGCAAAGGGGAGGAGATCTGCGGACAAGATGCCAGCAGTTTAATGGGCTTCCACAACAGAGTTCCTTTGCTCCCAAGTTTGACTCCTAGAGCCAAAGCCAGCAACTCCTGGTGCTTCCTCTCCTGTTTTTTAGCCTTGTGGGTAAGAAGCTCCACTCCTAAACCTCCTCTGTTTCCGTCGGCTTCCATGCCTGGCTCCCAGAGACTCTCCAGACTCTCTGCTGGAGAAAGGTGAGGAGACGGTATGTGAGTTCTGTACAGCGGACGCTGCTGGCAACAGCCCAGCTGGGAGGCAGGCGCTCCTCTTCACTCCTCTATGACCTGGGAGAGCGACGGGTGAGAGCCAGCACGTGTTTGAGTCTGCATCTGCTCTGAAACCAGTGGCATTAGTGAGCATGACAAGACGGAGGGGGGGAAGCAAAACGGGTAGTGGGCGGCCTGAGGGCAGGAGTGTGCCTCCAACAATGGTCCTCTTTCACACACCCAGAGAGGGAGGAGAGACAGAGAGAACAGTCCTTCATGGGAAGTGGCCGGGATGTTGGGAGTGAGGTGCTGTCAGGATGGCTTCGCACAGCTCAACAGCTCTGTAAAGCAGGATCAATAGTGCAGACGCCCTCTTTATAGCACACAACACACTCCTATTAGCACACTGCCTTCCGGCCAATTCACTTAGCTGCAGATAAAACTCCTCTCCCAGTGCAGTCTGTCAGCACAGGATCCTTTAAAGAGGTCACTCGCCTGTGCAAAGTCAGAGTCAAGACAAAGCCGAGGCAGTGAAGACGCCAGTCTGCGGGGATTCCCCACACTGCTGTCCAGACTGGATATTCTAGACACTACTGCTGCTCATCTCAATCAGTGGTCTAACAGAACCTCTAGATCTGGACTATTAACTGAGATTGGGAAAGATTAGTTCCTTAATCCCTATACAGTGTATAATCCACTAGTGCCCAAATCCAAGGAAAACCCCAAAGGAAGCTCATGTTGTTGGTCTGCAGACGTTTAGTTTTGTACCAGCGGGGGGGCTGCTGCCATATTTACCTAAACTGAACAGGGGAAGTTTTTCAGATTCCTTGTATTTCTTGAAAGATCATCAAGTGTAAATTAAATATGTGTACAAACCAGTAAACAGCAAATCTATTCACATTTTAGTTTCCTAAAGTCCATCACACTGTTGTTTCTCCGTGTCAGACTAAAACAAATGGAACTGCCATCGATTTATTGTATTTTGAAACCGTTTTATAACATTTAGATCCATTCGGTTAACAACTTGCCTCAGACGGATCAATCTGGTTGGATCATAGGAATGTAAATTGATTCATCAATTAAATTGATTTATCGCTACACCCTTAGAAAATAACTATATAAGACTTTTAAGAAGTTAGGGGGAATTTTAAATCTTAAAAATGAACTGATTAATTAGGCAGAAAGAAAGTTCAAAAGTTGGGAAGTGTGGGTTTTGTAATGGGAAAAAGCAGAGAGCAAAAGACCTGCAGGGAAAATGAAAGGCTGCCACACAAGCTCTGAAAAAATGAAGACTTTGTGAGTTCAGTTCATCCATTCTACGATGATAAATGAACTCTTAGCGGAAATGGTGACAGAACAGGTGAAAATCTTTGTCACCGTTGTTGACATTCTTTGACAAGGCCTACGCATGCCACGCAATTTTAGCTATGCGACTAAAGCTGCAGAGACGGATGACAAATAGACAACTCTCAGATATTTTTGCCCCTGGGAGGAAGGGAGGGATGGAGTGCAGAGTTGGCTGTGTTCTTTGTCTGCGGGCAGATGGCTTCTTGTCTCTTAAAGAAGAGCTTGAAAAAAAAGTGGGGGGGGGACACACAAAAGGTGGTCCAAACAACAAGCCCTTGCTTTAATTTCTGTAGCTTGACTCTTTTATTCCACCAAGGCTTTGTGAGGACACAGCTGAGTGAAGAACAGCACAGTTAGAGCGCACAACCACCCACAGCTTAAACAAAACAGCTCCTGCACCACAACAAACAGAAAAATGGACATGTGAGCAGAGCAGTAAAAGACAAAACAGACAAGAAACTGAGTCTTTTCTTTGAGAGCAGAATCAAACAATCAATGCTTTTGTGAATGAGGTTGAATAATAAATAGGGACTATTAAACAAGAAGAAAAAGTTTGCATAACTCTATATATTACATTGTACAGCTAAAAGTTGAACTTATTATGGGGTAAACTGCAAAAGCAAAGAAGTTAAAGTCTCCCTCCAACTATATATTTATTGTATAATTGTTCCCAGTGGTCTTTTAATTACAATTATGCTGTTTTTAGCCAAAATCAAAAAGCCTGTGTTGTTTTTTAAGAAATTGCCTGCAGTGTAGCAGGAGTGGTGTGGAATATAGCTCCGCTAATTTTCCCATCAGCCCTTTGTTTACACTCTTATCTCCTATACTGTAGTACGTCACAAGCCCAAGCTATCATTAGCAAAGACAAAAAAAAAAAAAAAAAAAGGCGAGCAATAGCAATATCAGATCTTTATCCAACTGCACAGCTTTGAGCAAGGTGCCAGCTCAGACAAGGAAAATGAAGACGTTAATGGATTTATTTTACTGCAAGTGGATGCATCAGAATGGAGCAGAGAAGGGGGGTTTGTCCTGCCCATGCCACTTGCTGAGTCACAAACTCGACCTTTTTTTCGGTTTTCCGGTTTTCATCTGGTCCAAATACATCAGAATTTAAACAAAGAAATACTCAGAATTGTTGGCTTAATATACATTATTTTATACCTGTCCTCCATTATGAGAGGAGAACACTAAACGCATTGTTTTCATTGGAGTGCATCTTTAAAAATAAATTCCAACAAAACACGTATTTCAACAATCCTCTTTTCAGACTTTTCTAGCCCACTAACATTGAGCCTGTATGGTTTCTTCCTGCAAATGCAGAGGAACTGAACTATTTATCAACTCAAACGCCCCTTTTCACCTCAGCAAGCACGTTAATTACACCAGTATCCACAGTCGGGGCATTATATAGTTATTAACCTGACCCAGAGTAAATACACATGAATTTTGTCAACACAGTGAAGCTACTGTGGCTGTACGGTTTCAGGGCGTGGCTGTAGATCTGGTAAACACAGTTCAAAAGGCAACCACAGATGTGAGCTGAGAAGCCAAGTCTCTGCTTCTCAGGCGTGGGATCCCTGAGCTGACAGAAGACAGCTTCTTTCCCTTTTGAAGGTGACAAGCAGGTGGCTTTCAAGCTGACAGTGTGCCAGTATCACAGCAGATTGAGCTGAGGAGCCTTAGGTGCAAATTCTGGATCAGTTAAAAAAAAAACAAGGTCATTGACTGAATGATACAGCAAGATGTATGTTTGAAATTTGTTTGCAAAAGAGAGGTTATTGAAGAATTCTTCTTCTTAAAACAGTTTCAGACATCAAGTCAAGCAGTAAATCCAGCTTGGAGGATTACTGCTTGACTGGATTCAATAATGCATTGTTTTTTAAGCAAACAGAGATTAGCCTGCATGTTTTGGTGAGTTTGGGAGCAGCATCTACACCATAAAAGCACTATGTTTACCGACCCAAAAAACAACAAAAAAAGGAATTTAATGAAAATAATAAATGATGCTTCATTCTTCTATTTGTCCTCGACTGTCTCTCTCTCGAGTGACAAACTCAGCTGACATTCCTCAGACAAAAAAAAGTCCCCATAGCAATAAATCACGAGATAGTTCAAAAAAGAGGGAAGGATGAAGGAAATGAGAGCTTCTGCTAATGAAAAGAGCTGACCATTAATCTCTTCAAAAGAACAGGTGGAAATAGCTTAACACTGCCACCTAGTGGAGAGACAGCTCAGTCATGGTCCAGACTTCCTCGATCCTGACTAACAAATCATTCACAGACTCTAATCAGACGACAAGCTCTTGAGTGCCAAAGAGAACAGTGCAAAACATTGTGTCTGATATGGATGGCAGGCAGAGCAAAGTCCCAGCTCCCTTCGGTCATTATTACCTTTCAGTGTAAGCAACGAACCATGGCAGCAGTGAACACACCCAAAGGCAACGCAGGATTACGGACATCTCACTCACAAACAGAGTCTCTTAGAAGAAGTCCTGATTCCGCTCTTAATGCATAAGAAATGTTACCATAGCAGAATTTAAGGGAGAGCAAAACTGTCAAAGAAAAATAAATATACAACTGTGTACGCTTTTATACAAAAATGTATCCCCAAAATAAGGAAAACTGGTTATTATTTTGAATATCTTTCAAAAATAAAGAAAACTTTGCTTTCAAGCAGGTTGTATACCTTCTGTCTGTTCATGTAATCCCAACTGACACTTAGATCAAGGCTCTACGGGTTCTGCACCATCTGTTACACAAATCCTTTTTTGGTTGCGTCACAGAAGATTCCTTGTGGCTCTGAGGGCATATTTGTAGTGCGCCCTGATGGACTCTAAACATAAAAAATGCTACTTCTGATGACCTGAACAGCTATAAAACTCACCCTTTCCTCCCTCTGGAAGGTGACCCTGCGGGGTTCCGTGCGTGCACGGCTCAGCCTGTGCACCATCTTGTCTTTGATCAGAGACGTATAACCGAGATGCTCATAGATCGGGTTCGTGGTCATTTTGGCAATGTACTCCGCCGCCTTGGTCTCGATGTAAAGAGTGATGAGGGCGTCCGTTACCAAGTCATGAACGGACTCGAATCTCTTCTCTCCAACAAAGTGCTTCCCATCATAAAACAACCTGTAGTTGAGTGTCTGATCTCCAAACCTGGAGTAAATGAGCAGATGTAGTAAAATAAAAAGCTGTGAAGTAAACATGGTGCTGCTGATAGAGCTAGCTTTAGAACATTGGTACCTTAAGGCCAAGGTGTGAGTCCCCGGCTGTCTTTGACTCTCCCTGATGAGATAAGCACCCTCCACCCCAGCCAGAAGTTGATCAGCATACTCCCGTGGAATCATGCCATGAAATCTAAAGACAAAACTGAGCCATATCTCTCTTCATAACAGTAAAACATCCAAAACAAGTAAGTTCCACTTACTCTCTGCCATAGTATTTAGGTCTGGTCTCCATCTGTAAACCAGAGGAGGAAATATTACAATTAAGACTGTGTGAAATATAGAGGACTCCAAACCACAGGCTCAATGATCTCCATCTGTGCCTCTGCATCTGTTCTCAGCCACCAAACCATAAAGCCAAAGAACTGAGTGGAGATAAATTAGAGGTAACCCAACAGCAGGTAGAAAATGGCTAGCAGCAGAAAATTCATATCAAACGTTTAGTTTGAGGGATTTGACCCTTTTGGATGGGAAATGTTTGCATCTGGATGTGATTTTGTCTGTGTCCACTCTGCACTATTGAGAAAGATGCTTGTGGACCAAAGTGCTGGAAATGTTACACAGAAAACAACATCAGGACAAAAAAAATAAAATAAAAACCACAAAAAAATAAACGAAACCCCCAAAAATCTACTGTCTCTTCCATAATTTACTCCAAGGAGCTGGTTTAAAAAATATTGTAACTGGAGTCAAATCAGATCATAAAGTACCCACTAGTTGCCTTTTTATGGAGAAAATATAGTATCACACAGATTTGCGAGTGTGTAATTCTTGATTTGTGTGTGACTTTGGATATGTGCGTGCGTGATTGTTGATTTATACAATACATGATGTGCATAAGTACAAAAATGACAAAGTAAAAAAAAATACAAAATACAATTTACACATGCACAACTTAAAATTACAACAGCTTGAATCTAACTAAACGCACAAATCTTTAAAAATTATGCACAAATTGCTTGTTACGCACACACAAAACCGCATTTATGCACAAATTTCCTGTGGGACTCTTTACACATCTCCAAGAAAGAAAAGATTCGTGTGTAAGTAATACGTTAAAATGCTGCTAGAATGCATCAGAGTTTTCTTATCAGCCGCTTTAAATGTGAGTGCAATTTTTATCTGGTGAAACTTGACATTTTCCCACTTTCTTAAAGAGATTTGCCCTGATAATAAATATTAAAAAAAAGCCTACATAAGCATTTAAAAAATACTCAACACTAAATTGCAGCAATACCAACGTGAGGCCCTTCTAAAACACACACAGAGCGGAAAGGGTTGATCAGGCCACCAACCCACTCCGATCTGCAGCTGCTTAGAAGGGTCCGGCACCGCCTGCTATCCCTGTGACTGTTGATCAGGGGAAGGAGCGATCAATTCTGGAGAATACTTTCATAGGGAAAAGTATTTTTAAATGCTTATTTAGACTTTGTTATATTAATTATCAGGATATCAGGCTATGAACTCTTTCTTCTTAAATTTTTTTCTGTTTCTGAATTGCACTGCTCCAACGTCACTCCATATTTTTAGTTTACTTTGTTCGGCTGGTTTATCCATCTGCATTCACAGTGTAGATTAACCACACCAAGGTTGACTTGAAAAAGAAATAAAATTCTTGTTTTCATGCAAGTTTTGCTTGCTTTAGATCACAACAGAGGATCAGCCCAAACCATGAAGTGTCAGAGTAAACCCATAATGTTTTAGACTAACCACCCTGATATAAATCTTGAGGGAAAAAAAGTTTCAATATTTATGTGTAGCAATTTTTAGAAATAGTTTTACCTACATCATGTGACACTTATTCCGATTGTTCAGATATCCTGACCTCCTGCCCACGCACTTTGCAGATGATAGCAAAGCAGCTTCCATAATGGATTTGCTCAACATGTTGAAGTATCACTTTGAGCTCACCCAGTAATGTCACAAAAACCAACTCACAGTTTTTCTTTGCTCCTGACAGTGGGAGATGATGCAAAAAAAGGATGCTAGACACGTAGCAGGTTTTGCAGATTAGTTCGAGTTCAGTTGTCTTGCTGTGGCTGCATGACAGATGCTGGACGGTATTCCAGGCAAACCTGGCAGAAAAAGGCTCACAAAACAGCTTGCTTCTAAGCAACTTTTACCTCTTCAACTTTCTTTTTTATCTTAACCATCTTCACCTGTATTTACTTAAATCTGCTTTTGAGTTAATTCGAAAAAAAAGTTGAGTATTGTATTATTTTATATAACGCTGTGGTGTATAGGTGTATTAAAGCAGTCAATCACGAGGCATCACAGAAGAGTTAAAAAAAACTGCCACTCCTTTCAGGTTCCCAGTGACTAATCTGGTTCTTAGTGAGATTTATTTCCCCTCCTAATACCTTAGAAAAACAGTTTTGGTGCAGGAGTAGCATGGCTCCAGACTGGTTTAGGATACAGAAAGGAAAAATATAAACTAATGAGGCCATCAACCGCTTTAGTATGTTTTTGTTTCTTACCAAACAATACGAGGTGACATAGTTGTATAATAAAAATGCAGATAAGATTCATGGTTTACTTGCATGACCACTGGATTAGTTTTCCATTACACGCCCTATTTCAATCCCACAATTTTTTTTGGCGCATATTTTCCTGCTAATGTCAAACTGTGTATTACAAGAGTTGGAACATTTATCAACTAGTCTAATAATTACTGCTTGAATTATTACATCTGGAAAAAAAATCCTCCCAAGTGTAAAACATACATTTTGTTCCTTCTTTTCACGTTACTCAGCCTTTAAGCTAACTTAGTTGATCTGTTTTTTGTTTTTGTTTTTTTATTTTTTTATTTAAAAGAGATGTACTAACCTCCTGAGGACATGTGACCCTCTTTGGTTTTGGGGCCTCCTGCTGTAGCTGGTACACTGACAACAGAAAGCAAAAACACTGACAAGATTTGTCAATTCTTATGAGCTATAAACAGAATAATATGATGCTCCATAATTTTTCCATTTGCTTTGGTAAATAAACGTTGTAAATATATCAGACAAGGAAAAAAACATTTTTATTGCACATATATAGAAGACTTCTGGGCAAAATCATATTTTTTGTCTTCAGGTACTAACAATTTCATGACAAAATGTGTAAAAAGTACAAATTTGGTACAAGTATGTGCGCAACTTGCTGTCATTGTTATGAGTAGGGGCCACAGACATTAGGGGACATTAGGTGATGCAAAGCATTCATCTTTCCTGCTCATGTAAATATTTAGGGAACTCTAAAAATCTCTTTTTTATTGTCAAACTTCATTATGGATTTAAGACCTTTCAGCGTCCTCTAAGCTTTCAACCATAGTGTATGCAAAATTTCTGTTGAAATCCTCATGTTAAATAATGATACCTTGTTTTTTGTTGACTAAGATATGCAATATGTTTGAATAAACACAAAATGTGCACCCTTTTAGTAAAAAAGACTGATGTGCTATAAAGCAAACTGATATATTAGAAGTGTGCAAAAAATGTGAAAATTGGTTTAAAATCAGATGAGAATAATCCATAATAAAGCATTTACAATAAAAGATTTATTCTGTTTAATAAATCCATTTGTCCCTTCTGCATTAGGACCATAAATATCTATTATTTAATTTTTAAAAAACCCTTGGTTTAAAGCCAGTCTTTTGAAAACAAAAAATACAGTTATTGTAGCTTTTGAGTACAGAATCTGTTGTTTGTGGCTCAGTCTTCTCTCTGGCAGATTCTCCTAGCAGGGGAAGGAAGACTCCTCATTGTGAATGATTGTTGACTGACTTAAGCCAACTAGCAAGATCTGGATATCGTCCATTTCTATCACACTGACATCTCTAAAAATATCTTCATAGAGGGCCAAAGGATACAGATGGATGACTTCACTAAAAGGCAATCATTGGAAAATTCCACATTTTGCCCTCTGACTACTGGAACAGATTAAAGTAAATAAAGATCCATAAATTGCAATTAGTTTAATGTGTATCACACAAACTCACAAGAGTCCCAGTATTTCACCAGTGAGAGAAAAAGTGGAGCTCATTTTAGCTGATCCTTTTTGCAGGTAGAAAATCGTATTTTCTGGGGTGCCGGTAACCTATTTTACTCAGGAATCTACTGATTTGCATTTGTTGAGTGAACATGCTTTGTGGGCGAATGTGTCTTTTGAGTATGTGTGTAGCCCTTTGGAAAGTGCAATGTGCACAACAAGACCTAATTCTTCAGAGTAGAAATTTCTCATGTAAAAAGTGTCCAGATTACGAACAGATCTGAGAACATTCATAGCCAAAAAGAAAAAATAAATCACTCCATTTCATTTAAAATTATCTACTCACAGTAGGACTTCCATATAGGCGGCTGATAATCATCAGGGTCTGTAAAACATAAAAATAAAGAGCATTAATATCTTAACCTCTACAATGTGAATGTTCTTCTTTTCTCACTAGAAACATAGTATCTTCTTTAATTATTGTGTTAAGCAGGAGCTTGTTGTCACCACTATGTCAGTGTTGTTTATGTCTTTGCTATAGTTACGCATATGGCTTTACGCTGCACAGCTACCACTTGAGAAAGTAAAGACACATTTAATCATTGAGTCACCTTCAGGGCAATCAATAAGGTTTTTTTGTGTGTGTTAAATGTGCTCACACACATGATCTATATTAATCTAATGCAGGAGCCAGAAAACACAACATCGTATTATCAAGATCAGAGAAAAAGCCAGTCAGTCAAAGTTGAGAGAGGAGAACTAAGAAGAGGTGCTTCAGCAGTATGTGTTTACAGGGTGGACTTTGCTTGTCTGGTAATCCAAGATTAGGAGAAGCAAAGATACCTGCTCTGCAATATTTAATAACATGACACTCCTAAAATACACCCTATTTCTGACATTCACTACTGCAACAGGCTATTACGAAAACAATAGTGCTCATTTTTACAACATGAACTGTATTATGTACACCTTGCTAGTACCAAGTTGGACCCCCTTTCGCCTTCAAAATGGCCTTAATTTTTTGCATAAACCCAACAAGGTAATGGAAACATTCCTCAGAGAGTTTGGTCCATATTGACATGACAGCATCACACAGTTGCTGCAGATTTGTCGGCTGAGCATCCATGATGCCGATCTCCCGTTCAACCACATCCCAAAAATTCTGTATTGGGTTGAGATCTGGTGACTGTGGAGGATATTTGAGTACAGTTAACTCGTTGTCATGTGTAAGAAAACAATCAAAGATGATTCCAGCTTTATGAAAAGGGGCATTAGAAATCAAGACACAACAGACCAGTTTTCCAATCTTCTTTTGTCTAGTTTTGGTGAGTCTGTGTGAATTGTAGCTAGCCTCAGTTTCTTGTTCTTAGCTGCCACTCACTGGATATTTTCTCTTTTTCAGACCATTCTCTGTAAACCTTAGGGATGGTTGTGGGAGAAAATTCCAGTAGCTCATTAGTTTTCGACAGAAAAAGTGAGTTACTCTGGACCAAGTTTGCTTAATTTGGTCTGGATTGAGTCCTGAACCTTGGTCTGTATTCAGACTGCATTTCAACCAGACATTTTAGTTTCAAACTAAAGCCGGTAAGCAAAACCAGGTGACTACAGACCTTTTCAGACATTGGACAGGAATTACGAAGGCAAGGCAATGCCCTCGTGTATATATATATATATATATATATATATATATATCATAATTACATTAATATCATTTTAGATATTTTTTCAGTGTTTTTTTTTTTTTTATGACCAGTGACAACGTCCCTTATTTAATCTAACGAAAACAATTATAAGTGATGGGTAACCGCTGTAACTTAAACACAAACAGGTTTTTAGGTAGTGGGTGTTACGGTTTTGAATGGCGAGGTTATGAACTGCATTCAAAGACCTTGCATACTGGCTTGATCACCTCTTGTTTAAGATAAAGAGCTTATTTGGCCCAGTGAATTCCATTGTGAGAAACCGCATCCCTTTGCATCTGCAAGACTGCAACCTGAGCTGATAGCAGCAACTTAAGAAAGTGCTTTTTATCCCAGCAGATGCACTGCAGCACTGCACTGAGGGTTTCCCAGAAGAGGTTCTGTGCAGCACTGAAAATAAATAAATAAAAAAATAAAAACTACAACAAAGCAGACAGCCTTGACGGAAGCTGTGCTGAGCTGTACAGAAAGAACCAGCTAAACAGAACTTCATGGAGAAGTGATTTTCAAAATAAAAAAATCACCTTATGAAGATGAATGTTAGATTGTCACAAAAAGGATAAAGAAGAAGGCCATAAAAATATGTTAATTCAGTCTTCAATTGGTAACATTAAATTCTCTACCTTAAGTTCTCTTCCTTCATCTCTTCATTCTTAATCTCTACTTGTGATGTTCCTTTCGCATGGAAATGTGCCAAAGTTATTCTGCTACACAAAGGTAGAGATAGTCAAAATGTAAATAATTACCAACCCATTTCTATCATTAACAGTGTGTGAAAATTTTTGAGACTATTATTTTTAATCAACTGTCAAAATGTATTTCTTCAAATGATATCTTATCTCAGTTCCAATCTGGATTCAGAAAGCATGTTCCCACTACTACTGCGCTTATGAAACTCACCTAATACATCGCTCTTGTGGTTTAATTCTTATTGTCATCATTGCTGTCAGTGTGTTTCACTTAGGGAAAGCTTGTCCAATTTTACACTACTAAACAAAGGCATCCCTCAAGGATGCTCCCTTGGGCCATTATTATTTTCTATTTTTATTAATGACCTGCCAAATTGCTGTTCAAAATATAACTTTTTTGCAGATGATGCAATTGTTTATTGTTTTAAACCAATTATCACAGAGATTAATGTTTCTTTGTGACATGATTTTGACTCAGTACAACGTTGGTTGAACTCTAATAACCCTAATATTAAAATATAAAATATTTTTATTTCAATTTGTCTCCTCTAGTCTTCCGCATACATGACTCATTATTGCACATTATTTGATAGTTTAGATTGGCTATCACCATCAGGTAGACGACAATTTCATTGGTTACAGTTTATTTCTAAGTGTATCTTTTTTGACTTCCCTCTTGATTTAAACAGTATTAGGTAGCTTATACTTCACAACATAACTCCTGTGCTGAGAATTAACAAACAATCTGGTAAACATGCATTTTGTTTTAAGACACCAAATGATTGGAACAACCTCCCTCAATCTTTGAATTCTATACAATTCTTCCCAGCATTTAAAAAACTCTTGGTTCAGCTGGTTCAACGCATGTCTCTGTTTTTAGTTTTCTTATTTTATATTGTCATAATTTTCACGTGTTATTCTTGTGTTTGTGTCCCATTTTTTTAAATGGAAGTCACTGCCCTCTGCTTTGTAAGTTTTTGTTATGAATAGTGATCATGAGGTGTATTGTGAGCCAGTGGGTTGTGTATGAATGTGTCTGAGTGTTGTGTGTCATCTGTTGTCAGTTTTTCTTTGCTGATTTTTATTCTGCTATGCTTGTTAGAATTTGTTTGAAGGAGGACCCTCTCGAAAACGAGACGTTTCATCTCAAGAGGCGGTATCCTCCCATTTGTGATTGAAATGTCTAAATAAATCAATAAATAAACCATGCAGCAATCATCTGATAGCCAAAAAAGGCTTGAGCGCACAAACTAAAATGTACTTCGCAAGTCATGGAACTATGATATGAATACCACAGAGGAGAATATGACATACTTAATTAAAATCTGTATGATCAAAATTTGTGACATTAAAGTGATGCAAAAGAAGAAGAAAAGGAGAGAGGGTGGTTTCAGGAGTTGAGCAGATATATCAAACAAAGGTCGAGTTGAGAAAGAAAACTGTTCTAGCAAATACTGCAAGGAAAGGTCCACCAAAACAACAGATAAAGAAAGATAAAGATCACAGTTTTTAGAGTGCACCAAGTCTTCTTGAGTCAGCCAACTCATGGTTTTCAACAGGTTCACCCCTGGAACTCTGAATTCCCTTTTTTTTATCCGTGTGGTGATGCAAGACACCTGCAAGAAGTTAGAAAATACTCCATTTTTTTAGGTTAATCTAAATCTGTTCCAAATTGCCAACTAAAAAAAGAGGACACGCCAGCATTTATGTTCTTTGGGCTCAAACAGGTAGATTTGAGTAAAGGAAGACAGTAAAAATCTTTCTAAAATACATATTTTTTCCAGATAAATTGGTTGTTAACACAGTGCCAGAAGAAAACTTGACAGTGAATTTGAACTTCATAAATAAATATGTGTTAGGCAAAATGGGGGAAAACTGGATAATTATTGTTAAAATGAATACCGGTATGTGTTGGGGTTTTTGACTGACTTAGTTCAGAAAAGACTAATGAGTTGTAATTGGTTCTGAGGTGTGAAGCCAGAAGAAAATGAGGACGAGGCCTGATCATCAAGCATGCAGACAAGACTAAATCATCTGAGGAAATTAAAACATTCTGTTTTTACTCATCCCCATCTCTGTCGTGATTTATTAAATCCATTGAACTGTGTAATGAATAAAAAGACTGTCAAAAGTAAACATTATAAATTATTTATGTTTTATATAGATAGATAGATAGATAGATAGATAGATAGATAGATAGATAGATAGATAGATAGATAGATAGATAGATAGATAGATAGATAGATAGATAGATAGATAGATAGATAGATAGATAGATAGATAGATAGATAGATAGATAGATAGATAGATAGATAGATACATACATACATACATACATACATACATTCATACATAGATAGATAGATAGATAGATAGATAGATAGATAGATAGATAGATAGATAGATAGATAGATAGATAGATAGATAGATAGATAGATAGATAGATAGATAGATAGATAGATAGATAGATAGATAGATAGATAGATAGATAGATAGATAGATAGATAGATAGATAGATAGATAGATAGATAGATATCAGCAAATTATAAGAACATCATATTTTCATATTTTATGTGATTTTTATCATGTAATATAACACAAACAGGTAAAACTGCTTCTTTTTGGAGATTAAATACAGCTTTCACTAAATATAAAATTCTACAGACTCCCCTACAGATCAGTCTGAACCACTGCAGAAGAATTTTGTGGACTGTTTGCAAAATGAGTCATGATGGTCCAGATGAAACTTGTTCATTTGAAGCATTCCTTTGTATGCAGATCAAAGCCTCAACTGACTAAAACTAGCTAACGCTTTGTGGATTTGTAAGATGAGTTTCAGGTAGATTAACTGCCAAACTCATTACTCGCAGCAGGCTGCATCAATATTACTGTAAAACTGAGCTGCTAACCTCTGTTGAATTTTCATCTGTTCCACGCTGTAAATGCAGGCATTTGTTTGCTAAGCTGCAATCTTAAGTGAAAACTGAGTGCAGAATTTCAAAAAAAGACTGGCTCATGCTTAAATCGTTTCACAAAGTTATGCCATAGTTGACTTTTTTACAGCTAAAAGACAATTCAGGTGCCCACAATTTCTGACTGCACTTTTTGAAAATGACATAAAATGTAACTCAAAAGGGAGGCAGACGCTTTAACAACAATTGCTGCTGCACAACCTCTCTGTTCCACTATGAAAGTATGACTAAATAGCATTCAAGCTCATTTTGCTGATAAATGAACATCCTGTCTTGGAAAATAAATGGTTAAATGCCGATGCTTTGTCACTGCAGCTTTTCTAAGGAATGCAATTTCGCCTGGTCGGCTGCCAAATACTTTCCTTTAAGCGTAATTCTTACGGCAAATTACATTTTAGTCTAAAATTCTGCAGCAGCTTTGGCCAGATGTTAAAAAATGTGCTCAAGGGGTCATTTTTTACATTGATGCATAAACAAAAGCACACGCACAAACATGAACACAAAAATTCAAAGAGCATCAAAAGGAATTTGAAAGTAGTTTAGACTGCTTCTGTGGTGATAGGAGTCTGCAGCTGCCAGAAGCGTGTTCTCCAAAAAAAGAAACCAGTACGGTTTTAATTTGGGTTGTCCTCTGTTACACACAAGTCAGAAATACTCAATATTGAAATTACCAGAAGGTATTTGCTTTAATGACAAAGAGAATGCCTGATGAATAAAGATCGCAGTAAGACTTTTATCCCAGGAGATAATGTCTACTCTGGAAAACACATGGAAAAAGCGCTTCAAACTGGAAGGACTTTTGCAGGGGTACTTTAATTACATGCCTGATAAAAGCTCAGCTTCTGAGTTTGCACAATATGCCAACCCTAAAACAGCTGATCCTGGCAAGCGTCCAATCACGACTGAACAATGTGCCACTGTGTTTCTCCTCAAAGAACTCTTGTTTTTACCGATTCACCCACAAAATGTTTGTCTCACATAAATGAATTTGTGTTTTCTCATTTTGAGGTTCATCTCCCATCTCCAATGTGGAACATCAAGATGAATTACAGTCCAGAATGCCCACATGGGACACAAAAAGCAACAAACAGAAGCAGTTCTCTGTGTGGGTCAAAATATGGAGAGCATACATATGGCTTCATCAGCAGCTTTGGAGTCAATCTAATAAGCTAGCACTAACATGTGCAGCCTGTTCTTGTGCTTTTCTTACCCACTGCCTGACCACAATAATACTTCTTAGATGTTTCATTGAAGATGCTGGTCTGTTTGTGGCCCAAATCAGTTAAAACTGACAACACATTAAAGACGTGGTTTGTTTTTGAGGTGTCTGCATGCTTTACTACAAAAATAAGGCCAACTTGGCTCTGAAAAAAAAACGTTTTCTATTCTGATATAATGAGTTGCTCTCAATTAAAATAAAACTGAAGATCAATAAACATTTTTACAGCAGCCACTGGTAAATGTAGAAGAAGTACAAGTAAAAGAGTTGTAAGTGAGTGTAGTTTTTGTCAATATTATTGTGACGTGGACAGATGACAGGTAGGAGTTCCACAAACAGATATTTGTGGTCAGTCACCTGACTTTTGTCTTGTACATCCATGCCGGGCTGTATTTAGGGAATGCCACATCCAATGAGAGTCTGTGGAGAGCAGCTATAAAGTGAAGCAACATTTAAGGAATGTTTCAGTTGACTACAGGACAGTAAACCGTGAAGTGATTTTTCTCTTTGTGACACTCGACCTTCATCTTTATTTAGTCTCTTACAGAAGCAACAATAACCAAACTATTAATCTTTTGCATAATTTTGAATTTTCTTTTTTTTAAACACTATAAAACCCCACTCCATACTGTGGCATTTTTCTGTTATTGGAGGACAGAATGAAGGAAAATTAGGCTAAAAATTACATTTCTGAGTATTTCTTTATAGAAATCATTTTAAATCAGGAGAAGACAAAAAACTTCTTTGGAAAAAGAGTTTGTTTGTTATGTAAAAAAATATGCTGAGCAGGACACAAGCTTACTGCTCCGCTCCATTCCGATGCACTCCATTCGACTTGATCCAAGTATGTCTTTGCTGTCTTCGTCTGAGCTGGGAACTGGCTCAAACTTGTAGCTATTTTAGCTAGATAGCTTTTTTGCTTGTTATTTTTGTTGCACAGATAATGAGTGTGAGGGGCTTTAAGCAAGCAGGAGAACATGTTAACAAAGAGCTCTCAGTAACGTGGAACTATGTCATAGTCGTATAATAAACAACACAGGTTTTTGGATTTTGGATAAAATCGGAATAATCATAACAAAAAGACAACTGGGAACGCTTTGAAAATAGATCAAAAGATAATTGGGAGGGACTTTAAAAGGTTTTTAGAAAAACTTGCCCAAATCTCATAAATCATGGTAGTATAGGTATTAGTTTCAGTTTTTTTACTACCTTTCACACATACAAAACTTGGAACTTTTCACATTAAATTAACTAATATGGTTTAATAAGTACTTTGACCGAAACTTGATGCACACTATGTGGGAAATCTCCGTTTTTCAGGCTGAGTTTTTACAAAACCCTTTTTCCTTTTTTTTAAACCGTTATTATCTGTAAAAAAACAAACAAAAAACATTTTACAGACGTGCAACATGCAATGTTTCACATGAAACCTTTTGCTCAATAGAAAAAAAATTGATAGTTTGTGGCCATTTGAACAAATTTAACTAATTAAAGATTAATGAGAGGACGCTTACAGGAAATCGTTCCTTTTAATTTGAGCAAAATAAATATCTTTGAAGCGTTTGGATCCATGTGCAACTGATTTATTAACGAAAGTAATCAGACATGGGCAAGGCAGGACATGGTCAAAACCAGGCAAGGGTCAGGATAAACTGGGTGACCACAGAATAAACACTCAGAATGCATGCAATAGCAAAACAAGACTTCACACTGCGCTCTGCTCAGTGCCAGTCTAAAGACTGTTTGTAGATTGCAAACACATGATGAGGAACAGCTGGTGAGACCTGGGAGCAAAGGGCAAAGGCTGATGGGAGATGAAGTGAGGAAAATACTCAGGAGATGGCTTTCTCTGGTTGTCGGAGAAGGAGATGGAAGTTAGAGCCCTAACAGACTGATACAATGTGATATATAATTTCACAGAACATACAATAAGACAATACAACCATTTTATGATTTAACTCAGACAATCTTTCCTGGACACTAACAATAAAAAAGCTCAAGTTGTCTTTTTTCCAGCAGGAAAATAAGTTTATCAACAAATATTTGTTTTTAGCTCCAGTGTATTGATACAAAATGCTGTGTTATCAGAATGTTTCTGACTTCTTCATGTCATTCAGTTATAACAGATGTGCAGAGATAAAACATGCACTGGGTGTAGATTTTGATTACCCTTGGGTACATGTAGACAAACAAAGATGACAGCATAACATCATTTGGGAGACGATTTATGTAAAAGAAACAAAAAAAATCCTATTTAGAGCAATTTTTTTAGCTGGCGTAAGCTGACCAGATAATATATGACAGGTGTGAGGCTTTCGTTCAGGGGTGAGCATGTTTGATTCAACCCAAAAGAAAAAAAAGCAAGAAAAGGAAAACCTTAGGGATCAGGAATGAGAACACGTGTAAAATCCGTGCGGAACATGCTTGTTTCCTAACCGATGCAACCAATCACAGTGACAATTGGTACAACTCCATGTGCGTGGCAAACCCTTTATGAATTACCCTGCAGAGCAAGAAAAACTGACATGTCCTTTGTAGGACTGGCAACCTGTCTACTGCACACTCTCCCACCCCCCCAAAACCCCTCCAGCTCTGAAGTGGATAAAGAAAAATGGAAAAACATGTTGAGGCAAATTGCAACATTTACAAGAAACATTTGCAAAATCATGTTTAGCAAACAGCATCTATGTAAGTACATGGATGGAACTCTGTTCCTCTGATGAGTTTTTTTATGATTTAGGTCAAACAGGGCTTGAAATGTTTGGATTTTCTTTAACCTTCCAAAGGGTTCTGGAAAGTGGTACATCCTGTTGTGCCTTTACATTGCAAGAACATGCAGGAACGTCTCTGTTCTCCAAAAGCAGCCAGCAAACCTAATTGTTGAGAAACAAAAGGGATGAATGCTGCCAGCCAAGTTTGAAACGGTACAAAAATGGTCTAGTCTAGGAGGAAATGCATCAATAAATCAATGTTTACTTCCTTAAAGTAATTATTGTGAGAACAATCAGAGGCATGGGGCAAGTTCAATGAATAAACTTTGTTTTTTGCACAATTCTCAAAATAAAATGCCCAAAAAGACATTGCAAAATCAAGAGCAGCCCAAAAAACCCAAAACCCAAAACAAGACAGAAATTCACTTTAGAATGATATGCCTCATAGACGAGATTATTGAAATGTTGTGTCTTCTTCCAAAAGAGCTCGGCACAGAAATAATAACACCCCTGCGACAATTACTCCAAACTTGGCAGCAGCGCAGCTTGTAACCCCTGATAATTACATTGCAAGTCCAACTGTAATGACAACTCTCCCAGGCCACGGAAAGACAAGACTTTCTTCTCAAAGCATCAGTGGTCAAATGCGGCTCTCTGAAAATGCACACATGATATAATGTTTTGTGAGGCGTGCGGTTACCACAGGCTGGATGAACTTGGAAATGATTGTATGTCCCGCCCACATGGGCAGCACCTTGGGAAATGTGACGCTGTAATGTGGCCTGGCTGGGATGCAGAGACAGTAAAACAAACACTGTGTTTTTCTACCCTCATATCCTTCTCCCTGGGATAAAAACTTCCACATCTAGCTTTTCCTAGAAATATCCAACTCCAAAACTATGTGCGTGCCTTAATGTGACATTTCCTTTCTTATCATCGCAAAAAAAAACATCTCGCCGCTGCTGGGTTTTGACATTCTTCTGGCAAATATGAGCAGCTCACTGAACCAAAAGGTTTCTATTTGAGCAGCTGAAAATATAACTTTTTTTCTCATTCTGCAAAGTCACATTTTAGACCAGAATTTTATGTCTGCACTTCAATGGATAGCAGCTTCTTACATGCAAAGAAGTGCAGGAGTTTTGTGCTCACTTCAGCACTTTGGATTGTCTGATGTCACTCCAAAACTGCATTCCAGATTTTTTTCTCTCCTTCCTCTCGTTAAATCAGAGAACATCTCACTCTGGTGTGTGTGGAAAAAACGGCAGCCAAGCAGGTAGAAGGTCAGTAAGATTGGCAGTTCAATGATAACAAACACTGAAGGAATCCCACAATGTTCCCAGACTCCAGCACTGGTTAATCCACTGCTGCTATTTCTGAAAGCTAAAGCTTTTCCATGATTCTCCAAAGACTATGTTATGAGATGTACACTTCTGAGACAGTTAAAAGACAATTCAAAATAATGTTTTCTTCTTTTAATCCAAGAAAAATGAAGCGTTTGAATGACTTTATGTAAAAGTTTGGTAATAGCAAATAAAGGAAGTAGTTATACATGTCATATGAAATAATAAAAGCACAAAATTGGGTTTTAATGTAGACAAATAAACTCAGATTTAATTCCCATTGAGATTAGTTTTTTTCTTACCAGATGACATGGATGAACCTGAGAGGCTGGAGTTGCTGGATGCTGCCATTCCAGCCAGTTTTGCGCCTCGATCACTCCCGTTCGACCAAAGTGGGCTCACGGCTCGGCTGCGGCGGTGCCTCCATGTCACTCCGTTTCACCTCAGATCACTTCATGTTTCCTTTCATCCTGAACCCCCTCCGTCTGAAGTATCCCTTCCCCTCGGCTCGATTCGCTGTGCGCCTCGGCGTGGAGCCGCTGCCGCATTCACTGACGCTGCAGCCGCAGGAGTGCAGACAGGCTGCAGGAACACGTTCGGTGGATTATTCGGCTTTCCGTGACACTCAAAAGAAAACGCGTGGGTCTGTGCCTCGAAAGGGAGCTATGGTTTAATGTGCGGTTGTAAGGAATATGTCTTAATTTACGCACAGCGGTGTTGACGCGCCTTCTTAAAGTGAAAGTTTGGAGGCGTGCAGACAAACAGAAAACAAACAACCGACCTACCTACCTCTGTCTGCAAGAACCCCAGACGGTAACTGTGTCTCTCGCTGTTAAATGAATGATTCGTTCAACCAACCAAACCACGTGTGATCAGTTCCTGGACTGCACGTCAGTTTTTTCCAAATGTCATAACATACTACTTTACGCACGATGAGTGATGTTTACGCGCCATCTGCTGGATGGATGAAGAAATTTGGGGGACAGGAAAGACGTTTTGAAGAAGCACACACATTAGGTGTGTAAACCAGCAAGATTTCAATCAAAAAATAATTATTAATGACATAGAAATCTCAGAAAGACACGAGAATGACTCCAGAACTAAAATATAAAATGAGGCAGGAAACAATGAACGTGCAGAAAATGACAAAAAAAGCAGAGGAAGTATGACATATATCTCCCAAAAGTGGGATATTTTTAGGCAACATCTTTTTATTTCACTTTTAATAAAGAAAATTAATAATTCAATAGGCATAAATATTTAAGGACATTTTACAGTTTTGATCTTCCATGATTTTGTAAATCAAGCTGTTTCCATTCTCAGGAACCCTTTGTCTTTCATGTAGAAACTAGAGAGAAATGGCAGGATAATTTTTAAAATAATCATTATGACCTTTTTTTTAATGTCCACCAATTATCGCCTTCTCCAGACAGAGCTTGATCACATTGTGCAGCACAGTTGTTCTGTTCAAATCAGCACTAGTGAGCATATGTGTTAAAGGCATATATATATATATATATATATTTTTTATTATTATTATTTTTAATCTAAACAAATAGAATAAAGTAGGCCCATATTAATTATTTTGAAATGGCATTCTAAAATTGTCGATTTCTGTCCTGCTCACCTAAAGCATTGGAACTCGACTCATTTTATTTAGCATTTCTTTATGGCTGATGTGTTCTGCACTTTAAGAAAAGTTGAAAAAAAGCACAATTTGTTTATTCCTTTATGATTTTGTAAGTATCTCTTTAACATAGGTGTGACTGTGCTGCTATAGTTCCCTTTTCTTAGGTATGTTATTATTAGTATGTTATTATTAGTATGTTATTATTAGCTCAGTGTCACTGGTTACAATAAACCATTTTAAAGCTCCATTTGATGTTGGCACATAGTCACTGTTAAGTTAAACTGTTTTTTTGTATTTCCACAAAACCGTAGACCTTAAGTAAGTAAGCCAGTCTAATCATTTAAAAACAAATTTTCTAAAAAGGATGAAAACGTTTGTTTTTCTCAAATGTTTGTGGTATTGAGTTATAGTATTGAGTTATGTTTGTTCTGCTTTTTGTAAAATTTCCATGTACGTGTCCAACCTGCAAGACAATACTCAGGGCTTCTACTGGAAAAGTTGAATCACGTGATCCTTTGCCCCCACATGATCTGATCATGTGACTGCGGGACCAACAATAAAGTAAAGAGTTTTCGTACCGTTCACATCAATTTCTCTCCAGTTAAGGACACGTTTGGTTTTGTTTCTGAAGAAAAGCCAGAATAATGAGGTGAGTTCTGCTCTTTTATTCGTCTGGATGATTTATTATTATTATTATTTAAGGAACCAAACCCGTCAAAACAACCTCATAAGACACTGCACCGCAGTGGTTTTGCTTGCTTTATTAGGGAGTGAGTTCGAGGTTAACACAACAGTGAATTGGTTGTGACTTGGTTGTGTGGTCTGATATGAAGCGTATAAATGTGGGCAGGTTTCTGTGCGTCTTGTTTGTCTGGACCTGCTTGGAGTCCGCCGTCTCCCGGAGCTGCTCCTCATTTTTCTGCCGAAAGTCTCTCCGTGTCAGCCCCCAGAGCGGCCTGGACCCCGGCTCCCCGCTCTTCCTCACGCCCTACATCGAGAAAGGAGCCATAAGTGAAGGTACAACAGCCAGCATTGGCCACAGACCTCAAGCTGCAGGATTGGTTTGTCCTGGTGTGCACGAAGTCAACATTCAGGCTCTTGTTCTTTCAGCCAAGAAGCTGAGTCTGGTTGGAAACCTGCCAGGAGCAAATGTCAAGAGTTATGCTGGATATCTGACAGTCAACAAGGCGTACAACAGCAACCTCTTCTTCTGGTTCGTCCCTGCCTTTATGGTAAGCACAACTCACTTCAAACCACATGTTTTCCATTCATTGCAAGCAGTTAGACACAAAAAACTCAAATTTTAATCTGCCAGTCAGTGTATATCATCCTAAGCCAATCTGATTTAAAACTAGTTTTGGGACCAGGTCTTCCCAGAAGATGGAGTGATTTCCTCCTTAAATTCAAAATCTTTTCATTATGTAACTGTCAATCAGTGACTAAGGGTCTTATGTGAAGCTTTCCATCAGTTTAGTAGTCACATGTCGTCAACCTGACATGCAGTAAAAGACCAAACTTGACAGAATTTTGATCTTGAATTTCATCAGTGAATGAAACACAGTAACTTGAACTTTTGAGTGAAATGTGAACCAGGAAGTTTGACATGTTGCAACATTTAATCTTTTTCTTGCAACACTTTTTAATTTATGACTGACCAAAATTGCTAATTCATGTTGCTGTATATTTTTGACCCAACAGATTTGGTCACATTTTCAGTCGACATACAATAAAGTAACAAAAGAACCAAACTTCATGAAAATTTTTGTGACATTGAAGCATCTTTTCAATCACTATCATAAAAATCTGAGTTGTAAAAATAACTGGAAACTCAAGACAGCCATGACATTCTGTTCATTCGTTTGGAAAACCAAAATAATGATAATGTGCAGCATCAGGATTATTTGTATTTTACAGACTTGTACTTCAAATCACGTGGGGGGGTTTTGTACTTCTGAAACCCTGTATTAAATTTAAAACCAATGAACGGTAAAACGTCGGTGTAAAAAAATGTTGACTGTCTAAAAACAAAAATCCTATGCCTATGTCTGGGTCTTCCTGTGCATGAAAATACAGGGTTGTGTCAGGAAGAGAATCTGGCTTAAAAAATAAAATCCCAAACCACCTGTGCGAATCAGTGAAAGCTGTTTCGCTGTAGCGACACCTGACAGGATAAGCCGAAAGGTGGAAAAACTATAACTTAAAGTCTCACTCTAAGCAGTGAGACTTTGGTCCAACCTTTTCAGTTGCTACGTCGTGAGAGCTTTTTAAGTGACATTTTTTCATTTGCTCCTGATTCATGACAGTTTGGATAAATAAATACTCATAAATGCAGTTTTAATCTTAAATTCTTTTATGTCCTCCTTGAAAAAAATGCTCCAAGAACTTGACAAAAACACCAAAAACATGATTTTCATTGGAATGAGTCTGTAAATAGAAGAATCAAAGCCTCCACTAGGGGGTGCTGTGGTCCTAATGTTTTTTGCTGATGTGGTCTGGCTGACAGGATGGTCAGGAGAAAGCACCGGTCCTGCTCTGGCTGCAAGGTGGACCCGGTGGCACGTCGATGTTTGGACTCTTTGTGGAACACGGGCCGTATGTGGTTTACAAAAATCTGACGAGTGAGTGCCTCCAGCAAATACATAGAAACACACGTGTGGATTATGGGTAGTGTAGTGTGGACTGAGCGCTGTTCTCTTTGCCCCTGCAGTTGGTTTAAGGAATATTACATGGACAAGCAGATATTCAGTTTTATACATCGACAACCCGGTAAGATTTATTTTTAGTTTTATAAAAAAAAAAAAAAAAAAAAAAAAAAAAAAAAAAAAAAAAAAAAAAAAATGGCAGCACGGTGGCACAGTGGTTAGCGCTCTTGCCTCACAGCAAGAAGGTTCCTGGTTCAGGTCCTGGCTGGGGGACTTGAAATAGTGTCAACAATGGGGGGCCTTTCTGTGTGGAGTTTGCATGTTCTCCCCGTGCATGCGTGGGTTTTCTCCGGGGACTCCGGCTTCCTCCCACCATCCAAAAAAACATGCTTCATAGGTTAATTGGTCACTCTAAAATTCTCCCTAGGTGTGGATGTGAGTGTGGGTGAGTGTGTGAATGTGGCCCCTGCGACAGACTGGCGACCTGTCCAGGGGTGTCCCCTGCCTTCGCCCATGAGTAGCCGGGTTAGGCTCCGGCAGCCCCGTGACCCCGAAAGGGATAAAGCGGTTTAGAAAATGAATGAATGAATGAATGAATGAATAATAAAAATGTATAAAATCCAAAAAGTAATTTTCATCCATTTAGGAGTTTGTTTGTTTGTTTTTCCAGGTGGGAACAGGTTTCAGTTTCACTGATGATGACAAAGGTTTTGCTCAGAATCAGGATGACGTAGGCAGAGATCTCTACAGGTCTGTCATCATGCTCACTCTCCAGAGATTACTCTTAACTTCTCATGGTTTTGCTTAAATGTTCCTAACTTTTCTCTTCCTTTTTAAAAGTGCTTTAACACAGTTCTTCCAGATGTTTCCTGAGTATCAGTCCAATGATTTCTATGCCACTGGAGAGGTTAGTCTAAACTGAAAAATAAAATTATTCTCGTAAAGATGTTTGTTGAAAAACCAGCCATCCCTCTAATGTCGCACCTTGTTTCCGCACAGTCGTATGCAGGGAAGTACGTCCCCGCCATTTCCCACTACATCCACAAAAACAACCCCACTGCTAAAGTAAAGATCAACTTTAAAGGGATGGCGATTGGGGATGGACTCTGTGACCCAGAAGTGGTTTGTATCCAGGAATAAAAAAACAAAAATCTGCCTTGTGTTGCTGAATTGTTTCTGTTTATTGTAAAATGACTTTTCTGTATTGAGTAGAGTTTAATGTTCAGGCGGTTCTTCCTCATCAGATGCTGCAGGGTTACGGCGAGTTCCTCTATCAAACTGGAATGATTGACGATTTCCAGAAGCAGTACGTCGAAAAGCAAACAGATTTTGGCGTCCAGCTCATCCAGCAGCAGAAATGGGTGGAAGCTTTTGAGGTGAAGCATCTTGTGTTAAGAGTTCATCCTTAATCAAACTAAAACAGACTTTGCACTGCAGACAAAGTGAAATCCAATGGTTCTGATTTCAGGTGTTTGACAGTTTGCTAAATGGAGACTTGAGTCCATACCCATCGTTCTTCCAAAATGCCACCGGCTGCACCAACTACTTCAACTACTTGACATGTCGGGTACTTAAGGCTGTCTCTCCTTGTTAACAAAAAGCTCTCTTGAGTTTTTAATGGAACCGTCTCAATAAAAAAAACTGTTCATTTGTATCTTTGAAGGAACCCGAGGACCAGGAGTACTTCTCTCAGTTTGTGACCCTGCCTGCCGTGCGGCGCGCCATCCACGTGGGGAACCTGACTTTCCATGATGGCTCTGAGGTGGAGAAGCACCTCCTGCAGGACGTCATGAAGAGCATAAAACCTTGGTTGGGGGAGCTGATGGATAACTACAGGGTAAGAGGTGCATGCAAAGTGAAATGCAAAGTGGCTTAAAAACATCTGCAAGTAACTCCGTGATGTGTTCAGGTCTTGATGTACAGCGGTCAGCTGGATGTAATTGTAGCTGCTCCTTTGACTGAGAGGTTCCTGTTGACCGTCAACTGGACCGGAGCTGCAGAGTATAAAGTCGCCCCTCGCTTTCACTGGAAGCTGCAGCCCGGCGACACAGATGTGGCAGGTTATGTCAGACAAGTTGGAGAGTTTTACCAGGTCAGCACAGTTTGCAGTTTCTTGTTTGTTGTTTTTAAAGACATCCAGAGGTTTTTCATCTGACTTCCTGTCTTGTAGGTCATAATCCGAGGAGGAGGACACATTCTACCGTACGACCAGCCAGCGAGGTCATTCGAAATGATTGACAGATTTTTGTCAACGCAGAGCTCAAAGTGAAAGGAATCATGTTGATTTAAAAATAAAACTTTCTACATAATTAAAAAAAAACATTTTTGAGAATTTTAAAATGGGAAATGTTTGATTTTAGATTTTTATTTTGTCTTGGGATTTTGATAAAATTACTTGAAACTCTCTCAACCTGTCCTAACATCATCACAACAAATAAAAGCAGTTTTTGAATAATTCAATTGATCCATACCTGAAGACAAAGAACAATTTTATAGTTTCATAAAACTCTTGATTTTTTTTTTTTTTTTTTAATCATTTAAATTTCTCTGCATAATCTATTGTTTGATGTCTGGCTTCTGTGCACAAGGGGGCAGTGATTTAAAATGTCAATGAATAAATAAACTGCTTTCCAGAACAAATGCCATTTTCTTTTTAAATATTTTACTTGATTAGATGTTTATTTCAACAGTCTTAGTTTTATTAATAGTATTATATAATGTGCAATCTGACTTTACGCTTGTTAAAACTTGTCAAGTCATTTATGTTTAATTTTGTTCTCCTGTTGGATCTGCTGCTGCACTGGAAAGAATTGGACATTTGTCAGATCTCAGCTCCTAAACTTTTTACCTCCAAACAGTTTCTATGAGTAGCAAATTTGCATGCACATAATAAAAATGTATAAGGACTAGAGACGTGTGAAAAAATTAGGATGCCCTATGAAAGCCTGCATATTTTCCTACATATTTGGATACATACACAAATACAGATGTAATATCAATTTGAATATCACTGAATGATCCAAGTGATATAACTTGACATTTAAAAACATTTTTTAGCCCATTTAAAACTTTCTTGGAATTGTAATTTAAAAAGAATGTAATTTCTGCTAACGTTTAACTGCCACAAAAACGTGTCTCGATGATGTAATTTCAGCCAAAGGAGCAAAAAAAGTTAATAATTGGCCAAAGTTTGACCTCCATTAAAATATGAATTTTTGTTCAATTATTTTTTTCTTTAAATAGAATATTGTTTTTGTTTAATTTTTTTTAAAGACAGAGCTGATTATTTAATGAGGGTGTCCTAATTTTTTCACATGATTTTATATCCACCTACAAAATGTTGGTATCCTTATTAGACACAAAAGAAATCAATCAACCGAAATGAAGTTTATTGAGAGACCAAAATGCAACCAAATTGATTTTTGTAGAAATGAAGTAATTAACCATTTGATTGATGTGCTCAGCATTCTAATCTGCACATTAAAAATTATTCCTGCATAAAATTAATCTTAAAAAAATCGAATTAATTAAATGTTTCTGTACCAAACAAGTCAGCTCCATATGTCAGTGTCTTAAGAATGTAGAGAGAAGATTACAATTGATCATTTTTACTCAAAAGCACATTGGTAGTTTGTGTCTTTGTGTCTTTAAACACTTTTTTCAGTGTAAAGTTATCCTCTTCCAAACACCTGGAACTTTCTTCCCCTGATGGGTGACTATTAAGTTCTAAATGACCTGTACGAGTGAGCCTGCATGGATTGGCCTGCCCACATTTCAACATCACAGAGCTGACGCTTCTTCTAATCTGATGGAAAATCTAAAAATGAGCACATCTTTTCATCTGAGCACAGCGGTCACTTTGCATCTATCTGGAGTCAAGAACGACATGTGTGCGCCGCAAATTTAACTGCAATGTTATTTCATCGGGCCTCTATCAAGCTGTCTAGACACATCAATAATTAATGAGCATTCTAAACCTTTAAAGCATAAGTATTTTATGAGGGGATATTTTTCAAGGTTGAGCATCAACAAAGGTTTGATTTAAAGGGCGTTTTTTCCAATTAAATTTACAGCAAATATTTGTCATTAAAAGAGAAGATTTTACAGAACAAGTGCTTTATTTTTTTTGTATCATAATGTAACAGCAACAAAATGCTTCAACGCCTGTACAAATGCAAAACAAAATGTAACCATGTAATTAAAGACACATCAAAAAAATGTACAAAGTGATGCAGGCATTGATGTTCATTATGTAACAAGCGCTGGAGTAAGCCTTGAAATACAACAAAAGGCAACAAGTGCGATGAGAACATTATTTACAAACGTACCACACATTTGAACAGAAAGGTGGTTGCGTTACATGTACATGGTTATAGAAAATGAACAATATTATGTACAATATTTAAAATTATACATTTAAAACATCCATGTGAAGAAGGAGTTTTGTTGTCCAGCGCTCAGAATACTCTCACACACACATTCACGCTGCTCATCCATCTGACTTCTCAAAGAAAGTTCTTTTCTCCAAACCAAGATCCCCTGTCAATACATTTCATCCGTTTTTTATTCATTCCAGTTGAACAAACTTTGAGATTGTTGACCCATTTTCACATGCAAAAGGATTATTTGGAGAAACTTACTGTACAAAAAAGGGTTTGATGGCCAAAAATAAGGCAAGCTTCAGTTCAGAAGATTGGTGCAACAAAGCCCTTTTTTAAATCCGACATTAGAAAAAAGACATAAAAGATACAAATGCACCCAAAAATGCTATGTCGAATGGAAATATAAACTGTCTTCATCTTTGAGAAAAACAACAACAGCACAAATGAAATGATGCTGGGTCCTTAACCAGAGCCTTGCCATGCAAGCCCCTGGTTTCAACGTGATGCAAGCCAGGCACAGTCTCTTCATAAAGCCAAACACAGTGAGGTCTGTTGCTGGTGTGTGAAGACAGGGGATCACTGAGAATTACTCTGACCTTAATATGGCTATTCTACCCTCTGGCACGACAGAGGACAAAGTGCATAGACAGCGCTGCGATTGCTCCACCTGTCAGTGGAATGTATCTCCATCGTCTTACTGTAAAACACAGTGCACTGTGGTCTTCATGCTAATGAACTGACATTCCTGGGAAAGAACAAGGAGCTGCGGTCAAGATGAGAGGATTAAGTTTCAAGGTCAGGCGTGTATTCATCTGGGAATCAGAGGAATTTTGGCCTCATAGTATAAGCATGTAAGACATAAATGAACAAACAAACCAAGAGATTCCTGTCCGAATTTGTTGCTGTCTGCAATAAGCGCACAGTTATTTGAATAAAGATTCGAGGCACGTTGTGACATCTTGGAAAGCATGCCAAGGATTGATCACTTCAAGGTTGCCAGTCCCCCCACCCCAAATGGGGAAAGAAAATGCTACAAGTCGTCGCTTTTTCGCACAGCGCGGCCGCTGAACTTTGCTCTGCAGACAAAAGAAGGAAAACACACATGTACGGTTTTCACATGCAAAACGATGCTGAAGCACACAAGTATTTTCATTTGAAGCCTTGATTTTTGGAAAAAAAGAAAACTAAAAAGTGGACCAGAAGGGATGCCACACACGCTCTAAAGCTTCAGCTGGTCCTAAGCTGCCTCACCGCTATCACAGTGATCATTACACGACCATACAGGAGATAATGATCAATACTGCAGTGTATTCTTTCACTTGATCAGACGGCTGCATCACTAGCATGGCGTAATCCTTGCTTTCCATAAATCACATTTTTATAAAAACTATGCTGATGACAGAACATTAACAGTCACTTTATTTCCAAGAAAAACAAACAAATGTTATACCTGCTTGCATATTTCTGTCTTTTTTGGACATCATGGTGACAGCATGACTCGGTTTCTTTATGTAATGTGCAGCAAATGCTCAGCACTCTGTCCACATGTGAAACAGACAACATTTGGTTTACTTTTCAGTCCATCGGGCATAGAAACATTGTTTGCAGCGATGACAGTTGGATGATGTTTTTATATTTAAAACCTTAATGATCCGTTTAGTACCAAAACAATACAGAAGATCACTGAAAAGGTGCATGAGATGAGCAAAATTCACCTTTCAGCGAGCGCAAACGAAGCGAGTAGAAAAGCAAGAGCATTTATGTATTAATAGATTTATAAAAATATACTTTAGCTACTGTATAAAGAACAGCCTCACAGGCCTTTGAGGTTTTTTTTTCTTTGAGGGGTGGGGGCAGCATGTGCAGCTGGTAACCCTCAAAAAGCAGAGGTTGTGGTGGGTGGGGGTTCGTGGCTGTAGCTGAGGTTCTAGACTCATTCCTAGTGGATGGGATTAATGTCTGCGTGATGGTTGGCCTGCCCGTGCACACTGCTGCCCCCTACAGTCGTTGTAGAGGTTGTTATGGTGTTGTGCTGGATGACCTGCTGCTGCTGTTTGCACGCTGGAGCCGGGCTGCCTGCTGGACTGCTCTCTGGACCTGGGGACACAGCAGAGAAACCACGGATGAGCTCTTAGATGTAGGAAAGCCCTGTCATCTGTAAATATAATACATCCATTTTGGATCAAACGAAGGGATTTTTGATTTAACAAAAAAGTTGAAACAAAATTTAATTTGCTAATAAAGATGTTTTTACAACCTGAGTTGCTAAAATGTTGATCATGAAATGATTCTGTAAAAAAATCAAACCACTTCAAGGAAAATTACCAATCGAAATAAATAAACAAACATAATTAGAGTGATTGTAGGATGAAACTGAAATGAATTTTTTCAGTTCAGCTGAATGTTTTTGAAGTGACATAGTAACAACCCTAAAAGGAAAACTTTTTATGAAGATAGTGAAATTTACTGTGCAGTTTCTTCCTGTCACTTTTAAGGCTGTTTGCTTTGTTTGCTTTCAGTTGTATTTTATTGGTGTTTGTCATGCTATGTTTTCAGATTCTGTGTGTTTCCTCCCATCTCAGACACACCAGGTTATAATAGTTATTATCCCACATCTGTTTTCATTTAATCATCCTCAGTATGTTTAGCTGTCTTGTTGTCAGGTTATCAGCAAAGTGGCTGGATCGCTCAGTTGTGTGTGTGAAGCACTGGTGTGTGGGAAACCTGGGTTTGCTATGTGTAACATAAAAACCTGAAACATGAAAACGTTTAAAATAGATTCATGCCAGCTTTGTCAAATGATCAATTATCATGCTGATGTGCAGTGGGATCATCCTAAAAAGTTTTTTGCTATTTTCTTAGTCAGTTTAAATGTCTGTGTGATGAATAAACAGGTCTGCTACTAGCTTAGTGTTGAGGATAGAGAACCACAAAGAGGATGACTATCCTGCATTAATAATTCAATCTTTAATGGATTCTAAAAGGACTTTTTCTGTAAAATTTATGTTAGAATTTAAAGGAGTTAAAAGCTAGAAAAATTAAAAAGCAGAATTTAAAAAACTGAATGACAAAGCAAGGATCTTAATATAAAGTTGATGTTTAAAAAAAATGTTTATAGTACATGTTCTTTTTTTTTCTGTGTTAAATTAAACTCTTTGCTCCAATAAGCAGAACTCATCTGTCAAGGTCATCCTAGGCTGGTCTGGGAGTTGTCATCCTCCTGCAGAATAGAGCCGTTCAGCTTCATGTGAGCCTTATTTTCCTGAGCATAAGCCACACTGGGTGGTACCCTGTCCTAATTATGGAAATGGATTACATGGAAATGTCACTCGTATTAATATTGAAGAGCAGGACTGTGAAGTCATGCGAACTTGAGAAGTGTCCAAAAGATTCTGAGAAGTTTGGCCATGTCTGGGGTGCAAAAACCCTACTGTGATGCCTTACGACTCTGCCGCCTCCATCCACAGTGGTGCTGTTAGATGGAAATATTAGCCTGTTGTGAGATTCAGACGACCAACTCCCTGTCCAGGCTTGCTACCAGACTCTTTCTCTTTCACAGTCATTTGTGAAAGAAAAAAAGGTGTGGGAGCTGGATGCTGGCATCAGAGAGACCAGCGTTTTGCAGTCCCTACCCATCTATCAGAATTCATGGGACTGAGGAGTGTTCATGTTTGAGGTACTCACTGAGGTAACCTTGTGACTCTTTCTGCATAGTTGTGATGGGGCAGTCCTTATGTGTGAGCAGAAGCTGCTTGAGTTGGGTAACCTCGTTCTTTAGCATTGTCACTTCATTCTGAAATGAAGAAAAAAACAATCAAGCCTCTTGAAAAGCTGCTCTGATCTAAAACTGAAGCTGAGGTTGGTGTTTGTACCTGAAGCTGCATATTGGTTTGAGTGAGCTCCTCTGCTTTCTTCTCCAACGACATCACCCAAACTTTTCTCTTTTGTCTGCATCTCGTTGCAGCTGCTCTATTTCGCTCCAGGAACTTCCGCCGCCGCTCATCTGGATCTTCGTCCACGACTCGCCTGCGCCTCCCACCACTAGGGGGGGGAGTCTGCAACGTCTGTGTGGGCTGCATCTGCTGGGTTGCAGGTGACATCTGAAACACGTGGCGCAAAGGATGTTACCGGAGACTTTGACGAGACAGCCTCTGTCTGCCACCATCCAGCCACATGTGTGCTGCGAGCACTCCAACATCTGGATAACCACCCATCACCTGTAGGCTTTTACACTGTCGAGGGGCCTCCTGCTTGTAAACAAGCATCCATATATTATCTGATCCAGCTATTTAATGCCTGGAAACTTCCCCAAGAACAACATCTGTTCACACCACACGCCTCTGAAGTCCAAGCTGCATGTGTCAGGAGTGAATGAGTGAATGAGTGAGTGAGTGAGTGGGCTGATTCACCAAGCTACCCACCTTGTTAAAGAGGTGTTGGGAGGCAGTTTTCCAACGCCCACTTCCACTCAGGCTAACACCGACAGACACAGTCATAACGCCTGTTTCTAAAACCGTATGTATGCTGACAGATCCTGACATATTCTTGGCAAAGTCAGGTGTTTTCAATCCGAAGATCATTACCATTTTTATGAGAACCATGGAAAAATACATGCTGCTTTAATGACTGCTGTGAATACAGAAAGTGTTGTTATAAGATTTTCTTTTAAATCGTACATCTAGGGCATAGATTGTACAACATTTCTTCAAGTTAAGACCATCATTCATCAAATTAGGTTGCACTGAATGGAGAACGCAAGAACAAAATGTCTCAATTTATAATCCTGTGAGGAGTATTTGAAATTGAAAGCAAAGAGATTTACAGCTAAGAAGTTCCACAGCTATGAGCCAGGGCTGTCTGCTCACCATCAGGACCAGCTTTTTATAAAACTTCAGCACCTGGAGCGAGTGGGACTGTATAATAGCAGCTTTGTGGTGAATGGCTCAGTGAAGCAAAGTTTCCAAAAGACAGTGCTGAGCATCTCCTGTAGCTGACACTTTATGACCTCTTACCGATCCTGCCCTTTCATGGCAGGCATCAAACTTCTAACCTGTGGCTAATCAACTGCAGAAAAAAATACACTGACAAGGATGACAGACAGCTGCTTGGCGGTATGACTGCAGCAGGGGAATATGAGTTTGCTCCATTATTTAAAGACACTGAAACACCAAACCCCCAATATCTGATCCAGAACTACTCAGACAGCTATGAAGTACTGCCTTGTTTTAGTTTTGATGTGATAATGTTTTATGTGTGAGACTTTTCTTGTGTGAAAAACATTGTCATTCCTGGGAAGACGCTTTGCTCACCTGGGAAGAGGAGTGCATTGCAGGGTGTGGAGAGGTCTGGTGTGGGAGCCCAGGATGGAGATGGGGGTTGTGGGAGTTGTGGTGAGGGTTGTGAGCTTGTGGATGGTGACCATGGCCCTGATTGTGGTGATGGTGTCCGTGGTGCTGGTAGGCGTGGGGAGGGGCTTGGAGGTGCTGGTGTGGGTGGGAGTGCATGTGATGATGGCTGCTTTGCTCCTGCCGCGACGGCATCATCTCCATCATGTGGCCCATGGAGTTCATGTTGCCGTTGGTGATGGCACTGTGGTGATGTGAAAGTGCAGCCTTCAGCCTCTGTGTGGGAAAAAATGAACACATGGTATTTTCACATTATATTTTCCTATTTAACGAACTTTGAAGACCCACTCTGATGAAAATTGTGTCATTGTGATATTTTTCTGATGATGGAGGACATATATAAACAAAATTAAGCTCAAAAAAGCCTTTCTAAGCATTTCTTTATTCAAATCATTGTGAATCAAGAGCAGACAAAAAATGTCATTTGACAAAGAGCTTATTTGTGATGTAGAAAATACGCTGGGTTGGCCACAAGTTTCCTGGTCCACTCCGTTCTGATACATCCACTTGTAGATGACAAGATTCATGTTCGTCTTTGCTTACCTCATCCGAACTGCCATCTGACACAAAACTGTACGGCTGGATAGCTCCCTTACTGCTTACCATTTTTGTTGCACCAGTAATGTTATATTGGGATTGTGAGGAGCTGTAAGCTAGTGGGAGAGCAAGTAAATAGATGAATAATGGGAAGGGGGGATGAGGTTGCTTGGCTCCAACAGTTCCGCCCACAACTTAGAGTTAAATTACTAATGCACTTCTTCCGTTCTGCCAAAAGTATTTCCTAGAAAATGACGTTTTTTATTTTGGCAAAAAAACAGCGTAATCAAAATAATAATTAAAAAAACACTGGGAACGCTTTTAACTTTAAGTATTGAGCTGTGGAAAGATAAAGCTTCATCATTTCACAAGCCAGGAAACACTTCAGACACCTTTATGCGGTCATCTGCCTCTCCTTCAGCCCACTGACTGGATAAGAAGACTGGACAGCTTCTTTGCCGCCAAAGAAGTACCTGCTGGCACCACTGTACCAAAACATACTTCTAGAGAAATAAACAGCCATTACTCAGTCATTCTGTTTGTCAGAGTACCTTTTTCTTTACATCTCCTTGCTAATACAAACTTTTTTCCCCCCATATTTTTGTGTGTATTTCAATTTATTCAAGTTATTAACTGACCAATCAGATGCTTCAGTGAGAGCATGTGGAGCCCAGTGGCCCCCACCTTGAACGTTGATTGATACATTCTCCTGAGTCACTCTCAGTGGAAGGGGTGGGGACTTCAAACAAGCTTACTCATGATTGGTGACACTAGTTGCCATAGAAACATTGACTCAGACCAATTGAATTGAGGTAAGACATTTTCTATGGGTGATGTCACAGCCGCTCTGTCCAGTTCTATATATAGTCAGTATCCCTGTCTTTATCCTCCATTACCATGACAACTGCCTTACTTTTCATTTTACTCACATTAGATATTCCTCTGTATGCTTGTGCGCAATATTATTGCTTGTAAGGTGTAATCTTTAAACTTTTACCTAAGTCTTGACCAAGCTACCAGTACGTTAATAACTTTTACAGTGTCTGAGCAGAGTCTGCGAGGGAGTAAAGGCGTGCTTCTTCTCCCGGTGTTTACCACATCTCCTCGAGTTCTGTGTTTCTGGGCATCACATGAAGACAAATACAAGACCAGGATATTCGCACAGGCCGAGACATAAATAAAAAACATTAGTTTGTTATGCTGAAAGGTTCCAAGTAGCTGTATGTCATTTTAATGCAAGTTTCTGTGACTAGATTTTCCATAGAATATTTATTTCAAAGCAGATTTGTACAGTTGATGAAAAAATGTTTATTTCAAGACTGCTTCAGTACAGTTTCCAGCTCTCAAACCTACTTCTTTTTTTTTTTCCACGTTGGGGTCCCTTCCCCCCTCACCCAGCTGCTGTCAGTAAGCCCCAACTCAGTCCAGGGCTCCAAATCTTTTAACAACATTCACATTCATGATTCCCATTGGGAATGGCCTCCAGCTGGTCCTGCTCATGACTTGGACACGACCAGAACAAACATCAAGCCTCTTTTCTTCAACTCTTGAGTAGAAAGCTTTTTAAAGTGGACAGAGGCTCTACAAAAGTTTAACAAGAGCACATCTTCTGAGTTGTTTCTTATTTACATCCAATTGGTATGTAATTGTAAAACACAAGCAGTTTAGTCATTTTTCCTTCCTGTTTTTCCCTACACTCGAGACGATTCAAAGAACGGTGCATGAAACCAGCGTAGTAAAATTATGACCTTGCTGAGCCTGTTTCAGTTGAGTTTCTGTTTCTCTAAGCAAAAGATGCCACACATAGTAATGGAAAAACACATCTTTAGTTGGACTTTTTCCACAGAATGAAACAGTATTTTTATTCTTAAATTCTATATCAAAACTTTAGCTTTTCCCTTGGACCTACAGTCACTACTAGTTTTCGGGTTTGCAGCTGCTGCACTGAGACTTGCAGATGTTAGAAGGCCTCACTGAGAAGCCTGTGTGCTGTTGTAATTTAAATAATAACCAAGTCTTTACATCTATATGGTGAATAGCAGTCCAGAAAGTGTATAAATAATGTATAAATAACAGAAATCTAGTTAGTTAAAATAGACAAGTAAAAAGCTTACAGTTGGATCATGGTTGCCGGCATGTCAGAGACACATTTTAGGCCTATAGCTCACAGAAGGAACTCTGAGACTGAGAACTAACTATCTTCTCTTCTGCTTTCAGTTTATTAGTAGGACGGTAAGAAACCACCCATTAATAAAAATGACAACCAATCAGGGTGTGACAATCCAGCAGAGCAAGCAGTCACCTGAGCAGCTGGGGATTGCAGTTAAACATCTACATTCTGCGTTGGAGCTTTCTGCCAACCAGGTGTCAGGGGAGAGTGACAGAAAAAAAAAGGAAGGCAAAGGGGAGAAATGAGAGAAAAAGAGACCAGTGGAGAGATTAGATGAAATTTGGTGACTTTGCCTCAAACACAATCTGCCCAAGGCAGGGTTAACTCAGCGTTGACTCATTCATCAGTGTCTCAGGTAGCTATCCAGCTGGCAATGCAGCTTTAGCTGTCTAATAATACAATTATCCTGCATGCAAAGAGGATAAAAAGTGAAAAAGCACAAAGTCAGGTCAGAAAGCTGAAAATTGTTTCCAAAAGTCACAGCGGTGATGTTTATGAGCAACAGGAGGAAAGCACAAGCACAGACTGACATCTATGTGAAAAATGAATAAGGAAATCTTGCGAGAATGAACATGTTTAGATTAAAGCAAGAGTTTTCAACCCTCTGACAGTTAGGTTCCAAAAATGATCCATTACCTGTCACTGAGGAGTTCAGAGCAGCAAAGAGTCCATTTTCAAATCTTTTGGAAACTTTGTCGTGAAGAAAAAAAAAAACCTCTATGTTTTACTGTAATGTTTTTACTTTGTTAAAAATACAAATCTCTTACCGTGAACAATTCCGAAGCTGCTTCTGCACAAGTGTCGGCTTCTGCTCCAGCTGCAGCATGAACGCAGCTTACTTAAATCCTGCTCAGCCAAAACTTAAGTCTTTGTATCCAGAACCACAGTGACGCAACTAAGGGATGTTAGCAGAGTGATGATGAGCAGGCTGTGACTCTCACACACCTTCATCAGCTCCCTAATGACTCTTTAACACATGGTTGTATTTCCCCCAGACTGTGCTGCGCACATGAACTTAACCACAATGTGCATTTAGTCTAATAACACCCGCATACATGTACATGTCTTCTACAGCAAGATGGCTGCCACAGAAAACAGTTATTAAATCAGTGCAGGTGTTAGTCTGTGGCAGCACAGAGCCCTTGCAGAGGGAATGGCACTCAGCCTATCCCGGCACTGTCTGACCTGCTGGAAAATGGAAAACAAAGCAAGACACAATGGGGAGACAACTTTGGGGGCCATTAAAAAAAATCTGCTTCTTTCACCGTAATTCTGTCAGCTAGGGGCATAAAAACATGAACTTGCTTGACACCACATTTCATGCATTCTCTCTTTGGCGTTATTGATTTTTCCCTGTGAAAGCACCATCCCTGATTCAGCCTTTTTTTTTTTGCCCAGAGGGGAGCTATCTCTTCTCAGACCTTTGCCCCCTGACCTCGCCACTCCCACTCCATTTTTAGGAGGATCTCGTTTATGTGGTTTCAGAGATACCAGGTGATCATCCATTAATGATATTTATTAATGGCTGCTTCCTCTCGCTGACACCACGGCCTTTGAATGATGTCCCCGTTAGTGCTCTGGGCACATCCTGAGAAGACACTCAGGTTTCTCCCCATCTGATGACTTCATATCTATTAACCCTGGGAGGAGAAAGCATGAGCATGGAGCAGGTACAAAGGGAGAAGACCATGCCTGGCTCAGGATAGGTAAATCAAATTCAGCAGGGTCAGGGTGAGCACTTTTATTCCTTTTAAAAGTGGAGCAGTGTGCTATCAAGGGACCTGTGGCCCTGCGGCGCCTTGAAGCAACTTAGAAAGATTTAACCTGTCTGTAGTTTTCCGGCAAAAGTATAAAAGTTTTAAAATGACATTTTATTTATCTAAAAAATAGTCCGCAGACAAATATAAAATCATCAATATGTCAGATGTTTGTTGAGACTAGCACAGTATTTCTAATTGCGCGATATACCATAGTTTCCTACTTACTTCCTACATACTTTCCTGGCAGAATCCATGAATGCCCAGGTCTCCTAGTTCCCTGTCTAAACCCAATATGCAGCTGAGAGGTTGCAGCTCTGCTCTCTCCTTCTCATCTCCACCATTACCCACCAGTGCCAATCCGTAAAGCCGCTTCTCTGTCCACTAGAACTCCAAACCTCCATTAGTTCAATTTTATTAGATTTCCCTTTTGCCCAAAAAGGCAGTAACACCCTCCCCTCCCTTCCTCTTCTTCTCACAAGCATGTGCACCTCTTCGCTGCCCTTCCACCCCCTCCGCTTCTGCTTGCCAAGAGCCAGGGACTGTTAAACTGATTTCCTCGGGGAACGGTGAGACAGAGAGTCTGATGGGAGAGCTGTGCTTCAGCGTCGACCCCATCTCCCCTTCTCTCTCGGGTTCTAAGCCAAGCTGGTCGGGGCAGAGCAGAACAGAGCTTCCCTGTGGTTCCAGACCCAGTCGGGGAGGTGGACATAGACTGGCTGTTCTGCCAGGCGCTCTACTGGTGCTTGGAGGAACCGAGGCAGTATGGGCGCAGCGAGGAGCACGCCCACTAAGGAGAATGCTCCAAAGCATGCGCTCATACTCTTGGCAGCTTCTGCACCCTGTCAAGTTAATGGATGGGCCTCTGACTCCGGTCTGCATATCCTCGCTAGTTCCCTTCTTGTAAAGCCGTGCTCCAGTGCAGCCTTCATGGTTATCACTGCATTCACTGTCACCATCCTGAACACACAGAGTGCCCCAGAGTGGCAAAGACACCAAACACAAATACAAACAACACGATGTACTTACCAGCTATAGGACTGGATGGATTTGTACATTTTAGAACAAAGTGTTGGAAAAATTTACTTTTAGTGTAACAAATTAAAGCAGTTTAAAAGTGCAAAGTCATACCTCTGTTATTTTAAAAAACATAAATGTTTTCCATTTCAATCATATTTTTAAATGTACACTATAGTTGTGTGTGTTTTTTGGGGGGTTTTCATAAAGCTAAAAGTAGAAAAACAATTGAAACATAAATTTAATATTATGAAAAAATGGGATTAATTTACTTTTCAAGCTAATCCATTTCAGCTTGGACACATTCACTTGACCCCTGACGCACTCAGTTTAACAAACTAATCAACTCTGACTGAAAACATAGCCCTTTTTCCAAATAATCCCTCAAGTGTTAAAAAAAATGGTTTAACAGTACCGGGAGCGTTTTTTTCCGTTGCTTAGGCAGGATCCTTTTGGATGGACCAGTCCAGGCTGGCCTGTGTGTTGATGCAGTCGGTTTATCCAAGCTTGGCTCTACTTGAGTCCCATCTCATTCAAAAGCCGTGAACCATGACAAAATGGCCTTCACACTCACCTCTCAGCAGCACCCCTGAAACAACATGCGCGGGTGCAAAGACAAACAGATGCAACACTCTCTGCCACAACAGCCTGCTTTGCCCTCACAAACATGGATGCCTGATCATGTGTCACCACTTAAAAATGCAATCAAAAATCTGAAACACTACATGACGCAAATGACAAGTGTAAGTGAAAAAGACTATAAAAAGTTCTGAAATGGCCTAGCAACAATTCAGACTTGAACCCGTTCAGTAACACAACTTTGGACACACTTGAAAGTGCCTGAACGCTGATGATCCCATTTAGCCTCTGAGCCAGAGTGTTTCTGTCAATGAGAGGGAGACAAACTCCAGGAGCTGAAGCGTCAAACTAAAGAAGAACCTCAGGCGTGCCGCCAAAGATGAAAAAATAACACACGTACAAAACACAAATAATCTTTTTGGGGTTTTTTTGTGTTATTACAGTCTGTAGACCGAGGAAAACACATCAGTCCATTTCAGAACCAAATCAGCAGTCACAATACCAGGAAAACTTTAGAAAGTACCTTTGTACCAAAAACCCTTGTGTAAGCACTCTACATTGAATTTTTATACTTAGGCTGACTCTAATATATAATCTGGCATTGGTTCAACGTAAGGTCCTACATAAACATACAGTAGAAGGCATATTCATATATTTATGGATACTTGAAACTAAAGATACTGTTCAGTATTCTACAAAAGCAGCCCAGATAATTATGGAAATGACTGGAAAATGTATAGCTAAATCCTGCCTTGAATGTGGATCACACTGGTTGAGGGCAAGCCATAATACTTCATTTAAAGAACAACTTCAGGTATTTTCAAATACAGTTGATTAAAATTAGACAAAGTCTTTGGGGTTGGCAACAAAGAGGAAGCGGTGGGAGAGGGGCCCCTCTCTGGTTTATATCCAACACCGATAAAGTGGCTGCCACGGCGATCCAGCAGCTCCTGAGCCGTGCACTCCACTCCGTAAAAAAAACCCCACTTATTTTCATGACAAAAGAAAGAAACCTTCGGGGAGGAAAAAAGAGAACATGCAAACTGCACATCTACATCTATGAGCATTTAGCTAGCCACAAATATGCACATAACAGCTCTGAATCTAAACCATGTGTAAACTCTGCCTTAATGGCTTGCTTTAATCTTCTTTGTCCAAAGATGTGCTTCGACTCCAAGGACAATAAGTACCAGAGAGGATGGCATCACCCAGACAATGAGCTACAAGAGCAAACAATGAGCATGCATTCAAATGCACACGCCAAACATACACATAGAGACTGTAGCGGCCTGCAGATTCAGCTGTGGTCTTACCTCACGTCACCGCTCAATGACATCGCACCCTGACAATAACACTGTTTATCAAGTCGCTGCGCACAATACAAGAAGTACGCACTGATTGTGTATTGCTAACTCTCTTGGGACAAGTTTAATCCAATGTGCTTTACTGCTACGATGTAAAAGGCATTGTGACGTTTTTACTGCATTTGTGTTGAAAAAACTTTGCATCACATTACTGGGATGAAACGTGACACATAGAGAAGTTTTTGCAAGATTTTTTTGGCATCAAATGACATCTTTGCTTCAAGGTTTATTTCACACATACCTAATTTGTAGTCTATATGGCTGCTGTTACTCAAACAGGTGATCTTAAGGAAATGGAAATCTATTGATTTTATGCCCAATAATGTGAAAATCTGTTTTTTTGTGTTTAAGTAAAGTGCAACTTTTTCCCCTCCTTCTCAGGAAAAAGGAGCATATTTAGAGCATGCCAGGAATTAGGTCATTCTAGTGCCAGTTCCACGCAGGCTGTGGTGAATGAACATATAGTATTGTGTACCACATAAAAATCTCAGCACCTTGCCTGATGCTTAGTGACAAATTTATTGTCCTTGGTAACAATGTAAACAATAAATAATTGGGAAATAATAAGGAACACATTTTCACGCAGCAGCAGCTACAGGTTTCAAGGCTGTTCTGTCTGAAATTAGAACGCAGGCAGGATGTGTGGAAAGCGTGGCGCTCATTCAAGATAAAAAAATCAGTGCAAGAGTTCACTGCTTACTGGCTTGACTTAAGTCGCGCTGCTGTGAGCTTTTACAGATGTTTTTATATAAAAAAAAAAAAAAAAGAAAACACAATAAGACTTGTTCGGTCTTTCCAATTAAACCGATCCCCATGAGTACCAAACACCACACATGAAAGATCTCAAACAATTTGAGCATAAAATGAACATTTGTAGGTAGAAACGACACGTTTATACGATTTCCTCAACATGCCTGGATGTTAACGGCTTGCCACAAGTGCTAAACCGTCTCTCTCTTGGCGTGTTGTGGCTGTTGAGGTGCATGTCTCCGTGCAAGGACAGCGACGTAGCAGCCCATGTGCCTGCATGAACATGAGTGTTTGCAAGGCCCTGTGGAGAGCTGGCTCTAAGTGGTGATGTAATGCCTTGGCTGGCGTGCTGTGGAACTTGGCCTCGTCTCTGCTGTGTTTCCTCTGAACTGTAAGGGTCAGTTATCCCACAACCTCCAGTGCACAACACGCACCATTCAATTCCCCAGACCACAACAGAGCAGAACTCAACCACACCCGGCACCATGAGTACCCTGTCCTTCAGAAGAAGACCAAGAGAAAAAGAAGCAAAGCTAATAAAGCATTCCGCTCTTAGGAACACCCCCAGACGGCAAACTTGAAGCATTAAGGAAAGCATACGAGCCAATTATTCCTCTATCAGGCTGTGTTGCACCACTTAAATGATGGCACTTAAGGGGAAAATCTCGGCAGCAAAATAAAGGCAGTGATGCAGATACAGTCTTTGACCCAGAGAGTACAAACAGAGAGCTGAGAGTGAGATATGAGTCCCCCAGGGGCCACAGCAGTCCTTTGGCTCATTAACTATTTACACCAGAGACAGGCCTCCCTACTGCTCTGGCCCACCACAAAATCAATTAGCCTTCATTAGCCCAGGCTCTGGGCGTGTTTTCTTTGGCAGGGGAGGGCATAATTCTACAGCCAATGCTTACAACTGCAGAATCCTACCAAAACATCACATATACGAGTACAATGCAGAGTAGAATGCACACAAAAGCAAAGACTAGAAAAAGTTTCGCTTGTTGGGACATCAGTACAGTTTCTCTGCTTTTTCTGTCTATCTTTTCCATCATGTCCATCAAAGTCCCACTCTGTCTCCTCCTTTTGCTCTCGCTGTGTAAACGTTGAGCAGAAAGAGTGTATCCGGGTCCGCTCCTCTGAGGTGTGGGGTTACAGTGCGGAGATTTCCCATTGGAGGAAAGTCAACATCGTTGGGGTAATGCGATTAGAGACAGATTGAGAACGTCGCAGGGGACACATGGGCCTGATCATGGCCCAGTTACCCGATAGTGAAGCCGTATTTATCGACCTGGCCCAAGCGAGGATATTACAGACATTAGAGACCCTGACCATGCTTATGAAAACTATTCTGGAGATCGCACCCAGATAATATAATTAGTCTCTCACTTTTTGGCCACAATCGTGGAATTCCATCAGTTGCGATTAGACATCAGCGAACAGAATCTCAATTGATGCACATCTCAAAGCTGTACCTTGTGTTCAAATACCACCTAAACGAGAAAGTTGTATGGTAAAGGGGCCTGCAGCCATTTAGCGAGTGCATATGTTTAGAGCAGAGCTAACAGAGCATTTACAATTCAATTACACAGATAGGAGAGAGAGAGAGGGGGGGGGGGGGGGGTAGATGTGTCTGGATGACGGCCAGAGGAGAGATAAGCACTAATAATACACTAATATTGTGTTACCCCAGTGTGTTACCATAGGAACAGCTGAGGAGACTCAAAAGACTACAAAGGCGATCAATCTTGAAAGAGCATGAGGAAGAGGGAGAATTAAATGCCCTGGGACTGCTCCCACTCTCCACTATCAGAGCAATAACTCTTCTAATGACCTCTGCTACCTCCTCATTCTCTACAAGACGTTTCTCTCCAGAAAACTCGGCTCTCTGCATGCCTCTTTGAGCACAAAGAGCCGCAGTTTGTGCACTTTTTGATACCCAAGTTATGACTCTTCTTATTTATTTTGAAAGCAACAATTGGTTGTTGCTATAGTATTAATCTGTCCCTATCTACTTAACTGAACTGACTGTACAGAGTGTCTTATATTAGGAGGGCTGCCATAAACGTTGGAGCATTACTAGCTTGGAAAGAAAGTACAAATTGGAAGACTTTTTCTCAGGTTATGAACAAGTCATTTTTTAATATATCTTTAACTTCCAAACCAATAAACTTTCAGCATTTCTTCTACTTTATTTCTTGGTCACTCCTTTGGCTATAACTGGCTGCTTTGTAAAGGATGAGGTCATTTGATTTTTTCCCACTGTGTTGAACCAGTACTAACAAGTTACAGGACTTACAGAACATGTTCTGTACATTAAGATATACATCAGGCAGTCAGTGGGCAGTCGAGCCGCATTCACATAAAGGCCCCATTATTCCAGCGAGTCCCCAGCACTGCACTGGCAGGTTCAGGCGCAGCTTTGATTACACACCAGATGATGAAATCCACACAGGCCCAAGAGCGCAGCTTTGCTGGCACAGCCCAGTGGAAAAGAAAGTTGCAACATATGTGCGTGTGTCCATGTGAATACTTGCGTATACTCACCAGTTTGGCTTCTGAGTGCATGGAGGGAATGTGAGTGGAGGAGCAGGAGTTGATGTGGGCGGGGCTTTGCATGCCCATCATATTCGAACCCATAGACATCTGTCTCTCCATCTGAAGATGACAACGATATGGAAACAGTCACACTCTTGTGTCCAAATATGACCTTCTGAAAACCACAAACACTTAAGTTACCCATTAGCTTTTTTGCTCCGTTTATGGATGATTTTCACATCCTGATGAGATATCATCACTGATCTTAAAATAAAAGGTCAAGCGTTGAAGTGTGAGGCATATTCTCTGATGAACAACAGGGGACGAGAAGACATGAGGGGCTTTTGTCACATGGCTGAGTATCCTGTGCACAGCATAGAGTGATGATAACTGGAGCTGAGGTGAAACAGGAAGCCAGAATAGAGGGACTTAACACAGGAAACCCATGCAACATGGGTTTGCTTTCGATGGTAATGAGCTTTTGTCAGTCTCTTACATCATGTATATAGATATATATATTTTTTTCTTATTTATGCGAGATCCATGATTCAGTTCAAACAGAGGACTAATTAGATGTTTTCATGCATGTGTGCTAACAGCTTGTCTTTTGACTGACCCCAGTAAGACTGGTCACACAGCACAGCTGAAACCTGAATGCAAGGAAATCAGCTGGGTAAGCCGACAGGGGTGAAAGGTCACCTGCGAGGGCTGATAATGTGAGTCGTGTTGGCCATGCGATGTAAGCAGGAAAGAAGAAACCTTTGTTTAAGGGGCTCAGTTTACGTTAAGTGTGCGTGTGTATCCAGCTGCTGAACTCTCGCTGCTGCTGTGGTCTCTGTGAGAAGCTACCCCCCCCCATCCCACTTGCCTGGCCCTCCTTCTCCCTGTGCGTCCACAGAGGCCGAGGTCCAGAACCTGACACACAAACTTAATTGCACTAAGTGTGTTTTGTGTAAAAATATCACCCAAACCTGCACCCCTTTCCTGGACCGTCAATCTTGCCCAAAATCACTTTGCTTTTAATTTAATAAACATGGGTGGGAGTTTTCCACACCATGGCTGTGAGAGGTCTGGCTCTACGATAAGACCACAAGTCATATCACCAGAAATGTGGAGATTAGTCTGAATTATTGTATTGCGGATCTTCATCTTGGTGACTAATTACAATTTTTGAGTCGTACTTCCAAAAGTGGGAATTTCACTCCAACTCCACACAACAAAATTACTGATTTGACTTTTGGCTCTCTTGCTTAAGTGTTAGGACAAATACAAGACCTCTTATTTCCACTTTTACATCACATTAAATAAAAATGGATTTTGAGTAAATTCTTAAATAGATAAACATAGTTTATACTCAGTTAAAGAACACAGTGGATAATTATAGACTGGAAATCCGATTTTGTTTCTGGATGCATTCATTAGTCAACCGGATTTTTGGTGTACTCACAGGCATCAACACAGCAGAGGAGCCCGGCATGGTTGGGTCTGGCAGAGTTCCAGGCATGGAGGCTGGCAGAGGCTGTCTCTGTCTGTTTCGTAGGTGCAGCAGTGAGGACAGAGAGCCCGGGACAGGTCTGGAAGCACGTGCGCGCGCACACACAAAAATAACAGTTATATTGTCATAGAGGGAATTTCTTTGACAGTTGTGTCAAATAAAATTAAAAAAATAAATAACTAAAGCATTGTGAAGGACTGATACACAAGTTTTGAATTTATTTTTCCTTTTTTTAATTTTTCTTTTTTATAAAAGGCAGTTCAATTAAACGTTGCACTGTGCCAAACAGGCTTTAAATAAAGCAAGTATAAATCCAGAACATTTTTAGTTTGAGAAAACTAAGTAAAGCCTAATATACTTTATAAAGGAGGAGAACGGCTGTTGTTTGGAGCTTTTATCTCCTTGTGACTACATTTAGGATCAACAAAAAACAAATAGCTACATTTTAATAATAGATGGCAAAAGAAAAAAAAATAGTTTTACTAAAATTAGTTTTAATAAAAATTCACCAAAATATTGTAAATTACTGTTTTAGCAAAGAATTATCAAAACACATCTGGATTTTTTAACTTTTACCAGTACATTTCAAAAGTGACAATTTAATTTTAAATTATATATCAAAATGAAAAATACTATAATTACAATAAATGACTTTAATGGACAATTCTTTCAAGCATTTAATAAATAGATAGATACTGAATTTAATAAGTAAACATTGATTCGATTTCAACAAATCCTTTTTTAAAACCTAGTCCTGATGCTTGATGAGAATAACGCTGAGCAATATTTAACTTCATAGCTACATGGGATGAGCCTGAAAAAAACCTTTTTCATACATTTTACTGTAAAACCTTAAACAGAAAGTCTCTTTTGACCAGAAACATATGCGTGGACTGACAGGTCTTTTCATACTCACGGCCGCCCCGCAAATAACTCTCACAGAGGCCCAGATTAAGCTTAAAATAATGACAGCGGACCTGTCTCAGTCAATGGCTCTGCGCTGTACCTATCCAACACCCACACTTGAAACATCTGCTTGCATTGACATCATTTATACAAACACCACCAAATCCCGGCTTGTATAAACACCAGCTCCCAGCTGCAGGGCATCTACCTGCACAGAGTTACTGTTTATTCTGATAGCAGCTCCGGCTCTATGATTTTGAGTAGCCTGCAGAAGAATCAATAATTCTCCCATTATCTGTATCATCATGATGAACACCGCTGCTCGCCAGTCAATACAGATCAGCTTCCTTAGAGCATTAAGAAGAGGTACAAGCGAGAAACATTTTGGTCAGCTACATCTAATGATTGCATCTGATCAATGGACAGAATTCAAAGTGAGTAAGAAAGCAGCCGTAGCCAAGTGAAAAAAAGCTGCACCACCTGAAAAAATACCTGTATTTTCCCAGACCTAAATATGTGCATTTACTCTCCACTTTGGATTGCTCCACACACAAACTGGATCATTACCATCCTGACTGTGTGTCACTCCTGTCCAATGTCCCAATTTATCACAATCACACTTATGTAAAGGCACATGTGACATCTGAGCAACGATGGGAATCCAAATATTTCCACATGGAAAAGTCATGGAAGGTGTGTGTCGTGGCAGTTCGCTACACCCACAGTTTCTCTCAACATTTGGAGTCGATAAAACAACAATCCAATGTTGAAGCTGTGGACAAAAATTTGTTCTTTGGGTTAAAAAGCAAAACTCCCAAACTGTTTATCTTTCACTTGTAAGTAGCAGTTAAGAAAAGGTGGCAATACTGACAATTGTGTCTTCTATGACTGCGTATTTTGCATTTAAGTAAATAAAGAGTTTGATTTCAACGTTCATCGATAAAGACATATTCATTTCTGCAGTGCAACGGTTTCACCACTGATGCACCCTCATCCAATCCGTTGCTCTGAAAGCAGCCTTCTGGCTTCCTTATTGCTATAGTTTCAGTAACTTGCTAAAGTTTCAGTTACCATTTTCTGGATGCGGCAGCAGAGTCTGAACGGTCTGATGTCCGAATCTGATGGTATCAAAAGAAAAACTGTACAGACACATGCAAAAAGTTTCAAACCAAATGCTCGAGCTATTGCTGCTCATTGCACATTCATGGTGTATCTTCAAGAACACTTTTATTTCACTCAAAGCAACTAGATTTTCTGTAACAGATGAAAGGAGACAGTTGTATTACACAGGACACACCATGCAGGATACACCACAGATCTGTCAGGCTCTTGCTTTAGAAAGCACAATACACCAAATATTCAGGTCTTACTGCTGCAGCTCTGTTAGCAATGCTAAAACAAGCTCTGTCTATCATCACTTTGTGCTGCAAAACACGACCTGCTTATCCAGTTGAGAGAAAAGTCGAACAGTCATGTGACTGCACCTGCTGTGGATGGGTATCAACTAAACTCTAAGCTGACTCTACCAAATACTTTCTAAGAAAAAAAAATCAACCTCTTAATCAATAAATAAATTGTCTTGGCACTTGTTACAATTTCATTGCGCTGACTGACTCGTCATGATATAAGCATTGGCAGCAGCAAAGGAAAAAAAAAAAACAAGAAAAAATTGTTCATTTAAGGTGTTTATGATTGTGCATCTTTTAGACATAAAATTAAACATGTGGAGCTGGAATTTGTTGGCAATTCCGTCCACTCGTAAAAACAAGATAAGTATATATGTATATGTCACATTATGAGCGAGTGAGCGTGCATTTTTGTGTGTGTATAAAGAAGCAATGACAGCCTGTGGCTCCATTGAGGGGCCTTGGGCCCCAGGAGGGAGCAGGTAATGCTGTCCTGTCTCTGCACTCTCACATTACTGAGTGCCTCTCAGACCTGATCCCCTCCACTCACAGAATCACCACAAACCTCTTCCCACCTTCTCTCCGCCATACTGAATCCTCTGCCTGCCTTGAATCAGTTTTTACATTTCATTTCCTCCTTTGCACTCTAGTTTGCTCGTCTTAGTTTGTCCTCTCCAGTGGAGCAGAAGTGACTCCTCTGTACCCCTCTCTACAGCTAACCTCCAGTCTGCGCGCACACGCACAATGCCGAACTGTCCCAGTCAACACGGTCCCAACTCAAGTGCGATGGTCCTCAACACAAGTGGCTTGGCCATCATCCGAAAGGAGTGAGAGAAGGAGAGAGGTGCAGTCAGTCCACTGACTCACATCCTTCCCTTTTTGAATCTGCTCCAGCAATGATGTAATGCTCTTGGCTTTTCGCCCTCCCCCCACCCAGTGCCTGCCTACCCCTTGATTTTGTCCCTCCCTCCTCTACTCCTTTTTCCATCTTTCCCTCTGCGACTCATCCAACATCACTGCACTGGCTCCTCGCAGGGTGAAGTCACTGCTAGTTATGGGTAGACACAGCAGCAAAAAACTTTTGAACGTAACCAAAACATCCCAGGGCCAAGTTCCAGACATTTGGGAGATGGTGGTGCAGTCTCCATGGAAACAGAGGTAAACAGAGAGAGAAACAAGGGCCTCAAACAGCTTACAGCTGCCTGGCTCTTTGGGTAAACACTATACAGGACCTGCCCCTGATTGACTGCCTTTAATCACTGGTGGGAGGAGAGTGCCACAGGGTTTGGACTAAGGAAATAGTATGAATCTGATCAAATAAATCAGCAGTAATGGGGTACAACACAAGCTGACTTTTATTAGTGGGCAAGTGAAGAGATGGATGCTGGGAAGGGGTTCACTGGATTTGAGGTGTCTTCACATTGGGGGGGCTTCAAGTAAATCTATACCAAAGTATAACTCAGGAATGCTTATGAATTATTCATCAAACATGATGTTCAACATCAGATGTCACTGGTTAAAGTTGGGAGGGATGAACTGCTTTTCAAGTTGGGACTTGTAGTCATTTTGAATCAGATAAACTAAGCATCCCGAGTTATATTTGTTAAAGTCTAACCAAATGTAACCTGTTTGTGTGACAGCTGATATACACCTCCTCGTGTTTCCAAATACTTTCCACATGTGGCATTTTTCATCTAGAATCTGATTTCTACTTGAGTGTTTGCCTCTCACTCAATTTCCTATTTTTTTTTGACACCTTTCACCATGTCTCTGATCTCTTCATCCTCACTGATTTCGTCCACATCCAAACACGATCCATCTTTTCCCTTTCTTGTGCAAACAATGGTCCCATCCTCTCATCCACCCAACTGGTTTCCATCTTGCCAAAACTCTTCTCCACCTGATCCCCCATTTCCACATCCCCAGTCTGTCTCCTAATACTCTTTTCCTCTCCCCCATCTACCTCTGATCCCAATTTTCCTCCTCTCTGGCCACCTCTGATCCCTCCTTTTCCACACATCCCCGTGTTGTGATCCTAGCTCTCGCTGCAGCTGAGAGGCACATCCCAGTGTGTGAGTTGCTTTTGCAGGAGCCTGCATGTGTGGTGGCCCCGGGGCAGGGATGACACAGACCCGCTGGAATGAGAGGGAACAGATTCTGGGCGTTCCTCGACAAACGCACTATTAAACCCACTGCAGTACACAATGAGCTCATCTTAATTCAGGTCAGATGTACATCCTGCTTTTTCCTTCTTTCTTTCTTCTTGCAGTTTTTCAGCTGATTACTCTGTGCATTCATCTACCTGCTGCCTATTAATTTAACAGAGAACCTTCAATTTATACACATTGACTAATACAAAAAAGCACAGTAAAGAGGGTGTTCACATGGGAAACACGCTGTGTCTTACATGTATGTAAGTTGTAAACAATAATAAAGTCAAATGCTGTTTTGCCTGTAAAATCTCAGATTTTACCAGATTTGACACAGTAAAAGCCTCTCTTTCTCTGCACTATTTAACTGTCAACCAAACTAAAGCAGGTAGTAAACTTTTCATCACGCTGTGACAATCTTATATTAAATTTTTTATTTCAAAAACTGTTTTAAATATTATCAACCACAGTAATGCAGAATAACAATGTATTGATTAACAATCATTCTATGGTTGTTCATACAATTCGTAGTTGTTTTCATTGGTCCATTTTGAATAATCCGATTTGATCTGATGATAGATTTATTTCATTCTGAAATGATTTTATGAGGGTATAGGTTGATTCAATGAACAACTTGCCTCTGACAGTTCGATCTGGTGGGATCGAAAACATCGATTCATCAGTTAAACAGATTAATCAAAGCAGGAATATATTTCAAGAGAGCAGCTTGGCCATCTAGTGTCAAACTTAATGGTAAACGGCGTATACTTGTATTGCGCTTTTATACCTTCCTTGAAGGCACAAAGCGGTTCACAATCACAATCCCATTCACCCATGCATAAAAACATTCACACACTGATGACAGCGTGCTGCCTAACACCAGCCCCAACTTATCTCCACCAGGAGCATTGTGGGGATCAGTGTCTTGTCTTGGGAGACTTTGACACACAGGCGGGAACGAAACCTGTATGATTGCTCATGAATTCTGCATCTTTCTTGAGAAAAGTATTTAAAAAATCTGTTTATTTAAGCAAGTGTAGCTACTATAGCAAAATGATTTGACAAGTAATTTTACCAAATTAGCAAGAACTCTACAAACTGCCTTTGTAAAGAAAATAAGCACAGGATGTTTAAAGCAAATATGTATGAGCTCTGCAAGAAATAATGCTGCTCAGAAGGCGTGAAGACCAGCATTTATTTTTTGCAACTTCCTCTAGAGGCAAAAACATGGACCACAAGTATCTGAGTGGCTAATGTGTGAAAACTACTGAGCATATAAAGCTGCATGGGAAACAAAACCACAAATTCACTTCCTTTAAGCTCAAATGATATGATATGATGTGACATTGCATGCAGTGCACCCTGAAACCAACCAATGAAACCATCAATACAACTATAGAGCTAAAGCCTCCCAGCCCCAGTGTATGCACAGAAACAGCTAACTGCAAATGGATGTACACAAAAAAATTCACCAACAGTTGAGCAAAATATGTCACTATTTGAGAAAGGACTTTGGAAACGACTCTCACAATGGTAAAATAACTTGGTGGTTAGATGACTTAAACGTAAACTTCTGACATCATCTATCAATGGTTTTGGTGATCACACGTTTAAGCTGCGCAGAGGGATGGTAAATCTTTACAAAACATGTTAGCCCCCTTTAATTTTGCAAGACCATCTTTATGCATGTAAGATTACCTAGGTTCAGGTCACTGGAAAGAACACAACATCTTAAAATTACACATTTAAGCCCATTTAAAGATTGACTGTAGTGCATTGTAATCTTTGTATTGCTGTGTATGCAAGTAGAGATGTAATTAGAGCAATTAACATAACATTTGCTGTGGAGGCATTAACTTTATCTTAAAATAAACAAAAATTGAGCTTATTGGAGCGAAGAAATAAGCAAAAATTGAAATTATTTTTGTTAATAGCTGAAAAATAGACATATTTCAATACCTTGTGCCCACACAGATCTGTCCACACATCAGCTTTTAAAAGTCAAAAGGTTGAGGTTTCCTCACAGTGTTCTCACATGTTAAACTAGTAATGTCCAACACATTTAACTCTGACATAACTCAGCACCAGATGTTTCCAATCAAGAAACAGAGAGCGTTCGCAGCAGTTGGACACCACTTTCCTTTGTATGATAATGATATCCGTGACATTAAGATCTGCTGACTGTTTCTCATACCTGATTTTAACACTGGTTTGTGTCAGTGCGGCTCCCCAAAGACTTTGTTTAAGGACTCGGAGCAGAAGAGAAGGAGAGGAAAAAAGACGAGGAGAGGAGTCCTCAGGTTTCACAGCTGCAGGCTCGGTGCAGATCTAAAGTAAATGGACTTGAGGAAAGCCAATCCTAATTGATTCCAAGCCTCAAAGCTCTTTAGTAAACATTGTGGAGCAATGAAAATGACTTGTTATCCTAATTCATCGGATGCTCGCACTCATCAGAGCAGAGGAGCAAAATGAGGAAGGAGATAGAAGCGGAATTAAACTGTCTTTGATATCTCATTTGGAGGCAATAACAACAAAGCTGCGTGAAGTGCCCTGGATATTGAATGATGCATAAGCACATACGCAATCTCTTTGTTATTCCTAACAGAAACAGTTTCATGTCTTTTTGCATAGTTGAATAGATTTTAGGTTCTAGATTTTTGTATTATTTTCTTTTGCTTGTTGTTCACAAAAATACTGGGAATCAAACTACACCAGAGGGTGGAGTTTAGCGATCTGACAGGATAACCATAAAGGTTATAATAGAAAACTGATCTGACCTTCAGCTGCCTTCCCCACTTTTTTGGATTAGGTGCCTGTGAAGTGTCTAACGCGTTCTTTTTGAAGGAAGTTGCTGTGGAGAAACACTGTTCGCATGGACTTGTCTAATGTCTTCCTGTGGAGGAACTGCTTTTGAGCAGAGGGGGCTTCCTCTGTCTTTTTTCCTGCTGATGTGAACATTTCCGTCTCAACCTTCCCTCGTGTGAATCTACTCGTCCTTTCCATGTGTCAAGATTTCATAAACACGCAAAGCTTTGGAAGTTTCATAAACCCGCTTTGAAACCTCAAATGTTCAGAGAAGGCTTTATTGTTTCTTGGGACGGCAAAAATAACAATAGTTGTGAATGACGCTAACAAACAGTAAAACCACAATATTTCATCAAGTCAGACAAGGTTTTGTGATGATCGGAACCTGTCGGGAGAAGCAGCGAGTTTGTCTTTTATTGGGGTAAAGAGTGACAGGTGAACTCAGGTAAAAGCAGCCCAGCCGTGTCTCTGTTACTGGCTGTGATTGTCGCTCCTCCAAGAAGATGAAATTCCATCCATGGCCTCAACAATGAGCCTGACAAGGTGTCAGTCAGGCTTAGAAATAGGCCCTCCATCCAATATTCACCAGCTCTTAAAGCTGTAAATCTACACAGGACTACACAAGGACAGAGCTGCTGAGCATTTGTGACGACGCTCAGGCACAAATCTGAACTGTGGTAGGAGTTAAGGTGTCAAGAAGGAATTATGTGAGCAGCAGACTGTCAGTGGATGTTGAATAGTGTGTTAGCGTGCAAATATATTGATTGCATAGACATATTTTGTTCTTTACATAAAAAAAGTAAATGGCAAAGGGACTATCATTGTCATTGGTTGATGGTTAACAGTTAGCCCGGGTTGTATGAGAAGTCATTTTTATACACAAATCGTACAAACCTCAACCCCAGCAGTCTGGGTTGGGCTTTTTTTGAACACTTTTTCCTTTTTCTCAACAAAACTTATCAGTTTATAAAGTCAACAAAACTGAAGATATATAATATGTGCCAAATCCATTAATAGTTTGGGTGAAAAACTATCACCACAACAAACCCATCAAACCCTGTAAAAATAAAGAAGTCTCACACCAAACAGACAGCTGATGAAGTACAGCCTCCATGAGAGACGCGTCTCAGAGTATCACAGCTCTAAGGTGGCAGACATTCCCACACACAGAAAAGAACTATTTTCAAAGATGTAACACTAAACTGTTTTAGGGGCAGTTCACAGCTGAGGCTTTAATGGTGACATCATCAAAGTCCTGCGGGACCCTCTTTGCCGTGCTCATGCTCGAGGACAATACTGAATGAGTCGCAAAAGTGCCAGCCTCACATATAGTGCTCCTAATGTAACTAAACTATGGGGAGATGACAGCTGTCACAAACACAAAGGGGCCAGGCTGAGCCCGAGGCTTTCACTAAAACATGAGGTGAGAAGACTGAATTTGTCGGATCATTTTCAGTCTGTCAGCAGTTGTCCCATTTTAATGAGATATGATGAAGGAACAGGAAAAAAAATAGAATATATCTATTTTTTTTCGTTTGTAAGCGTTATATTCTTTACTATCTGTTGATTTATAAGGGTCTGTTATACCAGCACCTAACTAGATTTTTTTTTGTACTTTTATGTAGCTTACTCACCCTATTTGTCTGTTCGTGGAGGGAGCCTGTGTGATGACGGAGCTGGACTGAGGAGAAGGCAGGGCTTGCTGGATCACTATGCTGGTGTCATGACTGGTCATCCGTGAGTGAGACTGCTGGTGCTGGCCTTGGCCTGTCTGGCCGTGCAGGGAGATGTTCTTTGAAGAGGGAAAAGCAGAATACATGTGGTTAGAAATTCAACTCCCTACTTAAAAATGCATTTGATTGGCCGTCTGTTTTTGAACACCCAGCTTCAAAAGGTATGAGGGAACAACGTTAATCACTTTCTGTGAGGTTTTCCGTTTGCACTCACAAGTGTTTAGTAAGGACCAGGCTTTGACAACTTTTCATTTTGCTCTTTTTTAACGCATTTTAGAATGTCTTGTATTAATAAAAATATTGTTTTTCTTTAAAAAAAAATTATGTGCATGAAAAGGTGAGTACTAAATCATTCAAAAGGAACCAAATCACCTTTGCAGTAAAAAGTGTCACACTTCAGGAAGTCCATGCTTGACAAAAACTAAATTCACTTCAGTTAAAGCTAACATGCACAGAAAGTCCAGCTTCAAGTTTCTTTCTAGGATAAGTTTTGCCACAAAAATGAATATCACTAGCTTTGTTTTTTTTGTTTTTTTTTAAATTTTGCAGTGCACGGCTGCATTGCTGCTGTTTATTCCAAACTGTCCGTTAGCTGAAGACTTTTTGCTGCCTCTTGTCTTTCGCTCCCACAGTGTCTTGCTCTGACTCGCCTCCTGATGACTTAGCAGAGCCTCCCATCCTGAACCACACAGACCAGGTAGGCGAGACATGGCTGACCCAACCTAAGGAAAGCTTCACAGCCAAATGTCCCAGACAGCAGCTTAGCTGCAGCATGTACTGCACATTCCCCAGACATTAGATAAGCAGTCTGACTTGTGGTGATTAGACTAGTACCTGTGCTTCAGGTGAAGGTTCCTGAGAGTAGCTCTATAATGCACAAATGATTACTTTCCCTAAAAAAGAAGGCCATATTTTGGCAACTTAGCTCTTGCTGCTTTTCCTGAAGAAGCTGTCTCAGGGGTTTCAGGAAAGAAATGCAACTCCCATGCTGAAATATGGCTGGAGACCTGATTATGGTCAAAGGTGGGGAACCTGATCTCCTCTACCTGTGTTAATGTTCCAAATCTTTTGGTTTTGGGACATTTTGTTTGCTGCTGTTAAAGCTAATGAGTGTCACAAAGTTTACATCTAATGCACAAGTCTACAAAGAGGTAAGTACAGCAGAAGATGATTAAAATTAAAAGAAATGTGGTTTGGATTTTTTTAAGGAGAGAATAAACTGTGGTTATGCATTGTCTTAGTGTTTTTAATCTACTCAGAATTTTATCAGCTCATAGTGTGGGGACAGCTATTTATAACTGTGCCAATGATCGCACAAGACAAAGGTTCATAACCACCAAACGTAACCCCTGTGGGCAGCTGTGGTTTGCGTTTTTCTTTTTTAGCTTTAGCTCTTGCTCTCTATTTTGATGTACCTGTTTACTGTCTTCCTCTTCTTGGGCTTTGCAAAACTCCTGCTCAATGGAGCATTCCAGCTCATTGAACAGTCCAACCTCCTCACAGTTCTTCAGGAATCGTGTCGGTGTGGGTGTTTGGTCTGAAAATCAAAGAAATAGTTCACAGGCGTGCTATTAACATGCCAGGCAGTCAATGCATTGTCTTTTTCAAGGAAAACTGAACATTTAGGGATCCGTTTTTAGAATTATGTGCTTTTAGCTGATTTAAATTTCCATCTTTGGGTCACAAACGGATCACATTGTATGGCAACACGGCAGTACATGTAAAATTATGCATTTAAACATATTTTTCAGTCAAACTGTACCCCTAACGAGATATGCCAAAAGATGAACAACGTCTGGATGGCAACAGCAAACACTTGCAAAATTAAGAAAAGCCTTCAAATAAATGAAAGTCGACAGAATTTGATCCAGAATTATGTTCTCCAAAAGTTTTTGTTTTTATGTAAAGTCTGTGAGAAGAAGATGATCTTTTGACAGCTAATTTGTTGACATGGTACAGAGCCTACCAAATGAGTGGGGGTCTCCTTTGTTGAGCTCAGCAGTGCTGAGGGGGGTCGGGTGAAAACATATCGGATTTCAGACAGTTAAAGGTGATTTTGGAATCATTTCAAAGGCCAAAGACACACTTTGTGATTTATTTATTCATACCAGAGTATAAGCTTTCCTGCATGACCGATGCACTCTGATAAAAAGCCTGTTATAGCTGAGAAAACTGCCCCCTTTTTTATTTTAAATGTTAAATTTGATAAAAGATCTGTTCAGTATGTTTTAGTTCATAATGTAGGACGTTAAAAGAAAAGACAAACTAAACCTAAAGGAAAAAAATATCCAAATTTTAGGATGCTGCCTTAGCTGTAGCCTCTTAGGAGTGTTTGGGCATTTTTTCTCCTTTGTTCAGCATCTAATACAGAGATGTGGTCAAGGCTGTAACTCAAACAGCAGCTGCGAAAGACACCCGGCCCAGAAAACCTGATCCTGCAGTCCGCTCTGTAAATAATAAAGAGGACACATTCTGCGGTCCAGTCCAGACTCAAACAATGACTGGTGATTCAGGGAGGCTTCTAGGAATAGAAATCAATCAGTATGGATTAGTCTTGCATTGACACTTGACACCAGATTGATTTCACTCTTCAATCTCACACTCCAGATACTGTAAACTACCGTCACCTCAAATGACAGGAAAATGCAAATCACCTTGAGCGGCGAGGAGGAGAAATTTAACACAACGTGAGGATTTGTCTGCTGTATGTCAGCATCCCAGCACTCTGCTGAGGAGTGCACACACAGCTGTAACTGCACGAGCCATGTGATTTACATTACAGCTTGTACAGGACATGCCATAAAGGTTTCTAATGACAGACGAGTGTGTCTGAGCATGAGTCACCTTGGCACACATCGGCAAACAAACCTGCCCCACTCCAGCGCTGAATGGGTCTGTATTGATGCAGGCATAACTCACCTGATAACATGTTGTCATTCTTTATCGAAGGAAACTTAAGTGTCATCTCATGCTTGTGTCGATGTATCATCAGATGGTCCTCTGTGGGAAATCGCTGTTCAAAATTGAAACATCAAAACATGAATTGTGTGAGCTATACAGTAAAAGCTTGTGAGAAAGTTGCTAAAGAAACGTTTCTCACACAAGAAAAGTTTTAAAAAGTTATCCAGGCTGAATTAAAATTGGATTTGTGTTGTGATTTTTTTGGTACACATTTTTGTGCCATGCTATTTGTTAAATAGAATTTCTACACATCAATGCAGAAGGAGTTTATTTGTTTTTTGTCTCACCTGAGAACAGCCAGGAGCGTTACACACAAAAGGCCTTTCCTGGTCTGAGTTCATCACTCTGGCCAGCGTTTCATAAAACTGTATATATGAAAAAAAAGACACGTAAGATGGGAGAAAGAAAAAAATGAATGACTAATGTTTTGTTTTTACAAATGACAAAAAATAAAGCCATGTATCATCCTATACGATATAATCTGATCATCTGAATCCTTTCTTTACTCCAGTGGGCTTAGAGTAAAAATGTTCTGAAAAGTGTTCAAAACTCTAACAAGATCTTTAGCAAATATAATCTATTTTTACTTCTTTTTGTAAGAGGACATACTTTTGAAGTTTTTAAAAAAAAGCTTTTCCAGAAAAAAATAATTTGTTGACACAACAATTCTTGAAAACACCAAATCATTTAACCATAAACCATTTAATCAATACGTCACATTTAGAAAATCAACTAAAAAGCGTTCCACATTCTTCCTGTTTAAAGAAAAATCATGTTTAAAGTCAATAAAGGTTTAAATGTAATCAACTGCATAGAACACATCTCGGTGCAAAGTCAAAATATTAGTGTAATTGCTGTGTATTATCAGCAAATAAAGTTTCTTCAGTTGGAAAAGAGGAAAGAAACATAACATTACAGTTTGCATTTATGCTTCATAAGTCACTGCTCAAAGTTCCCCTATCATTTCAGATTTAGCAGTGAAACGGGAGATCAATGTGCACAAAGAATAAGAAAAACACGTTAAGATAATAAATTACACAAGAGAAATCTAAAAATTACAGGCCTTAAAGTGTCATAAAGAAAATCTTAATCCTCTGATTCACTAAAATAATTATGCACAGCATGAGAAATCACTCCCGTATCCCACACAGAAATACTGTAGGTCAAACAATGACTGAAAAAAAAACACCAAAGGAAAAATAATAAACTTCTACAGGAAGCGCACTACCTCAAGAATTACTAAATAAATAATGAATTATGAGTTTTCAGTCTGTTTACCTCAATGACATTTAACGCTTTAGTATAAACTATTTACCGAGACAGAAATATTTATGTTAAATTTAATTTTGTAGCATATTAGGCAAAGTCACATTCACAAATTCTGTTTACTTTAAGTTTTATCTTTGGTAATACGCAGAGCAACTGCTACTCTTTGTAATTTACATTGCTGAGATAAAAATTGGCTCTAAATTCCAGCTCAACTAATTTATGTTTTTTTAGGAGAAGGAGCAAAATTATATCATGAATTAATATCAATATGCATTGCATGGAATTACAAAAAATGTATGCCCTAAAATAGCTGTACTGATAATAATCATGTTATTTGGTAACTTCTTGACTAATGAGTAGACTGCAGGTCCACCTGTAACTCTGTATTTCATAAACTGTTATACAAAAATCCCACAAATAATCTAAGAAGTGTGATGCTTCTGAAGAGTTTGGAAAACATCTTTCAAAATAAAAGCGGTGTTAAAGTTGTCTTGTGGCTTTCTTAAAAAAAGCATTTCATACGACCCTATTCATTTATTTATTTGTTTGTTTTATCTTTAAAAGCTATGACGATTTAACATGAGAGCTGGACAAAAGTAAAATAGGCAAAAAAAATACAGTTACCTACAAAAACGCATTGATGATGATTATTATTATTGTCTCTGCCTTTTTTTACAGTCATTCACCAAGCATGTCACAGAGCGTTAAACTTTAGCATTAAAAACTTAACGATGGATAGACAGTGCCACAGATGTGCAACTGTTCTAGTTAACGTACTGGAAACTTTTTTTTTTATTTATTATTATTATTATTATTATTATTATTATGAAAATCGTTCCTAACAGCTTTACACCAGTAATTCACAGCTCCTCGCCAGAGGAGTCAGACATTTTTTTGGATCTGACAAAAAGCTGATCTACTTGCAACTGATTTATTAAACATGTCTGTTTTGTAGTACTTTATCTTGACACACACAAAAAAAAAATGGTGTAAACAAAAATCGGTGTGTCACACATAAAGTGACAACAATCCGTCTGAATCCTTGTATAACTTTCTCAGATTCCTCATTAGCAGTTAATTGCGAATTATGAAGCGATGACAGTTTGTCTTTCTATCAGCATGTTTTCATTCCCGGTAGACAACATTTATGCTGATGACTGAAACAGCTACAATATTTACGGCACAAACTTTGCACCATAAATTTGTCATTATTTACACACCTGAGTGTACACTTTTATTACTGCTTTACCTACATTTTCCCAAACCTGCTAACAAGAACGACAGCACATCTGCTTTTTTGCAGCATAAATACTGCATTACATTAAATACATGAAAGTTGTTTTGTTTTTTTCGTGGTTACAGACTGTTTCCTCAAGGTCAATCAAAACACTGGAATATTGTGTTATGCTGAGAAGCAGTGTTTTCCTAGCAAGCTGCAGAACAGAGTCTGGACAGGTTCTCCCCGTCACTGAGTCGGAGGCACCGGCCTGGTTTTTCTGCCCGCAGAACCCTAAAAACGCTCACCTGGCCTCCTCTGACACAACAAACACAACCAAGTCCACGGATGCAAAACTCCTCGACGCAAACTGAACACAGGATGAAAGCAAGTAAAACGATCGCCTGCAGACATTTTGTTCATTATTCATGTTTTACATCAACGTTTTTTCCCACGTATCTATATTTATTTATTTATTTATTACGATCTCAGATGTTTTACCTGCAGCTGTTTGTGAAAGCGTTTTGTTTCCACAGATGTTGTTCTTTTATGTGGCCATGAATCATTTTATCAATTCTTAGGCTTTACATACATCTAACAAGACAACACTTCCTACAACACGTTATTCAAAATAACCCCCTCTTTGGCTTTCTTTTCCTGTTTCTAAAACAGGATTTGATCATTTCAGCACATTTTACTAGGGAATTTAAACCATATGACACATAAAGGTCTCAGCCATTCGTTTCTGCAAACGTCTCTGTGGGTTTCCCAATAGTTTTCACACTTCAGATTATCAGTACTGAACACCCTTTCCTTGAAAAGTACACTTGGCCTGCATTTAATAGAGATGTTTTAGTTTAGCGGAGGAAGTTTAGCTACACTTTACATTAACTATGTCCTGATGTGAGGAAAAAGGGAAGGATTAGGGGTTTGATTCCATGAGGGAGAATTCTCCAGGTAGACCACGTCAAAGGATTTATTTTGTTTTAGAACAATGTGGTGTGGAAAAAAGGGGACTGAGGTGCAAAGGCACACAGGGTTAAAGCAAGCACAAACATGCAAAGCACTTCAAACCTCTGACTTCTCATAACCTAAGATTTGACAGCACAAGTTCAAGGCAGGATTGTGGCATTCCCTGAGGCAGGGATCTTGGCTCTCCCAGACAATGCTTGCCCTGAACTTGTGCTTCTCAGCTAAATGTGGGACAAAAACACTCTTGTGCTGCAAACTCCAGTAGATTTCAGTAAACTGCCTGTCCCACAAAGCACAAAAACCACTTACGTTTCTCCTCCTAAAGCTTTAAAATATTTTCACTGTTGCAAGGGAAAAAGGAAACAAGCGTAAGAGTTAAACAATATAATCGGAAACAAGACGTCTGTGGCTAAACTGTTGACTCGAATGGGTGCGCTTGTGTTAAAAGTTCTGTAACCGAAGCCCCTTCTTAGGTTAACACAATCATTACCAGAGAAACCTCCAGCACATGAAACAACCATCAACAAATAAACCGTGCAGGGGTCAGGTTTCCCTGCTGCAATCAGCTTCCAATCAAGCTGGTGGGATTTTGCACCAATGGAACCAAACAGAAGCAGTAAGTTAATGCAGACGCTTAGCAGAAACTTTAAGGTTTTACTTTTGATTTTTTGTGTTATTATTGATGGGTATTTGTTTTCTTCAGCAGGACATTAATCCTGAACTTTTATGAAGAAAAAAAACTTTCAGTGGATGACTCATAAGGTTATTTTACTTAAAATACAACCAAATTATCACAAAAGTACCTTATGGAAACGTCTTATAAGTCTTACATAAAAAAGAAAAACTATTAATATGAGATTAAAATGCATAAAAGTGTATGGGATTTTTATGAAATCTAACTATTTCAAAGCTTATCACAGAGCTGTCAAGCAAATTTAACTCAAATTGTGGCAACTTTGTTTTCCCTTTCCTGTGACTGCAGGCTTGGTCAGCACAACACAAAGTAACCTTCAACATATCATCGGTTAATCAAGCCCCTCTATCGACAAGCCTGCAAAATGACGTCATGTTTCCCACACTACTCTTTCAGACTCACTTAAAAAACCTACATTTGCTGCAAAAAGGAAACTGTTTTTAATTGACATGGCATGGCAGCAGATCTCGGAACCTCTTTTTTTTTTTTTTTTATCCCAGACGGTCATTGGGTGAACCGCAGCACGCTGAGTCCGGCGCCGCGCATCCCGAGATGGGACAGGCGTGACAACCACGCATGGACTTAGTTCTGGACCCAATCTAAGGGCAAGGAAATAGCAAACACTTGCATCCCGTTTTTTTTTTTTTTTTCTTATCATGTCTGGAGGTGGATTCCTGCAGGACTGTCCCCTCTGTTACCTGACAGACTGATCTGCAGCGCCGCTTGACTCAACTTCAACAGAATTCAACAGATTCACTGGAGATAGGACAAACTCTACCAACATTTCACCTCTCTGTTAACTAAAATCACTTTTGAACAAAACAAAACTTTAAAAAAAAAAGCCCATCTACTGAGACAGCTGGAACGATAGACAAAACAAGCTGTTGCATGGCTAAATAGGGAGGAAAACAGTGAGAAGAACCGCTGCGAACAAAGACAACAAACCTGCAGAGGCTCCTGCACGCTCCCCTGCATGCTGCCAAGGCGCTCAAACTTACCAAGCAAGTGTAGAAAATGAGAAGCAGCCTCGCAGAAGCAACCACGTTGGACTGAGCAAAGATTACAATACGATCTATTTAGAGAAGCATAACGTCACCCATGGGTGACGTCACGTGGGATTCCTGAACTTCTAAATCATTGCGGTCCGCTGGTGGGCGGAGCGACAGGGGCGGGGGCTGTGCAGAGACACGCCCAAAGCATGGGTGGACCGCGCAGGTCCTGGAGTGGGTGTGGCGCCGCGCCGCGCCGCGCTGGATCACCTCTGCTGCTGCTGCTGCTGCTGCTGCTGCTGCTGCTGCTGCTGCTGCTGCTGCTGCTGCTGCTGCTGCATCTGATGAGCAAGAAATCCAGCATGAAGGGTCCACAAGCGGAGCTGCTTTATATCAGCATTTGACTCTGTTATATGAGCAAGAAAAAGACATCTTATTTTGATAGATTTACATCATTTATGTAGCTTCACACTCATTTACCAGCAAACTAGAACAAAACACTCACATTTCTAGAGTTAGAAGGTAAAAGTATGCTTTTTGAAGTTAATTCAAAACAGTCTTGTCAGGCAAACTTGCTTGATTGAATTGCAATTAAAACTCACTCCAATGAAAGTTGGGTTTTTGGTGATTTTAACACATTCTTGTGGCATTTTTTCTATGATGGAGGACATATATAATAAAAATTAAGCTTAAAATTGCATTTTTTTTTAGTATTTTTTAAATTGAAATTGTTGTTTCTTAGTTGTAAATGCTGTTAATGTATCCAGTTGTAGATGACTAGATCCATGCAGGTTTTTGTTTTCATTATCTGAGCTGGCATCTGGATCGTATGGCTGGATAGCTCTAATATGTCTCACCATTTTTGTTGCACCGGTAATGTTAGGTTGTAAGGGGCTATAAGCTAGTACGAGTGTGTCAACAGATGGGTGACGGGAAGTGGGGCCAACAGTCCTACCTGCAACTCAGAAGTGATTTACTGATGAACTCCTGCCGCTCTGCAGAAACTATGTCTTAGAAAATGACAGTTTTTTTTTATTATTATTGCTAAAAACAGCATTATCATAAATAAAAGACCACTGGGAAGGCTTTTAATGTACCTCAAAAGATGCTTGGATTTAGTCTTTAATACTAATTTTGCATGTACACTAGCAAAGTCATATTGTACATGTGTAACCATGATTCTAAAATGAGCTCCTTGCAGCACTTTGGGAGAAATTCAACAGCTCAAGTCCAGGACTTAGTGTTGGAGTTCTGGCCCTCATGGTGCCAACTGGCTGTGAACTTCTGAGTCACAGACACTGGTTGCAGTGAATCCATCCTTGGCCTCAGGGATTAATGACTCCTCACACGTTGAGAAATGTTTACCACTCGCCTGCGACCACTCTGCTAGACACACTAAGAGCTCTGTCACCGAAACAATAACGCAGTCTGAAAAGCCCTAATAACTCAGAGCCTCTCCGCCTCTGTCCTTTAACCAGAGCTTTAATCAACGTTTATGACATCCTTTTGTCTCTTTATTGCCAATATATTTCCCCAACCAATCCAAATATTATGCTGCCAGAGGAACAGACTGTTAAGCTTGGAAAGAACCAATGCAGTTTGGGTCATTGACCTATACTAAAGCAGATGTGATCTATATTATACTAAACCTTTTTATGATTATGTCTTTGTGCAATGCTTTTTGTTAAGATCACCTTGGGAAGGTGAGAACCATTGATACTGTGCTGCAGCAGACTCACAAAGTGAACAAAGAAACAGGAAAAAAAAAGTCTCAAGGAGGAGAATAACCAAAAAAAAAAACAATAAAAATGTTCCTCTTTCCATAGCAACTATTCACAGATTCATTCAGTGCTTCAAATTGTTCGAGCAATGTTGGTTTTTAGTAGTAGTAATAAGCTAATGTCGTGTGGTGACTCAAATACCAAGACGTCTCAAACCTTTTAGATCAAATCCCAACTATAAACATGATATCTTTTAAAAATCATGTTTGTTAATTGTTCACAGATTGTCTAACACAAAATAAAGGTGATTACAATACTGGGGTGTAAATATTTTTCATTGCCTTGCCAGAATTTTAACCAAACTTTTTTGATTTACTTATAACTGGTTAAACCTTTTTTATCTGTTTGCTATTGTGGGTTTTCACTCTGGACCAAATAAACCTCTCCAGCAAATCTCAGACATGTGTTACCTCTACTACTTTTAAAGTGATTAGCTGCATCTAAATGCTATCCATATGTGTGGCGATACTTTTCTTTCCAAGAACAAGAATCTACACTTGTAATGAATTTAAAGCACTGCTCAAAATTGCAACTCACAATAAAGTGCATTACAGTCGTTTCTGCATAATAAACAAAAGAAATCTAAAATAAAAAACATTCAGAGGGCGATAAAGAATTTAAACAATATTTGTAATTTGACATTATAAAGTGAGTCCAATCGCTTTGTGAATTGTCATAAATACAGTAGAAGATAATTACCCAGTGGGGTTATTCTTGTTTCCGTATACATCAACAGCAAGTTTTGGCTCCAATCAAGCTCCTATATTAAAAGTGTGTAGCAGAGATGCATTAGCTATTTAAAGTAAAATCTTAAGACAAAAATGAGCCAATATTTGTTCCAATTTAGACCAATTTAGTACCAACTTTCCAATGGATACTTTGTCTTTGCAGAAGAATATGCAAAGTTGCATAATATTTCCTAAATGTATCTGTTAATATTACAATACAAATATTACAATGTTGTGTGAAATGCAAATTCACTTAAAGGTTTTATGCATTATTAATCTATGCTTTTTGCAGAAAAAAACAGTTGCTGGAAGTAAACCGGATCTTGGTCATATTTAATGTTTTAATTTTAGTAGCAGTAACATAAAAAGGTTGGGACAAACTTTTTTACAGCTTCTTTTTTCTTTTTAATAACATCATCTGACGAGTGAAGAGCCTATTTGCTGAAAGTTTGGGAGAGAAGTGTTTTTTTATTAGTGTCTGTGCTCAGACTGGGACTGTTTTACTACCCTAAGTCTTCTCTGTAGTATTTCTTTATTTCATAAATGTAACCAATGCTTTGAGATTTGAGCCAAATGGCCCTGTTTAGCATTCTGTCTCTTCCACCGCAACTACACTGGCGTCTCATGAAAAGACCTCCCTGTCAGGAAACCTGTGTTTCTCCATTGAGGATTTAAATATCCTGTGTAGATTTGGAAGGTGTTTATTACCTAGGCAATATTACATTAGACATGCATGCCTTAGAATCAGACGTTTTATGATCACTTTCAAATATAGTTACATGTTTGTGTTAACGATCTTTTTGCTGCATTTTTAGAATGCACAGAGAACTAGTTTTATAGAAAGTATTTCTTCTAGTGTTCGTGAGCCTATGCTGAAATTTCTATAACCCTTCTCTTGTACACATTTTTTTCTGCTTTTTTACCTTTTTTGAAGACATCAAACACTGTAATTAAAATAATCTAATACGTTTGAAATGTAATAACGCTGTATTTAATTAAAAGTATAGGTTTTTTGTTTGCACAAAATATGAATTTGTTTTCTTAAATGTTAGCAGCGTCTCATCTTTATGATTCACATGGGTTGTGTAAAAGAGAACTGTAGCATATTGCAGGCATTTGTTTCAAGTTGTGGCATGATTTATTTTTCTCTAAATGTTTTAAATGCAGGTTTTAATTGCTCCAAGCAACTTAAACATGTTGTTCTTGTCGTAAATGCATTGCAATAACTTTCAAATGAATTAGTACTACAGTTTGCTTCAGCATATTTTTACTATATTGTATTTAAAATGCAGTCGATGAGTTATTTTAATGTGCAAGTATAACTTATTAAAGTTTCTCATCGACTATCTGTTGAATTGCATGGCTTTGTCCACTGACTAACAGTGCCACTCTGTGGCCATCAGATGCAATTGCACGACTAGTTGCCGCGCTCTTGGAACCAAGAGATACCTCCTCACTCTTTACATAACAAACTTAAATACGTGATTAAAGCACGAATTAGAATAGAATTTAGAGGAGAAAAAAAATACAACTTTAAAAATGTGAAACAGGTATCACAGTTTTACTTAATCTAAATAAAAAATAAACAATAAAGGTTTTGCATTTTTGGCACCTATTACAATATAATTTGACACATACAATCTTTTTTAGTCATAGTTAGACTAAATTCAAATTTATTTAAAACATATATTTTAATGAAAAACTGCACACATAACTTTAAAAAAGTGGAATTCTTAGAATGAGTTATTAAATTATGTTTCTTTCTATACATTGACAATAGACATTTTACTTCCTAGAAAAATGTAGAATATTTAAAGAAATGAATAGAATAAACACTTCAAGCCTACAAAGGTCAATATTTTATTCACACGTGGAAATTTTGCAGCATTTTTAAATAAATTAGGTCATTTTAAATTTGATGCCTATACACTCCTCAAAATAGTTGCCATGGACTAAAGAAATGGCTCACACTGCCAGATCATTTGAAAAAGATCTGATAGATCATTTAACATTTTTATTATTATTATTATTATTATTATTTAGCTTTTATTTTACCAGGAGGAGAAAATGAGAACAGTTTTTCATTTACAATGATGATCTGGCAATCAAGTTCATTGATTTGGTATTTAACATGATCAAAAGGTAAGTCAGGGAGTCTGAAAAGCAAAAATGATCTGTGAAAGAACATACAAGAGAGAGCAGTGCTTAAAAAACAATGTTTCTCAATATACACCTGCAAAGACCATCTGTATACAGATACCAACTGATTTAAAGAAAGAAGAGAAAATCTTTCTTAGATGGCCCTGGTTTTTGGGGCATTTGCATTAGTCATTTGCATAACTGTGTCAAAGGCATGATTCCAATGGAAACTAGTAAAACTTTTGAAAACTATTTTCAATAACTATAATTATCTGTGCTGGCAGATACCAACTAAAGTATGCAAATAGAAAGCCATGCTTGAACACGTTCCAGGAATGTACGAGTATCTTTGGGGCCAGAACTCATTTTAATAAAGGACTGTTTCAAAGTTGAATGGCTGGAAAGCCCTGTTAGCTGGTTGTAGGGCCGGTGTTCTCTTTTCAGAGGGTGCAATGAGTTTAATCCTTAGTTTAGTCCTTAGGCAAGATCCTTCACACCGCTGTCTAAACTGTGTAGCCACAAGGGGGGCGAAGTCTGTATCTCCCTGTGCCAGTCCCCAGCCTGGTTAAAAAATACAGGGCAGCCAAACCACCTGTGCGATTGAGCAAAAGTTGCTTCGCTGTGGCGACCGATGTGCCAAAAGGTAAACAGCACTGTTTCAAACTTGGAAAGTATTCTGTGGTTACACTGGTCCCAAGTTGACATTCCCGTTGATGCCATGTCCTCTGGGCTTAAGGAAAAGGAGCCTTCTGGTGTTTGTTTTTTTATTTTATTTTTATTTTATTGATGCTCAGCTCTTAAGCCAATATCTCTGATTAAATTGTGGTGGATTAGTTCGTACAACATGGACAGCTTGCATGTTTAGGAAATAACTATTTAAAAAGATTTTAGATAAATATATGTTCCTTTCCAGACAATTTCAAGTTCAAAAACCTTGTGCACTTTAGCAGGACAATACAAGAGCACATAATGGTATTACAGTAATTACAACAAAATCCAAGCAGTGAACTGGTGTTGTAGCAGATCAGATGTTTCGTTTTTAGAGAAAATATGGTGCATCATTTGATTCAAACAACCAGAAAAGTATAAACCTCGCAAGTCTAAACGCTTGCTGTATTGTTTATATGCTGTTCTAAATATATATTGAAAAAATTATTTTGGTTTAATTCCATTTAGAAAAAACTGAGAAGTGTGTGCTTTTCTAATGAAAGTCAAGCAGCCCTATTTCCGGTCCTGTAGGCTCTACGGCTGCTTCGACGCAGCTAGCAGAAATCAGAACAGCGGTGTGGCTGTCGCTCCAGCTGTTCTCACCGCTGCCTGCCTTCCCGCCGCTGCTTGGCCTCATTTCATTTCTAATGCAGCTGCGACGATGACAGGCATCGCTGCTGCGTCTTTCTTCTCCAACGCCTGTAGGTTCACTGGCTGCGGACTCCACTTTGACTCCCTGTGTGACCTAATCGTGCACATCGAGGACAACCACATCGGTAAGAGCCGATAAATGCGCCCCTAACTTGCTCCGGGTTTAAGCTAGCAGACGTGGCTCCGCCAGCTAGCAAGCTACTTTTGCGTCCTGACAACACGGTTGCTAGGTGTGCCTGCTGATGTCATTTCCTGTTTGTCTAATTCATAAACTTTATCACTGTATTGTTCATTTGTACAGCTTTGGGAAACAGAACTAGTCTGAAAGAGCTCACAAAGTCTTGGTTAAGTTTTGGTAAACTACTTGAACTACGCATGTGCAGCAGCCAACAAAAATCCTCACTGACAGCATCAATCAGGGCTTTTGTTTTCAACGGATGTGTACACATTGAGCACATGTGGTCGTGCCTGTTCTTTGTTTATCACTGTATAGATTATTTTAATCATAATTTTTATTGCTAAGTAAATCAAAAATATAAATATTATAAATGTATAATTTACTTTTTTAATCTTATTCATTTTTATTTTGTTTTAAGCTTTAAAGTTTATGACTCGGAAATTGTCTTTTGTTTGACTGTGTTATTATTTCTGTGACCCCAGAGATCAGTAAAGTAACATAACATTAAATAAATAAGTATTTTGTGTAATATTGCGCAAGCAAAAAAAAAAAAGAAAGAAAAGGTAATCATCCAATTAAAAGCTTCACTTGGAAATTAAAACCAACCCATTAAAGAACTACTGCAGTACTGCAGTTTGAACTATTTGATTTAAATTCCAAAATGATTTACGTTTACTCCTGAGAGCTTTAATTCAGATCAGGTATTTGAAGTTGTAAGGGGGATTACAAATGATATAAACAGAGAAATAGTAAATTCTTACTCATGTCTGATGGTGACACAGTAAAACATTGGTCTTAAAATAATTTATAATCATTGCACTATGAGCTGGGTTTAAAACAATAGAACAATTAAAACTAAATTGATCTTTTCTTAGATTTAAAATACAAATTCATCAAACTTGAGTTGATTTTCTTTTAAAACTTTTTCTTTTAATTTATTAGGCAATGTTTTTTCCCCATATGTTTTTAATTTAAGATTTCTCTAATTTTAATTAGGTTTGTTTGGATTTACTTTGAAAAAATAGTTTCAGTTGACACTGAATTCTATTGAATTGGTTTGATATTTCGACTCTTTCTGATCTTATAATCAATTTACTTGTGAGTTTGCCTCTATTCACCTATTAACCAATACATTTATTAGTCTTGATTTATTAAAGTGTACCTTTTGCTGACTTTTACTTTTCTTTTTGCCGGTTGTGCCAAAACAAACAAACAAATAAATGCGCCTGACAAAAAAAAAGCCTTTAGAATCCTAGATATTTATCCTCATAAGTTCAACTTGAAAGATTACACAAAGTATATAAAATTACTTGTTCTTTACACATAAGAAGACATGCCTGTATGTCAACAAACAATTAATGTTTTAACAGAAGCTCAGAAAAAAGCTATTCTGTTGGCTTCTCAAAATAAATCCAAGATTAATCTTCTTTTTTTTTTTTTTTAGCATGTGTGGGTTTCATTTTGACAACATAGAAAAGGTGTCATAAGTAGCAGGTCTTATGTGGATAAAATAGAAATTTATCTATATAAAAGATAACAATCTCGCTAAAAACCTATTTTAATATAGTATGATGAGTTGTAAAAACCCAGAAATTAAAATTGTGTCTTTGGCTAAAAGCAGAAACTTTTTTATAGGAACAAGCTAGTGTAAATTTGTCATTGAAATGCACTGATGTTACTAACTTTGTTGATGTTTAATGTAAAGTTAATGCATTTTAATTTGGTGAATATTTTTCTAGATTTTTCATGAAAATTCCAATGCAAGCTGCATGTTGTGGTGTTCATATTACCATCAGCTCATATGTAAGTGTAAATATCTAAGTGAAAATATGTGAGCCTGTAAACACAGTCAGCAGCGCCTCCCCCAGTTATGTTATGTGGGGGCAAAACAAGACAATTTAACTGTACGGCATGTCAGTTTAGAAAATCATTTCAGCTGAAGCTATGAAATCCTTTTAATATTTTCATATAATGCAATAACAAAGAGATCTATAGGAGATCTATACCAATGATATTTGTTTTATTGATGGTCCTCATCTCAACATTTTGTTGAACTGAAGTTAATAAAACACAATGCATTTGTTCATTTTATCAATTTTGATCTATTATATCCTTAAGTTTGAGCTTTGTCTGATTTCCACCTCAGTTCCTCAGTCTAATATTTCAGTGCCCTTCTCATTGAAGCTGACAGGGCTCTGCTCTCTCTGTTGTTCTTGTTTGTTGCCTGACTGGCTTTAATAGGCTTTGCTCTCACAGTATGTGTTGAGTGTACATGCGTCCGAGGTGTGATATTTAAAAAAAAAAAAGAAAGAAAGAAAAAAAAGAGGGAGCCATTAGCTGACTTGTTGGGGAATAATGAAGCAATTAGCTGGCCTGAAGTGGAAAAACTTTTCTGCCCCCTCTTGTCTGCTGGCCTGTGTGCATTCTGGGAGGTGCGAAATCTTGCGCGTTGTGCCAAGGGCCTGTGAGGAATAATTACAGAGGGAGCACTTTATTTGGCATGTCTTCCTCCTCATCTGGTGGCCTGCTGCATGAAGAACATTCTGCTTTATAATTAAAGGCACAGAAAACTGGAAAACAAGCCCACATACTTTGGTCCTGGAGCTTCACGGTCAGTTTTCTCCTAGTGTTAGCCAGGAGGTGGCGCTGCTCTTCTGTTGGTTAAGGGACATCTGGGCTGGTGAACCAGAAAAGGTTTTGTTTGCCAAAGTGTCTTTGACCCTTTGAAACCAGACCTTTTAATGACCAAACCAATGGAGTTTTAAAGAATTTAAAACTCATTTAAGTGTAAGTATAAATTAATCAACCTTTTTAAAGTAAAAAACTGATATTAGTACTTATACCTTAATTCTCCTTTAATTTCAAAATCAAGATTATTATTTTATGAACTGTAATTTACAGTAAAACTCAGCACTGTAGCAACTGTTTTAACAAAAAAAGCATTTTTGTAAAATTTCTCTTTAAAAGTCCATTAAAAATGCTTTTTCTTAGTTAAAATAGGTGCACATTTACTAAATTATTATTTTTAAATCAAGTTATCAGGCCAGTGTGGAGCAGTACCAATAAGGGATCATATTGTTTAAACTTTTGTATAACAGGAACGTTTGGTTGATCAAGGCTGCAAGTTTCTCCAGAAAGGCTGTGTTTGTTGCAAATCCCTGCTGGAGGTAAATTCAGCAGAGTTTTTTTTTTTTTTTCTCCCCTGGAAAATATGTGCGGAAGTAATAAATTAGCTGGTTCCCAAACCTGTGCACCTGGTTGGACTAATGAGATTTCCCCCCAATCCCAGACACTGCTGCTCCTGTTCCTGTGAGGAGGCTTGGCAGAACACCTCTTGCAAAGATAATGTACAGCCAGTCATTTCTTTTTTTTCCTCTTAACCCTGTTTTTTGTTTGGGACTTTTTCATTATTTTATTACTATAAATTAGTTACAAAGATCGATTAAAAACTTCCAATTTTACTCTGTGAACATCTGAAAATAATTGAACTGTTTTGTAAATCTTATAAAAGTCCTGAATCTTTATAACATTAAAGTAATAACACTTTTTTAATAAGCTGCATTTTTACATAATTCTTAAGCTAAACAGAATTTGAATTGTCTTTTCCACTTACCCTAAACTTTTTTTTTTCCATTTTCACAGAAATGTATTAAAAACAATAGTGTTTATTGTGTTTTGAAGAGGTAGAAACATAATAACAAGTTTAAAAAACGTTTTTGAAAATATTACATGATAAAACTTTATTCACATAACATTAAAAAACAGGATAAATCAAGAAGTTGCAATAACAATGCATGAAATGTTATTACAGATCCATGTGCATTTTTAAGGGTTTAATGCAAACAAAACTTGCATATTTGAATTTGTTGCTGTCTGTTTTAAATAGATCAGTAACCTGCACAGGCATCTTCCACTTGGAGCATGACTCTGTTTCATTTCCTCTTCAGAGGTCACTGTAATGAATTACCTGTGCCACCACTCCTGGTAATGCTCCCTGCTGCTCTGAGCCACAATAAACATGTCACCATAATCCTCACCACTCCGCTCTACCCCACAGTGCATTTAGCCATGAGAGTGGAGAGCCAGACGCCGGGGAAATGAGGGAGTGTGTGTGCGTTAGAGGGGTGGGTGTATGTTTGTGTGTAAGGCCTTGTCTTAGGAGGTGTTTTTCAGATGGTAGCAGGCGTCATTTCCTCTGCTGCCTTACGAAAGGTTGGTTATGTGATGGTGTTTGTCATATGTGTGCTGTTTAAACCGTTCTATGGCGTCAATGTTAAGAAACACGAAAGTCCTAAACAAGTTAATGTTGTCTGTATTTATTCTTATTTATGTTTAGTTTAAAATAAAATTAACTTTCAGTCATTTGAATACAACCCTGAACATAAAAATACATCCTTCAGTATGTTGGAAATTTCCTCCATTTTTCTTCTTCATCTGAAATATTACCTGTTATACAAACAACTTTGCTCAAAAGTCACTTTGCCAGAAGTGATGTTTTCTTTTCTACAGCTTTTTTTTTTTTTGCACAAGTCCTATTAGTTGGCCACCAAGGTGGACCACCTGTGTAGTTTGATTAGAGAGGTTTGCATCTCTACTTAAGGCGCCTTCTTCCTGCTCCCTGACTGATGGTGGCCCCAAAAGAATAGCAGAGGCTGTGGGGAACTGGCCCCATGCAGGCCTCCTTTCTAGTCCCCACCTGAGGTGTGTGTGATTTACAGTGTGTGGGAACAGACGGATCCACTGCTGTTTGAGAGGGCCGCCATCCCACCGCTTGAGATTCATTAGTGATCTTTTGAGGGATTTCTTGTGCACTCTGACATAAGCAGAACACATCTCTTTTTTTTCTTTCAATTTTGGCCGCACAGTAGAGAGACGTCTGTTGTCTTTCACACTGGGGATAAGTCCACAGTTAATGAAACACTTGCTCTTGACTTAAGCCTTGAAAAAGACTCTTGAGCTAAAGGTGCTGTGACCTCAGCTGCTATGTATAGCTCCATTACATCTTTTTTGTTTTTAAATCAGCAGCCAAAAAGCGAATGACATTGCTTTAAAGCCTGATAAACGTCACATTGTTTCTGCTTTCTGGTTAAATTTTGTTTGTAGTTATTTCTGACACTAAACAGACCAGTTTAATGATGCAAAGCAGACCCTCCTTCATGACAAACTCTTTTTTTAAAGATACAACTCCCAACTTTTCTAAAGCTTTCTCTTCTTTTTTTAATCATTTTTTTTAATTTAAAACAACATGACATGAAAAAAAGCAATAAATAGCCATGACTCTGTTTTATAACAGCCTGAGAAAGGTCTTACTTTCTTCGTTTAACTAGAGCTCTCATCTGTGCCAGTTTTGGCGTAGTCATTTAAAAATACATGGACAAGAACTCCCAACTGCTGTTTTTTAGTTTACAACAATTGCAATGCTATTAATGTTCCTATATGCTGTTGAAGTTGTATCATTATAAATGTCCCAAACACCCTCAGCTGAACGTGTTGTGCAAAAATGAGCTTAGTGGACGGAAAAGAGCAACACTTTTCACCACATGGGGGCTTTTGCAGCTTTTTACAGTAATGTCAGAGGCAGGCAGGGAGGCTGAGCTGGAAAGTCACGGAGACTGTTGTTTTATGGGGTATCCATCTTCTCCCACATGGCCGGCAGCAGGGAGCGTGTTTGAAGTCAGCCACGCTTTCACCTTGGGGTGTGGGGATTGGCTATTGTTGTTCATTTAACACCTATGAGCCAGATTAAGGTTTGGAGCTGAGCACGGCAAAACACAAAACGTGCCATGTGTGCTCATGTGTGAACAATGTGGTGCCTGCAGGGCGGCGTTACTCCACCACTGATCAATCTTGTTGTTTCTAACAGGGACGCTTGGACGCCTAATTTCTACCAACAAGGGGAACATTTTCAATATTGTTGGGTTGTTAACTCTGCGGAAAACAGTGAAGTGATCCAAGAAAAAGAAACGACCTTTAGAATAGTTAATCTTGGGAATTGTGCACAATTTCTTTAACTTAAAAAAATAGTTTTTTAAACACATGTTTACTTAGTAGTCAGAGCAGACTGGTTAGTTAAAAAACATAACCAATATCAAGAACTTTTTTATTTTATCGGACAATAAGTATTATCTTATAAGCATATAATTATAGAATGTGCTTATTCTTGAATTAAGAATAAAGCAGTAGCAGTAAAATCCTTAATCCATACTGATTCGCATGCTAATTTAAAGTTTGTTACTTTAATTTTGATAACAAATTAATGTTTCATAGTCTGCAGCTTTTAAAGGTTGTTTCTTTTTCTCTTCTGTGGACACCAGGCTTGATTCAGTTCTGGATGCAGATGAATCATTAAGCATATATTATAAAATATTGAAACAACATCATTGGGACTCACATCTACATTTTAACTGTGATCTGTTTGTGTTTTCTGTTTTTTATACATCAAATACTGTTTTCCTCTCCAGTTTTTCTGAGTGGAGGCCAATGCTTCCCTTTCTACTCATTTTATATGAAAACTGGTGAAAATATACTTTAAAATGCGTTTGGTTCTGCAGTAAATCAACCCTATCCATGTTGCAATGCACAGTCAGGACTTAGCACTATTTGTTTATAGTGATGGCACTCTGAGCAGCTTCTTCAGAATGTGTCCAAAGCATTAGTGAGATGTTCAGATCAGTCCTTTCAGTCATCTGAACTCTCTCGAAGGAACAAAACCTCTGTACTCTCACCTGAACAAAATTTGGCTTTTTCAGAAATGTAACTTAAAACAAACCTCCAACCTTAAAGTCCTTGAGATCGACTTAGCATAATATATCCAGCATTTTATAAAACAAGTCTTACCAGGGGTCCTTGAAAGAAAGACCCATGCAAATATTAAAAAAATACATAAAAGAAATGAACAGATTTGATTAAAGGATTGCAGGCAGAGGGTAAATAAGACATAAATAATAAGTATTGCTTTATCAAAATTAATGTAAAAGTCACAGAAGACAAAAAGCAATGAATGTAAATGTCAGAGTGTGAGTTGTGGGGTTTTTATTTGAAGTAGAAATCAATACAGTGATTTCATTTTGATACAGATAAATCCAAAACATTAATTCCACTTATTATGAGCACAATATTTGACTATTTTTCAGTCTGTGTTTCTCCAGCAGAGAATTCCTTTTTTATTTACGATACGTTACAAAAATATGAATCTTTTTTTACAAAATTAAATGTGTGTAACAACATTCTCTCATGTATTCTAAAATTAATTTTTTGATCTAGTAAATTTAACAGTTGAAATGAAAGCAAAAATATTTTAATAAGACAAATAAAAAAATAGGTGAACAGGTTCATAGTTTTTATTGCTCTCATTAAATACAGATTTTTAAATATATATATATATATATATATGTGCTGAAATTGACCTGCCAGCCCTGTCTCTCTTCCTGTCTAGATACAGACCCCTGTGTTCTGGAGAAGCAGGAGCAGCAGCAGCCGACATATGTCGCTCTCAGCTACATTAACAGGTAATAAAATGCCTTCTCACTAATAGACTTAAACTAAATTTTTAGCTTTGAAAACCAAGGTTCTGAATATCAGCTTAGACAGTTAATTTTTGTTTCACTGGGACTGGGGTCTGCGACCTTCAGCACTTAAAGAGCCATTCGAGTCAGTTTCTCAGTGACAACAATACAGTAGGAGCCACAAAGTCGTACTTATATTCAAAGTATGAAATAGTTTATAACTTTTGACAGAGGTTCACATAATTTGTTTTCAAAATGAAAGACACCAGGTGTCACATAGGATTATCTCAATGCAGCATTTGCAGTTTTAGGTAGTGTAATGTCAGCAGTGATTTAGAAAAAACTGTTTGTTTTACCATTTGTGGTGTATCTCAGTGAGAAATTTGTAAATCGAAGTATCAAAATTAAATCAGAGCTAATTAATTGACTCTTACCATATTGTTCAAACCATAATATATGCTTAAAATCTTTTAATTTGTTCAAAAAATCTACCTTGTAGTCTGGTGCAGCTTAATTCTGGTTTTGCTTACTGACCTCCAATCGACTTTCTGTGGTACATGGCACACACAAATCTGTCAAATATTAGGATGACTTCTGATTCACTGTTTGTGAGTGAGTTGAAAAAAATTTGAATTAGTTTACTCTTTTTTGCTTAACTACTTACTTTTTACTTTACAGTTAGGTTTAATTTTCTTTAACCAAAGAACCATGATGAAGTGGTAAAAGAACCACACATAGTTCTGGAGCCTCAGGTTGCAGATTCCTTCACTGAGACAAAACTAATCCCCCTGCAAGCAATGCATCTCGCCTGCTTCAGAAGTCGTTTTAAAAGTCCAAAGCTTGTGGAATTCAAAAAATAAAATAAAATTAAAAGCTAACTGCCACCTTACAAAATGCGTTCTAGAAGAGAGATTCATTTCACTGTTTAAGATGAATGAAACCTGGACACTTTCAGAGATTCAAACTGGTGGTTTCAAACCAACATTACATTTGCAGCAGTTTTCTCTGCATCTTCTCATCTTTGTATTAAGACAGAAACAAAAAAAAGCACATGTTCCAAAACTTGCTTTGTAAGGCAGAGTTCAGATCCTATGCAAACAACTTTCTTATACAAATGTGGCATTTAGTTTTTCCTTTATGGAGCTCATTCTGAGCAGTGTTAGCCTAACCTCCTTATTAAAAATCTTTCCTGACAACAAACTAAGGACATGCTGACTTTCCCCTCTGAAAGAAAAAAAAATGCACTCAAAACTTTAATTTTCTAAGTTGTCCTATTTAAAATTTCAAGGCCAGAAATTCTCTTAAGTAATTTCTGCAATGCCATAGGAAGTATATTGCATATTGCTTGAAGTTTCTGCTGACAGTTTCATTTGTCATCTGCTGAATCACTTAAACTGCAGTGCTGTGTTTTGAGGAATATTTTACTACTCTGAGTTCATTTTGGCCGTCTTTGATAGGAGGCTTAAATAGCAGTTTTAAAAGCATTACACAACAAGCCAATGTACGACAAAGTCTGCCACAGTCTCCTTGCCATCACAGACACATCTTGATGTGGCTCGAATTTAATTTTTTAATTCTACTTTTGCTTTAACAATGTCTATGTAAATGTTTAATTTTATGATGCACATTTATCAAAGATTTAACTATCCTATAAACCCAAAACTTTCTTTTATTTATTTTTTTTTAACTCCCTCAATGGAACATAGCCAGTAGGGGTCGCTCTTCAAACACTGACTGAGAGGATGCAATTTGTCTTTTTTTTGGTGCATTGAAGGTTCATGACAGATGCTGCAAGGAGAGACCATGATGGCCTCAAGAAGAAAGTTCAGCCCAAGCTGTCTCTGCCTCTAACAGGCAATCTGTCGCGCAGCACCATCCCAGCACCACCCCGCCACACAGGTGGAAACCTCACCCCTCCGGTCACTCCACCAATCACCCCTTCCTCCTCTTTTCAAAGCAGCACCCCTACAGGTACTCCTCACTGTTTCACTTGTCTCCAGAATTACTAAATTTTATTTCTGAATTTAATGGAACTGGCTTTGACATTTAAAAACTCTAATGAACTTCTGTTGACCTTGATTTTTACGTCAGTAAGCGATAAGACTGAAAATATGGATTCAAATAAAACAAATGGTGTATATAATTAGTTTTTTTCTCTTTAAAAATATAAAACATTTAATTGTTCATTTAATTCCTTTGATAAGTGTTTTTCGATTAACTGTGTGTTATTGTGACACACTCTATTGTCAAAATAAAGGAAATATAATGTGTTTTGGTTAAGAGTGTTCTTATTCTGTAAAATCTTGTAAAATCTTTATGCATGTGGATAAAATAGCTGGGCCTGATGAAAGAAAAAACAAAGAAAAACAGGAAATAGTCACTAAAAGAACGTAAAAACTTCAAAAATCTTCAGATTAGTCTCATGTGTCTAGAGAACATCTTCCAGTACATATTTGTCAATAAACATCACAGCAAAATCCCATCTCACTTTACTACTGACTTTAGACGGAAGTTTCCTCATTGGTTGTGTCTGCTTTGGCTCAAAAAGTCCTGATGGTCCACTTTGATCCTAACATGAATGGTCTTTGGAGGACGTTTTAGGCTCTTTGCCTACCATGGTGCGATCTGACGTGGTTTTCCTTTATCAGCCGCGAAGTTTTCTTCATTTGCATGGATCTTAGACTTCTGAATGTCCTATGCAGCTTCAAGTTGCTTGGGGCTACTCTTTTAAAATTTACTTTTCATTTAAAATATATATTTATATTTTTTTTCTTTCTAATCTCCAAAGACAGAACTCTTTTTTCCTTTTTGTGCTACACACTAACACCAACACCTGATGGAGTGTCACCCTTTAACAACACAGGCTAATTGATTAATTACAAGATTAAAGACACCTATGATGCTAAATAGAGCTCCGACCTCAGTCACGTCTGTCTTTTCTGTGTTAACATTTTAATCAGACTTTGTTTCTTTAGCATATTCAATGATTTTAAGGTTTGTTTCAAATGCACTTTCTGATTCATAAAGGTTTATTTAAATCTTTAATATTTTTTTATTTATTAATAATTTTGTTAGTTTCAATTTTTTTCTGTGGCTTGTTGACATTTTCACCAAAATATCAAAGCCAAAAAAAAAAGACATTTAAGGTATTTTGCCCCCCTCAATTCTCTTATAAAACCTGATTCATAACCAGTCATGAAGTTAAACGTAAATTGTAAAATTGAACTTTTGTGCTATAAAATGTCTAAATGTAGCAAACAAACCTTCAAATAATCAGCTAGAAGTCTTTTTTTTTTTATTCTTAAAAACAACAAACAGTGTTGTTCATAGTTCTGGATAAAAAATAAAGACAGTCATGTAAAATCTAACAGTCTGATACTTGGCCTACTGTATTATTCACTCTACAAATCTGCTAAAACCTTGTATATAGTCTATGTTGCCATGGAAGCATATTATAGAAATCTATGTATTCTACAAAATATCCTTTACTTGAAGCTACAAAGTGCCTGTGAACTGTTGCATTGCTGTCTTTATAAATCCAACATCACCAGCTTTTCAATTAACTTAAATAAACTTGATGTAACAGGAACTCTTTTCAACTTGTTCCCATGTATTCTTGTGACATTGCATGTTTAATTAAGCAATAACTGTTGTATCTTCGTGACCCAAGACCTTAAGTTCTTTCCCATGGTGGGTGTGTTTTACAGTCTCAGAAAACGGTATCACGGAGCGATATGAAAACGTGTATGGGGACATCGCATCAAAGCTCAGAGGGATGCATGCGACATCCTAAAAGCTAAACAAAGTGTTAAAATATGTGTGTAAGAGTTTGTTAGTGTTTGCGCATGAATAGAGTAGAGTTTGTGCGACAAAGTATGAATTATGTCTCGTATGGCTTCTTATATGAAGTCACCAACAGGTCATGTTGTCCACTGTGTAGAAGTGCAGGTTGAGTTGTTTAATACTTGACTATGTTTTCCACGCTCTCAAAGGAAGCGAGTATGATGAAGACGATGGAGACTTTGAGGGATCTGACAGTGACGAATCCTGGACCACAGAGAGCGCCATCAGCTCAAAGTCCATCCTCAGTTCTGTATGCATGAACGGAGGAGAAGAAAAGCCATTTGCTTGCCCTGTTCCAGGATGTAAAAAGAGATATAAGGTATGCTTCACTATATCCCTTATGAGTACATTTCCTTTATCTGTGTGTGTGTGTGTGTGTGTGTGTGGGGGGGGGTCGTTCTTCCTAAAAGGGAAGTGGAGTTGCAGGATTTTTGCTGTTTACCGAAATAAATGCAGTTTTGTTGATTTTTTTTTGGCTGGTTGAGCAACATGAACGCATACATTTGGCGATATGGAGTTTTATGGGATTTTCCGTTCACATGTGGCGTCTGTGCGGTCAGGACAAAGCCTGAGCAGTCTGAGAAAATTGCTTTGCTGACGTGAATGACAGGGTTATAGGCAATGACTTACTTAGTCTGAGGTTAAAGCTAGCAGCAGTAGTCATCTATTTAGGGGCAGAAGCGGTCAAATATCAACTTGCTTCTTTACATATATATATATATATATATATATATATATATATGTGTTTTTTTTTTCACAGAACGTGAATGGAATTAAGTACCATGCCAAGAACGGCCACAGAACCCAGATCAGGGTCCACAAATCTTTTAGGTGCAGGTGTGGGAAAAGCTACAAAACCTCTCAGGGTCTCCGCCACCACACTATCAACCTCCACCCCCCATGTCTCCACTGACTTGATGAGGAAGATGCAGCTGTCAAGGCGGAGGAAATGAGTAGCGCCGTCTCTCAGGTCATGTCAGCTGAACTCTCTGGTCACCAGCACAGCTTTCTCACTCCTCCCCCTGCTGCCCTGCCCTGCCATTATCACTATTTATGACACTAAGTTTTGATCACATGACACAATTGGTACTTCCGCCATTTCAAACCATTAAAATGAGCCTGGAGCAGGATAGTCCCACAGCAGAAACTACTGCTTAAAGCATCGGAAATCACAATCAGAGTAATAGAAACAAGATTTGTTTCATTTCATGTAATAATAATGAAAACCATTATTATTTTTACCCTTTATGTAAATCCCAGGATGAGTTGTTGTAAACATTTAAACTCGACATTGACGTCTGATTGCCATGACAGCGTTTGTCATTGTTCTTGAACACTGTTCCTTATTAAAAAAAGCAGTTTTTATGCTGAAAAGGACCCAAGCACTTTTTTAAGAATGCTGATAAAATGAAAGGTTTTGCCAAAATGTGATTATAAGAGTAAATGGACAGAAGTGCATGTTCTACCTTCATTCAGGGATGTTTCAATATTTTATGTAATGAGAATTTGAATGAAAATGAAAGTTTAATGGAGTGTAGTGGGTTTGTATACTGGTGTTTTACAGACATTTCACTCGGCAGCTGGATGCCAAGCGAGCTTGACTGATTTATGTAATAAAAAAGGTTTTATTTAAACACACAGACATTGGTTATTTAGCAAAGTTGCACTCCTATTGTCATATACCATCAGAGTAACATTTATTTTGCAGTTTGTGCCAAAAATACTTTTATTTTAATGGAATAATTCATGTTTTCTTATTTTATGTTCTGAAGTCTGCATGAGACTGTCGTAATTTTAAGATGGGAGTTTTTCAATTTGACTTTAGGTTAAATCCTCATAGGAAGAATGGTAAAGCTTTAAACAAGTTGCAAATATTTCACCACATTGTGCAGTCATTTTGGAGGAAAATATTTGATATAGTCTTCAGTGAATGTACCGTCATGTGTTGAGTGCATTAAATCAAAGTATTTTTATATTTTTCTGAAGCCAAAAACATAAATGTATATAAGCAAAAACATATGTACTGTATTCACACAAAAAGCTGCTTCATGTAAACTTTTGTAATATTTTTTTCAATAAAAAACTTCCGCTAGTCATTTGTCGCAAGAGTGTGGTGTTTTATTTTCCAGAGAGACTTGAATGCAACAATGTTTCAAGTGACTTTATTAGTTGTATTTATTATACATGGAACTCACTAAACTAATGGAAACAGTTCTCTAAATGAAATAATTTAATACTGTAAAAGAAAAAGTAGGAAGTTAGCAGATGATATGAAAATATTCTGAAGTTTTATTTTTAGACAAAAAAATTCGAGATTTTTAACATAAGGAAGCAAACCTAAACCATGAACAAAGGCCGTCACAGAAGTGTCAGCTTTAATTCTGCTAAAAATAGATGATTTGTATAATCATGTATGGATATCATCACTAAAGATTTATCCCTGACTGCGTAAAGTGAACCGATGCTGCTCTGCTTTGTACATTTGTACATTAATGTTTAAGAAGAAAGTATCTGTGTGTTTAATTTCAAGTCTGGTAAACACTTATCTCTTTTCCCTGATTTATTACAACCTGTAGCCTCAAAGATCTGTGGGAGCCAAAACCATTTGAAATCTTTCAGTTACACATCACACAAGCCTTACCCTCTACATTGATTCTTAAACTCAAATAAAGGGAAACGTTTTAACTTTTATAATTAGAAAGAAACAGATTCAGAAGCCCTGCATACACAATTAGGTGACTTAAAGTATTACCTCAAACTGTTTCTTCATGTAGGAAAAGGAAAGGCAGTATAGTTCTAAAGAGAGGATCTCCATACCAGTACATGCAGAAAGAGAGTGAATAATTTTAGTGGTTGACAAGAACTGGACAGACTGATGTGTGCTGATTCTTTCCAGTTCTCTAGTCAAAGTCGAGCGGCTGGCCATCAAAGTGGGTGAGCACGTGGTTCTCGAACACCTTCTGGTCGCAGTCCAGCGGGAACTGCTCGCTGCACATCGGGCAGATTTTCCAGTGGCTCTCCACGTGCTCCTCGAATTTGCTCTGGTCATAGTTTGGCGGGAAGATGACCTCACAGAGGGGGCATCGCTTCATGTCCATGCTGGCAAAAGGGAAGAGACAGCAGAGGAGTAAATGTCACAAAACCCAGAAGCACAGACTTCTGAAGAGCTTTCGTCTGCTGTGAAGTGGGTGGCCAGCTGCTCTTGGCCAACGCAAACTTAAAACACATCTAACAAAACAGATTTGCACATGTTAGGGTGTGTCAAATTTGGATGGTGTTTATATGAACTAAAGTATGTGAGGGTTCAATACCTGGGGTCAAAGCAGAAGGCTGCCTGTCCGTCATTCACAAATGGGCTCCGAGTTTCTGCTGTAGTGGGCTTTTCATTGGTATTAACCTAAAAGAATGGAAAAATAACCAAAGGAAATGTGGAAAGTTAACCCTCAAACACAAACTAATGAACTCCACAAAATGTCAAGATACTGGGTGCAGCTGTCCCGTCGCACATAAACAAGACAGCACATCATAATCCATGTGTTATCAAAGCTACATGTAGTCTGATGTGGCTCCTCTTTAAAGCATGGAACAGGAAAGACATTACGGCAAAAGTTCAGATGGAAATCATGGCCAGCAGCACATGAGAGCTGTACATAAATGCTCCAATTATCCTTTAGAAATCGCACACAGTTTCTATCAAATACCATCAGCCATCGTGAGCTGCTTGTGTTAGACTCACAGTCCTCTGAGAGCTGATTTTGCTAGATGTTTCTGACATAATTGTCTTTTGAATGTTGTTGGAGGACTTTTTTATTTCAAAAACTTGATTTACTGTCTGTCCACCATCCGGGATTTATATTTGGCAGATTCTGATGTCACAATGTCATTTGAGGAGTAACAAACTAAATGAGTTGACTAAAAAACATGTTTAGAAGTTTCTCCAGATTAGAAACTTTGTTAAGAATAAGAATTTGTTTTTGGCTGTGGACCTCGCCTCTGGCTCGTCTCAGGCCCCAAGCTGCCCCACAGTTTCATCTGGATGAAGCCCATCTGCTACACTATTTAAACATGTAGTTGTAGAGTTGGATAAGCTAATTCTTCTTTAACAGTTCTAGCACATCGCCTGTCCGTCTTGGATGAGGATCTCTCCTTCATGTGGACATCCCTGAGGTTTTTTATTTTGTTCCTCAGAGATAAGGTTTTTATTTTTAAGAGTTTTTCCTCACCGAGAAGGAGAGTCTAAGGGCAGGGATGCCAGTTTAGCTTAGTCTGTTTAGTTTAGCAACCAGTTGTTTATATTTGTATGACTGACTTTAAGTTCTTTGTATAAATACCAGTGTGAAGCCGTGTTTGTGAAGCCATTTGTGTTGATTGGTGGAACACTGTCATTGATCAGCCTTTTCTAATTTTAACGCCTCAGTTTTTAACCAAGAGTGAGTTCCGAGGTAGATTTGCTTACATTGTTGTTTTCCTCGGACTCTTTGTGACCTTCTGGCCGGCTGGGGTTGCGGGTGGGTTGGATGCACACCACATTGCTGTCCCATGAGGGAGGACCCACAGGTGGGAGCCTGAGCTGTTCGTCTGAGAACTCCTCTTCCGCCTCATCTGCATGGAGATTGGTTAAGAGCAACGCTTTCATGAACAACCGTCAATGCTGCTCATGTAGCTTTTGGGAAGCTCACCTTTTGAATCTAAGATGGAATACGGATTCCCAAAGTGCAGCTTGCTGGGGCTCTGAGAAACCAGCAGAGGGGTGGGGGTGTCCTGGGTGTAAGGAACGGGGTATTGCAGGAATAGAGGTACGCTAGTTTGGAGCTCCTCCAAACTGCTTTTCTCCTTTGCTCCCTGTTCTCCTTTTCTACTGCTACCAGTTTGTGCCTCCTGGGGGAAAAAAACAGTAGAAGTGGGAAAAATGTCACTCCAGCACATGAGGAAAATCACGTTTCACATTCTGATTAGCAATTCAAGATGTACTTTTCCAATTACTTTCATTAAAGTGACACCGTACAGAAAAAAATGAGAGTTTAAGGGTCTAACTGCGGAAAAAGCATCACTTCTTACCCCTTTAAAATCAAAATTAACTTAAAAATATTCATCAGAACACAAGAGATGCCTCCCCGAATGTAGGAAACCCCATTCCCACATAATTTCACCTTTGTATGTCTGCAAACCAGAAAAAGTCTGAAGCTTTAGGATTCGGCTTTATGTCCTTTCGAAATAAAAACTTCAATTAATTGACAGTTCAATTAAAAAAAGAAGCTCTACTCTATTTTGAAGGAGACAGTTCTCCGTTTTATTGTCACTTGCTGACACCAAGATCATTTACAGTCTAGACCTCTAATTGGACGATGCAGCTCTTCTGAAATACTCCAGCACAATCTTAAAGAACTACTTGAGGTACGTGACAACCCAAATGGAGCCAGGAATGGCTGAATGGAAAACAGGACTTCATTAACTTTGCATCTACAATTAGAGACATTCTGAACACAGACCAGATTGAAAGTGGGGAGATGGCAGGAGCACGGCGCATTTTAGGGGATTTTTATGGAGCCAGAACTTTGTAAAAGAGAAAATTAAAGCTGCCACTAACCATCTCCAGTTTTTCCTTCTCCTTCAGAATCAGGCCAAGTGTGTCCTTCAATTCCTTCAGCTCCCGTCCCTTCTCAGCTACCTGACTCTGAAGGAAACAAAAGACATTAGAACTATAAAAAAAGGAAGAAACTTTTTTATTCATATACTTTTTAAGGGCTGTTGATTTAAAAAATGTGTTACTAATGCAGTCAGACCTGAGTGTGACAATAATTGATTGTGGCTATAAAAGCTTTCCTTTTGCAGAGTTCTGATTTACGTGCAACACAGCTCAAAACAAAACAACCTGTTTGAATTCCGCTGAGACACTAAGCAAATATCCGTCCGACCCGAGCCAAGCACAGCATTAGCTGGGCCACGACAGAAGACTCCTCCGAGCTGAGCTTTGCTTGTCTCCAGAGCTTGACATAAATAGCAATAAACTGTCGTCTAACAGAGAGGCCCGCTCATAAACCACACTGTCAGAGCCACTGTCTTCGAGGAGGGAGATAGCATCGAATCCTTGATCTTTGAGCTAGAACAGCTACACTCTGCTCAGAAAGATTCCAGGACGGAGCTGCTTTGAAGACAGCGAAATACTGCCGACAGTCTGAGTGGAGCTTAGTGTCAGTATTTCAGCCACACTGACCTTGTAACGATCTTCTTCTGCTGCCAGCTGCAATTTCAGGTTCTCGTTGATCTTCAGCTGCTCCTTGAATTTCGCCTCCATCTTAGCCAGCTCGTCAACAAACATGCAACTACGTTCCTTTTCCTCCTATTCGAGAACAAACAGTGGTACTTTTATCATTTGTTTAACATCATATGTTTGAGCTCTAGGTGACATCATGTGTTGAGCAAACATGAACATAAGAACTTTTTTTTACCATCAGCATCTGCTTGTATTTCCTGTACTTGTCATTCCTGTCAGACGCCTCTTTGCTGATGCCTTTTAGCTTCTCCTGGATGATTGCTTCCAGCATAGGATCCGCAGAACCTGGACTTCCTGTGAGGACACATGGGGGGGGAGATCATGACATGTAAAGCAACCAGTGTCATTCCTTTTTAAATTTATAAATAAAGAAACTTGTTTATATAATACAATATTGATTTAGAAAATCTATTTCTTTATTTCTGCTGACGCTGCTTATTATAAGGCTAAAACTAGCAAGAGTTTCCACCTTTATAGTAAAACTCATCATTGACGACTATTACGAACATTGTGACTTTAGAGAATCTGAAAAAATAAATGAAATTCAATAAAACACCACATTAAGCTAAAACAATGAAAAAAAGTAGCAAAAATAATTCCAACTATGCTGTGCTGACATGTGGGATAAGAAAATATCTCAACAGACCTGGAACTGACATGTCTGGACTTCCTGTTGCAAGAACTGTGGGAACATCTTGTGATGAAATTTTCTTCGGCTCCTAAACAGGAAAATAAAAATTCAGAAATCAGCATAAACGCTTTGGAGGAAAACTGAATTCTGATACAGAAACTGCCCAATCTCAAACAGTATTTTTCTGAAATAGGTTTGCTTTTTTCCACACAAATCTGCCTGATGTTGGGCCAAACCTACCCCTTGCTGTTCAGAGAGTTTAAGCACTTGCTTCTGCAGTCTCTGACATTCCTTGTATTTGTCCTTGTAGTGCTCTGCAGCCATGTGCAGCCGCAGCTTTAGGTCCTCCACCTCTCTCTGCAGCTCTGCTGCTACAGCCAGGTCTGCTGCAGCTTCTCCTTCTTCTTTGGCCTTTGCAATGAAGACAGGAAGAAGAAAACAGGATCAGAACCTTGACAGGGCTTTCTGATCAACGTAAAAACTGAAATGTTTAATTCTCGTCCTCCAAAAAAATGTGAAAGACCAAATCACAATTGTCATCATTTATTATAATAATCATTTTGGTGTTCTAAAAAGTCCATGTGATATGTGTTACTCCAGCCTTACAAGGTTTAAGAACACCTTAGATTACAATGTTTTTAAAGGGTTAAATATAGCAATTATTTATGCAAACATTTCTATTAGCTTTCATTTTTGTTAGCAAAAATAGTAAATTTCACTTTTTGTCCAAAAACAGTAAAAACCTTGTCAACCTCGTTCCCACACACCTGTTTTTCATTTCTAATTATCTACTGGCAGATGAATTTATGTAAATTGTGAGGGAACACCTCAGATGCTTTTATTTACCTTGTTTTTAGAGTTTCTAGAGTCATTAGTGAACACACAACAAAAAAAGACCATAAACTGCTTTTAGCTGCAGGCACAAACAGCACCAGGCTGCTAATATGACACATAAACGGTTCAAAAGGAACCCAACAGATACACAGATAAATAACAGCACTGTCCCCATCTCCTTCCTCCAATAGCTACTTCACCAAGTTTTTTTCTCTTAACCTTTGAGCCAAATGAACAGAAAACTGTAAAAAATAAGTAACAGCGGAAGCATCGGGTCTCTAAGAAAATCTGTTGGTTTTGCTTAGATAATTAGAAACTCTCAGACTTTTTTTAGCTGTTGCTGTCAATGCTGAATAGTTAAAAGTGCTCAAAATAAGATTTTTTAAGGTAGCCTAAACACAAACCTGATCTATTTGCATCCACTTTTGCTTACTAGTTGTATTTTTTTGGTTATTGTTGTTCAACAAAGAATTTGGCAGACTAAGAACTGCTGTCATGTGACATGATGATGAGTCAAAATTAACTTAATGGTCCTCGCTAGAATTTTAATCAATCTCCATTCTGTTGTTTCATTCTTGTGAAGTTTGCTTCAAAGCTTCAAACTCTTTGACCTTTGTTCTCACCGCTTCCTGCTTGGCCTCTGCCTTCAACTGCTCTACCAGGACCTCCAGGCGGACGCATTGCGACTGAGCGTCAGCTTTGGCCTGCCGGAGGGCATCTGCCTCAAGCTTCATCTGGTACAGTTCAGACATGGTGCGGTCACGTGCACTGGACGCATCTCTTAATTCAGCCGCCAACAAAGAAGACTGCTGCTGTGTGGCTTGGAGCTGCTCCTCCTTCTGTCGAAGCTCCTCCTTCAGAGCCTTCATTTCTCCCTGGAAAAGGCAAAAGGGGAAGGGTTTTCACGCCAATAATATAAACGATTCTTATATATCCGTGTGTACATTTTTAGGACAAAATGATTCATACCAAGGGGGGAACTTTGGCCAGGATCTCCCTGCACTGTTTCTCCTTCTCTGTTAGGCATGTCTGCAAGCGTCCCACCTCATCTTTAAACTGAGCAATGGTGTTTTCCTTGTTCACATCCACAGACTTCAGCATCTGCATTTCTGCACTCAACTTAGTGTTCTCCAGCTCTCGGTTCTTCAGGTGAATCTGGTGCCAAGTCATGGAAAAGTAAGCACAAACTCAAAAGATGCAACTAATCACAAGCAGAGACGAGCTACACAGCTAACTGTTGCTTTTGTGACTCTCAAAGAACATCCTTTATAACTAAAGATCACATCTAGATAAAAAGGTTAGGTGTCTCAATTACAAAGACTCAGATAGCCCCATAATGTTCTGCTCTCGCAACAAGCCCGGCACGATGGCGCAAGCTAAATTAGATATGGGTTTCTGGCTCCTTTTCTGTGGCGAGGCACTCCCACTTCCTCTACCGCAACACAGACACACGAAAACTACACAGACCAAGGAAAGCTATGCAGACACTAATTGCTCTACAGGGGGTTTGTGGAATAACTGTGGCAGCATAAAAAGACAGTAAAAAAAGAAGATTAACTCAGTGTTCAAAGTGTCATTATTTTAGCCAATGGAAAACTTTGTGACAAAATTCATATGATATAAACAATTGTGAGCATCTTTTTTTTTTTTTTTTTTTTAAATGTTACATCAAAATGACAGACTAAAGCCTGACTGCTTTTTAACTTTATTCTTTAAGGGGCAATGTGTCGTATTTAGAGCTTAAAACAGAAAGGGTGTTCCAAAAACAAGTGAATTTAGGCTGTAATGAAGGAAAAATGGCTTTAAAATAATAATAAATTACCTTGTAAAGCTCCTTCTCATCTTTCTCATTCTTCAGGTGACTTTCAAGAACCTCCTTCTCTGCTGTGAGTTTCTTCACTCTATCTTTAAGGCTTTAAGAGATGTCAAAAATGTTGTCACACTCTATAACAGTGGTCCCCAACCACTGGGCCGCGGACTGGTACCGGTCCATGGACCAATTGCTACCGGGCCGCGGAAGAAATAATAAATTATTTTGTTTCGAATACCGAAAATCTTTTATTTGGGAAAATCTTTTCTTTTGAAAATTAACCAAATTCTCTCAGTTGCTCCTTCAATCATTTGAGCTGTAAAATTTGGTCAGTGGAGCAAAATGACTATGTCTGAATGATCCTTTATTCTAAAAAATCTTTCGGTTTTGAAAATCAACCGGATTCTCTCGATTACATTTCAGTATAATTTTTATAATATTCAATTTTTTTGATATTTTATATCAATATAAATATGTGCACAACTTTGTCTTTAAGTTACATTTCCGTTTGGCAGCTCTGATACCTCACAGGAGCTGCGCGGCAAGTGCAGGCAACAGCCCGCACAGGGGGCGGGGAGGGGGCGCTCAGTCTTGTTTTTGAGTTGTAGTCATGAGTTTGAGTTGTTCTGAAATGTTTTTGTGTTGAAATGTTTTACCAGAAACTTTTGTATGGAGCTTCAAAGTAGTCTGATTTGTTTCTTATTGAGTATAAATAACAGATTTGTTGGTTCCGTTTTGTTACTCCATTTAAGTTTTTTTTATTTAATGAGCTGATCTTATAATAATACAATAAACTCGTTTTTTTAACCATTCCTGACACGTTACTAAATTAAGAAACCTTATTTATGTTTATGCTTTTTTTTGTATGTTTATGTTTTTTTATCAATCCTCAAAATGAACGTGTCAGATGATTACGTGAAAGGATGGTCAAATCTTTTGTCAGAGCTGTTTATTATTAGGTTTAAAGGACATGTTATAAAACTTAGTCTGTTTTATAACCAGCTATTGTTTACTTTTACATGTTTAATTATTTTTGCTTCTTGCAATATTTTCATAATCAGTCCAATGAGACGGCTATGGCTGTAATATTGGGCTATATAAATAAAATTGAATTGAAATGTTCTTATTCACGTATACTGTTTGTTTGTCATTGCACACCCAAACCCCACAGAGACCGCAGTAAAATCCTCATGGGTTGACCGGTCCACAGCCGCAAAAAGGTTGGGGAACACTGCTCTACAATAACTAATTGTGTGTATGAAGCCAAACAAACAAAACCAAGCCAATGCCTTACCTGTCTAACTCTGTTTCCTTTTGAAGGCCTTTCTGTGTGACACCAATGAGATCTTCCTCCAACTGCACAATTCTGGCTGTGGCCTCCTCCAATCTTCTCTTGGCCTCCTCTTTCTCCTCCAGCAGGGCTTGGGAAGAATGCTGCACTTCCTGGGAAGAAAATAGCCTCAATAAACTCAGAGAAGTGTTTTTTAATTGCAAAAACAAACTCAAGTGTAAAACCACAAATCGAGTTTGGACTTATACTGATACAATTCATATATTACTAGGTCATTCCTGGTTTAAAGTAAGTAGTCATGTTTCTATTTATATCTTTAATTCTAACCTAACTGAGTCAAAATCACTAATAAGAGCTGGAAAATAAAATGTTTTGTATTTGTTTATATGAAGAAAGTTGGAGTCCCCTGATTCACACAACATAAAACATTCCTATAAAGTACATTCATAATATTAACACCCTTCAGATAAATCCCTAATGATATTTTCATCTCCAAAAGTTTTAAAGGGACAGATTTATGGCTGCCAAAGACAAGATGAATTATTAAAAACTTAATGCTATGCTATAAAAATAAGATTTTATGTTGCTGGTTTATTTCTCAGTGATTTATTCGTTTATTGCCTAATAAGGTCAGATTTCTTCGCATGGCTGGACTGCTTCACTAGGGGGAGCTAGGCGACTGACTGTGCAAAAGAAAAAAAAGTTTGAATATTTACAAAAAAAAAAACTAGACTACTAACCGCTTTGAATGACTCATTTCTACATGGGCTCCTAGTTCAATATAGAGAAACATTTTTGGTTCCATTCGAGTTTTGGAGTACATGGCTTTCTTTTCAGTGGCAGCCCCTTACAAACATGACTCGGCTTACTTGGTTCTCTCTTCTCAGCCGGGAGCAGGTCTCCTTCTGTTGCTCAGACTCCTTCTGCAGGGCTTCCATCTCTGCTTGCAGCTGCTCTTTCTCCTGCTCAAGGACAGTCATGGTTTTGAGGAGCTCACCTTTCTCTCTCTGTGCTTCTTCCACCTTTTGCTAATAAAAATACACAGCAAAAAAAAAAAAAAAAGCATTAAGTTGAGTTGTTTTTATTTATTTTGTAAAAGAACTCCCCAGCAACAATGCAATACCTCAAGAAAGCCAGCTTTGGTGGTGACTACAAGGATGTCCGAGTTGCATTCCTCCTCTACCGTCAGCAGCTCGTCCTCTGTGGGGCTGTTGGAGCGGAACTGGAACGGCGTGCTTGCACCGCGGATCTCCCCTTTGTGGGTTACATAGCAAAACTGGTAGAACTCGCCGTCGTCGTTTGGCACATAGTATCCTAAAAGGAGAATTCGAGTTCAGTGAGTGACATTCAACCGCATTCCTCTATGAAAGTCAGCCCTCCACAGGATACTTTGACAAAGTAAACTCAATGCACAGCCCAAACCGCACGTGTATAAAAGTGAGCAGCCAATGTAATATGTGCATTTCATGCAACTTTTCCTTCCTGTAGGGAGGGTGCTATTGAAAGAACAACTTAAAGGCAGCAACTGAAACGCGAGTGTGTGACATGACCTTTAGTCTTTTAAAATGTTAAAGTTCTCTGTTCAGCTATCCTACATACATTTATTACAAGGTGTGAGAGTCATGAGAAACTGTGGATGATATAACCTTGAAAGACCACGGTTCGGTTGACTGCAGTTCCCTCCACGTAGTTCTCGGGAAGAGAAGACCACAAGAATGTGTAATAGTCCCTTGCCGTGCTCCAACCAACCTGCAAGACATTTACGGACTTTACCAAAATTCACTTGCTGCATCAACATTAGAGAAAGTGTAAAACGAAGGAATAAAGTTCACTGCAAAAAATAAAAAAAAATCATGTGTGGCAAAGACTTTCTGTAAAAAGTCACTTCCAACAGGAAAAGGCAAATAGGTGAAAATTTTATACACAGGCAACTTGAAAATGTAAACCTAAAATGTAATTATATGTATTTTATGTGTTGTTAACTGATGTCTGATGAGGGGGGGTGCAGAAAACACATCCATAACTTCAGAGCAATGCCATAAAACTGTCAAACAAAATCAGAGTCACATTGGACTGGCTGGTTTTTGGTGCACACACAGGCGCACACATGGCTCCACAACGAGGCCAGTTCAATGAGTCTTTCACACCCCCAATTTGTACAAAACCATGTTTCTTTTGATTTAACTTGAAATATTCATCTAAACAATTTTGATGAGTGTGAAGAGGAGGAAGATGTCTTTTAGTGTGTGCAGCCTGCTTTCACAATCTGATTTACTCACCTGTGTGCAAACAGCCTGCAGCTACAACCCTGTGAGTTTTCATCAGAGCCAGAGATAGAAAGCGCTTGTGCCTCCAAAACCCCCAATGTCAAACAGCAGAGTCCCAGCTCCCAGCAGTTAAGAACAGGAAGCAATTAAAACATGTGCCTAGTTAGGGAGTGTCATTACTGAAGGCTAGCCCTTACCAGCATACTCATTAGAGCTTGAGGTAATGCTGCGTGAAAACTAAGAGGAACTTAGAGCAGACTGGTATGTATGCGAGTAAATAAGAAAGAGAAAGGATTAGCCTAAAAAAAGAATAGTTTTTGAGGCAAAAAAAACTAAGAGGCAAAACAAGATCTGTTACTAAAGGCTGCAGAAAGTTTCAGAGGTTTCTGGGGAGTAAAAAGAAGTCTGTTGGAATTAACGTGGCAGGAGGCCGTGCATTGCCCATGTGCCAGTCAGCTCATATAAATTCAAGAATGAGTTGTTCATGAATCACAGAGGCTGTGATCGGAAAAATGCAGTTTCCTGGTGCCTTTGATTCATATGTTTAGCCAGATGCATCTAAAAGGACAGATTTTTGTATGTTGTGCTTATGCTTTTGTTTTTTACTTTTTTAATGGTTTTTTTTTTGGGTGTCTGTAAAACGTTCAACTACCTTACTGTATATACTTTGCCATACACAATCAGGGTTGGTTTCTCCAAAGCCAACTGAAAGCCTTCCAAGCAACATTCACGTGGGACAGCAACACTCACATCTCACAGCTTGCCTTTATTCATTTTTTTACTTTTTTTTTTTTTTTTTAGAGAAAAATTCGTCTTATATCTAATTATGTAAATGTCTTTTTGTATTTGAAATTCAAAAGTTATTCATTTTTTAAACAATTCTATGTTTGATCCTCTCAACTGTCCTGCATTATCTTTCCTCATTAGCTGTCATATCAGTTGTCATCGGTCTTGCTAAGATTTCACACTTCAGAATAAGACACATCTTAAGCTTACCAAATGTACACCAACTAACCAAGCAGTTTAAAATTATGAGCAGAAGCATAACAAGGAAAAAAAATTAAACAGTAGAAGATTTTTATAAACAATATCACAACTTTTTCATGTATTTTGCCAGTGCAAATAAGAGACGCAAAGAAAAAAGCAAAAATTTTAAACCATTTTAAACCTTTAATTAGGACAACTGAATGATCGTATACTGTGTTTATTTTAAAGCAAATCATTTTCTTTTAAAAATAAGACTTTGTTCTTCAGGAAAGCAAATGTCAAAAAGTAAACATTTAAAAACAATGATAATCATGTCATTACATATATGTTAATATAACTAGACCAAAACTTTTGCCAAATCTGTTGTCACAAAATGCATGATAAAGATTAAATTTTAAAAAAAGTTTTAAAAAAATGATGGGGCAGAAATTTTGTAACTGAAAGTATCATTTTCACCCCTGAACTAAACATTTAATTGAAAATAAAATAACAAATCTCACTTTCATATGATTATAAGTTTATTTAGCTTAATAAGTTTTCTCCAACAACTTTATGACAGGATCAGGGAAAAGTACTGTCATGGTAAAGTATATCTCCTGATTTTGTATAGATAACAGAGGATAATTCTTTAACATTTATATTAATATTAAAAGGAAATTTTAAACTTGAATGTCTAATTTTTAGTTGATCAAATTCTAAAAGATAATTTACTCTTTCGAACCAAATAGCCTACTTTTTTTGATCAGTAGTTCCACAGACACACATGGAACTTTAGCAGTACAAATGAGCAGACAGCAGAACTCACAGATGTTTTTGTCTTTGTGTTGGCAATGTCAACTTTTGTCTTATCTTCAGTTTATTAAAACATGTTGCTCTAGGGGAGTTTTGCTACACTTCAGCTGTGGCTGAAATGAATAGCTGTCACTATAATGGATCTAATGTGCTTCTATAATGAGATCCAGATGGGACACTGAGACTTCGGATTGGCTAAAATGCCTTCCTGCCTTCCTGTCTGAAAATATGTGAAATATAATCGACAAGCAGAAAGTATTTCAACTGTTCTGATGTCTGTATTATAGAGGCATCACTTTGCAGCAAGATTCTACACTTTCCTGTTATATGCTATCTTGCAGTAGTATGTTTCATGTTTTAGTTATACAGCTAAGTAGTGATGCCATATAAACTTCCCTTACCAATTACTAGATATATGTAATACAGTATAAAAAAATACAACATTATAAACACATTGCATTTAAATCAGACTTTTATAATGCAGAAAAAGACATGTTTACCTTAAATATGCCAACCCAGTCCTTTGGGTGTGGTTTGATAAACTGTGTCAGGGTGTAGTGACACTCCAGAGCTGCATGGGGCAGATAACTCTTCCCAACATTTTGGAAGACCACATGGGCAAAGTTTGATGTGTCCATGTTGTTGCTGAGGGAACTTTCATCCAGGATCAGTGCCATAAATCATTCAGAAGTTGCTAAACAAAGCACAGAAGAAAAATAGTGGAATGGCTGCAATAGTAGAACAAAATCATATGCCTTTTTAAATGCAGCATAGATCTGTTATTCAAAAAAAAAAAAACGAGATAGATGAAAAAAAAAAATTTTAAAAGCTAAAAAAAATTGTCTCTGTTTAAAAATGTGATTGAAGAAAAATAAGTGAAATGTATCTAGTGCTTGTGTGTTTGTTTCAAATTCTTAAGGCCTGGCGTCCACGTGCGTGGATTTCACATTTTGGGTTATATTACAACAGAAGTTAATTCTGCTTAACTGGAACCCTGTGATTTTTAAAAGGTTAAAAATGTTTAGGTAATGCCTAACTAACTAATGGCTAGGGAGATCTTGAACAACATGATGCAAAAAAAAAGTGATCACCATTCTTACGATATATATTTGATGTCCCCATTACAAAGACTGGATTAGTTTAAGACGAAAAAAATGTGTGAACAACTTCAGTTTATCATTTGCAGTACTACACAACATTAAATACAATAAAATTAGCCGTGCCATCATTCTGTTTTCATTTATCATAATGTTACCCCTTTATACTAAAATATGCTTGGCCGTGACGCGAAAATGAGCTAAATTTGAGCAGTTGTTCTAGCACAATTTCAATGTATATCTTTCTGTGCTTGACATATATAGAATTGTGTTGACTTAGCAATCAATTTCTTTCTAATTTTAATCCTTTTGTGTAATTTATTGACTTTTTATGGTCAGAATGCAAATAGCAACCACATTCCAGATACACATCAGCCTTTACAACTATAAATTGTTCAATAGAATAATGTATTCACTGTTTAATCCTACTGAAATAAATCATCCTTCTAGCAGTAAAACTGTTTTCTTTCACACACAAGAACATTAAAAAGCAGGTCTGTGGGCTAAGTAGTAATATAATAATGCAATGAGGACAGCTGATTTGTAAATGTCATTTTTAACTGCTTGATAAAAACAACAAAAAATATAGAACAACACTCTTGGTATGTAGCCGTTGCTTAAAAAAGGGAGTTTCCATCTTGACTTCAGATGACTTCATCAAGGATAAGGCCTGAGAAGTCAAAAACTGGCAAAATATGTATTATTTCTTTAATGAAATCCTAAATCTGACCTAATGTAATTATTAATCACAACTTATAGATCAATATAGGTTGATATTAGAATAGTAAAAAGCATTACAAAGAAAGTTCTGGATGAGGCCTAGTGATCAAACGCTGCTGTATCTGCTAGCGGAGCTATTAAGCTAGTTAGCATTAGCCACGCACTTCTCAAGACGCTAACAGAAGACGCATGCTTTTATAAAGTCATGTAGACACTCACAGACTTCCATGTGACACTTTAAATATCAATCATGTCAAAAGCGCAGTTTTATAAACATGGATCAAACTGTTTCAGTTGACAGCATATAATATTAGCTGGGGGTGCAAGGTTATTGCTATCGTAAACAGTTCGCAACTGCGTTTTTGTCGAGCAACTTCTAAATATACACGAAAAATAGAGGAAAAAACGTTTATTTACAAAAATAAAATAAATATTTAGTATTTTACCTTGCTGACATTCTCAAGCCCAATGGAAATCCAAATGGTTAGAAGAAACTATTGTTGACGCAGTTCAGTGCTTTCCCAGGGTCTTCTTCCGGGAACAATAACAACATTACGTCATTTCCGAAAAGGGTTCTAATTAAACATACCACTAAGGGCAGCAATTAAAAAAAGGGGATGTGATTGCCAGTACACATTTTGTGTTGAATAACACAAGCAATATACACAATAAGTACATTTTATTAGTGACAGATTTTTAGGTTCAGTCTCTTGTGATTTTTTTATTTGTGGGACACAAAGAATTGTGTAATGATGTAAATGTAAATTCTTATGTAAAACCTATTTTAATTTTTTTAACACGCGTGCACTCAACGCAATATAGACACAAAATAATCTAAAACGGATGGAGAAAGCTTTTAAAGTAATATTTTCAGGCTTTAAAAGTAAGCAATGGCAGGGAGATCCAAGTTTACCTTTACTGGAACATCTGATATAAAAAAAAACTGTCGTCACTGCTTTATAGTTCCATATGAACATTTCAAAAATCCACGGAAAAGCAGTGACTGAACAAAAGCTTTGTTAATCTACAGTAAAGTCATGATTCTAGCCCCTCCCCTTGAAACTCAGTGGCGAAGAAGGGAGGGTTCACTGCGCATGACTGTTACGTGATTGGCTAGAGCTGCTGTCATTCACGCACGTTTTGTGACGCCTTACGTAAGGTCAAGAGGAAAGAAGCATGGCCGCAGTGTTGAGAGGGTCCTTTTGCTTATTGGGAAGATATCGCAAACATGTTGCCGTGGTACACGGTAAGGAGAACGAAAGGATGTAAAATGTCATTTTGTATATGGATGCAAATCACCTGTTTAGCTGCTATCGTGAATGTACCGAATGTTTTGGTCGCAAAATGCTGGCTTGAAATATTGTGGGAGAAGTTTCTGTTCAATTTCGATGGAAATGTTGAAGGTTTTATGGGAAGGTTCATCTTGATTTGCACCCAGTGTGTCTCAGATATTGCTGTAAAAACTATAGGAATAAACCTGTTTTTCTTTTTCTTGTTATCAGCAATGTCCGTGACAATTGTACTGGGTTTTGCACAAGGGCTTAATGTTCAGCACTAAACATAGGTGTTTTAAAAAATAATAATAATAATAATAATAATACAGACAGTAAGGCTCAGCTTTTATTCTGAAAAAAGGTTAAAATATTTTAAGATAAATGTAACATATTTTACAAATATTGTTAATTTATCTTAGTGTCCCTAAAACAGTTAATCACATTAAATACAATTATATAAAAAGTTAATACATTAAATTAATTTATGGTTCATCTCTGATTACAATTGGTAGGCTACTAATTACAAGTGGTGAAATGAAGACAGCAATTTGTTTTGTTGATCAAAATAGGTAATGTGGCATGCAAGAATTTCCATTCAGTGGGGTAATTCTAATGTTTTTTTGCAGCTTCTGCAAGGCATATGGCTTCAAAGACACAGGTGGGGTTTGTGGGTCTGGGAAACATGGGAAACCCAATGGCAAAGAATCTGCTAAAGCATGGATATCCAGTCATCGCTACAGATGTGTTCCCAGAGTTCTGCAAAGAGGTCCAAGAGCTGGGTGCACAGGTGCTGCAAGTTAAATTTACACATTTATATTACTACTTTCACATCTTTTCTGTTATTTTCTATTATAAAGATGGAATTTTGTGTATTTTGCAGATTGTGGATAATCCGGCGGAAGTTGCAGACAAAGCAGATCGTATTATTACCATGCTGCCCTCTAGTCCCAACGTTATAGATGTATACACCGGACCTAATGGCATTCTGAAGTAACTCCTCTTTCTTTTCTCTTTCATATGTGTATGTGTTGATGTTAGGATTTAAAACGCTATTTAAATGTTTTTAACAGAAAAGTGAAGAAAGGCTCCCTATTGATTGACTCCAGTACTATTGATCCAGCTGTTTCAAAGGAGATGGCTGCTGCTGCAGAGAAGCAAGGGGCGGTTTTCATGGATGCACCTGTGTCAGGCGGTAAAACATTACATATTATAATTGTAGTGGTTGTTTATCATAGATTACAATGTACTTTGTTATCATTCAGTGAATATAATTTCCCCTTGGTATGAAAACTGTAACGTATAGGAGGAGCTTGTGTTGCTTTTTCTGATGTAACATCATACAGAAATAGTTTAAGTTTAATAACATGGGATAAATATTTCTAATGCAGAACATGTATGTTTTCTTTTTCTTTGTGTTTGGTCAAATCTTCAATGTAATGAAATGAAAAGTTCAAGCAAAAGATTGTAAGAATATATTTAAAAATTAAAACTATTAAAAAAAATAAATAGGTTAAGTAAGTGTTTTGCTGTCAAAAAGCTAGAATTTAACCAAACACATTTTATTTTATATTAATTTAAGATACCTCAAGCCTATCAGCTATTAACATTAAAGCTTCTCTTTTATTCACTTAGGTTGTAAGCTTTTTGTTAGACAAAAATAAAAAACAGTATCTGAATGTCATTGTGGTTATGCATTTTTGAAATGCCCACTTGCTAAATTTCAATTATTTTAACTTTGTAACTTGATTCATCCTTTGATGCCTGCCTTTCGTACCAGCTATTGGAAAAAAAAATGTTTTCCCTTTAAGTAGATTCCAAATGAAGGTTAGTTTGGAGCAGAAGTGGGTTGATACTGACAGTATATGCATCAAAAGACATCAAGGGGTTACGTTTTTTTTCTATGTATTTCAGTAACAGGCTTTGAATTTATAATCTCACATTGATGGTCACACTTGAAGACATTTTTAAAATAAAATTACGCTGGATGTGTAAAAGTAGTGGAGATGAGTTGCAGCTAATGTATGTGTTTGCACTGTTGAGAAGCCACTTTCTTTGGGTTGAAGTTGCTCCGTTTCTCTAGTTGCTCTTTAGCTCAGCGGTAATTTATGTGCTAAGTCATTCCTTGGTAGTGCACATGGATTGAATTTTTCCGGCCATTTCTCTTGAACTTCTCTTGATGCTGCTGCTATTGTAGTTAGTGTAGACTCAACTGTTTAATGTGCTTTGATACTAACATCAATCACATGGTTTTACCTCTTCTTGGTGTGTATCTCTGTGAGGAAAAAAGGCAAAACCAATCTAAAGAAGTACAGTGGCTGTGTGGTTTAGGCTGAACATAAATGCACAAAAGAGTAAATAATTAAATCTGCATGGGTTTTAGAGTTTTTCTTTAGGCAAAGACATCTAAAGGATTGCTGAGATGATGGTTTCTCTGTTTTGTTTTTTTGTTTCAAATTTGTGGAAGTAGTTAAGTTCAAACGTGATGGAGGAGAGTCCAGAATAACTCTGTATACCTTGTTTTCTATAAAGCCATACTACAAACTGCATAAAAATAAACTTACTGATTAATTTATCTTATACTGGTTGATTATAGGAAGATGCTTATTTATCCTTGTTTTTATGAGGGTCATTAAGGTCACTGTATTTAACAGAAAACATTCTGTGATCTTCAAATTACAGTCCCACAGGGATCCACAATTCACCTTGATATTTGGAAAAAGCTCTTCTAAATTGAAAGTGGTTTGTAATATTTCGACATCGATCTTGGAGTCAACAGAAAGTGGAGCGGAAACCAGATAATAGATGTTTAGTTATCTGCTAATATTGTTAATAAGCTTTGAAGACTATTTCTATATGAACAGAATAGAAGAGAACTGCAAGAATCTAAGTTAGAAAGGCACAACTTCTCTCAGCTGTTTTTAATTAAAGATGTTTTACCATTTACATCCTTTCATGGAACATTGTAGAGTTTTTACTGCTATGTCCCTATCTGCTGTGTTTTGTTGTCACAGATAAAGATCTGAAATGTTGTCATGTAAAGACATCTTTTTCCTTAATGGAAAATCTGAAAATCAAAGTTTTACCCATTACCAATTCTACCTAGATACTAGTGGCACAAGAATCATTTTCTGAACATGTTTTTCTTTGGTTATGGCCAAGCACATAAAAACGTTTCATAAGATCAGAAACACTTAGCAGGATCTACGTAGCATAGCATGGAAATCTAACAATCTTTGCAAGTCTGTGGGACAAAAAGTATAGATTATTTGCGTTGAAAAAGATGAGATTTGATGTTCATCATAGGTACACTTTTACTGTGTGAGGCAGAATGTAAAAAAGAATTAAGGAAGGGTTTGGACAGGTGTGTTTTAAAAAAAATAATAACCTCTTCAAACACTAATACAGGTAACAAGTGATGGATAGAAGAGCTTCTGAAGAAGAGAAAAACTGGTCTGAAGGACAGAATTCTTTTTTGTTTGTAGGAAATAAAAACTTATTTTGTGTTCTATTATGCTAATAAATTCTTTAAAAGTCTTACAATGTAATTTCCTGATCTTTTTGTTTTTCCATTCTGTCTGGCACATTTGAAGTGTATCAAAAATGAACATTACAGACCTCTCTCATCTATTTAAGTTGGAATATTTGCATAATCGGGTATTGACAAAGAGTTTTTTTTTCTTTTACCACACTGTAAGAAGTGCACAGATGGATGTCTGACTTGTACAAGTTTGATACAAATACATAAATGTATTGGGCTGAATGTAAGACAGCATTTCCCTTTTTTTCGTTTACATCACTGTTTTTTTAGGGCTTTTTTGTATGAAAGGGAACATTTACCACCCACTTTTCCCTTCTCTGCTTCCTGTAAACTTATAGATGAATTATTGAACTTCTTTGGCAAATTTCTTGGCCCTCACATGGTTTGCACCTGGTTAAAGGTACAAGTGTGTAGCTTTTAACCCCAAATGAACCTGAACCAGAAACAGCTGTGCCTACAACTTTATGAAAGTTAACCAAACTGGTTCTTGCAGTGTATGAATGCAATTACTACTTACTGCACGTTAGACTTACTTTTAATACTTAAGTAGCTTTTACTTTTTACAACAAAATAAAATGGCCGCATTAATATTTTCCATAATAGTAGTTTTTATTCCATGAACATTTCATGACAGTTTGATAGAAGTGTTCTTGATGTTTTTCAAATGAGTATTCATTTTGTTGGTTGTTTTGCGTAAAAAAAGAAGAAACAAAGTTTTTACAACTTTCAATAAAAAAATTAAGGTTTCATTGAATAAAGGCTAGTGTGAGTTGCTTAAGTGTACTAAAAGTAATAATAGTCCATGAATTTTATGTAATTGCAAATTTGTCTTTTTCAGGTGTGGGCGCTGCCAGTTCGGGTAAGCTGACCTTTATGGTTGGAGGCGCAGAAGAGGAATTTAATGCAGCCAAAGAACTACTTACCTGTATGGGATCTAATATAGTTTATTGTGGTCAAGTTGGAACTGGACAGGTATGATGGAATCTCCCAAACTTTTGAAATACAACGACTTTTTAACATGTTCTTTTATTATTATTTTTTTACATGCTTTATTATGTGAGAAAACCCCGACTATAAATATATCTGAGTTAAAAAGTGTACCTGTAAATGAGAGTGGGATCACACCAGCCTCATTTGGTTTGGTTAAAATGGACCAGAGTTTGTTTTCATGTTAATCTGGATCAGGTATGTGGGTGTGAATACACTAATGTGAACGCTGGTCTGGATCAAACAAGTGGGCCCAGACCTGTCAGTAGAGCTCATCTTGGTTTGCTTCCACATTGTCTTCGGTTCGCCTATGGTGTAAATGTGTGCCGTTCTGGCACAACTCCAGATTTCATCAGCTTCTTTGGAACTAACAAGTTACTGTAGCTGTGAATTAAAAGAGTAAAAGGTTCAGTGGTCTTCAGCTCTGCAGCGCTGCTGCTAGCGTAGTTAGAGTACACTGGGTCATCTTCCTACCAATAACCATCTTTTAGCCAACCTCACAGCTACAAAATCATGAGCAGAAGGGGTTAAAACAAACTTCAATACAACCACTCTGGAAATTTGGAATGATTTTCAGAAATTTGTGTCTATATCAAGAAAATAAATATCCTAACAACTTCATCCTCTCCTTTCTATAATGCCTGGGTAATGGGTGCTGAGATTGTTGCACATGTACCTCTGGGTACAAAATTTAGTCCACTTCTAAAAAAGAATGGAAAGTGAGAACAAAATAAAATCGATTCTGGATCCAGACCAAAAAAAGAGGAAAAATTGCCTTTTCTGGTGTAAATATAACTAACTTTTAACCAGTAGAAAAAGTAAATTAGGATTGTTATGGGGTACACATTTACTACCCTAAATATTCACAGCAAAACAAACTTTGATTTTAACAGATAAATTAGATTCTATAAGTAAAGTTCTGCCAATTTTACTGTAATCTTGAACTAGCATTGCGAATTCTCACAGTAAATTATGTTTTGACTGTCCCATGATGTTTTAATGTAAAAGATGTGTAAATCACAGATTTTATTGGCAGTTTTTGGAGTATTATGAATGGCAATTCAGCTTAAAAACACATCATAAATCCCTTAAAGGAAACCATTGTTTCCCTTTTGGGGTCACTCTATAAAAATTCAATGGGACATTCAGGGGACATGAATAAGTTTTTGACTAAAGACTCTACCTTGTTTTATTATGCATGTCTTTCAGAAGTTGTACAATTGTTTTCATTTTATTTCAGTATTGTACTATTAAAACAGTGTGTAGTTGTTTAAGAAAAATATAGAGAGATTCACACTTCTCAAAAGTAAAAGATGGATTTAAAACAAACTCCCTTTTATATAAAAAACGGAATGAAGATGCATTTTAGTTTCCACTTACAGCAAATACCCACTCTGACGCAGGTTCTTCTGGCATTATTATCATGATGGAGGACATATATAAAGAAAATTAAGCTATTTTAACATATTTTAACATGCATGCCCTTGTGTTGGGCAGATAAAATAATTTGGAAGCTTCACATTTGTTTTGTTTTTGGAAACTTTTTGAGTCAAAATAACCAAATGTGTTCCCTACAATAATTAATAATAATTACCTATACTTTAGTCATATTAATTGCCATTATATTTTGTTTTTCTTGTTGTAGGCTGCTAAAATCTGTAACAACATGCTCTTGGCAATTGGAATGATTGGGACTTCAGAGACGATGAATCTGGGCATCAGGTAAAAGCTCAGGAAAATCTCGTCATGTCTTCATCATTTACAGCTGCGGTATCTTAAACTACCAGCCACTACTAGCCACGTACTTCTTTCACAGACTTGGCCTCGATCCCAAACTTTTGGCCAAAATTCTAAACATGAGTTCAGGGCGATGCTGGTCTAGTGACACTTACAACCCGGTGCCAGGAGTTATGGAAGGAGTCCCCTCTGGGAATAACTACCAAGGAGGTTTTGGGACTCAGCTGATGGCAAAGGTCAGTCAATAAACCTTTGATTAAATATTTAAACTAAGTTAGGGTTAGATTTATTAACCGGCCGGATTTAAACAATAAAAGTATTAACAACAGGTAATTTTTAAGTTTCAATAAGTTTGTGTTTTTTCCTTAAAATACCCATTAGAAATGATCAATGACCTTGCAGACACTGAAATAAGCCTGTAACTGTTCACCAGAACACAAAAAATGTACATTATGGTATGTGTGGGTTTGTGGTTTTGTTTTCCAGACTGACATTTTCATTTCTTCTGAGGTTTTTAATGTGTGTTTTCTTTTCTTTTTAAGGATTTGGGCCTCGCACAAAACACAGCCACAAACACAAAGACTCCTGTCCCTCTTGGCTCTTTAGCCCATCAGATCTACCGAATGATGTGCGCTCGCGGTTATGCCAATAAAGATTTTTCCTCCGTGTTCCAGTTCCTGCGTGAAGAGGAGGGCCAGTAAAGTCAACCTCCGTCCACAGCTTTGCCATGTGCTTGGATCTGCGCAGGACTGACAGAGCATTTTGGGTGCATTCACCACAAGGACATGTTTTCTTCCGCTTTTTTAAGTTAGAAACTAATGAGCTCTAGCACCATGCAACACATATTTTGAGCACTTGTATCCACTATAAATTCTTGTGTGTTATGGATATTTTTGTAATCAAACACTCCTTTTAGCTCTAGAAGAAACTAATTTGCCACCTATGCAGAAGAAGAAATGGAATTTATGATCTGTGCTGATGTTTGTTGGTGTCCATGTGTTTACGAATTGTTTTGCTTGTTTTTTTCTCTTGACTTGGAAATTGTTACTTTAAGTTTTCAGTTAATAAAATAAAATAATTGTAATGCTTTCATTCTTGTTGAAAAATAATTGAGAACTTCAATTTAACTTCTTGACTGTGTGTCATAAGGATTCGCAAAGTAGATTATATACACAAAACTAGGCTAATCGGCTCTAGTGGAGCCGCTGCTCCTCCACATCGAAAGAAGCCAGTTGAGGTGGCTCGAGAATTCTGGTCTGGATGTCTAAACGCTTCCCTGAGGAGGTGTTCTCGGAATGTCCCACTGAGTAGATCTCCCGGGAAGACCCAGACATAGTCTCTCCAGTATATCCTGGGAACGCCTTGGGGTCCCCCTTAGAGGAGCAGGAGGAAGTGGCCAGGAAGAGGGAAGTCTGGGCGTGTTTGCTTAGACTGCTTCCCCCGCAACCCGGCCCAGGATGAGAAGGAGGAGACTGATGGAACTAGTCTAATCACAAGTTTGAGAATAAGAGAGAATTATAGAAGATTTCAAATATATACTTTTGAAATATTGGCACTAACACTTCCACAAATTGTAAGATTGAAAGATGGGAAATTAGACTAAAGGAACCATAGGCATGCAGTGTCCGAGGCTTTGGTGCTTCACTGCTAAAGATGCGTTGGCCTCTAAATTAAAATCAAACTTAAGATTTGGCAACTGTTTTGTGAAGTGGAAAATGTGCCAGAACTCAAGAAGCCTGAGTTACCAATGATCCCACTTCTGACACCAACATTGTTTCATTTCATCTGATTTTTCTCTTTGTTAAATTGTCACAGTTAAGTATCTTCCTCCCGTAAGACTATTCTTTCTTTTTTTCCTCCCCTCATATAATATCACTTCTTATCCTAGATCCATCAATCATGTTTTGTTCCAGACTCCACTGACATTTTTAAGTTAAGCATTCATTCTGTCTCCTACACGTATTCAAATCATGTCAATCTGATTTTTTTTTTATTTCTAGTGTGAGTTTTGCCTCGGATGTCATTCACTTTGTCCATCCTCAACACTATCAAAGAGAATTTTAACCTCTACCTCCAGCTCCTGCATTTATTTTGTTGTCTCCAGCACTAAACCATCATTCCCATTTTTCCTTTCGTTCTTGTTTACACTTCTGAACACATCACTTCTAACACTTTGCTTAACCTTTGTTACCCATTTCATTTACTGCTACATCATCTAGTCTCATCATTTCAGTGGTAACTTCACCATTTACACGTATGAATTATGTAGATTGAAATGAGTATGGAACCTAAAATATGTCTAATGATCAAATTTGTCAACTAAAACATTGTGTTTTAACTCTAAAGAACTTCTCTGTATGTGATCACTTTACATACAACAGTGTGCTATAAAGGTTGAAAACAATTAAAACTTAAAGTATAAAACACAGAGAATGTCTTGAATTTCCTGAAATGAGACAGATTCCCCTCTTTCCAAAGCATAACTGGTGTTTGGTGTATCAGGAGATAAATGTTTTGCTGGGTCTGTGCATAGGCAATAGTGTTTTATTGGAAGAAATAACATTAAAACAAAGATTTTGAGGTAAAAAAAAAAACATATATTTAGATGTAAAAAGCTCTCATGTTTTCCATGAAACACAATTTTAAGATCCACATTCTTTTGAATTTTACAGCATCTGTAGCTAAAATTCCAACATCTATAAAGATTATTTTAGTTTAAATTGATTTCAATTTAATTAAAATTGAACCATCTATTGATTAAACACTTGAACATAATGCATTACTCAATTTAGGTCTGCCATTCAGAAAATGTTCCTAAAAGGATTTTGTTTCTCAGTTATAGTTTTAACCCTGTGGAATTAAATGTTTGTCTTTTCTTTTTATTAGGGTTCCTTAGATATTTCCAATTGATCACATCTTAATTATTTATTTGGCATCTATTGGTTGTTCGAACTATGCTGTAAAATAGAGCCAAAACATTCATTTCGAATCAGGTGATTTTGGGGTGAAATGGTCCAGATTATTTCCACATTGTTTCCAACACCAATGATCAGTTTAATTCATGAAGTTTCCTCATTTGTGAGTTCTGCAGCGTTGTGGTGAAAAAACAAAAATAAGTGATAGTGCTCAATGAAAGGTCTAAGCACTTGGTCAAATTCATCTTTCTTTTTTTTTTTTTTTGGAACCTAAACAAAACTTTCCTCATTTGAAATCACGTTTGAGGAATAGAGAGTGTTGTTGCCATTTAAGGTTGGGATATCAAAGCTTAGATTCAGAGATTTACGCCACAACTTTGCTGTGGATTCTCACTGTCAGCATCAGCCAAACATGACGTTGCCATTCTGCAATGAGTTACTTCACTGACAAGAGTCCCACGCAGTTATTTATGTGTCACCATAATTACAGTTTTCAATGAGCAGAACAAAAACTTATCTAAAGAGTTTAAGCACTGCTGCATGTAGACCTCAAAGTTTTGTCAATACCCCTTCAGTGCATGTGTGCAGTCTTTCTACTCCTATTTGGTGTACTTAACTGTGGAGAAGGCCCACAAACATATTTCTTACAGACGAGCACAAAAATAAACCTTCTCACACTATTATCTTTGTTTTTCAATGCTCCTGGGGAGACTCCGGATGCAGTCATAAAGGAGATGCAAGCTGGCTCCCTCATTGGTTATAAAAGTGCCCGGGGGGCAATTCCACCCAAAGTCTTCAATGTGGCAGTTGTTGTTGGTGGGACTTCAAAGATGTACCATGCAGCTCCGAAATACTAAAGTTCATCCTCATTTGTCAAAACCTCTTCTGAATCTGCAGAGTGAAGTAAAAAATCCGACCAAGGAAGCCTGCAGATCAAGAAAAAAGCTTCTGACAAGCAAAAAATGAGCAAATTAATTATTTAAAACTCTGTACATTGATTTTGCTTAAGTAAACTTGTTTAATTATACTTCCTTGATTTTAAGAACTTCATTTTGTCACACAAACTTACCTTAATAATAACAACAGCATAAATCTAATGCTGTGTTTTTGCATAAATAAAATTTATTTATTTATTTATTTGTTTGTTTGTTTGTAATAGATTGAGTTCTTGCATCTCAAGTAAGTGTTTATAAATCATATTTCTCAAGAATATTTTATAACACTTTGACTTCCTGTCTGTGTCGTATCTTCCTAACCAGTCTCTTTTACTGACTGATTCTCTTTGGTTTTGAGCCGTAAAAAGCACTGAAGAGAGTTGATGGTTCTTGCCTTGGATGAGCATCAATAAATGTTGCATTTAAATGACATTGATTGTCTGCAACGTTTATTAAATCATTAAATATTTTATTACTTCTTTTGAATTTGAGTTATTGGGCATGTTACAATTATCTAAGGCCTGGTGATTACACTTGATCAAATAGTCTAAATTATACACAAAATTCTGAAATTTCCTGCTGTCCCAAACCAACATCTCAGTCAGACAATTTTTTATATTCATTTCATTTTAAAAAGTAAAATGAATTAGAGCTGGGATGTATTTTTCACTTCTTTGTCAATTTAATGTTAAATTGTGTTTCTTCTTTGAAAAAGTGACAAACCAAAAAGAGCTGAATGGAAAGCCTCAGCTGCATTCAAGTTCTCACTTGTGTCTAACATTTCTCCAACAAGCCTTTCAGTTTATGAGTCCACAGAATTAATTTGTGGATCAGTCCCTCTGTTCTTCTCCAGGTAGGCCAGAGCAGGAGAGCGGCATGTCTCTGATCTACTTTACCAATAAGCTCTGAGAGGCCAAGGTGCCACAGGTCAGGCGATCACAAGACAAAGCCATAAAAAGTCCATTAAGCACTGTAGACTGAGAGCTGTGCTGTCATCCACTTGATAGCTGTTGCAAACAGAGCAGTACTTTGGTCTCAGGCCTCCAGCAGACTGAAAATCTCACAGCCTGACATCATCTGCTTCACTTTTTTTTTAATAAGCTTTGCATTCTGGTGAGGTTTTTTTATGCTGAATGTGTGCTGATATAGTTCAGCAGCTGTGTATGTTCATCCAGAGGAATAACAATTTTGAAAATGCAGCAGATGTTTCCCTGGCATGTGTCTGTTTTCTGTGCGCATTTATTTCAGGGGCATTTTGCGCCAAAAAAAGCCTTTTTATATTGCGTCAAACGTAATTCTGTCTTTTCTTTTCTTTTCTTTTCTTTTCTTTTCTTTTCTTTTCTTTTCTTTTCTTTTCTTTTCTGGGTTGGCTTTCACACAGCAGCTCACACCCTGGCACAAACGCCTATCGACAAGAGCAGTAGCTACTTTGGGCAACATCCCGAGTTAACAAGTTAAAAAGTTCTTCAAACACGACTCTTCTGCCCTCTTTTACCTCGTACAAACACCAACAAATTTTACACACTAATTAGTAAGGTGTATCTATAATTTTAAACTGAAGTAAAAGTCTCGTTTTGCTTTTCATTATTATTATTATTGTAACTTTTATTTATTTGTGGCCTGATTTAATTGTTTCATTTAAAAGCAGTTCACTGCGTCAATTTTCCAAATATTTTTAGATACTTTGTGATTTTATATTCTTGGACAAATGCAATTCCGGTTTAAGGTTTTTTTTTTTTTTTTGCCTCTTACATGTATGAATTTGGCACAGGAGAGTAATTGTGGCTTTGGAGCGTGCGTAAATGTGGGTGGGTGTTGCAAGCAGACATGGAAAAACATGCATCTCAAAGTCTAAAATTCTCCGTTTCGAATACCCTCTAGAAAAAAGTATAAAATGTTAATAACAAATAATTATACTTCCTGATCGATCATTTTGTGTGATGTTTCAAATGTCCGCAACAAGACAAATAATTTCCGAGTGTTTTTTTTTTTTAGTACAAGAAGTTTCGGCCAATATTCCTTACGCAGACGTTAAGTGATATACAAATATAGAAAGTTGTTTTTTGTGTGGGTTGAAGGCTCCTGTACATTCTTCAGCTCGAGTTCTGCACTTCAGTCGTAAACATTTACAGCTTCAAAAAGTAAGAAAAGTCTGAGCTATTAAAACGCCCCCCCCCCCCCCCCCCCCCCCCCCCCATCTCTCGCTTATGTCAATTTAAAATTGGGATTTGATGCGCAAAAAAGAAAGAATTTTATATTTTAAAAAGTGAAGGTGTTTGACTACTGAAATCCTGGTCTGTGTGCTTTAGTTTCACCACACCGGATTGGCCATGTCCGCTGTCATAACTGTAAAAAAAAAAAAAAAAAAGAAAAATCATTTCACTTTAATGCCTGCGGTCTCCATGTGCTGTAAAATTTGCGGCTTTGAGCTCCATTTTGACTTCTTGATTTTTTTTTCCTGAGAAAACATGTAACTTCAGGACATTTTGCTTTCTGGAATTGTTTCTTTTATGACATTTACTGACTTCTAATCAGAGAACAAAAGCACAACTTTACGCACAAACCGACAAAAAAGAGCAGCACAACCTGTGCTTGTTACTTTTTTTTTTCTTTTTTGCGCGCTGTTTCCTTAATGCCTTATTTGGGTGACGGCAACTTTCAACTTGACCTTGGCCTCCAGCCGCGTTTCTAGTCAACCAGTGGAAGAGATTTTAGGTTTCTTCTCCTCATTTATCATATCGGTTGTGAGAATAAATTGGCCTGGGAGCCACCAACAAATTGACTGCGTAAAATCTGTGCCTAAACCTGTGTTTTGTGGATAAATGTTATGATGAAAATTATAGAAAAGATTTGGAAACAGAAATAATGAATCCAAATCTTCTAAATAATTCCAAATGTGATTTTCAATTTTTTCCCTGAGCGTGCACCATCAATATTAGGTCTAAACATGAATCAAATTAGAACTTATTTGTGTAAAATATTTATTCAAATGTATATGATTTATGATCTCATAAATGGTTCTTATGATCAACAATGTGATTTCTTTTAGAATTGCATTTAAGTGGCACAATAATGCATTCTAAGAAGTGTTTCTCCAACATTTGGCCTCATCTGCATTATCCTCCAGACGTGTAAGGTCTTCTTTGCATATCACGTGTTTCCTCCTGTCCAATAAGCTCGCGTTCCTCGTGCGCTCAGGCGAGCTGCTATCGGTACTCTGCCCGAGTCCCTGTCTCCGCTCAGTTGAGGGGATTTTGAAAGAGTTGGTCGTCTCAATGGGCATGATATGACCGCCTCATTGCTCCTCCACTCGCGCTGGATCGACCCGGTGATGTTCCTCTACGACAGCGCTTTGGATGAGAGAAGCAAGAACATGGAGGGGTTCACTGGAGGCAACTTTTCTGCGAACCAGTGCAGGAATCTGTTAGCTCATCCAACCTCCCTGGCTCCCAGCACCACCTACACGGCGAATGAGGTGCCAGTCTCTGGCATGGCGGAGCCTGGCAAACAATGCAGCCCCTGTTCTGCCACTCAGAGTTCGTCCAATGCGTCTTTGCCATATGGATATTTTGGCAGCAGTTATTATCCGTGCAGGATGTCCCACGGCGGCGTGAAGGCGTGCGCGCAGCCCTCAGGTTTCGGTGATAAATACGTGGACTCCTCCGTCTCTGGTGAGGAGTTCTCGGCTCGGGCGAAGGAATTTGCCTTCTACCAGGGTTATTCATCAGGGCCATACCAGCCCAGCTACCTGGATGTGCCCGTGGTTCCTGCGCTGACTACCCCTTCTGAGCCGAGACACGAGTCCCTGCTGCCCATGGAGCCATACCAGTCGTGGGCCATCACCAACGGCTGGAATGGACAAGTTTACTGCGCCAAGGAGCAGCAGCAGACAAATCCTCTGTGGAAATCCTCTTTACAAGGTATTCTATTGATCATTTTTATCAATAAGAAAATAATATATACATTTGATCAATTCATCTGCAGGTTTAAATGTAATGTATGTTTCTTTTTTTTTAATTCCACAGACACTTTAACTGGCGAAAGCGCAGTGCGCCGAGGGAGAAAGAAGCGTGTGCCATACACCAAGGTGCAGCTGAAAGAACTTGAAAGAGAATATGCCTCCAATAAGTTCATCACCAAGGACAAAAGGAGAAGGATATCCGCGCAGACAAACCTGACGGAGCGACAAGTGACAATCTGGTTTCAGAACCGGCGCGTAAAGGAGAAAAAAATCGTCAATAAATTCAAGAGTTCCAGTTAGCTCTGGATACACTAACAAGAAGTGAAAGGTGGACATGGATGCACTTTCATCCAAAAACTAGGGTATAATTTATTACATTATGGACAGCTTCCCTGTCGCCAGAGCGGCTCTGTTTTGAACTAAACATTTCCCATCTCACGTTTTAATTGGAACCATTCGATGCGGGCTGTTGACAGAAGATCGGAAATGGCCTGGAATTTAAGGTGGTTCTGATGCTTTGATACCAGAAAAGACTCTGCCCCTCAAAGCGGGACACTCATTTCAGCTTTGGGTCTTTTTCTGCTTTGAAACCCAATTCAAAATGTAAAGTGCATAATAATTTATTCCACACTTCCTTGACTGAAGGCGCGCGCCAGTGAACGAAAACGGTCTTTTGGCTCAAAATAAAGAGACCAGACTAAGAAAAGTTTAATGAAGCAAAAGTTTAATTCAAAGGAAAAACTATATTTATTTAGGCTGTATTTCAAACCAAAAGAAATGCATTTTCAACCTTAAAATGAGAGTCTATGCAAAGAATGAGCTTTAAAAGTTCAACTACCACAAAAACCAGCACTTATTTGGTTCACTGTTTTATGATAAATCATAATAACTCGCATGTCAACTGACTGGCAACTAATAGGAAAAAAATGACATATTTTAAAAGCATTTATTCATGTACATATAAGACTGAAGCCTCTGTTATGACAATATAAACCAACGTTTTGACAATAAATGATTGAGAGACGCAGTGTGTTTTTTGTCAAATTCATTTATTTATTTGTTACCCTCAAATTGTTTTAAGATGCGGTGTAAATCTAATCCAAATAAAATTCATGATGTGGTCATTATTTTGTTTCATTTTATTGCACTTGTATGTGATAACGTGTGTGGGCCTACGGGCCCTGACGCAGGAGAGCAGTCGGGTCTTTTTCTGAGTTTTGTCGCCATCTAGTGGTAGAGCTGCGTAAGCACAACACGTAAGAAAGAAGAAAAAAGAGAAAAATCAAGTAACTTACTTTTTAATTTTGTTGCTAATTAATTAAATAAACTAATTAAATGACAGTATTGTGGTTTTTAAAATATTAATAACATTATTTTGTTGCTACACATTTGGGGGCAAAAGTATTCACGCACCATGTGAAGACACCGAGGAAATACACTTGTTAAATTATTCTTGAAATGGTTTAGAAATGTATTCCATATAAACATGATGCTGATTTTTATCTTTTCATTTAATTTATTTGAGCTTAAAAGCGAAAGATCAGTGTTTTTATTGAAAGCATAGAAGATGTTCTTAGTAATTGTATAACCGACGTCTTGTTTTTAGGAGAAAATGAATCCTTTAAAGAAAAAAAAACAAATATTTCTATAATTGTACTTTTTCCACTGACTTTTATTAGATAAACGTGGGTTATTATGGTTATCTTACAATCAAAAAAATATATATATGAGTGCTCTTTTTGGATTTTTTTCAAGAGGCCTTCCTCTTAAAAACCCTTAAAAACTGAAGATATAGTAATCCTTTAACTCACAAGGTGCTGTGAATAGGAGGCGTGTGTCCTGTCCCATCACCAAATGAAGAAAGAGCTGAGTAATATAATGACAGGAAATTGAAATAAATGAAAAATATAAAGAGGAGCACCCTTAGCACATTGGGCTGACAACAACTCATAGAAAACAGTGAAGAAATGATCTTTTCTACCTTAACATGACTGTAAATCAAGTGGAGTAATTGTGAATGCAAACCTGGATGAAATATTCTGAGTTTTTAACTGAACTGTCTCTTCCAGCTGTGTGTCAGTGCGCCCCCTACTGGCAACTAAATTCTTCAGGAAAAAATACTGTGGCTGCAGAAATAAATGATGAGTGAATGATGAACAGTATTTGAATATTTAAAGAAAACATGCATAAATATATTAACATATTTGCAATGCAAATAAAATAAATAACATTAAAGTTCTGAATGGACATCATTTGTTGCAACTCAAAAACGAGCTAATGACTTCTAATCAGTAAAGTGAATTGACTTAAACATAAGACTGATGATTTATTTGGGTTTGTTTTTGCTTTGTAACACTTAAAGATTGTGTGACATCCTTTTTGTCTCTCTTATTTGTGAATGAATAAATCATCCATATCATTTCCCCCCATTATCACTTAATGCACATAAATGAATTGCTCCGCAGCTGGTTCGGGCTCAAAGCAGGGGAGAGTTTCCTGATGCTTGAGCTCGTCCTCCTCTTTTTGTGTGGGGGGAGATCTCGTAACCGCCTGCAAACTGTATCGTGTTTACGTTTTTATTTTTAAATCAAGCTGCCACTGATACTTTTATGTTTACTCTGAGAAGCCATCATGGAATCAAAGAATATGAATGTTCAGCTGCAAATGTTTGCTTCCCAAAAAAGCAAAGGTAAGAAAAAAATCTTATAATAAATTCAAACGTAATATCTTTTTAAATGTCTTATCAGTTTGGGTGTTGAGGGATTTCTATTTGGATTCGTATCAAGGTGTAAATAAGTGTCTAACAACAACACGTGTCAGGCATTTGTGTCTGCAAACTGAAAAAAGACTTTTAAAATTCGGTTTTTAGCTTAAATGTTTTTTTTATTTTTTCATATCCGTCCTTGCTGCTTTTTATAAACTAAAAAAATTCGATTATATTTCCCATATGGTGTTATTTTCACCAACATAAATCCCACTTTTAGGCATGTTGACGCACTGAAGAGACGCTCCTCTTGTCTTGTTGCAGTTAACGCAGTTAAACTGGATCTGATACGTCTTTTGGTGTCAAAGTTTTCATGTTTTTTATGATATTTCGTGACATTTATATTATTCTGCAACGACGAAAATAAAGAAAACCCCACGAGGAGAATCTAAAGGGTTATATAAGGGATAAGATAAGTCGAATGTTTCTGGAGTCCCTTTATTATAAATAATAATGTATTTATAGCTCATGAACGTCTCCTCTCTGTTGTGCCAGAAAGGTCAGCTGATTATCTTCATATCTGTGCTCGCTTCCCTTCTGTATAAAGTATTATTTTGACCAAAACAATTTGACATGAATTAATTAGTTGTGTCGACGTTGTCAAAGTAGAGCTTCCTGGTCCAAAGAGTAACAAAGCCTTTTTGTTCATTGTCTTTTTCTTCTTGAACACTGAACCACATGTGACCTTTAACCAGCTCACACCAACAAACCCACGGGTCCCAAATCTGGGTCAGTGAAACAGCAAGATTTCGCTGCTGCATCTGAGTTTACGCGCGCGCTTTTGCTCCAAGTTCCAGATTCAGAAGCGTATCTGAAGCAAATACGTCTAAATCCATTTTTATAGTGTGGGTTAAAGACTTTTTTTCTTTAATTGGATTCGGAATTAAGCAAAGTTAAAGTTAAAAGGAAATTGTAAACAAACGAAAAACTAGAAATGAGATTATTTCATGAGTTTTCCTTTTTAAATAATACAAATCCACTAGTAATCCAATAATAGAACCAATGAAGTTCCTTTTAAGTACCGTATGAACTTATTTTTCTTTTTTATATATGTAACAAAACAGGCCGATTCTCCCAAAGTCTCCTAGCGTCTACACGTGGAGACGTAGGCTATCTGTCATAATGTACCAGTGGTCACATGGCTTTGGCCCTCAGGAATGGATAGCGATGGATTCCCACGTCACCTTGTACGTCTAAGGATTTCTGCTCCAGCAGTCAGCCTCAAAGTGGCTGAAGCGCAGCGGCGCGCAGGAACAATGCGCGGATTATCCTAGGACGTCTCCGAGCTCAGAATATGGATTTGGATGATCGGATTTCGGGTTCCAGTATGTATTTACCGAGCTGCACTTACTACGTGTCCGGAGCAGAGTTCCCGGGTCTCCCTCATTATTTAAGCCAGAGCCAGTCCTCTCACCCCGTCACTTACTCGTACCAGTCCTCTGCGCTCCCGCAGATCCCATCCGTGAGAGATGTGGCTTTCAGAGATTATGGCATTGATGCTTCGAGTAAATGGCACCACAGCAGGGGGAGTCTGTCCCACTGCTGTGCTGAGGACATGCACAGGGACAGCTGGGCGTGCTCGCGGGGGGGAGAGGTCCCGGTGAAAGGCGCGTCGGGGCACTCCATCTCCTCCAGCGCCACTCCTGCTCTCGGCGGGGGCAGCGTGGGGCGGAACGGGGTCCTGCCTCAAGCCTTCGACCAGTTCTTCGACCCGGCCTACGGGAGCGCGGAGGGAGGCGTCCCAGAGGCGGACAGACACTGCAGAACGAGCCCGGCTCCGGCGCATGCAGGCTCGGACTCCGGGGAGAGCTGCAGCCCCAAGTCCTCCTCCGGGAACAGCGAGGAGAAACAGAGCAGCGGCGGCAGTGAGTGCTTTGACGCGGGGAGGAAACAAATCTAACGCGCTGCTCTTAAAAGCATTTTATATGCACTTTTATAAGCACATCAGGTTTATAGAGGGCCTGCAGATTTACCCCGCAGAAAATAAACAAGATCACGTGCTTGGGGTTGAAATTGGCCGTGAAGGCTGAGTGTTTTCAACTTTTAAACTATTTTCCCCCAAAAAGATTTTATGTGAAGCGTTTACGAATCACACTGTGAACAACTATGAGGCTGTTTGTGTTCTTAACGTCGAAGACATTTATTTTTTTATCTTCTATGAACATGTATTCAGGTTTTGAGTTTGGGGACTGTGTAAAGTTTCTTATAGTCATTATATAACTAAAGTTAAGGTATTGTTTATGACAAAGAAGTTTAAGAAAACTCCTGAAATTTGACCGCTTTAGTTCCATTTCTGCAGTTTTACTGAACTTCTTTCTTGAAACTAAGCGCACCAACATGAGTCTCAATCCTTGTTTACAAGTTTTGCTACTGCAGGCCCAAGATCAGGCAGACACTTGAACTCCAAACAGCCTTGCAGCGTGACCAAAGCCTCGGAGCAGGAACTGACTGAGGATTTGGTTTCTCTAGACGCAATTCCCCGCCTGAACCTTTTGCCTTTTCTTGCTTTTCACTCTCCTCCAGGTGCTCCGAGGACGCGCAAGAAGAGGTGCCCGTACTCCAAGTACCAGATCAGGGAGCTGGAGAGGGAGTTCTTCTTCAGCGTCTACATCAACAAAGAGAAGCGCATGCAGCTCTCCAGGATGCTCAATTTGACAGACCGCCAGGTCAAAATTTGGTTCCAAAACAGGAGGATGAAGGAGAAGAAACTGAACAGAGACCGTTTACAATACTACACAAACCCTCTGCTATAAAAACTGGACCCAGACTGCTGCCACCCCCACGACCCCCACTCCCCATTCAGACAGACTAAACACCCGTGCCATAAAGTGGACCACCTTTTTTTTTCTCTTTTCAAAATATATTCTTCTCCTTTCTGTTATTATTATTATTATTATTATAAATGTATTATTATTATGATTGGGATTGTTTTGTTTGATTCAATGATATCAAATTTGAATTATTTTAATCTGAATACATTTTTCTTTTAAAAGCTTCTTTTTTTAAATTAAACTTTATCTTTTGCTGTTTTCCAGCCACGCAGGTTCTGTCTTGCATTTACAAAACCTTCGCGTAAATTACGCACAACTTTACTGACCAGAAAATACTCCCACTTCGCGTCTGTACGCGCTTTTCCTCTTTTTGTTTCAATTAGTGAATGCAATTTTTAAAATCAAATATAGAACAGGAAATGGCTTAGTGGGGACAGCATCTGTCCTCCTTTTACATATCAGGGAACGCTGGCTGCCTAAAAACAGTTACGTTTTATATTCAAAAGATTATAAGACGGATAAAATCTCACCCAAACGAACCATCCCATCAAAATATTAGACTAAAATAAAACAAAATACTCAAAATAAAAAGACTATTATTTTTATTTAGTACCACGTGTGTCGTATATCACGATGAATGCGGTGCTTTTGAGCTTTTTGCCCCCCTTGTGTGGAAATCAGAGCCGCAGCAGTTAATATTTGATATCCATGACAAAGGGCCCCATTCATTTGTTGGGGCAGAAAGTGGAAAAGCTGATTTTAACCTGATATGTCGACTTATAAACCAGAAAGGATGTTTTCAAACTTTCTTCTTGCCCAGGAAAATCCAAATGTGTGCGTAGAGAAATAATCCTAGACTAGATAAAAGTTTTGGATCCTTTCGGCAAAACGATTTCACTTGATCATTAAAAATGGCATTTCAACCCATTCTTCTTTAGTTGAGTTTTATTTTAAAGAAAATGCACGTTTGTTAACGTCACTATTTAAGAAAAAAAGGGGAGTTTCTCACCACCCGCACATAACTTTAGAAGCTTTACACCAGACCCCCGAAAACAGCCTGAATGGCCTGTCATAAGATAATAAGGGTCCTGGTGTCTTCCTTACACGGAGCATCCTGCCAGGCTCCCAGGAATTTCGCTTTGATTGCGGCACATCCTCCCAGTTGCTTCAGCGACTTGGCCATAAAAGGCGGATTCGTCTGGAGCATTTGGAGTGCGCTGCAATAAAGCGTCTGAGACCAAGGTTATTAACTGTGACTCGAGGGGGTTGAGAACAACTGCTGGGAGCAGTGAAACGCGCGGACACGGACCTCTCCGTGCTCATTTGGTTCTGCGTCCGGCCGACAGAGGTTGGGAAGATCTGTGTTGTGTTGCCACGCAGGGCCGCGGTGTTTGTCCACTGGATGGCGCTCCTTAAGATCAATGTCATTGCCGTGAATTGAGATATAAAAAGAAGTTTGATGCAGGAATCAAACTCTCAGGAGTGTGGATTTCTTGAAGGTAGGAAGAAACAGAGATGCTACCTCAGTGAATTTTATTTGCGTTATTCCAAAGAGTGCGTAACTTCATCTGGTGGCCCCAAAAACGATTTAGCAAAAATATTAGTAGAGCACATTTTATAAAGGCATTTTTGTTTCAGTTTTTGAAGCTATTTCTTGCGCAAAAAGAAACGTCATAAGTAGATTTTCCAGGGGAGAAAAAAGAAAAAAAAATCAATATTTTTTTATTTATTTCATTACTGTATGTTCGCTCAAATTGCATTTTAAGTGAGTCACAAAAAGAAAGAAAGAAAAAAAAAAGAATCGTTTTATGTTCTCATATTTTAATGGCGTCTTTGTTGAATTTATCTTCTAAGGTTTGATTTAAAACTTATCAAAATGTCACAGTTTGTATGGAATTGAAGGGATGGATTACAACAGCACAGATGAGCTCTATAGTCTGCACTCCAGCAGGAACAGATCCGCTGCGCGCATGGCGGCTGTTCACAGTCTGTGGCTCTGATTTCCAGACTTTATGGGTCCAGACTTTGGGGGAAATAAACGTGACTGATCTTGGATTTCGGTTTGTTCCCTCTCAAGGGTCTTTTTCGTTGACCTAATACTTCTGTGGCATCAACCTCAGTCAAGGATGTTTTTTTGTGTGTGAATCAATGGTAAAAACGATGCTTCCTGAAGTCTTTAAAAGGGGGTTTAGCATTTTTTTTTATCTTTGAAAACGACCTGTTTCTTTTTATTTTAGGTTTAGACATACATTTAAGTTTCCCCTTCAAAACAAAGTGTTAGATAGTGCTTTGTTTACTTATTGATGACGTATATCACATCCATGTATGTTTTTTACAAGATTATTGTTGAATTATTTTAAATTAAAAACTCAGCAAAAACGAGAAAATGAAACAAAATGAATAATAATTATAAAAAATATAAAAAGCTTCACTCTCACACAAAAGGGCTACATAAAAACATTGTATTTTTATACTGAAAGCTAGAGGAATTGCACTCTTTAAAAAAGAAATCATATAAAGTTGATTCAAAACAAACCAGTGCTGCCAATGAAATTTTATTTTAATTTTTTTTTTTATGAAAGTTTATTTATCAAAAAATCCAGCAAATTTTATTTTTTTCTGAGCTTCTAAACAAAGCCTTTGTATGGAATGATCAATTTAAGATTCATAAATAAAGACAAAGAAAACTAAACAAATATTTAACAAAAGCAAGTATAGGGACTCTTAAGTATCTAAAAGAAAAGCTAATTCAACTGAATTTTTAATGAATTTTTTATTGGTGTTTTGTTTTTATTTCATTGGATAAATGTACTTTAACTTGTAAATATACTTTTTGGCCCTTTTGACCAAACATTTCTTTACTTGCACAGACTGCTTATGTTGCAGATGTGCAATGAATGCATAAAGCTATTCAGTAACTCTTCTGCAACAAATATTTTGATATTTTAAGGCTTCTCCGGCACAGGGAAGTAACACATTTGTTATGACACACTCTGTCATCAGTGTTGTCACTATGTGGAATTCTGGAGGTTTGGTTTTTTGTCCACTGAGTGGTTGTGAGCCACTGACACCATCTTTGTGAGCCTTCATTGAGGTTGACTAAAGACAAAACGAGTTCAATATTTGGTTGTTTTGAATCATCACTGTGATTCTGCAGTGTGGTAAAATCTATTTGGTGCATTTTTACACTCTTAGGTTATTTCTTCAACCAAATTCTTGGGTTATTCGTGTATTTTATGTTTGCTTTTTGGAGCAATGCTTGTTTTTGGGGGTCATAGGTTTCATTTTAATTCAGTTAATGGGTTCTTTCATGGGTTATTTTTTTACTGTCCATGAGCAAAACATCATGAGCTGGGACAAAAACAACTCAACTTGAAGTTTGTTTGTTGAGATATTTTTTTTTTTGTGTATTTGCTGCAGTTAAAAAGTTAACATACTGGGCTGACGTCGGTGGAAACGGAGGAGTTTTGGTAGAAAATAGATTTATGGATTATATTAAATTAGACCAAATATAATAAAATAAAATAAAAAAAAGCAAGCAAGTGAATGTTTTGAGAGTATTTTTTGCTTGAGCCACCACTTTTTTGCACGTTTGCTATAAACATATCCACATCGTGATCTGTGCTGGCAGCATATGAGCCTTAATACACTGAGCTTTGGACTCTAATGTCAATAAATGTAGTGAAAAACAAACTATATCTACATGAAACAAACAAGATACATCAGTTTAATTAAAAACAAACAAAAAATGCACACAATTTCAAGTTTGAAATATTGATCCAAGTGGTTTTCCATACTTTTTTTAAGAAAGAAAAGTTGTGAATGAGAGTTCACAAGTTTTTGCATCAGTGTATTCAGTCAAGCTCCAAAGAAGCCACAGTTCAGGTTAAATCAGGGTTTGCACAGTTATGGGACAGATGATGATGAAGCAAAAGCTAATAAAGATCAGCTGGGAAGCACAGGGAAGTTTCTAACTCTTCCCACACCCACCTCAAGAAAGAAAAACGTGAACTCGGGGATTTTCACTGCATACTCTTTTAAACTGACTTTAAACGTGTATTGCGTAAAACCATTTCAGCTATTGCATTTGTCAAACAGGCTTTGTATTTGGCATCCACTGATCCAGGCGAAGAGGCCCTGAATGTAAACATCTCTGGATTTTTAAACTCCTTTTTCTCATCGGGCTTTTCTCCTTTCTGTGAAATCAAATCTGTGACACAGTGGAGCTGCTGCTGGGACGTGGGAGGAGTCAGCTTCCTGCTGTTTTAATTGGCTGCAGACTTCAGTGAGAAGCGTGAGTATCAGTAATTATTCGGCAATGTTTTGCTCAAGAAATGTCAGGCAGATAGGAAAATTTTCATCCGCAGGCAAATTATACCAGGACGATGTCATGTTCCAGCAACCAGGCAGGAAATTCGTTTTTCGTGGACTCTTTGATCAATCTGAGAAGCGACAGTGGTTCGTGTTACCAAAATAACAGCCTCTACTTGCCGGACTACTCTTATGGACTTCCCGGTGGGTCTTCTTTCCCGGCCATCGATAAGCGCAACGAACCGACGAGCCAAAGCATGGTCCCGTGTTCCGCTCCGTACGCGCAAGGGGTGGAACCGTGGCTGCAAACGCCGAGAGCCTGCCGGGTGGAGCAGCCCAGCGCGCAGCATTTGTGTTCCTTCACGCAGAACATCAAAGAAGAGAGCGCGTGCTGCCTGACCGAGTCCGACAAATGTCCGAAAGGAGCGGCTGTGGACGACATTTCTTACCCCGCCGCATCATGCCCGGTCGCCGGCAGCGCCGTGCCCGTCCCCGGCTACTTCCGTTTGTCTCAGACATACATGTCATCGAGGTTTTACCACGAAAGCGCGAACCCCTTCACGGTACAGAGACCTGCCCGCATGGACTGCCAGCAGCCGCAGGCTGCGTGCGCGGAGCCAGAGCTCAGGGAAAGCCACGAGGAGGCGCCTGCGTCGTGCGCCCCAGCCAGGGAGGAGGACAGCCGCCTCTCCTCGGAGAGGTCCTCCTCGCCAGAACCTACCGAGACGTGTAACGCAGGGAGTCCAGACAAACAGAAAAAAGGTGACAGACAAAATCACCAGCCTTAAAAGACCAACCCGTCTGTGTGTTAATGGTTTTATTGGCAATAATTTCCTACTATAAAACAACCAACAAGGGCGCATGTACTCCTAATAAAAAAAAAACCACAATTTAAGCATTCAGAGCTAAGAGTCTGTCAGTTAATGCATGTTTAAATTAAAAAAGAAGCCGTGAAGCTTGAAATAACAACGAGCAAGTGTTGTCAATCTGTCCTGTTGGATATTTAATTTGTTTCAACCCTCATCAAAAGCTCCAGGCCTCGTTTTAATTTTTTTGGACTTCATTTGAGGATGGAGGAGCAGGTGTGAGTGCAAACGAGACTGCATTAAGGATTAAAAGAAACAAAAAATAGCTGTAAAACAATCCTTTTCCCACTGGAAATAAAAAAAAAATAGTTGCAATTTTTGAGAAATTGTTTTGCGTAATTTGGAGATTCTCTTGATTTTTGACAGAATATATGCACAAAGTGTTGCGCATTGCCTGCCTTCAGTGACGTGCTCTGTCCTTCCAGGAGGTGGACGAACTGAAGTCGCTGCCAACTGGCTCACAGCAAAGAGCGGCAGAAAGAAGCGCTGCCCTTACACCAAGCACCAGACTCTGGAGCTGGAGAAGGAGTTTCTCTTCAACATGTACTTGACGAGGGAGCGCCGTCTGGAGATCAGCCGCAGCGTGCACCTCACTGACAGGCAAGTCAAAATCTGGTTCCAAAACAGGAGGATGAAACTGAAAAAAATGAGCCGGGAGAACAGGATCCGAGAGCTTTCCAACGACTTCAGTTTCTCGTGAGACATGCGCACAGGAGAACTGGTTTTCCTGTGCAGAATCCCCACCCATGTGAGAATATATGGAACACGTCGTGCTAACTTATTGATTGTTCCCATTCTGAGTTTTTGTTTTTGTGTCTTTACTCCTCCACCAACGCGATACATAAAAAAGATGCAGTGTGTGACTGCCTGAGACCTCCTGGCTCGTCCATGTGTATCCTCAGTCTGAGTGAATCTGTAGAAATTGCATGCTGGAGGCCTCACGGGGATGAACTGTGTTTAAATGTAAGAAGTCATGGTGAATATTTGCACATTTTGCTGGTCAAATGAATAAAAACCTCCCCTATAAAACCACAAACGTCTCATGTGGCTCACAAAGACGCACGCTGGCGGCGCTTAAATCTCCGAGCTGGCGCTGCTCCAAAAGGAAATACCTTTGTACTTTGTGTACAGTGAATAATACTGCAGCTGTTTATTGGTTTTCTACTTCTTGATAGTTGAGTGAAATGGAATTCACGTGGCTGTTTTATCCTTTTTACGCGTTATTCCAAACATTAGGTGACAACTTGTGGGGTTTTTATTTATTAGTTTTGTTTTATTTTTTTATTTTTGTATCTATAAAATGTGTTATTTATTGTTTTCTATTTAAAAAAAGAATCTTTTTTCTCTGATTTCATTTTTTAATGTATTTTTTAAATCAAATTTTGACAAATTCTTACTATTGCGCACGCTCCGTTACGCATTTCTCCTCGCAGGGCAAATGATTGGATCAAAGCAAGAATAAGTCCAATACAGGAGAGGAGATGACAGACAAGGCCTCGGTTATGATCATTGCAGTGCGCCAGTTGCTTTGAAAACTCCATGTGAGTCTGTCCGCGCCAGAGGAGGAAAAAAAGGGGGCACAAGGGCTTAACTTTATTGGGTATATTTAGCTTAGACAGGTTGTAACCTCAACAAAAACTCCCCAATTGCCTGTGATAAAAAAGCAGGCGTTATAAAGCAGGCAAACAACTCCAGCGCGCTTTCCGCTTCAGATTGCAGTTACTGCGCATCTTTGAAACTGTCCCGTAGGTGTTGCAAAACGCACTGACCATTTAATCACATGTTAGCACCTTTAGAGTAAAAGGTTACCTCATCTTTTAAAAAACACAAATCCCCCGCAAACATATACACATGTGTCTTAATAAAACTTTTGTTTGAAAAACTGCAAAGAACTTGCTTGTTTGTGCACGATTTCGCCTTAAAAACCTGATCATTTTGCAAATGCATGACTTAGCGGATTACCTTCACTCTGTTACCCTGAAATAAAATAAAAATAAAAATGAAAAACACCTGACAGAAATCATGTTTATTGCTTATAAAAGAAGATATTTGCCAATAAAAGCCCGGGGATTTGCTATTAAAATATGGTAGGGGAAAATGGTGGCCATTTAGCTGAGCAGCAAAGGCTGATTTATTATTTATTGTTCAGTCCCACGGTCACGTGTTTGGGGCGCCCTATCCAGCATTGGACAAGGTTCAGCTTACTGGGCGCATGAGTATGTGGGGTGCACAAAAAGCGGCACCTTACCATGCAACGAATCCGTTTTTGCGCAAAAGTACAAGGCTGTAAAACGCATTTTTGGAAGTTTGCATTTGGATTTATTTTGTAATAAAATATCATTTTGACCTTTTTATTTTTGCAATGTCGACGATGGGGAGAAGCTATTATGTGGATGCGCGGATTCTTCCTGAGCAGGAAGACATGGCATCGAGGTTCTCCTCAGCTTCAGGGGTGGAGCAGACGGCGGTCACTGAATATGGCGGACAGGAATCGTGTTTTTCGCAAGCAAAATCGTCTATTTTTGGCGGATCTTGGAGTGCCATTTCAGCCCACCCTGGAAGCGCAATAACTCCGACCTATTATGCAAGTGGTGACAGTGATGGCATGTTTACGCGCTCGTGGGCTTTGGATCCAGTCTCTGCGTCGCTGTGTTTGACGGGATTACCCTCGACAGCCGTGCATTATGAGATCAAACCCGAGCCCGTCGTTGGGAGTGGAGAATGCATGACTTTGGAGACGCACGCTCCTCTTCTGGTTGACATTGAAAACGGAGCGCCCTTTGTGGATATCCCGGAGACCTCCACCTCCTCCAAAGCCCCAGAAGAAAACCAGACAGAAGGAGAAAACAAGAAGACAAGTATGTAGAAGTAAAAATATGATTTATTTAGATGTGTTTAATGTAATTTAGCAAACATATATATATTTGAAGGATTAAAAAAACAGAAATCCCACAAACATAAATATCTTTGCAGGATTCATGAGAAAATCGATTAGAAAACACTTCGTTTTGCAGTCTCATCACGTCTTAGTGGGTAAACTGTGTCGTTCTCAGGCCCTCTCCCAGATAACCCGTCGTCCAGCTGGCTGCAGGCGAAGCCCACCAGGAAAAAACGGTGTCCATACACAAAGCACCAAATCCTGGAACTGGAAAAGGAGTTTCTGTTCAACATGTACCTGCCGCGTGACCGCAGATATGAAGTATCCAGACTCCTGAATTTGACTGAGAGGCAGGTGAAGATCTGGTTCCAGAACCGCAGAATGAAGATGAAGAAAGAAAACAAGGACCGTCGGAGAGACAGTTAGATCAGAGGAGAGGTGGGGGGTACAGATTGTTCTTTGTGTTGTACTTTATGGAGAATCTATTCCATTTGTTTCGTGTTTGTGAGATACCTGTACTTTGAGCACATGATTAACCAGAGCAAAATTGTTTGCATGAAATGTTCTCCTTGAATGGTCTTTGGTTACCTACATTTTCATGGTTTGAGTTGATTTTTTTGCAGCATTTGGCTTGTTCTGTGTGAAGCACTCCAACATACCTCATGATAAAGCATTTGTGCACATTCCGCTTTGAGTTTTTCCAATATTTGGTGAAAAAAAAATGAAATGATATAAATAAAACATCCCAACATGTTTAACCAAAACGTGTGTGTTTTTGTCCATCATTGTAATAATACAAAAAGTGCCTTATAAGTCTAAATTTCTATTCTAATTTTATTTTATTTTACTGCTATGTTGATCAAGTTAATTAGTTCATTGATTAAAAATCATGAAAGACAGATTTTTATGCTTGTTTATTTTATTTAGCTTGCTGGCACAGTGTTTTTTTTAAAGGTAAAATAAGTAATTTATGACAACAGTTATTATTGCTGAGTGATTAAAATGTCTATGTAGCCAAAAACGTCCCGTAAAATCTGTTGTTCAGATTATTCCTGACCACAGCAGATAGATTTGTCCATTTATTCCCAATAAATTAAAAATGGTTTCATGACGTTTTCTTTAAAAATGAGTTTAAAAATGTAAATAGGGATTCAATTTGGGGAGAAAAAGCTCAAGAAACATAAATTCGATTTAAAAGTCATTTCGATTCACTGTGTCTGTTTTTATTTTTGCTTCACTGTTCTTTACAACCTAAACTGTTTATAAGGTGTGGAAAATAGCAAAGGTTTTGTTCGGCTCCGTGCACAGTCAAATGCAGCATGGAAGTACAGCACAAAAACGCGCACGCATGCGCACGCACGCGAAAGGGTGCAGGACACAGCATGAGTCACCAATAGGTCTGCTTCTAAAAGGTCTAATTACTTTACGAGCGTCTAATAACAATCAGACTGTCTCGCAGCAGAGACATCAGTTTGTCTTTATTTGCTGCGGGTTCCCACTAAATGTTTTAAGAAGTCATTAAAGAACTTTAAGAAATTATATACAATTAATGATGATAAAGTGATAATAATGATCAGAAGCCCTTTTCTGAACAAAGAAAAGTGAAGGTAACACTTTAGCTAAAGCTGAAGTTTAATGATCAGAGACAAAGAAGCGCTACTCTGAGGGAAGATGCTATTGCACTTAAAGCCCAGCAGGGGGAGCCAACGGCTCACACGAGGAAGTAAATGGTGCGTTCAAGAACCCCGAAACCACTCCAACAAACACCTCTAGTTGGTTTCCTGTCATGTGCTTTCTAAAAAAAAACTATAAATCATATGCGTTTTTTAAGCGCTATAAGTAAAAATGATTGTAATGTTGAAAAATGTAAAATTCACTGAGGTAAAATATTTGGTAAAAGACTAATTTAGAATTAAAATAACGTTTCATCAAATATAACTATTGCAATCTGAAAAGAAAGTGCTGCAGGAAAACAGAAAATTGCAACTTGTTTTCGAGACCTTTTATGACCCCAACACATCACACTTCGTGACATTAGAAGTGACAGAGGAGGAGCCCCCCCTCCTTTCTTTCGCTGGGGAAGTTCATGGAAGGAAAGTCGAGAACTTTGGAGAGTCTGCGACCCGCATCAGTCTGCAGTTTCTGCCCCCACCCCATTCCAAAAAAAGAACAGTGAGCTCATTTTGTCTGCGCACTGCCAAAAGGCACAACTGGGATGAATGCACGTTCATTTGGAAAACTGCATTTCTGCCTTTGTTGAAGTCGTGTATAGTCAAATACAAATGTTTTTATTTTTCAACCGGCATTTTAAAGAAACACATATATGTTAATTTATGTATTTATATTTATATCCAGTCTGGTCATAATTACTGACTGCAGTATTTTGCACTTTATTCGCTATAAGAAAATCTGACAGTTTTTCTTCAATAAAAAATACAATAAAACGTTACAATATTTTAATTAATCAAAAAGTTTGAATACATAAATAAGGTTAGATTTCTTTGTGGTGTAATCATGTTCTTTTATTTTAAAAACATAATGAAAAAAGCAACAGCAAAATTGTTGCACTGTTGGTTTGAGGAAAAGCTGCTTAAAATAATACAGAAATTGCATTTAAACTCACAAACGCGAAAATACTTACACATATATGTTTCTAAAACAATGTTAGGAACCCTGACTTTCTATTTTTGGGTTTTTCTCTCAACGTGGGTTTAAAATAACTCTTTTCATTATGCATAAAAAATACAATAAACATAAGCTGAATACACACAAGTGCAGGATTATCAAGTAAAAAGGAAATATTGCACATATTTAAGAAAAAATGGCACATGTTGGGAACAGAAAACAGAGATGAATATTGTGGGTTTTTTTCTTCCATATTGTGTGAAAACTCACAGAGACACCAAATAAACACAATGCTGCTGACTGAAATAATCATAACGATATTTTGACAAAGTCTTGGCCAGGTTTGTGTCTTGACCCACTTGTCTTCCAGATGACGCACCGTCCTCCTGTCAGCATTCATCCAGAGGGAGACTTTTGTAGCTAAAGCTGTGAGGAACAGAAGATAAGCAGAAGTTTGCTTTGATTTTTAAATATAATTTAAAAAATTGAATTATGGTTTTAGAGAATATTCATAAACATATTTATGTCAGCAAAACATGAAAACCTCACTTTCTTTTCTTTCTCAAATGTAAAAGACCAGTCATAATTTTTGAATGGATCCTTACCACTTCTACATGAAAATAAGTAAATAATGAATTCTTTCAAACATAAACCTGAGGTATTTTTTGAAGAAACAAGACTTCAGTGTGAAATAAATGCTAAGGAGGGAGATCCCTAAAACCCACTCACCTCAGCAAACAAGTGATCCCACGGAAAACCTGTTCCAATCTGTTTCTTTACGCCTAAAAAATCCACCTCCTTCTTTCATTCGCATTAGGAAAAAATGTCCTCTCTATCTTTGAATATATATGATAAATGTTTGCGCTAAAGGCAGCAAAGGCTGAGAGAAGTCCTGACTTTTACTGCGCTCAGGACCGAGGGCATCCTCTTCCTGCACATATGATCTAAGCAAGTGTCGGTGGTTTGAACGTTCTCTAAGAGCAGTGAGCTGTCAGAGCTCCTGGCTGGGAAGATTGATCACACAGACTACCAGGATTCTTTTGTTTAGAGCCCGGGCAATAAACTCTCAGATCCCCTCCTTTTCCTGCAGCTGTACGCAGCAAATGCAAATGGTTTTACGGACGGTGGCCTGCAGGTATCTCGTGGAAGACAGACGACATGTGCAGGGAGATCCAAGTTTAAAATGAATGCAAACGCAGTTAAGAAAATCAACGCTTCAAGAGTAAAAGACGGATGCCTTTCAAATTTAAAGCTTCATAAACGTCCATGAAAAGTGTAATAAAGTGGACCTGAGCGTTAGTGTTGGGGGAGGTGTGGACATGTGTGGATGCGTCTCTCCTTTCTTTAGCAAACACTCAGAATGAACACGCTGTCGCTTCATTAGGAATTTAAAAAGTGCTGGAAATCAATCCAGGCGTCATGCGTCACGAGCGCGCAAACTCCTTGGATGCGAAAAGGGGGGAAATGAACCAAAAACTAAAGGAAATCGTGTTTTGATGCCCCCATACTCCTGTTTAAAAAAATAAGGAACATCTGCCCCCAAAATACCCCCCCCCCCGCCCCATCGTCTTCATCAATCACGACATTCATTGGGCACATACAGTCATGTGACGGGCAGCAGGGTCTCATTCCTGCCATGTCCCCGTGAAAGCTATCGTTTATGGCTCACGTGTCTGTACACAACTCCAGCCGGTTGAATAGTTTGTAAATAATCTGAGATCAGTTTTAAGAGCTTTCAACCAGCGGTCATCCAAGAGGAGATGAATTACGAATTTGGCCGAGAAAGTGGTTTTATCAACAGCCAGCCGTCGCTCGCTGAGTGCCTGACATCTTTGGCCAATCCCGCTAGTGATGCTTTTCAAAGTTCATCAATCAAGAGCTCTGCGCTCCCGCCGCCGACACCGCAGACAGTCTCCGGCTTGTACCCTGGTGTCTCCCCGCGCCGAGGTCCCTCCACGCCGGCTCTGAAAGGCTGCAGCCCGCTGCAGGCTGCGTCTCCAGTCGCGGAGTACCCGTGGATGAAGGAGAAGAAAAACACCAAGAGGAGCCGGGCTCCCGCTCCGGCTTCCCCTGTTGATGCTGCGCCGACCACGACTGACTCCTCACCACACTACTGTCCCCCCCAAGGCAAGACATGATTAATAACCTCCACGGAAGAGCTACGGGATGCAGGAGAATTGCTCTCCACAAAGAACTGCATCTCTGCAACGTGGGCGTTCCATAACGCGCTGCTGTGGGATGTTTGATTTAAGCTTCCTTAATCTCATCAAGTAACGCGCCGGCGTGTGATGCAGTCTTAGAGTGTTAATGTTTGACAGTAATAGAGAGTGATAGATTTTCTTACACGGACCAACAGCTGGCACGTTCATTAATCTTCACCCTCCGTTCTGTCCTGTCGGCGCACACCTATCATATCCAGCCTGGGGCCCGTAAATCTCTCCAGTCTTTGCGCTTGTTTGTCACAAGTTTCAACTCTTGTTTTGGCCCTCATCCATTTTTTTTGTGTTTTTTCCCCATCTGCCTTTTAAGATATTAAATAAAAAGCTTTCTTTATTTGCTCAGGTTCTCCAGAGGAGTCAGAGAGTGTCGACAGAGCGTGCAAGAGACTGAGGACTGCGTACTCCAACACACAACTTCTCGAGCTGGAGAAGGAATTTCATTTTAACAAGTATCTTTGCAGACCCAGGCGAGTGGAGATCGCAGCGCTTTTGGATTTATCAGAGAAGCAAGTGAAGGTGTGGTTCCAGAACAGGCGAATGAAACTCAAAAAGCAGAGCCACTGCAAGGAGAACCGAGACAGTGAGGGGAAATACGCGTGCGTAAACGACGTGCCGGGCAACGAGTTCCAGCAGGCTGCAGACGGGTCTCTCTCCCATCAAAACACACCGACCTCACCGCGCAACCACAACGGACACACAGGGGAGAACCGAGGCCCAGCTGCCTCCCCGATGAGCAGCAATGAGAAACATCTGAAACCTTTTCCAATCCCTACACCCACTGCTCCTGCACGCGCGTCAACAAAGGGCCCCGACAACGATGACTCCTCCAGCCTGGACGGGTCCTTGCAGGAATTCCAACTTTTCTCCTCGTTTTCTTCTTTCTCATCAGGTTTGTCGGATTCAGCCCAAAGTCTCCTGCATTTACCTTCTGACATGTTCGACTTTATCACGGAAAGTTTCACAAGAATGGAGATGCACAGCCTCATTTACTGACAGACGTTTAGCTCGATTTTTAGAGTTTTGTTTGCAGAAAAAAAACTGATTTCATGAGGTAAGCTTGAGTTAAATAAGCTTTTATTGCTGACCTTAGAAGAACCTCACCTATGTTTTTTTTAATAAGCAGAGCAAAACAAATATTTTATGGAAATAAAGCTTTAAAACAAACCAATGAGCAGGTCTTATTTCTGTTTAGTTTTTGTTAAGCTCTGAACAATGACTCAGCTTTGGGATTAACCTCCATTCCTCCAATATGTTGTCAAAGTTGCTTTTTTTTAGAACAATGTTTGGATCCATTCGTTTAACCCTCACATAAAAAGCTCAGCATATTCACTTTTTCCTTCTGTTTTGTGAAGAAATGTGATAATGAAAAGTTACAAGCAAACAGGTTTGTCTAATTGTTAACCCGTAAAATTTCCAGTTTGAAAACCCTCCTTTTTTTAACAGAACAGTTAATAATAAATGTTCTTCTGTGTTTGTACCATGAATTAAAACAATGTTTTTTATTTGAAATTCACTGTCATGCATGGTGGTATATGCAACATGATTTAATATACATCAGAATATTAAATCATTCTATTGTCTTTTAAGAATATCTACAAATACAACAGGACCCAAAGCTAAGTTATGTCAAGGCAGCTTTCTGTAAACATGTTTCTTCCATAAAAGGGGCCATGTTTTCCATCTAAATATATATGTGTGCATCAAAAGCCCTATATGTTACTAAAAAAAAAGAAAAAACACATTACCAATGACATTACAAAAACATCTGAGTCTTGCTGAAACAGATTGATGAAAATTAAGACCCTGAAGTTTTTGATAAAAAAATATTTTGAACAAACCTTATTACAAATGCAAATTACTTCAACCCAAAATAAACCTTCATCTCGTTGTTTGTAGCACAGAAAACCAGCTTGTTTTCATATAACAAGGAAGCTAATTTGAATGGAAACCAATGGGAAGGCTCAGTATCTTCGAGAGAGGGTGTATTAGTGACAATAAGCCGGGTTTTATAATTTAAAAAAGAAAAACTACAACACTGATGAAATGACCACAAATACAACAAAAGGGAAGCAAATGTATTTATTTGCTAAGTTTATTTCCTGTTTTTCTGCCGGATGTGTTTGTGCTCTGTTAGCACACAAAGATCCAGTGAATTTGCATAAAAAAAATAAAAATCCAGAAATGTCTGCTTTATGCAAAAATCAGGACTTCCGCTGGCCTTTCCATTAGATGTTGTTGCCTTTAAAACTAAGAGGACACACAATGCTTGGTTACAATTTATCTGCATCAATAATTGTACATGTTCAGCATTTAGTAATATATAAGGATCCATAGGGTTTTATACAATTACATCACTGGTATTATCTCAATTCTAAAGAGTTAATTGTGATGTGTTTCCAAATTGTGTTTGTATGCTGTGTAGCTTGATCAAAAATATTGACAATCAGCTGTTTTCATCTATAAAACACAATCATAAAATATGGTCCTGAAATGGAAAAAGCAGATTGTTTTTCTTGTTTTTCTTCACCTTTTTACTGTAACAAAAATATTGTTACCTGAGTTTTTGTTTCCATTTTTTTCCACTAAGGATTTCTTGTAATTGGCAAACTCTTTCTAACTCAACACAACATGAGATGCTTTCCTTTCAAGACTTTTCTCAGTGTTCAAAAAGGAATAGCAAATATATATTTCAAAAAAAGAATCCAGTTTATTCCAGAACCCATGTAGTGGCTGATAATCAAACAATATCCCCTGACTGAAAGGCTTTCGCAGGCTAAGTTTTGCTGATTGTTGCATGTCCTGCAAGAACTCTTCTGCCTGCAAACCCATAGCTCCCCAAACAGTGAAAAAGTTAGTGTGATTACAGGGAGCAGGATGGCGGCACAATGCAAAAGCAATAAAACCAACTGTGAATGAGGTGATGAATTACTCCTTCAACAGAAAGCGGTTTAAAGTGATGCTAATTGTACATTAGTCTAATTGGAAACAAAGCTAGAGCAGTAGAAGCCTCATAGAAGAAGCAGGAAGTTATTGGAATCACTAAGGTCTCTATTTATTAGACACACGCTGTCAGAAATAAAGTGTTTACAAGACTAGCATATGAGTTATCTTGCTTTAGGCTGCTGGCAGTTTGGTTCTCCACAGTTTTCTATACAGATAACGGTTCCATCGGATTAATTAGACATTTCCTGGTTGAAATTGTGTGCAGTTAAGTGGATTGAAACCATGTAATGATTTGCGAGGGGGGAAGGAACCTATCAAACGCTGTTTTATGACAGACAGATATATGAAGCTTTATGTGGAAGCAGATCTGTCCTTCGATGTGCTGAGAGGGGTCAGAGGTCAAGCTGCCTCTTCTCTTCTTTCAAAAGCAGGGCCAGGTCAGGGGAGGGCTGGGTTTGAAACGGCCGCATGGATCATAAAAGAGTGACTCTGCAAATAAACTATGTGCAGAACATGACTGAGCAGAACAGATCTAAGCATGCTGAGATTCTCAAAGAGAACATGAGAACATGTTCCCAGTGGGCTTTAAATCTGGATTTTGTCGATTTTAGACAAAAGCAAAAACGTGTCATTTTCAAGGACATAGTTTCTGCAAAACGGCAGAAGCTCATTAGAAGTTGTGGGGGGGACTGTCAGGGCAGAGTTGAGCCTGCCCCCTTTTTCCCATCATCTGTTTGTTTACACTCAGTCCCTCAGAACCTCAACCTAACATTAATGGTGCAGCAAAAATAGCGAGCAATATTGGAGCTATTTAGCTGTTAGAGCCAGATGCCAAGGAAGGACAAGGAAAATGAAGACGTACATGGATCTGCAAGTAAATGGATCAGAATGAAGCGGAGCAGGGAGCTTGTGGCTTGCAGTACTGTAGCACCAACAGCTACAAGTTTTCTCCAACTGCATTTTTTTGTCTGCTCCATATAATATGTTCCATATTATCACCAAAAACACAGTTTTTGTCAGAGTTTTGCAAGTTAAAAATTGAAAATGCAGATTGTGCACATGCAGGCCTTATCTTGAGATCTCAGATGTCTTCTTGTCTTTCTTGGAGTGAACTTTTCTGACGAAAGCCTTTGTATGTGGCAAATTCACCAAATTCATTTCCAAAATAGACTGTGCAGTTCAAAGGCTCTTTCTTTGTTAACCTGGATTAGATACCACCTGTCAGAAGGTGGCTAATGACTGACATATTTATAAATCGATTTGATTCTCCTCAAATGCACCTGATTTTAAGATTTGATGAAAGTTGGCACATTTAAAGATTGTTTGTCTGATTGGTCATAATAGATATGCAAAGCTCTAAATGTGTTCAAGCATTGATAGAGCTGGCACAGGCTGAGCCTGTACATCAAAAGCTCCTTTTTCAAATATCATATTAATGATCCTCATCAGATTTATAACGTTGACACACTCATAAAGCTCAGAGAGCATGCATCATTGCTAAAAAAAGACCATATAATGTGGGTTAAGCAGCGCGCGCAAAGAAATATCGTCTGGAATCAATCAAAAATATGATCATCGCTTTCAACTTGGACATGATTATGCCGTTAAGGCTCGGTTAAAGTCAGCTCCCTGTCGTCGGTGCCTTTCACGGACAGATAACGAGCAAATAAACGTCTGAATGCTGAGTGAGCGCCAGCGTGGGGAGTGTTTTGGTCCTGCAGAGGAACTGTAGTCACTGACAAACAACCGGCCGCGCTGACTTCCGGGTCCTTGAGCTCGAGCTGCTTCCGTGAAAGACTTCTGACTGTCCATCCATCGCCTCGGGCCCTGAACTTTGAAGATGAGGACGATCCCTGAGGAACTGGCAGCGCTCATTTCTGGTAACGCATCCATTACGCACAGCTGTCTTTACGCGCATTTCTATGTTCAGTTTCACTTTAAACCGATTTGTGAGCGACAGTTTTTGGTTTTTTCTTTTAAAAGAGGAAGTTTGTTTACCATGGCGTCGCTTGGCATTCAATCCATACGTGTTGCTCACACCTGCTGGTCGTCAATTTATAAAGAAACGTGGCGTTTTTAGGACAGAAAGCTGCTGCTTCTTTGGCACAACTGTTGATGGTTAACCTGCGTTTTCGTTGTGTTTAGATTTGGAACATTTCCTCTGCAAAGGCTTAAAAGGAGAACTTCTGAGCAGGAAGACCAAAGATAAGAGGGAGACCTTCATTAAGAGAATCAAAGAGGTCAAATTAAGGTGTGGCACCAAACATTTCCAGATTCTAATTAAAACAAAACTCCAATTTAACACTCGTATTTCTTTCTTAAAGCTTCCCACAAGATTTCAAGGACAAAGGTGAGTCTTTCACTCTCATCTTATGATCTCAAGAGAAAAAAATAAGTTAATTTGATATCCTATTTGATTTCATTTGTTCATTTAAAATGTTTAAAACAGTCATTTTTCCCTTTTTTCATCAGGTTCAGCTGACACAGATGAGGATGAGGAAGCTGACAGCAACAACGATGGAGGATCTCTACAGTCAGAGCGCACAGACAAGGAAGACGAGCCCTATGATGGTACCACACCTTCACTCCTCCTCCTCCTCCTCCTCCTCCTCCTCACAAGTGCTGGATTTAAGTTAGGAAGGTTCCTCAAGTAAACACACAAGTCTGTGTGCACTTCCAGGAGAAAGTGACTTTGAGTGGCACAATGAGTGAGACATTCCAACTGTAACTTGGCAACATACTTGGGAACCAATTTAGAGGGGTGCAACTGTTACCCCTGGACCTCCTCCACACCTCCCCCCCGGCAGTTCAAGCACAATTTATTGCTCTCAGCCGAAAGTCTGAGGAAAGAAAACCGGCGCTAAAGCTGGAAAATATTATCATACACCACTTTAAGCCAACCTAATGTGTGATTCTGTATTTGCTTTTTGAATTAAGGTAATAGAGAAATCCTCATGAAAGGGTGATTAGGAGAGCAGAGTTTATGAGCTGTGAGCAGCTGCTAGTTTTACAGCTGCTCTTTGACTCAGCGTTTGCACATTTGCATTAAAGTTGCAGGCTTCCATGAAACCCTCATCTTTTGAGAACTAAAAATAATAGCAGTGCTTCTGTATCCTCTGCAATCACCACAAATGTCCCATAGGATCGTAAAACAGACTCAAAATATGTTAAGTTTTCCAATAAAACATGTATTATTGATTCCTTAGGAGTAATGGGGATTTGTGTTATTCCTTTGCAGGAGTTCAGCAGTCTCCACCTGTGGCTGTCCAGGACCTGAAGTCTGTTTTCAAGCAAGGGTATCTTGAGAAACGGAGGAAAGGTTAGTCTCTGGTTGCATCTTGAATGGGCTTTGTGAGGTCTTATATGATTAAATTTTAACGTTTTTGTTCATATTTTCTGTTAATTAAATTACAAAGAAAAATGTAATTACTAATTCAAAATATTTTTCTGATTAATGTACACTTTTATGTTTCAAAAACTGGCCCATATTTTCTTTTACATGTTAGTTTTTCTATGTTAAAGTTCCCATTTCTCAAAAATGTCCTTTCTCCTCCAGATCACAGTTTTTTTGGCCCCGAGTGGCAGAAGAGATGGTGTGCTTTAAGCCAAAATATTTTCTACTATTATGGCAGCGAGAAAGGTTTATTTTTATTTTTCATAATTCCTCATTTTCCCTCTGCTGGCAAAAGGGTTGACTCTTGTTTCTACAGATGCAGAATCTGAAGCATTGCTGATGACATTTTTACTTTCTGTGAGCAGACAAGCAGCAGAAGGGCGAGTTCAACATCGAAGGGTACTCTGTCCGAATGAACAACACCTTACGGAAAGACTCGAAGAAGGACTGCTGCTTTGAGATTTCTGCTCCCGACAAGCGAGTTTATCAGGTTAGCTCAATATTTGTGTCTTAGCTACAGTGAGAAGTTTATTTAACAGAAAATATTTGCACCTTTTACTTTGCATGTCAATTATTTCACATTCATTTGAATTAACAGATATTTAATATAGATTATGTTTGTGATTTAATGAAAAAAAAATCAACTGACTTTTTTATTTTTCTGTTTTCTTGCAGTTTTGTGCATCATCTGTGCAGGAGGCAAAGGAATGGGTGAAAAAGATAAACTTACTTTTGAGAAGTAGGAACCATTTCCTTCCCAAGTTTCTATTTGAATTGTTGAACTGTTTAGCTTTGATGCGTCAGAGATGAAATTCAAGTTTTTTTTAAGCACACATTAAAGTAATATAGTATTTTTCTTTTTCCAGGCATGACGGGTGATATTCCAGAAGAAGAGGATGAGGACGAGGACGAGGAAGGGCAAGAGATGTATGATGATGTCGGGGTTGGGCCGCACATTGATGAAGATCTTTATGAAGAACTTCCAGGTTTGACTGCTCTGCTTCCATCTACATATGTATTAAGGAACTCATAGGCTACATATATGCATTCATGTTGTTGTGTGTCCTCAGAGGAAAGGGTAACCCCTCTGCCAAAGCCTCCTCCAAAGGTGGAGTTGTCAAACAAAGCCCCTCGTCCTCCTGCTCCAGGTACACACTGTTATTATGACTGTGTCTGCTTAAAGCTTGACTGACGAGTTTTGTGTGGTTGATTACATTAAATGGTATGTTGAATACTATAAACATAAAAGGAATAAAACTTAAAATTCCAAAGGGATCTTTCTTGACATATAGGGTTCCTTTGATAACATTATTAAAAATAAAATCAAGCAATAATCATACATGGGTCACAAGTGTAGATTATTTCACCTAAAAATAATAAACTGAAGAAGAACAGAGAGGTGAATAGAAGGTATGAATGTGCAAGCAGGTGTGTTGATGTGCAGAAGATCAGAAAGGTGTATCGGAGCGAAGGCCGTAAGTGATCGGTGACGGTCGTGGACAGTGGGAATAATGAAACAGGTGGAGACTTTTGAGCAAAATGGATCATTTGAAGCCACAATTTAGAAGAAGAAGTAGCTTTTAGAGGAAATGCCGTTTGGCTACTGAAATAACCCCAGCAGTTTAACTTCCTTTAACAGTAAGTTTACGTCACAGGCTATTTTTTTCTGTCTATGTGGTTAGCATGCACTATACTGACGGTATAAGTTTAGATGATGAGGCCTTTGAAGTGTCTTCTCAACTTATTAGTGATTCCTGCTTCTATTTTATGCTGTGAGAAAACAAGAACGCTATACTCTTACTGTGAAACTGTGAAAGCCATTGTTCAACAAACGACACACAACTCCATGACTCGTGTCAGGACTCTCACCATAAGTCTCTGTGGAACTGTCATTCCCTGTTGCTGCTTTTCTTCACCAGTAGTTGATAAGAGCACCAACTATCAGAACTACTACCAGGGGTTGTGGGACTGTGACGGTAACCAACCGGACGAGCTGTCCTTCAAGCGTGGAGATACCATCTACATCTTGAGCAAGGTGGGTTTTCAGAGACAAAATGTTTTTCTGCTTCTTTGTCTCAGTTTTGTTTTTTCCAAAAAGTGGATCTTTAAAAATCTTGAGTTCTGGTGGTCTTTATTGGAAAACCTTAAAAGTCTATAGAGATTTTTTAGACTTTTGGTCCATTGAAACTTAGAGGTGAAAGTAAAGACAACTTTAAATATCTGTACATTGCTTTTGTTTTTTTTGTTCAGTTACAACAGAACGAGCACAAATCTGATTAATGCAGAAACCTGACTAAACTTGCAGATCTGCAGGTATGGACCACCTGAACTGGGGGTCTCTTTGGACTTGTCCGTTCTGATCTGTTACTGGCTGCAGCTGGCTTATTGCCTAAAGTGGGCAGCTGATGCCTAAAAGGAAACTGGGCTTGGTTTGTTCTCTGGCATTCTGAAGGGAATTAGCTGTGTCACAACGGAAACTGTTTTAGTGCTGTTGGCAGGGTCGGCTTAGCTGGCACACAGCGCCATTCCATCACTTCCATCTGGAGCATTTCAGCACTCATCGCCGCTGCCAAGCTGGTCGCTGAGCAGCCCCCAGCTCACTCACACCCTCAGATGTCTTTTTCACCTTGCCAAATAGGGAAGTGTGTTCTCGGGAAATCCTAAGTTAGCATGCAGAGATTTTCTGAGCGGCAAATCAATGGGGATGCTCTGTGTATCAACTGATCAAACAGAACCCCTTTTGTTCCTATATGGATGATAGGTGCACCAAACTGACTTTTTCGCTGTGCCACTTTTTACTACTACTGGCTCTTAAAATAAGCGGAATTAAATACCTTTAGAGATGCATATCAAAATTGGTGGTTTTGTCTCGGAAAAAAGGTAAGAAATGCGTTCCATATGGACATGCAGGATTTACTGTCTGGTTCAGTTTCTGTGGAGCATGTGGTCATTTGACTTTACTGCTCATTCCCCGTTTCAAAACTCAAGCCTGCCATCTAGTGGCAGCAGATGGTAAATGATTTCTTTGTTCACAAGTTTTCTGCAGACCACAAATAAAATCATGTTTTCCCCATTTTTTTTAAAGTAGGTATTTTCAGATTTTTCAAGTTTGTGTTTTTTGCTACACTTTACAAACTAAACAAAAATGTAATTTAAAATATGCAATTCGTTTCAAGTTTCCCATTTCTCATAATCTTGATGCTTTATTTTGCCAGGCCTAACCTTTCCAGCTATGTAAAAATATGTTCTTACTTTCATAAAGATGCTAAATTAGCTTTTTTTTTTTTTATTTTAAAGAGGTTTGATGCATATTTGCATCAATAGGATAATACCCTATCTACACTTGTGGGTTTAAATGCACACAGGCCTATCAATTCACACTCGACAAATGCCTGTTTATTGCTGCTTGTTGCGTAGAAAAGGACCAAGAATCAAGTTGCCCTTTCACTCAGACTGGGGCTGCCATTAGCTTAAACCTTGGTGTTGGGGGTTGTGGCCTGCTGGGAGGGCAATGACCATAAAACCTGTCTGGACTCCTGCATCAAGCTGCAGCTGAAGGCATAACCTTCCCTCCTCCACTGTTCTCCGTTCCTCCTCCTCTTCCTCGTTCCCTCCCCCATTCCACAGCCCAGAAAAAAAAGGTGTGGTGTTACAGCTGTAAGACCCCCCCACCAGGACCAGGGTTCTGTTATGAGGCGTGACCAAAAGGAACGGGAGGAAGAGGGGGGGTATGTGTTCTGGACATGCTGTACAGACCATCACCCCCCCCAACACACACATGTCTGACCCTCCTTTTTAAGTAGGACATTTGACAACATTTGAGGGGTTAAATGCACAAGATGGAGGTCTGCAGCAGTATTTTTGTCTTCGGGTTGACAACAATCTGCAGTGTCTGGGTGCGGGTTATGGTTAGGGTTGCAGCACTTACACAATGAGTTTGCAAGTCTGCACAGAGAGTCTTTTTAAATAATGTAGTGCGGTGGTTACATCTTTCTGACAGATCTGTTATATTTTTACAAGATACACAAACTTCCTTTTCTGTCACGTCATCATTTGCCTGCCATTGCAGTCGTGTGCTGTCTTTGTTGTTTTGTTAATTTATGAACAAACTTTGCTATGAAGTTGGACTGTTGTCCAGAAAGAAAGAGGGAGTGAAAGCAGCAGAGGTTTAATTCTTTACTTGTCTCTGATTTTTTTCCCACCATCTCCCTTTTGGCATCCTGTCCACTATTTGGAGGGATTATGTGTCAAGCTGCAGTAGATTTGTGTTTTGTGCCGTGCGCACACTGATGCTTTTTTATAGTAACTTTTTTTTTAAAGTGTGTGCAGACTTAAAACTTCCCAAATGTTTGAAAAAAGGAGGTTAGTGAAACTGGTAGAGCATAACCACAGAAAGATTTATTGTGGAAGTTGTGTACAATAAAACCTCCTAAACTGTATGTGTAGACATCAAATCTTTGCTGTGTTTTTACTTTCAAAATTTCTGTCTTTGGTTGCAAAGCAAATTTCTGCATTACCAACCTTTGCAAACCTGGAAATTATCATGCCTATTTTTAAACCGTTTCAGCTTTCAGTTGCGTTCTCTTGGATTTCTGTCTCTGCTTTGTGTCACATTTCTTGTGTGGTGCAATAAAAGCAAAATGTGGATTTATGCAAGAAAAGAATGCATGTTTCTACATGCGGTTAGGGAAGTGCCACTTTCACAACTGTGCATTTAGTTTTTGTTTTAGAAGCTTTAAAAATCCCTCTGTGGCCGAGGAGCTAAACGGACCATTATACAATCCCAGAATAAATTACTTTTGGTCTATTTTGAGATTTGTATTTTGTGATAAAATAAAGAGAAGGAAAAATAACTGATTATTAAAAAATATGTGCAAAATGACCCTAGAGAATGTTGAAAGGTGATAGTGGAAGATTGATGCTGCCTAAGCAGAAAGCCCCACAAAAAAGAAATGGAGATGAAAAATGACCACAATGATTAAAAAACTATTCAAAGTAACTAAAGGCTAAAATGGAATTAATAAAGGGCAAAATATATTAAAAAAGGGATCATGATAACATCAAGTGACCCAAACTTGGTGAAAGAAAAGTATACAAATTTACTATTAGGACACCAATGAAAGCAGGATGAACATCTACAACAAAGCCAACATTTGAAATAAAAGAGATATTGCTGAAAATTTGATTTTTTTTTTTTTTTTTTTTTTTTTTTTTTTTTTTTGGCGTCTTTGTGCAGAGAGCTCTGCTATTCTTTGCCTTGTTTTATAGCCCCAGACTCATTAAGCTTTGTGTTTCCAGGAGTACAGCAACTTTGGCTGGTGGGTCGGAGAGAAAAATGGAGCAATAGGTATTGTTCCCAAAGACTACCTGTTGGAGCTGTATGTCCTGTAATAATGGCAACCATTTGAGCAATCTCTTTATTCTACTGCAAACTTAAAAGAGCTTAAGCTGCTGTTTTTTATGTGGCTTCCTGGTCTACTTTTCAAGAACATATTGGTGGTTTGATAAAACATTTTCTGTTTTCTGTTCAAATTTGTTTCCTGCTTGTACTTAAGTTTCTTTGTGTATATTTTCTGTTTTCTTTTCTTTTTTGTATCGATTTCATGTTCTGCACGTGGTGAAATAAATAAATAAAAAATGTAAACAAACAGAGGATTCATTGATATAATTTAAATTATAGTTTGTACCACAAGATGGCAATAGATTCCCTAAAAAGATATTCCTCACTTCTTGCTTGAATGATTACAGACCAAAATAAAACATTGCAGTTGCCAGCAAAAATGTTAATTCAGGAAATAACTAACTAACGTTTGTCTGGAATCCTTTTATGTCAAAGACGAGATCAGTGCGCATTCCGGTACGTAAAACGTCTGGAAAAATTGAAAATGTCTTTAATAAAAGCTGAGTTTTTACCTTTGTTCTGCACTTTTGTTCCAGACTTCAAAAGGATTATTTTTATGATACCTAAGAGACTGAAAATATGGCAGATGGTAGCTTGTGTTTGCATGCCCGACTGCAACGACTGAGGTGCACTAATAAGACAAGAACCCACACACATAGAGGTGATGCTTATCACCCTCTGAGGGGCAGTTTGACAGCAGGCGAGGTGGCATTAGCTGAGCATGTCCTCTCAAAGGTTATCTACATACAGTACATGTCGTTGTGTTTGACATCCAGAAGTTGGAGGACAGCTTTTCATTTCTGGGTTTGGTCATATTTGGCAGAATAAACGAACCATGTGGCTCTGTCAAAGCTTATCAGAGATTTTACTTTAAAGAAATATGTCAACAAATGTTTTTTTTTTCTTCTTGGTCCTGTCTCAGTGCTTTGTTCCTGTTGAGTGATGAGCCGTATCCTCTGTCCTCTGGGTGACATTCAAAGCCATCATAAATCCCAGTCTTTATGGCGAGGTGATAAAGCTTCCTTACTAATTGGAGGTGTAATGAATAACTATAATTACTTATTGAATATACTACATCAGACACGTATAGGAATTGTTTGAGAGGATCGACTCTTAATGTGAAATTTTGTCACAGAAATGACAAATGACATTGAAACAGTGTTTGCAGTCAAAACATCCAGAATATGAACTATGGGCTGTGGATTTTATTAGATAAACACTAATATTTCTTCACTGCTGACATAGTGCCACCCCCCACCCCCTCCAAAAAAAAAAGAAATGTCCATTTTATATTGGCAAAGGGGTCAAGTTGTCCAAGACGAGCACGGCTAAATGCTGCCTCTTATTTTTATGTGCCAATAAAGGATTTCCTTAATGGATGTTAACTTCACCCCCCCATCTCCTGTTAGACTTGGACAGCCATATCTCCTGTCTATACAGGTGCTTTTATTGCAATTTAACATCAAGATATAATGTTTCAAGGATAAATGCCACCCTGTTGTGAATCTTGTGAGCACTAAATTCCGCTAATGATGCCAAAATAGCACAAATTAATACTTGAATCGTAAAGACACACTTTTACCTGCCAAATACGTATAAATTGAGCTGCGAGGCAGCAATAAATTATTTTAGATTTGCTGAAGAAGTTGATGGAAATATAAAATGGTGTTTCCCTGCAGTAGGAGTGACTTTGGTGACAAGCTTAAAGTGGACATAAATCCCCATCACCTCCAATTGTTTAATATGAGATGCAATCTCAACTTTCATGTTGATTCTCATCATGGTCACTTTTTTGAAGTCTAAATGCCTTCAATCCTGACCATCAGCTGCTTCTTCTGCCCTTTAACAGCTCTCTTAGCAGAGGGTCAGAGAACAGCTTTATGCACAGTTTTTTTGTCAGAGATATATCAACCTTATTGATGCGATATCTCCGGGCATTTTGCGGCAAATGTATTACTTCTTTGACAGGCAGTAAGTCAGAATTCCATTAGACAACTCCCCCTCCACTTCCTTCGGTGTAAATCTTCAAATCTGAAATGGACACTTCTTAAATGTGAGACATTTTTAATTGAGGTCAGTTCCTTTTAACATAACTCATGCCAGTTGAGAAATTAAGGTTTCTGCTCCAGGTTTATGACGCGAGATGTGAGTGGATAGTTTGTCTGTAAAATGAGTTATCCCTTTGCCACATGTTTTGTGATCGTCCGCATCTGCTATTTGATGTGCTGCAATGAATGCTAATAAAGTTGTTTTTTGTGCTTGTGTCACATGTAAACACCTGTGTTGGTGTTTGGCAGCGGCCGTGGGGTGTCAGATGAAGACCTGTAGGTGTAGGATCATGTAAGCTATGACATTAGAGTCAGAAATTCCGTTTTTGTAGCCCATAAGAGAGCGCAACTTTTGTTTCTATATATAAAGATTTGCCCTCCTCAAATACTTGTCACAGTTGCAAACAGGATTCATGTTTCTGGGCGTGAGAGTGACAGTTCAGACTGTCAGAGTAGAGCTATGTGCTGAGATGTCACTCAAGATAAATCAGGCTTATCAAAGTGACAGGTGTTTGTCCACCCGCTATAAACTTCTCTCATGCTTCACTCCTGCTCCATTCCTTCCGATTATTTACAAGGTTGCGGACTTGGTAATCTGCCTGTTTACTCTCTGCAATGGCTCGAATATCAGGTCAGTGATCCACAGCTGATTTACACTACTAGTTAGCGAGGTGAGTCACGACCCTGCATGGCTTGAGAGGGAAAAGCTTGCAGTCAAAGGTGCATGCTAAGATCTAACTGTGATGAAAGACCCCATTTGTTTTCACACCCAAGTACACTGCAGCAGACTGCCTGCCAATCCTGTGCAAACTGACCTCTCTGCCTCTCCTCTTCTCCTCGATGGATGGTCCAATGAGCCAAACTTGAGGTTCAGGTCCTATCTCAATGTCATTTCTTTAAATAGCAGCTTTTTGCAAGACAACCCCCTGACAGAGGAAATGAAGGTACAAGGCTTGACTTACAAGAGCTTTCTAAGCTTGCCAAGTCACTGGCTAACAGATTGTTGCCATCACTCCCATTTAGTGTCAGCTCTGGTGTGTGTCCAAGAAGTGGTCCTGCCAAGTTAACCGTCTAATTTAGTGTCCACATGGAGCTGCTCATCGGTACACACTGATCTAATCGTAGCATCTTGCAGAGCACACAGTCAAAGGAGTATCTGCACACTGGAACAGAGTATTACTGGTTTGTAACAAAGATATGACCAAAAAATTATAAAAACAAATCGTTCAAAGGGAAACACAAAAAAAATCATGTCATCCAAAGTTGCAACACTTTTAAAACACAAGAAAGCACAAGAACACCAAACCATGATTTTTTGACCATAGTTTTTTGCAGTCTGGAGTCTTCTTTTAGTGTTTTAAGAAAGCACAAACATTTAAAGCATGAGCCTGTGTTCATGCAAAAAAAGTAAATATCTGTGTGAATGCTGTTCTCCTGCTCTCTTCCGTATATGTTTTTGGCGCATAAAAACCAATGAACTTCTGCATACTTTCAGCTAGAGACACGAGTAAAACTTTAAAATGTTCGGCAAAGGTTGAGCAATTTACAGTGTATTCAGCTTTTTAAAACACCTTGTGGTTTTTATGCAAAAAAATAGTTCAAGTTTACGCAAATTTTAGGACGTTTTTCATGTTCAATGTAACCCAAAGGATGGAATGTTCGGGATCTTGAATGGATGATGTCACAGCTTGATTTTTTTAAGTTTTAAATTTCTTCAAGACGAACATTTTCCTGACAAACTGCTACTACTCTAACACAGTTTGTCACTGAATCACAATTTTTCAGCAAAACATAGGAAAATGGCTTTGGATTCACAAAATGTGACCCTCAAACCTGTGGGGCAAACACATTTGCCCCTGCAGATCCTAGTTTGACACTCACGTCGCCTTTCTCAGCCATTTTAAATCTTCTTGCTGGTTTTTACCCCAAATCATGTTTTTTACTTGTGATTGAGAGAATATATTTGAACTTACAGGCATGAAACTTTCACAGATTTTAGGCATACAATATGTCGTACAAGGGCTCAACTTGATAAATAATTGATAAATGAAAGAGTTTTTATGAACATTGTTTGGAGATAGCACAAATTGAAGCCATACCTTTGGATAACAGAGAAAAAAAAACTTACCTTTTCTTATTACATTTACATAAAAACTTTATAATTGAGACTAATAAAATGTGTATCAATGAATTCCTCAACTTGTGAGCTTTAGAAAACTGAAACAATTATTTTGATCTGACTTATTGTTTAAATACAATGTCCATTTGTTTGGGACAAAGTCTGTTCATCTCAGACTCTGCAGTGTGTGTGGTTTATGGGGTAAGACAGCTGTCAATAAGAAACGTATTCATAAAGATAAATTGGTGCACAAATTTGTATTTTGTGCACAACTTTGCAGGAAAAAATATGAGTTCAATATTTAGTTTTATATTTAACATGTCTCTTTTGAATACGAATTTTCTTTGTCTTGAATAAGAATTTATCTTGTTTGCAAACTGTTGCGGCAGTAAAAAGAAAAACAAAACAAAACATTACAAACAAATTGAAGAAGACAAGTAGGATCAGAATACCCAACTTTCTTTCTGTTTCTGATTTTTCTTTGTTTCTTTTTAACTATCACTTTGGCCGGCTGCCAGTTAGCAAACTTTAGCTCGGAGTTAGCTTAGCAGTTGCTGTTAGTTCCACCCATTTTCTTAGCCTGCTATCCCTTCCGGGTCATGGTGCTGCCAGAGCCTTTCCTGGGTACTGATGGGCCAAGGCAAAGGTACATCTGGACAGGTTCAGGGGCTGCTGCGTGTGCGCCCGCCTCGCCTGTCCCAGGAATAAGCACCGGGGATCCCCCACTCTAATATGCTGCAGCAGGCCGGTGCCAAGGTACGTTTCCCTTGCCAGAACAATGCCTTAAGACTGAGGAAGCAAAATCTGACAGAGGAAATATGCTTTGGCACAACACCAGCACCGGCAGGCAGCAGCAAAGAGATGGGGATCCCTCCACCTCCAGATCTGGTGTTTTTCATTTTCTTTTTCATTTTTTTTTTGCCACTTCTTCCGGGTCCATTGATGTTCTCAACTTCTGAACTCGATGTTCCAGTACTATTTATGTGCCCCATGACTCATTTTTGACAGTTTGTTATCAGGAGAAAAACAGATTCCAGACAAGTATGCGTCGCATTCAAAACAAACATGTCAAACGTTAGACTAAATGTTGTATTTACATTTTTCTGAAAAAAGTTGTGAACAAAGTTTTAATTTGTGCACAACTTTTTCTTTATGAATTCGTTTCTTATTGACAGCCATCTTACCTCATATTAGTTAAGTATATGACATGCAGCTGCACTCACGCAGCAGACCTGAACTTTGAACCCGTTACCATGGCAATGGAACTCTCTTTTACGCACACACAGACACTGATACAGGCTTTAAGTAATTCCAGGGGACCTTTGACTCTTTCAATGACAAATGCATGTTTTTATTCACTGTTTGCTGTAAATCTATAACAGATCCATTTCTTTACAAGTGTTTGGAATAAATTTAATTTGTATCAGTATTTCAAGTAAATGAGAGACAAGTCTTTATATTAGCATCATGCTAGCTTTTTGGGCTATGTTTTCATCTTCGATAGAAATGTTCAAATCATTTGGCATTAAGCTGTAATATTAGCATTATGCTAGGTCATTTGGCATCTACTGAGGTTTTATAGGCTGATTTGGCAGGTTTTTTTTGGCAGTTTTTGAAATCTTACACAATTTCAGAGATTTTTTTCAAGAAATTCTTCAAATTCTTTATACTGATGTCAAAACATTAACCATGTTCTGGACATTCATTCTTGTACTATTGGTATTCATACCTTTCACGCATTTTGACATTTTTTAGAATTTTTGCAATTTTTCTTTTTTTTCTTTCTTTGTGAACTTATGCAAATTATGCAAGTTTGGTATCAAAACATGCAGCTCGTTAAGGATATGCTTTTACTTTTGGTATTCATACATTTTTAAATTCTTTGTACACTTTCTGCAATTTTTGCAGAACTTTAGCAACTTTAGCAACGTTAGCATTATGCAAATATTTTTTATTATTTTGATCAAATCCCTTCAACTGTTACAGTAAATTTCTTCAGCATCTTTGGTAAACGGCTTCAGCATCTTCAGTGACCACACTCAGCAAAAAGCATTCACACTAAAATTTTTGCAGCTATGCAACTTTTCTAGTTTTTTTTAAACATATACTCAAAGGTTGAAATTCAGATTTTTGTGGTAGTAAATCATATACCTTGGGCATAAATGACCCTTAGATGTAATGAGAGATGAAAAAAGAAAGAACAGTTTGGTTAAGAGTGGGATGGAAGTATATTTTTCACATCCCAACAACACACTTTTAATTTTAATGCATGCAGGGGGGTTTGGCTTAGTGTGGATCTGTGAATTTCTTTTTTTGTAAACGTTAATGTTTTTTTTATTTTATTTTATTTATTTTTGGGGGGGGGGCGGGGGTCACTTTGTGATATGATTTATCGTCCTTATAACTGTATATTTCAACTTGTATAACGTAAGACCTGTGTAGCAAGTATTGCCAACATTCAAATTTCTAATTAGTAAAATGAAGACATTTTCGCTATCTTGTTAATTAACATGTAAAATTAGGCTAATTTTTGCAGTGGGATGATTTAAGCAATCCATTGCTCCATGCAGATAATGAGATGATGGCATGTGTCTCGAAAAGACAAACCGAGCCGGTCTACGGATCTACTGCACAATAAGGAGAATTTAGGCTCATCATAAAAGATTTCTCCTTGGCCCTTATTTCACTTGGACACTTTTATGTTTTTTTTATTTTCTACCTCATTGCAGCCGTGAGCTGCCTGTTGATTTACACACACTGGCAGTGAAGCTCAGAGGCCTCTGGAGATGTTGCCCTCCACCTCTTCATCTTTCCCCTCTCTTTATTTCTTAACCCTCCCTTGTCTTCTCTGTGCCACCACTGGACGCATCTCCATTCTGCATCTGACCATAGAGCTCCCCTTTTACTCATTCTTCATCCATAACAAGACGTTAGTCAGAGGGGACTTGATCCTGTGACACACAGAGAGAACAATGTTTCGCTTTACTGGGACCTGTATTCATTTAATGATGAGAAAATATACATGCATTTGCATCTTGTTTAACATATGTTTACTATAATTAATAACACAGCCAATATAATGTTAATGCAATGTGAAATCCAATGTACGCATCTTGTAGATGAAGTCACTGCAGATGCAAAAGCCAGGTTGAGGATTCTTTTAGGAGAAAGTTCTTTCTTTTTTAATTATTGAAGAAATTCCAAAAATACTATGATTTGTATGAACATTATTTGCCTTTTTGATGGAACATGTCAAAGGATTTGCAAAACCCATCATGTCATGCACACACACACACACACACCCACACACACACACACACACACACACACACACACACACACACACACACACCCGGCATTTAGAGCAGTGAAGTAGTGACGTTGATCAGCGCTGGAAGATTTGCTATCGTGATCATGCCTCTTCCATGTAATTGCTATATCTGCACACCAAAAGGGCTTAAGAACAGAAGGTACAGTTCAGCATAACTGGAGACAGGTTAGGCTGCTGGGTTTGATGAATGACTGAAAGCCTCTATTTCAGCTCATTTGCATTTGTCCCATTTTAAAGACAAAGAAAAATGTTTCAGTCTTGAGGAAAATTAAGAGAAAGACCCCCATTCTCTAATTTCTTATTACATTTACATAACACTACGAAAACGCATCCTGTACCTAAACGACTGAAATGTTATTCATAAATGCTTTATTATTTACGTAGTTGCATTTGCTGGCAACACAACTTCACAAAAAGATTAATAGAAATGAAATGTATTCCCCTATGGAGGTCTGGATGTTGAATCATACTCAAAAGAAAACACACTACAAGCTGATCCAACTTCAATGTAATGTCTGAAACAAGTCAAGATGAGGCTCAGTAGTGTGTGTGGCCTCCGCGTGTCCGTATGACTTCCCTGTAACGCTGGGTATCCTTCTGATGAGGCAGAGGTTGGTCTCCTGGAGGAGGAGAACACCTTAACAAAAGCATTCACCAACTCCTGGACAGTCTGCGGTGCAACTTGGCGTTGGTGGCTGGACCGAGATGTGATGTTCCAGATGTGCTCAGTGGGATACAGGTCTACGGTCAGTCCATTAAATCAACTCCTTCGTTTTGCAGAAACTGCTGAGGAAACTGCATTAGGAGGAACCCAGGGCCACTTGCACCAGCATATTGTCTCACTAGGGGTCTGAGAATTTCATCTCCTAATGGCAGTCAGGCTACCTCTGGTGAGCACATGGAGAGCAGTGCAGCCCTCCAAAGAAACGCAACCCCAAACATTGCTGACCCACTGCCATGTTGGACGATGTTGCAGGCAGCAGAACGTTCTCCACGGCTTCTCCAGACCCTGTTACATCTATCACATGTGCTCAGTGTGAACCTGCTGTCATCTGTGAAGATCACAGGGCACCAGTGGTGAATCTGCCAATCTTGGTGTTCTCTAGCAAATGGCAACCATCTTGCAACTCCCACCTGTGGACATCAGGCCCTCATACCATGCTCATGGAGTCTAACAATTTGAGCAGACACATGCACATTTGTGGCCTGCAGGAGGTTATTTTGCAGGGCTCTGGCTCTGCCTATCCTGTTTCTCCTTGCACAGAGGAAGAGGTAGCAGTTCTTTATGTAGAGTTATTGTCCTCTTACGGCCTCTTCCACATCTCCTGATGTACTGGCGTGTCTCCTGGTAGCGCTTTCATACTCTGGACACAACGCTGACAGACACAGCAAACCTTGCCACAGCTCGCTTTGATGTGCGTACTGGGTGAGTTGTACTACCTGGGCCACTTGTGTGGGTTGTAGATGTTTTTAACATGCCACTCATTTGAGGCTCATAGTCTATCTCCTCTAGAGAATTGGGCTGTTTCACAGAATAACAGACATAAAAACAGTATTGCCACTGTTGTGTAGCATTAAATCTCTGCTGCTGCTGTGCAGTTCTGGCATTTTTTTCCTTTAGGTTACATCCTCTATCTGATACTGCAACAGAGAGGTTTTCTCATATCGACTCATTGTGCCTTATCCAAGTTACAGCTACAACCATTCAATATCTCAGATTGTGCTGAGCTGCTTCTGCCACTAATAGATTCAGTATAATGTGGCACTTAAAATGCATAAGCAGTGCCTGATTTATCTGTAATTTGCCTCCACTGAAGCATGTCTCACTCAATACTTGCAGTTGTTTTTTTTCTTGTTTTTGGATCAGGCTCCCTAGAGGAATCCTAATTGGGATTTTATGTAACAAGTTTGAAATTCTTACCGTAATGACAATAATACTAACTTCTATTTTTTGTATTTAAAAAATGAGTTCAACAAAAATATCATAGGGATGATGATGAATTTGACTAATTCAATTGAACTTTTTTTTCTGCAAAAGAAAATGTTTGTCTGGTGTTTTAAACACGGCTGTGATGCAGTGGTAGGGTGCTCGACCTTTGATCGTAAGATTGCAATTTAGATTCCCAATTGGGCTGCCCATATGTCGAAGTGTCCTTGGGCAAGACACAAAACCCCACATTGCCCTTGATGATTATGGGTTGGTGCCCGTGCAGTGGAGCCACCATCAGTGCATGAATGTGGGTTTGTGAGTGGGTGAATGGGACTGTGTATAAGTGTTATGCGTGGTCCAAACAGGCGTAACAATGGTGTCAGAAGTGGGATTGAGACGGTATGTTTAAGGGGGTTTATGCAAACATTTTGGCTCCATGAGAAGGGGGAGACGTGGCAGAGGTCGTGGAACAGGGACATCATCTTCAGCACGGATGGAGGAAATTGAAGACGTTTCGCCTTTGCCACTGCCGCTTGAAGGGACAGTCATGGCCGGTGACACACATGATCCTGTGGTGCGACCAAAGCAGCGTACAGCAAGTGGTGTGAGTGGAGAACCTTTTGACTCTGGCATTCTCGCAGAAATTAAGGAGTTTATGCACCACACCAGGAACACAGAGGAACTGCTTTTTGCACATATTAATGAACTGAGAAAAAGTTCTCCTAGACTGAAACATGAACCCTGTGATGACCATGGCAATCCTGTCTGGAGTGATTTACCCCCTGCAGCCACAGGTGCCTCACAGTCAGCTGCTCGCCAGAGGTCTTCTCCATCCTCAGCAGGACCTATGCATGGTGTTCAGGATGAGCGGGACAGTGATGGTGTGCAACGCCGGTCAGGTCAATTTTTGTATTCAGGTGATCCCCGTATACTGGAATTCTGAGAAGGCGAGGATCCAGAAAATTTCTTTGTGAGATTTGAGCGTATTGCACGCACATGGGGGTGGTATCTGGATGAATGGGCTCCCAGAGTGGTCACATTATTAACTGGCAAAGCTCTGGAGGCTTATGCTGGAATGGACGAAGATCAATCTGACTGTTATGATGCTATTAAAGCTGCTGTGTTGTTGAAGTTTGATGTCACAGAGGAATCGTACAGGCAGCGGTTTCGCAGCATCACGGTGCCAGCAGGAGAGACGGTACGTGAGACATACAACAGGATTAAAGGTCTCTACAAGCGGTGGATGTTCCCAGAGAGCCGCAGCAAAGAGGACATGGGTGAGACAATAATCTTGGAACAGTATCTACGTGTACTGCCTCCAGATGTTCGAACTTGGATTAAGGAACATAACCCAAGATCAGGAGAAGTGGCTGCTGACCTGGCTGAACGCTACTTTGCTGCTCATCGGGACCGTACCAGGCAAAAGGGGTTTGGCTGGAGTAGTTGGCTGATTAATTTTTACCCGGTACGCCTGTTTGGACCACGCATAACAAAAAGTATACAGCATTTAAAATCTAAATCAGTTCTAAATCTTTTCTTTTTTGTCTTAAGCCTTCACCGTCCCTTTTTTGATCATTTTCTTCAGACAAACAGCAAAAAAAAAAAAAACATGTAAAATTAAAACAGGTCAAATTTTTGTGCTGGCAATGCGCCAGCAGCTGTATTAAGCCAGATTGAGAGATTTAAAACATTATTTTTAAGCGACTGGTGTGAATAAAACGATAAATCGCTTACTATTTTCATTCAAACAAAAGAAAGACTCAGACAAATTTTTTTAGGAAACTCCTCAACACTTCACTAATTAATCCTTAAATCATTTCCAGCAAGTCTTTCTGTTTTTGAATACAGTTATGCTTTTATCCTGATGATTAGTAGTGGTGAACATGGTGTCACTGTTACTGAGAATTGTTGTTTTCCTGTGAAGTGCCCATAATTGCGTCAAGGTGTGTGTATTTGCTGCATCATGAAAAAGTTTTTTTTTTTAAATAGCATTGTTCTGTTATTTGGTGCCATGATCACTGTAGAAGACTCCATTAAAATGTAGCTAGATTTCCAAGGATACACTGAAAAAACTCACTCCTGAGTTGAAGTGGCCACCTAACATGATTCCTGCATATCAACATTTTCAACGAATTCTGATGTTTCATGACAAAGGACTTTGACCGTTGCTGAAATGTTACATTGAAGCGCAAAGATGATGAGTCAGTATGACTTGCACGACAGTAACTTTAGCCTTTATGGAAAGTGGAACCAGTCAGCAAAAAAAGGGCCTAAGTAGTCCCACAGCTCACCTTGTAAAAACTGTAGAAATAAAGGCAGAACATTTTTTTAAATAATTAAAATAATTCCATTTTTTGTGTAAACAAATAAATCTAAACATGTGAAAGATAACGAAACCTATCTGAGCAGTATTGTTAGCAAAGAAGAAATAACTCATCTTTTATGTGCACAGATTTTTAGAGCTCTATTGACTGTTTTCTGAATAAAATGTGCAGCAGACGCCATAGTATCATTGCAGGCATTGGGCAAACGCATGACAAAGTGGTGACATAAACACGGTCAGGCTATCATTTGCATATGTAAATGGACATGCACACCCACACATTTGAGGAAATATGGGCCACCTCCACTTTAAGTTTGCAGGCTTTCTACCCTCCCAGCTGCTCCCCCTCAGATCTGATGCAGCATCACACCTCTGCTCAGCGTAACATAAATCTTTTGTCTTCTCCTGTCCTGAATTCCTAATGAGCCTCTCAGCTGCTGCAGAGAGAACAGGCTAATCTAATTAGCCGTGCAGATGTGTTAGCCTTCCCTCATTTTGTTTAGTGGTTATTAATTTTGCGTGAGCACTGAGGTGGCGTTTATATTGCCTTCAAATGCAGAAAAGACTGGGAGGAACAACTGCAAGCGAGGGAGATGGATAAAAAAAGAGCTTGTCAGCACTGATGGGAATTTGGGGAGGAGTGGAGCTGGTCTGTCAGACAGGAGCGAGTTCGTTGAGACTCCACAGGATTTCAGCAGCCACACACCTAACAGGATGGGAGAGATGAAGTAGAAGACTCTGCAGAGATCTTATTATACGCATCTTACTGCTTAGCCCGGCAATGCCCAGCAGATGTGAGAGCCTGAACTTTATGAGGGAACAACAAAAAAGACAGATTCACCGCTTGAGATGTTGTACTTGTCTTTTCATATAAAAGTTTCACAAGACAGACATTTCTTGCTATTTCTTTACATTTTCTGGTAATGAAGCAATTACAGACAGGTGGAGTGTCGGAAAGACTCATGAGAATGTGAAATTGTGGCAATACTGTTATCTTAAGGCAAACTATATATCCAGACAGTCCAAACAGCAGTCAAACACAAATATTTAAATTAGAGTACATCCTGAATTTACAAGTAATCTCAATTTAAGTCAAAAATGTGGAACAAAGGTGTTTTTTTTCAACACAAATCCAAAAACTGGACTGAGTAAAAAGTGACCAGGCTCCCACATTCTTACAGTTTCATAAAAAAAAATTGTTTAAAGGTAAGCATCAGAGTGCCTTGTTCTTGTCTTATAGCTGGAGTCCGGGAGATCAAGTGAACTCGTGCTTCCTTTGTTTACTGCCAGATCCCTAATCTTGTCCTCTAAATCTCTGCTCTCTGAGCTGAAAGAAAACAACAAAATACTGTTTGTAATCAATGAATATTTAAACTCTCTTATTTTTATTTAAAAATATATATTATACACAAAAAAAATAATTTTATAATTAAAGTCATAGCTTTGTTACCTATCTGAGTCAGAGCCACAAGACCTGCTGATCTCGTTGGGCAGGTTGTCTTCTGAGTGGAATCTCCTCAGGCCGCTGCGCTGGACAGCCTGTGCCACAGAGTAGTTGGTCCTTCCTGCTGCACAGGCTTCTATCATGGACACACTGAGGTCCGACTGCAGGAAAAGGTGCAGGCAGCTGTCAGACAGCAGCAGGCGGCTCTGAAGGACCCTGAGGAGTAAGAGACAAAAATTGGTCTTAAATAGTGCATTAATTTAGAAATGGAAGCAGAAATAGTACTTGTGGAATGTGGAACATGCAAATCCTTGTGCAGAGATAGTAGTTGTGTTGTTATTGTTTTTATGCGGAACTTTAAAGTTCAGGAATGCGTTGATCTGTGAGCTTTTTTTCTTACAGTTCCAAAAACTTCTGGAGTCCTTTCATTCGCTCTGTGATCTGCTGGGCGCTATTGAGACTGAAAAAAGGATTTTTGGGAGGCAGCTCTGGTAACTGGACCCTTAAGGGCAAAAAAAAAAAAGGTTTTAAAAAAGGTTTCAGGTGCTAAATCATTAAGAGATTAAAGGTACTTACATCAGGAGAGCGTTTTCCTGAAGTTTTTGTCTCAGCCACACAAATTCACTGTACCTCCTTCTCACTCTTGAGGTCTTCTTGGTGAGGAACACACTGTCAGTCTGAAAAAACAGTATTTAACTCACGCATTAACAAAACAAGAAGAAGAAAAAATATATGTTGATGCAAGCCAGGAATCTCTCAACATACTTACATGTAAACAAATTTCATAGTCTATGTAGGCATGCCAGAAATCATTCTTCTGTATTCGTGGGTCTCGAACCCAGACGCTGATGGCCTGCTGCATGGAGAAGGCAGGAACACACAAAACTGAAAGAACTGGTTTGGTAGAAAGGGGAAGGATTTTATTAGTCAGGAGAGGAACTGTGACGGGGGGGAAAAAAGGATGGGAAAATCCACCAGAATAGCTGTTATTACTCAAGTCCCAAATTTTCCTGCATGTGCCTCCATCTAAAGAATTGTCTGAAGGACACAAGCAAAGCAGCCACGTCAAACAGATTTTACCGCCCCCCCCCAAAAAAAAAAAAAAAACTGTATTAAAAACATTCTTCTTGACATACCTGATTCACAGGACTACCAGATCCTCTTCTCATAATCCACAACTTTCACAGATTGTATGGCAAACAAATGCAGCACTTAGCACTCCGCGAAAGCCTTTTCAATTTCACCGTTTACTAACTGGGGACAAAGGTTTCAAAACAAAGTCACAAGACTGCGACTAGGTTCCTCCCTCATAGCTGTTAAAATAACCCAGAAAACATGCAGCTGTGCAGGCTAATGCACTTTTCAGAATAAATCCAAACATTTTTATAATACGTCAGTTTGATGTTACTTGTGTGATGAAAATTAAAACAATGAAAAGACAAGAAAAAAAAAAAAGTCACAAAAGGTTTAATTTATTCAGACTTCACAGAGTCATGGTCAGCAATAACAGTAGTTCAGTTGCAGGTCTGTTCAAAGAGGTTTGAGGTTCATGGGAGATGTAGAAGTCAGGACAGTGTCATCAGGATGAGAGCATCAAGTAAGTGGAGCTGCATTAAAACAGTTTGACATAATTCCCTGTAGTCTCAGAATTAAAGTGCTAAAAGAAAAGGTTCAGCTGTAACAGATCTAAATCTAAAAATTACTTCAAAAATAAAAACAAATTTCACAAATGATACCAGGACTTCCCCCTGGGCTAACATCAACATTTCTACATCATGTTTTTGATGGAATTATTTTAAGATATAAGGCATAACAAACAGGTTCTAATTGGCTGGTGAAAATTAAACAAAGTTTCTCCTGGGTCATTTTTTTTTCATAAAGGCTGCACAGATGTACAGTAAAAGTAGTGGTAACACCACCAACAATCTAAAATCTAAATAAACTCACAACACAAGCAGCCCTCTCACATACAGTTCTTTTTTCTAAACTAGATTAGAAGGTAACTTAAACTGTTCAAAATACAACATTTTAAAAACAAAACACATCCACAGTGATCAAGTCTGCTACATAACTAGGGAAAAGCTGCAATGGGTTAGTTTGCCTTTAAATGTGCAGCTCTGCACCAAAGTTAGCTTCAGTCTCCATCGACGTCCTCAAAGGCAACATCCCCAGGATGAGCGCACTTCATGTCTGTTCTTGAGGAGAATCTCACAACCGCCACAGTCTAAAAGGATGAGAATTCACGCCTCTGATGCTTGGCGAACAGAGGACACTTGATGGAGGCGGAACTACGCTTCGGCTGAGAGCGCATCTGTTCTCCTTCGTGCTTTCACTGCTCCTCGTCTCCACAGTGCCACGTCAGCTTCTGCTCATAGAAGTCGATGACAACCTGGGGACACCTGGTGCTGGCTTCACGGGCCGGCAGTAGGGCAACATCCTCAGAGTTTTTCCTGTGAGGAAAAATCACAGCAGGAAAACAAGAAATTAGACGACAGTACATAATTCCCCCAGTTTATAATGAAATAACTAATTTCATAACTATAATTTCATACAACTAAAATGCATCTTTTTTAAGATTATGGGAAGTGTTTATGACAGAATATCCATAGATCTATCAAATATACACATGTAAATGATTGGAATCTGGTCTGACATTTAAACTTCCTAATTGGTTTAGTTTCAAAATAAAAGATTTCTTTTCTTTTTCTTGTTTAAACTACAGTATAGTCCTACTTCAACAGCTTTTGATGGTATGTTTTCACATAGTGAAACTCTGAATGCATACATGCTGACAGTTATCCACAGATCCTTTCCATTACTATAAATAAACATTTTATCTACAAATGAGCTCTTGGTATCAGTCATGCTGACATTTGGTTTGTTAATGACCTGTCTGATCAATGTTCCTTGTTTTAAAAAGAAGATAAAAACAAAGTTATTTTTTCTGAAAATTCAAAGTCTCCAACAACATTAAGTTTGGTTCTGGACTAAGGAGAACACGAATTTCCTTCATTTTTCAAAAATATTTGCAGATAAAAAAGTCAGTCAAAATGATCTTTTCAAAACAAAGAGAGGCTGAACCCACAATTTCCAAGTCTTTAAAAGAAATTTAAGACATTTCTGGAAAATGCAAGAAAGAAAGTGAAAGAAAGTGCAGTCTCGGAAAGTATAACTGCAGATGTTTGTGATACTGACACCACAAACATTTAGCTGTGGCATTGTCTTGTGGACAGCAGTAAGAGGAAGCAGAGGAGTTACCATTTGACCAGGAACATGAGCTCCCCCTTTCTGTCTGTGGATCCGATGATGCATTCAGGCTCAAGGTAATTGCTGAGGTCAGTGGGGGCGTCTGACTGTTCATCATCTGACCGCAGGACGTAGCCGTCACCGTGAGAGGCTGAAGCGTGCTCACTGGGCTAGAGACAGAAAAGAGAAAACATTTAGACGATGTTATTCAACCATGTATACTCAGTAAAATAAACACTGCTTTCACTTTAGGAGTATTACAAAACTAACCAAATACACAACATATATACTACCAAGGCAAACAGTTGTACTACAGTGTTGTAGATCTTAACTTTTCTTCACCAGAACCTTTCGTGCACAAAGGCAAATTGAAGTGTTTTTGTGCCAGTATTCATTGTGTGTGGGGTCATGGGGGTGTATGTGTCAACAGAGAGAAGGGCGGAAAGCAAAGGGGAGGGTTGGTTTTATTTTAATTCACTAGGCTACCTTTCTTTTTCAGTTTGTTTGCTTTTAACTGCACAGCGCTATAAACTACTCAAAGCACAGAATAGGTATTTTATAAAAAGTTTGATTTGACATAGAAACTGAATACACAATATATGAATCAACAAACACAGAGAAAAAAGAATAAAAACTAAAGAGCTTTTAGGGTAAAAAAAATGCAATCTTATGCCATCTCATTTAAATGTATTAGTTTTTTTAGATTGTGTAAAATATGTCATTTGTAAGATACTTTTCACCTTTTTATTTTTTTAGAAATAAACAAGAAATACGAATGTTTTTTTTTAAATTACTGACTTCAACTGCAGAAGAATTAATGACAAATACATTCACATTTTTGTTTCATAAAGTTCAGCTCACTGTTGTTTTTCCACATCAAAACAAAACAAACGGAACATTATACCGCACTGTATGGTCACAATCTTTGCAAAATTCAAAGTGTTTCCACATACTGGACTGTAAGTATGGCTTAATCGTTTTCACGTGTTATCTGCTGTGAAAGCACTTGGTCGTTTTTACATCATTCTAAAATAAACCTACTATGTTTCAATTCAGTTGGTATGATTTAAATAATCAATGTATTTCATTTTCAAAAGATTTTAAAATAGGCTGATTTGCTTAACAACTTGCCTCAGACAGATCAATCTGGTTGGATCTCAGGAATAGAAATGTATTAAATCTTACACTTCTCATTTTTGTATATGGAATACTTCCTGGTGTTGTAACATGGAGTTCTGCTTTATTATTATCATTCCTTTGTTAGATGTAGATGGACTCATAGGGAGAACATGCAAACTTCCATACCATTCCCACCTTTATATTTTCCCTGACTCACAATTTCCGTGTCCTGCTCGGTCATTTCTTCTTTCAGAACCAGCTTTTCTTCACTCTGCTCTTCTTCCTCTGATAGATGAGCGTTTCTCAGGAACTCTTCGATGAGTTCAGGACAGTCCAGGTTGTCTTCAGGCTCCCACGTGTTTTCAGCACTGAAATCCCATCAAATACAACATTAGGACACATTAAAGTTGCTGAACTTTTGTGGTTTAGATCGAGAAAGATCTAACTCACTCAGTGAAACCCTTCCACTTCAGGAAGTACTCTACTCTTCCATTAAAGACTCTACGGCGGATTATCTTCTCCACCACGAACTCTTGAACAACTGTGGTAGTCTCCTCCGTCTTCCTCTGTTTGGCCGTCTGCTTCTTTCTCATTCTATCGAGATACCATATAAAAAAACAAACAATATCGGGAGAAAGTTAACTTTTCTCTAAGGTCCCTTTGGGACATAAAGGCAGGCGGTTGTTTGTCCTCGCGCTCCACCTGCTGCCTCCTACAGCTCAGTTCTGCTTTTTTTAAACTCCGGAATACTACATGTACATATCAGCATATGTTTAGTTTAGAAGATAAATATGCTGTAGTGACCTGGGGGGAAAAAAAAACAACAACAACCACACGATAAATTGGACAATGTAAACGTACGCTGTCGGTGTTTACTAAATGTCGGCGGCAGTCTGTCGCGACGTGGCTCTGCTTTGCTCCGCAGACTACACGCACACAGGCGCCGACGACGCCGCTTTGTGCGCAAATGAGCCGCTCGGCGTGTTTAAATGAGTAAAACAACTTTTCATGAATGACTTCAAAACAAAGATGGCCGTTTGGTGCTCGGAGGAAGTGGTTGCCAAGGGAAAAGGTCACGATAGAAAAACTGGGTGGAGACAACGGGGGACGAGAACGCAAGCGACCAATCAGAGAGAAGCTTGCGCGGTCCTGACCAATGACGGAGGTCTGGAGATCCACCAGCACCCCGCCCCACTTATCATTTATTTCTTTACATTACTTGTTTATTTAAAAATCAAAAAAGAGAAGACACATTTTCTTGACAACAACAACAATAACAAAAAAGTGTTGCATTATTAAACTCTAACCTCAGTTAATTCTGACTTCTTTGTTATTATTTGTCTTGGGAAAAGTCGATATCGCAATATCTATTACTTTTTCCCCCTACATGACAGCACTGCCATTAAACTAAGTAACACAATTACATTTTTTCACCAAAAAAATATTATTTTTCAAAAAGAAATCCATGTTCTGTTCATGATTTATATAACTTGGCTGTGTGGATACTGGATCCTAGGTTTACTTTTGATCAAAGAAAAATTTAGAATTCCACCTTTTTTTAAGCAAATGGCAAAATAGAAATCAAAAAGCAGAAGCTCAAGGTCTGCATGTCAAAGAAAAACTAAAGGGAAAAAATTCTAATAAATGCTGATTAAAATGCCTAAACACAAAAATGAAATAGTGTTTGGGCCAATGGCATGTCACAACAAAGTTGGTTTAGCAATTAAAATCTAAACTGATTAAAAACAAAGTGACTTCAAGCTAAGAAAAAGATTTGTCTGTCTGTGTGTGTGTCCTTTTCAAACCAAGATTTAACCAAAGATTTTTGGTTAACAACTGTTGTTGACTTATACTAGGAAAAGGCTAATACTTCTATTCATAAATAACGTATTAATGATAATAAAATATGTTTTATTTATACTTATCAAATGTATCTAGTTAAACATACTCTAATTGGATTTAAAATAAACACGTAAGAGTCTTGTGTTTGTTTTTGCCAATCAAGTAGGGGAACCATTTTCTATTTGTTCTATCATCGTATGTACACAAAGAGATTTTGGTCAGATTTGGAAGAATTCTTAATCACAAAATTTAATATGAATATCCAGATTATTATCTTTTATGCCACGTTATATTTTGAATGGAATGGTTTCATTATAAATATTTTTATCCTTCAACTGTTTATTATACTTGAGAAATTCCACAAAGGTGTATAGTAAAATAAGTTGTGAAATTCAACCTTGTTTTATTGTATTCTAGCTGGACTTTATATCATATTACAAAACAAGTAAACACATACAACATATTAAGGCTATAAGAACATTTAATATTTTAAAGGAACTGTAAATTTTATTTTAATGAATCAAATATATTTTATGTTCTTAAAGACAACCTTAACTTCTGAACTGTAATGCTGATTGTTGGTGTGTAGGTTTCACAGTATTCACAGTGTTTTTTCTTGCCTTTTGTATTTATATGATTTTTAATAAAGTTTTTCTTTCGTTCGTTTTGTCGTTGCCCAGATTTCAAAAAAGCAAGACGGGACAGTGTCCTCTTGTGGTCAAAGAATGACATTTTCCCCTCTTTCTATGGATTCAACCCCTCCGTCTTAGCACTGCTTTGTGTTCATTTGAGACCTTTTTTAGCGCGTACTCAGTGCCTCAGTGTTTAGATTAAAACATCAACAGTTTTGTTGCCGCTAGACAGTTTGCTCTCCTTCAGTTCGACAGCCGCCTGTCACCCCATTTGACATTAATCGTTTGAATCACCACTTGGGGGCGCTGCCTACTCACGCCTAAAATGCCAACGCTCCTGCAACTCCAACACATGGGTTTATGCAGGATTGCTCCGAGCAAAAGACAGTAAAACGAGATGCACTTTTTAAAAAAATGGGTTCTGATGCACAGATGATACTGTTTTGTCTTGAAGGCCGAGTCATGAAAGCCTTTGTGTTGAAAATGTATTTGTACGAGGGCTGTAATCATACCAGATAAACTTGCAGTGGAGCAAATGCAGGCATTGACACTTCAGTTTGTCAATTAAAAGACACCAATATCAATGATAATGATCACGGTCTCAGAAGGATGCAGGTTCTATGTATTTTGCAAATGAATAGGTGATGGGTGCTTGGAATTTGTCCTGTAAAATCTGATATAATTGGGATAATTTGAAGGTTCCTGAGGTAAGGAGCTGTTTCTTCTGTTTTCTGCCCTTAAGTCAGCGTTTTCTCTCATCAAAGTTAACTTTTAGATTACAATAGTTGTTGTTTAACTGTTTTAATATCAAGTTTAATGTTGCCAGCTTGCAAACGTTATTATTCGGTTGTTCTACTTTTTCAACTCTTTGCACGGGCCCCCTGTGTGTTCCCTGAGTCCGGTTAACTTGTGACCTGTCCCAGAAACCTTTTGGTACCTCCCTCTCTACTCCTGAAGGGGGTTTTATTGTCAGTTGCCATGGTAACCAAATAGTTATTAAAAGTGAACTATCATTGCAGCCACAAGAATAGTCATAATGCATGCAGTGACATCTTATCTGGACTTTTTTTGCTCCATCTCTGCACAGATCAAACATCAGATGTATAATAAACGCAAATTAGTAATGAAGTCATTAGGAAGCGTGTTCATAGTCTTAAGAGATTATTCAAACATTTGACTGTTTCTGTGTTTTATCTAAGCATTAACTTTTAACCAAAAAACGTATATATAATCTAAAGAATTTCAGTCATTTGGAGTTAAAAAATAGACATGCTCCATTGTACATTGTAAAAAAAAGTTTTCCTCTTTTCCAGATTCTCCCATTTCCCTTCTCTACTGTGAAGCAGTGCTGGAGTCTTCCTGCCAGATCAGAAATAAGTCCACAGAGCAAAGCTCTGCTGTGGAGGGCTTTACGCTCAGTAAGTGGCGGTCTGATTTGATGCTGGCCTTCAGCATTCTGTGTGTGCCACAGTAAAACTCAAAGATTACTGACTGTTTGCACTGCTGCTTCTTTTCCTGTCAAGTTTTGAAGGGAGAAAATGACTAAATGCTTTTTAGGGTGTTGTTTCTTAGAATCTCATCCTTGAATTTAAGCTAGGAGAAAAACAGTGGGGCAAAAACACATACATGTCACCAACTATAGGAGCATTTAGGGCTGTCATCAGCTCCACAATCTGTCTTCAGATTTGCCTCAGTACACTAAAACAGAATAAGGGGACTGGCTTTGTTCTGAATTTGGGATTGTCCAGCAATTGTCTGTCATCATGCTTTTCAAAATTAAAACTTCTGAGTAGTTTTTTGACCTGAAAAACAAAAAAAGGGAATGCATGAAAAATCAATTCTTTGCTTTTCCTATTCTTTTGTAACTAACTATCTTAATAGATTTATGTTAAACAGTTAAGGTGAGTTTTATAAGAAATGTGCAACACGCAAAACTGATTAAACCCTGAACTATGAATGAACTATGTTTCAGAATTCATGTTATTCAGTGATGACAAACGCTGAATAAATGAAATATTAGGATTAGCCGACGTTGATACTTTTCTCTAACGGTCAGACAGCAGAGGTCTAATTCACGTGTCACCTTGATTGACAGGTGAGTGACACCAGGAACAAACAAGTTCCATCCCTTCAGGGTTTGATGCAGCATCAAACAGGAGAAAGACTGCCTTTGAACCTCACAGGCTATACATAAATCTTCCTCCTTGTGTTTATCTTCCAACCTGTCTGTTCTTCTTTCTTTGTTTTGATTTGAGGGAGCTTTGTTCACGCAAATCTAAAGGATGACTAAGCATGTAGACTAGAAAGAAGGATGATCAAATCAAACTAAATGCAATCTTGTGTGGAAAACGTTTTCACTGAGAGATTTAAAACATTAAATCTTATTCACTTCTTTGTAACATTGCTATGAAAACACTTTAAGAACTTGAAGAAGTAAACACATTGTCAAAAAAATGTAAGGTAAAACATGTTTTTGACCTTTTTAGATCATCTTGAAGTTAGAAAGTGGAGTGATCATCATTTGTTTTACAAGAAAAATAACTTTTAAAAGGAAACGTATTCATAAAGACAACTGACAGCTAACTCACCCCATACTAGTCCATACTAGCTTTTGGTTTCAAAGGTCCATTGTGTGCAACAGGGAACTTGGACCATCTGACTCAAATAAAAATCTAAGTTGTTTTTAAATCCAACATACTTGTAATATGAAATAAAATTAAATAAAAAAAAGGTTAGATTATCTGTAATGTTTAAAATTTTTAGTGGAAGATTTGGCACTGACTTCTTTGCAGCTGGTTGACTGGGATCAGTTGACAGGTTCTGGTTTTTGTTACTTATAAACAAAAGCCATAAAAATTACATATCCTGCAGAACTGTGAGAATGTTTAAATCTATTTGAGAATCTGATTGAAATTGTAAGTTGTGTCATTTTTTTGTCTACGCGGTGGACTTTTTGCTGAAGCTCCCAGCAGTCAGGAAGTCAAGCAGGGAGCAGAGTGCAGCTTGGATTTTCTGCCCTGCTCTCAGATGGGGCTCGTTAGGGCCAAACATCAGGGTTCCTGCTTTTATCCAGAGCTGACTGCAAAAGAAAAAAAAAAAGAAAAAAAAAGCATCAGTTCAAGATGTTAAGAGCTTGCAATAAATGAGAGGCATCACTGAGTTTCTCAGTCTCTCCTCCATCTCTAGGGTTTGATTCAATGTTAGAAGTAAATATTCATGCAAATAGGTTATCATATTATTCCAAAATAAATATCATTGATGAAACTTAAAGAAAAGTTAATGATCTTCCTGGAATAAACAAGCTTTCCCTACTCAGCTGTACCTGCATTGAAATCTAACTGAAAGAAGTCTGTCAGGAAAGTGATCGATTCTCACTTGAATGACAAATCTAAAAATTGCAATAAACAAGCATATCCATGTTTCTGCGAGACCTGAAAGATGAAGGCTGAGGCTGCACCAGAGTTTCTAACCCTCACGTCTCACCTTGACTTGCAGAAACAAGCAAATTCCCACGGCTGCCATAAACCAGTGCAAGAAAACTGAAACATTTTTAGCAAGTTCAGGCTGAATATAAATTCTTAAAGAGTCTAAATATAACATATTTGAGAAAGGCAGTGTTTGACTTTTGGAAAAGTCGAACACTGAAGTTTCTAAAGAAAAAATATTTGACTCTGCTGAACGTAAAATCTCTTTTCACTGGGAACAACTTTCCAATAACAACTTTCCAATTAAAAATATGAATTTTGTAATTAGTTTTAGTTGCATATAGAATTTTCTGTATATGAAATCATTAAAAAAAATCATTAAAAAAATTACTGATATACAGAACTTGAGGGAGCATGTTGTCGAGGGTGCTGCTTTACAGACTCCTTTCAATCAATTTGAAATCCTTAGAAAAAAATTGTTTGAGTGTCTTGTTTCTGGGTAAATTTGATGATGAAATATCATTTTTTATTGTGCTTTAAAATTATGCATGTGTGAATAAAACTGCATCAGAACATGCACTGTGTTACCTGTGAAAAGTGGTTTCAAAAAAAGTTTGATATTATTTCAGTTGCTGTTGTATTCCTACTTCTCATTTCAGTGCTTGGTATAACTTTGAGGCGCATAAAGCAAAAAGCTACATACAACTTTAAGTACAGGTTTAATGCACTTTAGTTTACCAGACTGGACAAATATAAACAATAAAGGTGAGAAAAGACTCATAGGTGCTTTCATCCACTTTAGCAGAGAAGCCTGTCCTTGTGATGATTCATGGTGATGACTCCTGGAATCATTATCAGCAGTAAGAGTGATGAGTTCATGTATGGGAACTGGGGAAGAATGAGGAGAGACTAAAGAGAAAAACATTTGATTTGACTGTTTTTCTTGCTTTTTACCAACAAAATTATTTTTTTAACAGATGTCTTCTTACTAGTTTTAGTAAATATAGCAAAAGAAAAGTAGTACCATGCTTTTATTTTACTTGAAACGTTGGTTTGTTAGTGTTGCAGGAGATAGAGGTGAGAGTTCTTCCAGTTGATGAATCATAGAATCCCATGAACATATCACTGGTACATCTTAAAAGTGAAAGCTCTCATATCAAAACACTTTCATAGCAGTTTAGAGAAATGCAATTTTGTGATTTTTTTGGGGGAAAAAAATCACCTTTGCATCATATTTTTGCTTTATATGCAACTCTGAAATGCAGAGTGTTGGATCTGAGAGTGTGAGCCACAAATCTTTAAGTTTTATTTAGTAAAGGAAAAGTTCTGAGTTCCCCAATTAGAACTTTGCCTTACTTTCTCCAGATGCTGAGAGCTCTGACCTCTAAGGAGCACTAAAAAACAAATAGATGAATAAACACCCCTGGTTGACCATTGCTTGTACCATTCAGGCTCAACAAAGAAATTAAATTAAAATTGTTTACTAAAGTTTTCATGTAGTTACTTACACCCTTGATTTATCCACATTTTTTTTTCACAATGTGTTGAGTTTTCCAATGTTACTGCTTCTCCGATTCTTGCTGAGCATTGACAAATTCCCTGTGAGTGGTGTGATTTTATAATCACATTTTCTTTTCAGTAAAAAGCCTACTTCTGCAAATACAGTTGTTCATAAAAGTAAAATGTGTTAAAAATAGTCAAAAATGTTGCAGCTTGTGAGAAGGATTCAGCTGTGCTTCTACTACTGGGCATTTGTAATGTTGATTTGCGTTTGCATTTCTCATCTCATCCAGTCTCATCTTGAAGCTGAAGAGAAGCTAGAAGCGGACTGGCAGATGCGGAGTTTGGGGCTCAATGGAAGGGAGCTAGTTTTGATCCTGAGTGAAACAGTCGTCCATCCTTCACCCTGTCGGAGCTGACAGCCGTCCAGGAAAACCGGTGGAACTCCTGCCAACAATCGAAGGGCCTTTCATTGAAAGAATGCAGCTCTGGTCTGTCATCAGAAAAAGGTGTTCCCACTTGTCAGCAGGACAGATTACAGTACCACCTCCAAATTGTTCTTTGCTTTTGGTCAGATTCGCACAAATGATGAAAACCACATGATTTATCTTCTATTGCAATATCTTGTTTATTTATTTCACTTGAAAGAAGACAAAAAAAGTTTTACTTTACTAGATGTAAAGTTTTAAACCAGTACAATTATCAAATACCATTTCAGCATCTCTGTCTGCTCTCTTTCTCAACATTTCAAAGAAACAAATAATTAAAAAGTGCCTGTTCTGAGCATAAATCATTTCGAATCAATTGGAGTAATGTTGAGTCTGTTTATAATCTTAAAGTCGATCAAATTTCACTCTCTGTGTCTAAAATCACTGTTTTCATCTTGCTCAACTTCTTTTCATTGTTTATTCAGAAAATCAAATTCCTTTACAGAAAAAAATAATAAACAGCTTCTATCTGGGCATATTCTCAGTAAACAATTTAGAGAAGGGGTCTATAAAAGAGATCATTCAATTGTTTATTTTCATGAAGAAGCTTGTAAATGTAGAAATATTTGAAACAGATAAATCAGCAGTTTGTTGCTGAGAAGTGTCTCGCTGACTGACAGAAAAGTGGGTTTTGTGCTGAAGTAGAAATAAATATGGTAAAGGTTTTCATTGTACATTTTATGCATAATTAACAAATATTTATCCCAATAATAAATATGTATAAAGCACATTGGACAAAAAAAAAAAAATCAGTCAAGAAGCAAAACAGTTTTTATGTCAAATTTTGTTTGTGGATTTTGGTGAAATACCCAGATAATAGCAATGGCTTGTGTGCATAGTATTTTTTCCCTCGCAGATTCATATGCCCTCCCGGAAATTCTGATCAATAAATATGCGGACACATTTTTCTCTTCACTTCCAGTACGTTCTGGTACGTTCTGGTCCTGCTGAATCTTCCAAGAACTTGTAATACACAGAACAGCTATTGAACTGCCTGCACTAATCAATTATTTATTTCAGTTTCATAACTCTGAGGATGCTTTGATTGTGAATGACAAAGAAAGACGTGTGCTTCACGGCAAACAGAACGAGTGGACAGATATCCACCGAGTCTGTAACTGCTTTGAAATAAATTACTTTTCTTCTTTGGACTTTATCCAAAACTTCTTTCTTTTGTTTGCTATTTCTATTTTGAACTGGTTAGTTGAAAACATACCACAAAAAGAAGATATTTTATCAAATTGGACTGCGGTATGTTTTTTTTTTTACAACCAGCCTCTAGTAGAGTGCTGCTCAGTCAATATTTGGCTGGTTTGGATGTTAATCAACAAAGAACATCTCGATGGCCACAGTCAGCCATTAGCATCTGTTCTAAATCAGAGAGAGCAGAACGCAAAAAAAATCCTCAAAGGCTTCAAGGTGGCCATGACTGCTCTTCACATGTCCACAGTAAAACATGAGGATAAAATCTGTCTTTCACATTTTTAGTACATTTTCTGTTAAATCTTGCCTCCACCTGTGACCCCACGATGGTTTGACAGTTGATTCTCCCGTCACTGAAGCTATGATTAAAACCCTCTGCTGCTCTGGTTTCTTTGTACGACTTCCATGCTTTAATCTCCTAAAGTATGCGCAGTAGTCCAAATAAGAGACATTTTGATCCATGGTGAACACTTATCTGGCCAATCTTCAGCTCACCAGCCCACATTGAAGGGATAAAGTCTGCAATGCTCAATGACATCTGGTCTGAACAAAATCAAATGCAGAGAGTGCTCATAATTTTCAAAAGCTTGACTCCAGCTCTTTGTTTTGTTTGTATTTTATTACTGACAAAAGCACAAAATATTACAGTACAAGTATAAGTGTTTCAGCATGGAGTTATAGGCCAATAAATACATTCATCTTTGAACTTCATAGAATCAGAGAGGCTGTGGAAATTCTAAAAGAAAACACAAAGAAATGATTTGCAATTTTTTTTCACCTTATACTTGATTTAAAGGATTTTTCAAAGCTTACATGTTGTGACAAAAAATAATGTAGTCTAATAAGAACAATCAGATAGCTTACCATCTGCAAGAAAATTATATCAATATTTTAGCATCAGGCAATGTTATAGTTGATAGAAGAACCTTTGCAAAACCTGCCCGCAAAACATTTGTTATGAGAAAAAAAAGAACATGCAAAATGCTGTGAAATGCTAATAGAACACCTTGCAGTCTGTCTAATAATTGACATAGATTCCAACAATGTGAAAAAACTAGGGCTGTCAACGTTAGCGCATTAACTCACGCGATTAATTTAAAAAAATGTATGCGTAAATGTTCCTTAATGCAGCTTAATTAAGCCGGAATCTTCCACTAATTCAGGCTATCGTGGCGTGCGTCAAATTCCAAATGCACTCTTTGTCGGGGCACAATCCTGATTCAAATATGGTCACTTACAAAAGACATAAATATTCAATCGATTTTCAGTACTTTATTTTTGTTTATTTTGGTTCAGATTGCTTTTTCACAAAAGGCAGACTATTTGATACGCAATGGGGCCCGTTGTCGCTGTAACACAGTGCATCACTGGACCGGCAGACCTCGACTGCAGCGGCAGAGAAAGCGATATATATGCTTATGGTGACGATAGGTTCAATATAGTTCATAGAACTAGTTCAGAGAAATAGTTCACGCTTACCGCTTGTTTTTGTGAAGGAACAGTTTGTTTTGAAGAAGCCTTCACATAAAGAACATTGTGATTGGAACTTCTTCCAGATCACCCAGCAGCCAATCAGAATGGAGTATTCACCCAGACCATTTAAAGTGCAGAAACACACTGTTTGTTTCCAGTCAGTAGTAAACCTGTAGTGAACCTATTTGTTGTTATTGATTTTGATGAGAATCACTGAGCATCTCATCAGAATTTAATTTAACTGAAGTCTGGACAGAAAACAGTTTTGACCATCTCAATACAAGATGATTTTAAAATAAATATTTGTTTCATGTTGTAGAAAGCGGCCTTAAAAACTGTCTCCAAAAAAATGTCCTTAGAAAACTGTGTTTTTGTTAGAAAATTTAAGCTAAATCTATCTGGATGTGGAGATAAAGGAAAAAACATGGTAACAAGAAATCTAAATTCTGAAGTAATCAGAGTAACAAAGATAAAGTCAATTAAATTAGCTATGAGTGGTTGGAAAAAAAAACAAGATGGTGACAATTTTAGAGCACTCTGCCACACACAACTGGTTAGAACAAAGTCAAAGCATATTTATCATGGCATTGCGCAGTTTTAACAGTTTATTTAGACAGTTTAGACAAGAATCCCTAACACACTGGTAGATGAAAAAAATTAGACAGATTTTTTATGAGCAAATGTTCTGTTGGTCTTAAACTTGACTAAAGTGTTCCTGAATGCATCATTGTTCGAGCTGTCAGGCTTTTATGTTGGTGTTATTCGTTTTAATTCTCATAATAGGGCTCCCGTGTTGTATTGTGAAAAATAAATCTTTTCAACACATGAACAAAGCTGTTCGTTGAACATTAGCATCCTGACTGATTAGGGCATAAATATTTATAGTGAATGGAACAACATTACAATCGCAGAGCAATCTCGTTTCTAAAAATGGAAGCAGGACATTTCATCCGCAGTCACAAAGGGGCAGCAAAGAGCAATCTCATTACTGCAAATGTGTTTATCGGTTCAGCTTTTAAACTTTTCACAGTATCTCATTTTGAGAGGTTATAACAGGTTGTGTCTATTTTCAGCCTTAGAAAAATTACTACACGTACAGTCCGGGTTGTTGAATGTTAGGCACATTTCTTTAGATTGTTTCATCACACATGCTCTGCAGGTTTTATGAGGGTGCACATGTAGTACAGTATGTCAAAATGGACAGAAATGAAATGTACTGCTAGTTTTGTGTGGAGGAATATTAAAAAAAATGAGAACAACAACAGAGAAGGGAAAAAGAAGGGAAGGCAAGAGAGATCAAAGAATGCGTCAGAGCTAGGCCCCGTTTCAGAAATAGGGTTGGAAGGCTCTCCCTCCTCTCTCCATCCGGTTCTCCCCCTGATCATCGACCCAATGGAGAATAAACTCAGTCCGTGTTGAATTATAGATTAAGGCCCAGTTCTGGCTATGGCTTGGCAGCAGAACGTGCATCAAGCTGCTCTGAGTTTTTTTCATTTCTGCTGCTACTATTGCCTCACCTCGTTGCCTTGTTAAAATCAACATCAAAAGCTCTCCACAGATGAATAAAGGGTTATTAAAGAGACTGCATGAATATGTAAAACATGTCCAATGATTGTGTCCTCTGTGAGGCAGGAGCTGCTTTATGAAGGAGTTAACCTGCAGCACAACTTTACAGGCTTTTATTTTGAAAATTAAAAGGTGTCTAGAAATGACTACTGTGCGTTTTCAACAATAGTGATGTAATTGCAACATATATATAAGGGATGACTAACTTTATTAACAATGTAAGCAATCAATTCAGAGTTATAAAAAATTAAACAAAAACGTATTTTAATAAGCAATCTAAATAAGGAACAAAATGAAATATAGATGTGTTTTTTTATTAGATATTTTTAAGTGGAATTTATCAGGATGATTTAAAACCAGCCAAACCAAGTGTTTAAGAAACTGGAATGGAGTTTTTGTTGTAAAATTTTCCATTGGACTTAAAAGACACTGATTTTCTAGTGCAGTTAGTCATCCAGCAGTTATATGGTTAACTGACCTGGCTCTAGTTTGGTTTTTGAACCTGCCTGAAGAGGAAAAGTAAGTAGCTGCTCTCTGGGTTTCACATGTTCATGAGGTAATACAGTTTAAAAGTAAGCATTCAAAGACATTTCCAATTTTGGTTACAGGACAGCACAGTGTGACAGAAGACACAAACAACATTTCAACACCAAAATAAGAACCAATAGCATATGTGAAACTGATGTGAAGTATTCAGCCTCTACTAAATGAGTAAATTCCAAATTGTAATAAGAGGCCAATAAAAAAAAGAATTAAACACAAATTAGAACACATTTCTGCTATTTCTTAAGTCTCTAGTCAATGTGGAGAATCAGCAATATTTACATTCTGAACATTTTGAAGACTTGAATTTCCACGTCTTTTGCACTTTATTTCTATTGGCTTGTGCCCATGAAGAGAATGAAGAAAAGCACAAAGATGTGAGCTGCAGCATGAGCATGAACAAAATGCAAATGCATGTAATGGTAACTTCTGCATGAACTGGAACACTAAAGTTCTGCTTTTCCCATCAAAGCACTTAAGATAACATCAGGTTGAGTGAAGTAAATTTAACTAATTAGGCAATAAAACTGCACAAAAAATAACAACTAGAGAGCAAAATTTCAATTTACTTAAAAAATACATCTAGAAATAATGATGCATGTTAGGACAAGCAATCGAGGGTTCTTTAAAAAAAAGTGTAAATCTTAAAGGAACAAGTTAACAAATAATCAGAAGAACCATCACTGGAAATACTTTCTGCAGAAATAACTTTCCATCATAAATAAATGAATAAGTTGCAAGGTAGTAAAGAGGAAATAAACCTTCTGCCCTCCCCATCCCTGGAGTTTGTTGTTTACTGTAATATCCATTAATTATTAGTATAATTATTGGTTATTTTAAAATAGACCAGATTAGCTTTATGATGGCTTGCATTTAAGAAGATTAATAAAAGAAATCCAAGTCTCAAGATTTCTATCTAGAGGGGCAAAAAATGCCTGTTTTTAAGCCAACACCTAGAGACCATCAAAAGGTGGTCATGTCATAATCTTTCTAAGATTATGGTATTTATTCAAAATTATTTTATTCTTTGTTATAGTTATATGTAACTTACAACGACATGTCAGATACGTCTCTTCCCTTTTTAGATCCAGGGTGTTGCAGTGTGTTCTCTCCTGAAATAATACGGTTAAGTTTCTGCATTTGTACAGGTGGAACGGAAACATATTAACACAATATAATTGATCCCACTATAAGGATGTTTCAATTTCTGTGTTCACAGTTGTGTTGTTGTCTGGCGGAAAACAAGCATCATAACTGTTCTGATTGCCAAAGCCCCTGATGGAATATCTTAAAGATTCCTGCTTTCGAACTCTTATCTCCACTACAGTCACGGGGGAGAATCTCACTCACTGGATGTTGGTAAAATCAAACCTTGCTATATACAGCTACATTGCTCTTGAAGCCTCATTGGCTTATCCCAGCCTGGATATTAATGACATCGGTGGTTCTGAAAATCTTCTGATAAAAACAGGAAAAATCAAAATGAGATCAAAACGATAGAAATATGGTTGAGGAATGGCTGCAAAGTTCTGCTGAGGACTGGAGTAAACTGGGCTTTTGACATGTTTAATGTTCATAATTAACATTAAATCAATAATTTACCTCAAAAAATGAATCTGAGAATAGGTTTCTTTTAAGGCACACAGTCTGGCCTTTTTTAGAAGTCCACCAGAAGGGGACTTGCTTAACATTTAACCCTCTGCACACATTAGACAGTTTTATTTTGAATACAATTAATTTCATGTCAACTGCAACTTCTGGATATTTTTTTATCTTTTTCATACAAAAGTTCATAAAACTAGTAGAGGCAATTTTCAAAATGTCTTTTTTTTATCTGATAATAAAGATATATCCTGTTTTCAAGATATAAGGAAAGCAATGAATTAAACAAAAACAATCAAGAAGCTTTTCTGTTGGTGTTGCTGCATGCAATTCAAATCTCCCAGCACACTTAAAGGCATCAATATCGCTAGAGTCAACAATTGGCGTGCAATTTCAGCACAGCCAGCATGCAACAGCAGACATGGCAACGCATACAAGATCTGCATACAACAAAGGCAGTCACATTTCTAGCTTATACACTGTGGCTCAAACAGCCGTGTGCACTTCAAAGACACACTGAGCAATAAAATAAATCCATCTTCTCCTTTCAGGGGTTGCCTAGCAATAACCTCAGCAGATGTATGTGGGATATTAGCTAAAGAGTGTCTGACACTGAAGTGAACACACAGATGCACAGGCACGCCAACAGTCCCAAGAGTTTGGGTTCAACAGCTTTTACAAAATCTATAAATCTTACACTGTATTTTTAATTACTTTTCGGCAAAACAGACTTAAGTACATCACTGATAATAAGGCAAACTGTACATGCATTACAAAGAACCAGCTATGCAACTGTAAATCATCAAAAACTGGAAAAAATAAGCCATGCAGCCTGAAAAAGAAGTACAGCTGGGAACACAGGCTGCTTGTTACATTCAAGAACACAATCTACATTCATTGAGGCAGCTGATGAGATGTCACAGTGAATCTTTTGTGCTTTGCGAAGGCATTCCAATGGACAAACTAGACTATCGTAACACCTGTCTCTCTTTGGTTTGAACTGTTTTTGTGTCAGAGATGAATTACTTCTCAATTGGATTCAAACAAGGACAACTGCTTCTCAAAAAGAGAGTGGCAAATGGAAAATACCTTCAGACTTAAACACCATGATGCTTGGGAGATGCAACAAGCTCGCAAATGAGGCTAAGTTTCATATTTCATTACTCCAAAGAATAATTTACTTTTTTCCTTGTGGTGCCTTGCTGCGAACTACTTTGTCATCAGACGACTCTTTGTTTGCTCTGCACCTTCGATCATCAACGCAGTCAAACTTTGACCCCATTGTGTTGTTTTTTACTGGCTTATCTTTTTCTGGGCGCTCCAGGTTTTCACTGGTTTTAACGTCATCACTGGCCTCGATATTCTGGCCCGGTTCAGGAAACAAACTGGACACTGAGGCTCTGCAGGTCCGCTCACGGGACAAACATAGTTCCTGCCATTTCTCTCTATTTGCCTCTATCCCATCCATCATCGGCTGTAACTTCCTGTTGAGCTTTAGCAGTGCCTGGAAGAACCACATGAGAGTACAGACAGATTCCACATTCACAAAGGATTATGGCTTCTTTTCTGAAAATTTGTAATTATCATGAGTTATCAACCTGGTAAAGTGGTTTACAGATCCCATCAATCCATTCTAGCTGTAAGGCAGGCAGTTCATCCTTGCGATTGCGGTCAAAGATGGCCTAAGAAAAAAAAAAATCCTACTGTCATTCAATATAATGATACATTATATATATTCAGGGTTGACTGTGTTCAGATTGCTTTTTTATTCTGTTCTAATCCAAACAATTTTAATACTTTAAAGACCCACTTCAATAACCTTTTGGTCTGTTCTAAACGTGTTCCCAGTGGTCTTTTAATTATGATACTTTTGTTTTTAGCCCAAATCTAAAAACCTGTGTTGTTTTCTAGGACATAGTTTCTGCAGAGCGGCAGGAGTCCATTACAGTAGAATTTTGCCTGAGCAACCCCGACCCCTTTCCCCTCCCCAATGCTGAGAGCTCTCTGTTTACATGCTCTCCAGCTAGCTTACGGCTCCTCACACCCCCAAGCTAACATTACTGGTGCAAACATTGGAGCTATTCAGCTAACCGTACACTTTTGAGTCAGATACAAGCTCGGATGAGAAAAACAAAGACGTACATGGATCTTGTCATCTATGAACGGGTGCATCAGTATTTTCTACATCACATACAGTATACGATCTTTTTCAAACAGAATTATTAGGTCTGCTTATGATTCACAATGATTTGAATAAACAAATACTTTAAAAATGAATTTTAAACTTAACTTTCTTTATTTATGTCCTCCATCATCAGACAAAAGGCCATACGAACATGTTAAAAGCACCTAAAACGCTATTTTTATTGGAGTGGGTCTTTAAATGAAACCCTATATGTACTGCAATGTTTAATCCGAGCCAGAAATCGTAAACGCCAAAAGATTGTTTAGGATCAGAAATGTTGTCCAGAAACACCTAAAGATTACAATATTCCAGAAAAAAATTAGGACGTTTTTTACTCACTGCTGGCGTTAATTTAAGCTCAGATCTCTCCCTGTCTCCTTGTTCAAAGAATTCACTTGTCACCAGCTCTGCAACCTGTGCACATCCGTGGAAAAGAAATACTTTAATAAAAACCAGATTTTTAAAATTCAGATTTAAATGGCTTTTTTAAATGTGGTCACTGTGAGTCAAACATTTGTTTATAAAACAGTGCGTTCCAAATTATTATGCAAATCCTTTTTCCCCAATTTTTCTAAATACTCATTGCAGATGACCATAGTTTTCAAGTCCCTAACCCTTAGAGTAAATAATAAATGTTACTGACCAAACAAGCAAAACTTCAAATTACCACATTATTATGCACAACAGAGTTCCACACATTCTAAAGAACTGAAAATGGTCATTTGAATTTGCAGCATTAGGAGGTCATATTTACTGAAATCTAAAGCTATTCCAATCAAAAACATCTTAATAGGTCAAGTTACACTTGAACATAGGACCCTTATTTTCTAGCAGCTTCCCAATTTCTGAATCCATTGAACTTGTGAGTTTTTGGAGAGTTTCTGTCAGAAAAGTCTCCCAGAGCTGCTGTTTGGATGTGAATTGCCTCTAACCCTCAGAAATATCATGCTTGAGGATGCTCCAAAGGTTCTCATTAAGGCTGAGGCCAGGGGAGGATGGGGATCACACCATCAGTTTACCTCCATTTATGTCCATAGCAGCCAGGGATGCAGAGGTATTCCTGCAGCATGAGATGGTGCATTGTCATGCATGAAGATGATTTTGTTACAGAAAGCACGGTTCTTCTTTTTGTACCACAGACGGAAGTGGTCAGTCAGAAACTCTAATCCTTTTCAGAAGTCATTTTCACACCTTCAGGTACCAGCTCTCACCCCATGACCCTGCCACCTCCTTGCTCATGCTACAGCCTTGTTGGGACATGGTGGCCATCCACCAACCATCCACTACTCCATCCCTCTGGACCATCCAGGGTTACACTCATCAGTGATTCTGCTTGTGAGTGCTGTTTAGGGAGGGGACCAAACAGAAGGTTTACGTAGAACTGCAAGCCTCAGGAGCATCCTACACCTTGATGTTGGTGGAACTCTAGAGACACCAGCAGCTTCAAATATGTGCTTGCTGCTTTGTAATGGAATGTCAGCTGCTCTCTTAATCCGATTCAACCATTCAAATATTTCACTCTTTTCAGCAGCAGAAAGATCCTTTTTCTTTCCCATATTGCTTGGAAGTGTTGGTCTGCTTAATCATTTGGAACATCCTTCTTGAGCTCGCCTGGCAAACTAATGATTGAGATTGATGTCAGTGATCCAAAGAGCCCTGAGACACAATATCCTCTATGAGTTTAATTAAATCAAAGAATTGTATCTTTTTGACACTTGAATACAATTTGCATAAACATTTGGAACGTACTGTAAACAAACAGAGACTACTACTAAACACAAAATACTTTTTTTTTTTAAATAGGTCATTGTGATGGCAGCATAACCTGCCACACCCACAACCAAATGTGCGGAGGGTATGCTGGTCGCTGCAGGTGTGGTTGAGGTTCTGCTCCTGGAGCTGTGCTGTGGGACCTGGCCAAAGGGGGAAATGAAGCCACCACAGCTCTTAAATGCTTGAGCCAGGGAATCGGACAGGCGCCATCTCAGAAAGCCTCCAAGGGGAGAAATCACGGACTTCTTTAATGTTGATTTGCTTTGTTTCAGTTAATTGCTATTTTTTTGTTCTAATTTTGTACTTCTGTTTTGTTCTTTCTTTTCCACTGAAAAAAACAAGTTTTGTGTTTAGTTTTGTCTGTAGTCTTTGTTAAATGTTGTTTGTTCCCCCCCTCATGTTTGTCTAGTGGTCTGATCACCCAGTATATACATGTTCCCCTGTTGCGTCTTTGGGAGGTCAGTTTGTTTCTGTTATTTGGTCTGTTCAGTTGGTTAAGGTAAAGTTAAGTTTGTTGGCTCAGTTAATTCTGTTCTGTTGACCTCTTTTAAGGGCCCAGTTTGTAAATTTTTTTTTTTTGAGAAAAATGAAAACTTTCATTTTTGATAACTCTTCTGTTGTCCTCTTTGGCCACTTGGTCAAACAGTCAAACGAAGTGTAATGACATTTTAATAAAAAGCTAACCTGAGAGTCTTTTTTTAGGGTGCAACACAATCCTGTGTATTAGTCATATTAGACATATAGACTAATATGTAAAAATAATTCATTCATTCATTCATGAACACCATTCATGTTCATGTTTTCCTCTATTATTGTGTTGCAATGTTTTGACAGTGTTAACAAGGCTGCACAAAGTGAGACATAAGCTTCTTTAAGCTTTGCAAATAAATCAAACACCTCTGTCTCCAACTAAGAATAAGTAGATTGGAAAACTAAGTGGATTAGTAAACTCACATGGAATTTACATGGTGACTTCCCAAACAACTGCCTTAATTGAGGTTTATTTAGAAAGCTTCAGGGGGATTACATCCTTAGACTGCGTAGGGGGACTTTGAAGCATAAATTAAGAAAAGCTAATCCTTTTTTTCCTTAAGTTTGGATAAACTTCCTCCAATTAGTAGCTGTAATGGTTTAAAGAAACCGTAAGTGTGTTTCGGTTGCTTAATTACATTTTTATCAGATGTTTGAACTAACGTGTTTTTTATTCGTTTTTTTGCAACATGACGGTTAGCTAAATTAAAAATGTCCAGTGTGATCAGTGAAATAAACGTGTGTGGATCTCAGTGTGTACAAAACTTGGTGAAGATGACTCAAACCTGTTTGGAAATCTTCCAAGGTCGAGTGACAGCACCCAGATCACACGCTGTCATCAGCATGGACCTGTTGATGACAACGGAGCCTTTTTCTGTCTCTGCTGCGCATTTCACAGTTAAGTTGATTTTTATTTAGTTTGGCACAAAATGTGGAAACCTGAGTGCTTCTCTGTGTCCTTCATCTGTCCAACTGAATTCTCCAGACAAGGCATACTCAAAGAACTTGGCTCTGCGTCTTTCAGTTTAAACAGTTAAGAATACATAAATGGCAAATATTAGTTTTGCAATTACAGAGATTTGAATCTTTAATCTTCCTGGTGCATTTTCAGGTGTATTAAAAGATCTGTATGAGATGATATGCTTTACTGGTCATTAATTTTCAAAAGCCCACTTACTCAAAGTGCAAAGTAAGGTCTGTGGAGAGAATCGCCTGCTTCAATAGTTGCATCATGTTGCTGTACTCTTTCGAGCTGAGGTTTGCAAAGATGTTGTGACCCTGGAAAAGAAAACACAATTATAAACTGCACAAGTTCCCACAGAAAGGAAGGCATCGACATGGAAATGGCCAAACCAACCTCTAAAAAAACCTTGCTTTTCTAAAGCCATTGCTCTCTGTAAGGTGAAGCTTCCATTGGTCATTTTCTGCATCTTCCATTAGAGGAAATCGATGCACAAACTCAATCCATGATCAAACTGATCCACGCTAGAGACAATACACCTCCTCCCAGTGAGCCAACACTTACTTCTTGTCAGCAGTTTTTGTAAATCACCGTCTCACTCATGAAACTGCATCTTTTTCCACCTTTCAGGTAATTGATTTTATGAAGGCCTATTTAGACTGCTAAAAATGAAAGTAATCATGCATCCAAACTGTCCAGCAGAGGGAGTCCCAGCGATTTTAACTGAAAAATGCATTTTAGCCACAAAAGAAAAGCTGTAGATGTTTACAAGGTATTGTCAATGCAGGTAAACCATAGACTCAGAAAACCTTGAGTGAAACCTTATTCTTCAATAAAAATATTATTTGTCTTTCAGTAAAAAAGGGCACTCGCCAATAGATTGGGTTCCATTTCTTACCATTCTCAGTTTCAAAGTGCTTCTGAAAAAAGACCTCAGAAATGTTAAAATGTTGACTTTTTAATTTATTTTTTCAAATTTATTTACCAAACTAACTCAACATGGTCATAACTGGTTGGTGATAGAAGACAAATTCATTCGTGAATATAGCAGCAACTCTGTAGCTGGTTAATTACAATTTACACAGGTTGGACTATGAAGAATGTGATAATGCAGGGTGGAGCCCTTTTATTCCTATTTTTTTACAATCCAACCGAATCAAATTGTCTGAGTTGTTGATCGAATCGAATCGAACCATCCCTTTAATAAATTGTTTGAAAATGAGATAAATCAATAATCAAAATAAAAAAATACTATTTGGATTGAGTTACAGTACGTTTGTTTTACTATAACATTAAAAATGACCAAATGCCATCACAACGGATGCAAAAGAAAAGGCTTAACCCAGTCTAATGTGAAGGAAAAAATGAATTTTGCAAATACATGTGACCATACAGTGTGGTGGAACATTCTAATAATGTTCCCTTTTTATTATTTTGATGTGGAAAAACAATAGTGGACTGAACTTATCTCTGAGTCACACTGTTTGAATCTTTGGCTGAAGACGTCCTCGTTAAAAATGAACCAAAATCGGCAATGAATCTCATCGTTAACCACAAATTATGACAAGAATCAAATTGTTAAATGAATTGTTGCACTCCTATAAAAACGGATGTAAATGATCATAATTTTAAAGAGATATTAAATCTCATTGCAAATGAGCATGTGTTGTATTTCTTTTGCTTACATGTTATCATATCAAACACCAAGTTTTGGGACTAGTTCACAAACTGTGCAGACGTTGAATAAAGGTAAGAAAAACGAATTTTCTGAACTTGTTTTGTCCCTTTTGGAGTCACAGGGCTGCTGGAGCCTAACCTGGTCGCTAGTGGGAGACGGCAGGGCAGTTAGAGACAAACAAACAAGCTGTCTTTGAAATTTTTTAAATTGTCTCTAATTTTGGTGGACAACAGAAACCAAGTAACACATTTCATCCTTCAAATTCCATGCTGGATAAAGGGAATTGAAATCTAACATTACAAAAAAATGGGTATAAACTTTCTTCACTTTCATCTTAAAAAATAAAGTGACATATTTAGTACAAGTGTTTTCAGTCCTGCTCTTTTATAATGCTTTTTTTGCAGGTGACATAGGTTTCTGATAAAGATTACCTGTTCACATTCACTTGCAGTTATTCCCTGGAGTTTCCTAGTTCAACCACAGATTAGCCACTGATTAGCTCCACTGGAACCATTAAGATCAGAAGCCTTGAGCCTGGAGCTCTAAAGATACCACAGTGGACTGGTGAGGGTGGAGCAAACATGTTGAGCATCTATCTCACTTAGATTTTAAGTTTTATGAACCAGTGAGCATCCAGCCTGAGGTTTGGCCCAACATTGTGCCCACTGTGCCTCTGGCTGTTTTTATGTATTATTTGTTTTGTTTGTTTCCATCTTTTTAGTTAAATATACACATATCTTCATGCCTTTTACTTTTTTTTTTTTAAGTTCTGCCTTTTTCTGTGTCCTTTAAACAATAATTCCCAGGCAAAATAAGTGTTGACAAAACCTCTGAAAACTTAGTTAAACTTAGTTTAACATTGTATTTGTCTTTTTCACTTCTAGTACTTAGATATTTATAACATTTAAAAGTCAGATAAAAGGCATATAAATGGTTTTGGCCTGACCTCACTCTGCAAAATCATGACAGCGTGGTTGAAGTGATGATGCTCCAGGGTGGCTGAGGTCCCATAGAGCAGAGCGAGCGCAGAGCCCGTCCTGCAGATACAACCCAGCAGTGAGTGATAATGCCACAAGGCAGTGATGTTTCTACTGAAGTCTTTGTGATTTACTTGGCTTGAAATGCATTGTTGGTGCCTCGGTGGTCCAAGTCATGGCACAGACAGCCCACCATCAGAGCCAGGATCTCTGCGTCTGCGAGGACATCCTGGAAGTTGGCTGTCTGCAGAAAGCAAAGACAAACGTTGTTCATCCGTCTGTGCTGGCTTTTAATCAACATTGTTATCTATTGATATGCCATGGCGAGATTGAGTGTTTTTTTTTATTTTATTTTTTAGAGCAATGTTCAAATAGCTGCAACCGTAGCTGGTTGTCTCCAGCAACCCCATGAACCCGAAACAGATTTAGAGGAATGGAAGACTAACTTTTTGGTCAATTTAGCTACTTGCTTCCTCTTTTGGGCTCCCCTCACATTGTTTGCATTAATTTTTCATCACCACCTCGACTTTAACCATAAACTAAAAGAATAGGTCTGACATTTCCTGTCTCAAATTTACCTTGATCATGGTGAACATGCACTGCGACACATTGAAAGCATGTCTCCAGTTATGATAGGCAACAGTTCGGTAATTCTTCCTCACAGTCAAAAGCCAGCGACACAAAACCTACAAGCAAATGGTTGCACAGATGACAAACTCACAGCTTAGTTTTATGCACAAGGCAAAAGCAGTATAGGCTCCAGTCGCTCACCTCATAGTCAATTTTAAACTTCTGCACAACTCCTAGTTCCTGAAACATTCGGAGGGATGCAGTGATCATGGCGTCATTGTCCAAGGAGAAGTCATTGAAATGAAACTCGTCGATTCCCAGCTCATTGCTCATCGGAATCTTAGCAGCCTTGAGGGGAGAAGATAAAGCTTGCGGTGACCCAGTGCCAGCGAAGAATGTCGTACACAACACGTATGTTTTCCCTAATTCATTTTTTTCATTTTGCCAGCACAACATTATTTACAAGCTGATCTCTGTGGCTTCAGGCTGTGGTTTACCTTGAGTCGGTCAACTTCTACTTTGGAGCAGGTGGCATGGTAAGACAGCATCTGAAAACCGCAAACCAGGCAGAACTGTGAAACTTAAGACATACTGATCCCACGATCCTGTAAAACTAAATAAAATCAACATTTAGCACAGGTTTTTGCTTATTTTGCCCCCTTAACACCTAAAGCACAAATAAACGTTTAAATACCATTAGCCGTCAGATAATCTCACTAAAAAGGAGAATATAATACTTGTAAATTGGTATGTTATTTAAAAACAGCAAAGACGATGTGATGGGAGTACTGCTTTGATGAGAGCTGAGCACACTGAAACATCTATTTATCATGAATTATTGAATTATTGAATTATTAAAGGCAGATGAAATATTTATTGGAGAGAAGCAGAACTATGTTTTCTGAGGATAAAGTGACTGCACAGGTTAGATAGCAGGTACTGGAACAGAACGCAGCCGGAGACATTCATATGTGGGGGGAAAGTCTTTCGGGATTAGCCTTAATTAGTCACGCCAAACTCTGAGTTTATGCATAATTTAAGATGATTTGTATGAGTCTAACAGAAAACAGTTTCACACAGTCCTATACCAATTTGGAATCAATGTCAAATTTGTATATTACATGTAAAAAGGATGGAAATAAAGAAACAAAAATTGAACAAAAGCTCATTTTAGATAAAAATGCTTACATCCAATGCAACTGACTGTTTGGCCCATGTCTTCTTCACTTGGTTGTACATCATTGTATTGTTGATGCCGAGTCCACAGAATATAACAAAAGCCTGTGCACAGAAGACAAAAGTTTTTGTTTTGAATGGTTTAAACAAGTTTGGGAGTCAGGCTGTAAACAGAAATTGTACCAGCTGACCTCAAATAGCCTCTGATCTGCATCATTAAACGTCTTTCTGTCTAAACGATTCAGAATTTGTGCAACTCCTGAAAGAAACACACAGAAATCTTTCAATTAAATGCAAAAACCTGTCTTATTTTTCAAGATTTTTTTAATCAACGTACCAATTATCTGATGAGTTCGATTCCAAATAGGGACACATAAGACAGATCTGATGTGAAACCCCGAAGCTTGATCTGCCTTTAAACATAAAAGCTGATTTTAGATAGTTTGTTTTGGCAAAATAAGCAAATGCAAAGACCTAGAAATTCAGAACTTGTTGACTTGGGAGAAAAGATGAATGTAAACTGCTACAGAAAACAAATTTGTCCACACCTCAGCATCAAAGCGTGGGTCTTGACAGACATCGCTAATGTTAACTGGGAGTCCAGTGGAAGCCACCAGCTCAGCAATGCTGTTATTGATTAGCCAGTCTGAGCAGGACAGTTTCTCCATGCTGATTTAGGCAACAGACACAAGACAGACAAATCAGTCAACTCTAAAGGAAATAGTTGCTTTATTTAGAGTTTTGTCGAGCAGGAATTTATCCCTGAGACATGAGGTCTAGTGCTGCCACCCTCTAGGGTTTGTTGTTTGTTGCTTGTATGATGTTTGTATTCATTTTGCAGAACCCTAAAAGTCTCTTCTACCTAATATCCCGGTCCATGTTGCACAAGGGAGACATGAGCTCAAATGTCTTGGAGAATTTCACAACCTGGGACATGATCACAAAAGTATAAACATTGATAAAAAGTTCATTTGTTTGAATGGCTTTCATTAAACACAACTGAGGGTGGAATTGTGAATAAAGAAAACAACTGAAAGAAATCTCTTACAGGTGAATCGATGTCCTCCAGGAGAAGTACAGAGCAGCGCTCGCACTGCAGAAGAGTCAGCGCTCTCTGCATGATCTTCCTGACAATCTTCTCCAAGTTGGTCTGCTCTTCAAACAGGTCATTCACCACCTCTAACAAAGACTGTCGCAGAAACAATACATGTCTTAATTATGATCCTATTATGCAATGGATTGGAGTCTTTCTGACACAGGAAAAATGAGAATAAAACCTTATTTTGGAGTGTTAGATATTGTTGCAATCTGTGGATGTATTCTTTTAGTTTGTACAAACCAGCCTGTCTAACATTCAGGCTGATTTTCCTTTCTTTTTTTTTTTGTTGTTTAAATTGAACGAGTTCTTACCCTACTTCTCTCATACTCCTTGCGAGATTCTGAAAACAACTTGGCATTGGAAATCGATATGCCACAGAACGGTAGATACATCTGCAGAACCTGAGCAAAAGGCAAGAGAAAAAACATGCGTTCTTCTATAAAACTATGCAAAAGCGATTTAAAAAGGTAAAAAAGAGATCCCAAAAATGTGTCATGATGATGGGAAAGCAGAAATGTAACCTCCACCAGATAGTTCTCTTTTCAGAAGTCTATCCGACATCAAAGCCCTTGAAATATCTGTAAAAGCTTTTCTTTTCTTTTTTTTAAATATATTTTTTGCTCAATTTCAATGTATATTTCATTTACTTTAGCATTAATTAACATTTATTTTTGCTGCTGTACCTTTGATGGTCTAATAAAAAGACAAATTTTGTAAATCCCAAGAAACGTTAATATTTAAGCACTGCATTAACATAAAAAAAACAGTTTCACAAAGAAATCAGTTTCTCTAACTTTTTTCTGCCACCTGGTGGACAAACATTTACTAACATAATTTAACTGTAAGTATAAGTGAACCATACATTTTATTTTAATGACTTTTCATCTTTTTAATTAAAAAAACATGAACATGCAGAAAAACAAATGTACTTTTGCTTTGCTTATGCTAATACTTTGCATGCATATAGTCTGATATTTTCTTATTATGATTCAAGGAGAAGTCCACAGTATTCTGTGTGTTATAATGCATACAAAACATATTTTATCAGAGAAGATTAGGAAAGAAATTAGATTGATTTCTATTTTTCATTTGAGCTTTTTTGAGGTAAGAATTTAAAATCCGGTTTTTCTGTGACCAATGCTGTTGCGTGTTCTCAAAAGGTGCACACCATGCAACTTCAGCCTCTTTCAAAAAGCCCCTGACGGTACACACCAACAATAGTGACACAAATCTACTTAAATTTAGGTTTGTGCTTGTGTGGTTCAGAGACTTGTACCTTCTCATCGTCTTCATTAAAAGGGGTACCCATAGGGTTTTTGTTGATTGCTTGAACAACTCCAATGACTTCTCCATCGCTGTTGCAGATGGCCATGCAGAGGATGGTCTGTGTCTTGTAGCCTGTTAACTTGTCAATCTCATCACTGAAACGGTGATCCTGAAAACAAACAGGCACCGTTTAGATATTAATTAAAGTATATTGCAGAGGCCATCATCCTTTAGACTGTGAGAAAAGCAGCATTTTTTATGGGAGAGGAAGCATGATGGGTTGCTTCTTGCTGGACTATTTCTATTGGTCTTCTGTTGCTGAAATTGTCTGTCAAATCTCCATGTTGCCTAAGTCGGCCCACTTACCCCAGAGCCAGGAGATAATGATGTTATGGGAAAGTCATTCATTTCCCCCAAATCTGAGCACAACTGGGCTGTTCCATTTGACCAAAACATTTCTGTTCTGAATGGTCAAATCACTAGAGTTCTGTTCAAAAGGAATAAAAGCTTTCCTTTTTTTCTTTTTTTCCAAAATGCATCCTTTTGTTTGATCTCCAATATATATATTTAAAAAAAACATTTTACCTCATAGGCATTAGAGATGTTTACAGTCTCTCCATGCTCTGCTACATATCCAATGATGCCTTTCCCCCACGGCACTTGCACTTCATTTGAGTCCACAGTGCTGGATGATGGTCTTACTGTGGTGCCAGAGTGCACATCAAAGAATTTGGACACCAAGGTCCTCTTGTGCGCCGGTCCCTCAACGAGGAAAAGCGAGCACCTGTCAGCATCCACCAGGATGCACACGTTGATCAGGATTTTATAACTCAGGTTGGTTAGGTCCAGTTCGTTCGAGATATCTTTTACCAACTCCAAGAAAAACTCCCTTTCGTTGGTTTCTTTCAGTCTGTACTTGTAGTCGATGGCGCTGGAAGCGTACTGAGGCACGTTGACCCTTGATTCGAGCAGTGCGCTCAGGATGTGCGCGGTGGTCGGAGGCAGGGAGCTGGCTTTACGCAGGAGCGCGCGGCGCCTCATGCTCGACTGGGACTCGTGTTCGCTCAGGCTTACGTGCTCGTCGTATGTGCGGTGCGCAGTGGTGGCTTTGGAGCGCGCGAAGTTCCGTCGCAGCTCCATGTGTGAGGACCTGCGCCGGAGTCCGTCGGTGTTGGTCGGCCAAAGTGGGTCCAGTGCGGCGCCTCTCTTCTCCTCCGCCGTGGACACTTTGGACGGCTGGTGCTCCTTCAACCACCTGCTCACCTGATCGCATTTGGTTCTTCGCACCAGGTACTCCTCAAACAGATCCGGATGGCAGTCCAAGAATGCCTCCACATCCGAGAAATCAAACGCTGTCATGGTGAAAGCTTCAAAACATGAGCTACTGTGTGACAGTGGGATGAGCCGAGGTTTTCACAAAGCAGAAGTCCCTGAGGCACTCATCCATTTTTATCCAATCTCTTCCATCAGATACTGGAGACAGAATTCAACTGAGAGGCGCAAATGCAAGTCTGGATCACTATGCAGAAGTGTGGAAAAATGCGGCGCTTTTATATTCATCCTGGAAACTGAAAAAAAAAAGCTCTCTCACATACATTTACGCACAAGCAAAGTGCAGGGCAGGGTGTTTGCTGTCTTCACTGCTTTTCTGTTCAATGAAAAAAAAGGGTGTTGATGTTTCATTTAGCCTAAACGTCACTCCGAAATCAGGTAGATAAAAAATATTCACTTGCAGAAACAGGCTAAATGAAAAACGAAACAAAACGTTGTACACACACACTTATGGTTCTCTGCTGCTTTATGATCAGCTCTGAATAACTCAAGGGCACTTGCCTCCCTGCAAGCAGAATGTTACTGAACAGACAAAGAAGCAACATCAAAACATTCAGCGAAAAAGTTTCCACCAAAAGCAGAAAAAAAACCTTCGAGGAATGTGATTTACCTCAACATTTCACATATTCTGAAGAACATGTGCGCCCTTGGAGTGACACACGTGCAGATAGTTTTATGCCACTGCTTCTCTTGGGCTTTGGAATGTGTGTGGGTTTTTGTGTAAAACATTCAATTAATGAATTATTCTCCAAAGCCTTGAGCTTTGAAGAGCGAGTTCACAGGTTCAGCTTTCATTCTTTCACTCTCAGCTCACATGAAAAAGAACGGTTAGATGCCTTCATGAAGGCTTTCAGGGTGCTTTTTGGCCACCAGTGTAGTTGAATCACCCAATTGGGGGGTGCTGGAAGCTTATTCCCTGGCCAACAGCAACAAAAGACAAAAGCAAAGATATTTTTGAAGCATGCAGATAATTCTTGAATCTAAAAAAAATATATACTTTTAAAAGAATTTGAGCTTTTGCACATTTTTTTTGAAACTCCACAATGTCTTAGACTGACATGCTAAATCTAAAGATGGACTGCAAACTGATTGGAGGGGATTGCATTGTTTTCTTTCATCGAGAAGCATGAGTCACGTTTCAGGAGATAACTTGATGGAACACGCAGCGAGCACAGACAGTTGCATCCTTGCTGATGTGTGAAATGCTCCCGGGGTAAACCCTCAGCTTGCATCCATGCAGTAACAGAATATAAGGGATTTTGCAGCACATTTGTAGTGCAGCAACAGAAATGTAATCCATTGAGCTGCGTCCCTGCTGGGGCCGAGCAGTGTAATTGGTTACTGGACTAAGCTTAGGCCGCTTGATAGAACTTGGGTATTTTTGCTGATACTTCGGACAAAGCCTCTTGAGGATCCCAATTAAAAAGCTGAATGCAAAATATGGGTCTTGTGGGTTTGCAAAGATAGCGAGCTTTACTGCTTGGAAACCAGTCCATGTCATGTTGAGGGAAAGGAGTTTGCATTCATTATATGTGCTGGTGTCCTTTCATTTCTGATGATTTTAAGGTTTGTGTATCTATTTTAAGTCCTCCAATATAAACCAATTTTCCTAATTTGTCTTGTGCTCTATTGGTTTATTCCCCTTTTTATCTAATAATGAATTAAAACGTGTGTTTTTGAATGTTGTAAAGCTTTTTGAGCCTCTGAAAAACTCTGACTTCTTTTTGAGCTGTCAAAGGTTTCAGTGTCAACCCAGTCCCACAAACAAAATGTGTTTTTCCCAAAACAGACAGGATATATCAATATTTCAACTGGAAATAACAGCAGTTTGTTTAAATAAATGACATTGCAAAGTCGGAATTTGTTGATATTTGAGAAATGTTTTCATGGATCTGAAATATACCGGTAACCAGCTTTTGACTGAAATGACTAAGGTGTACAAAGAGTTAAATACATCTGTATTTTATTTATTTATTCATTTGTATGTTCGTTACATTGTTTGGCAAGTGAACTTTAGAATTAATCTCAGCTAACCCCATTTATTTTCTTTCAGGACCAAAAAAAAAGATAAAAGAATTTTAAAGTAAAAGTCAAGTTCTTTGAAAATAAAGTACCACAAGCTAATGTGACGTCCTGTAGTTTTTTTTTTATATGGTTTCATCTTTTTGTATTTTTTACATCGCCCCATCCCTAAATCAGATGACAGATGAGGGGAAAAAAGTTGTGAGAATGGCAGCACCATGGACAGCTCACATCCACTAAACCAGAGAAGACGATGTTCCACAAAATGAGCACAAGCTTTGCTCGTTATCACAAGAACAGGATGATTGCTGGACAGAGAAAGAAAACTTCTTCCTATGACAAGTATTATCCTCCAACAAAGTTTGCAGCATTTAAAGGCACACATCTAATGTCTGTATCACCTGTGTTCTATTGCTCAGAAGTGGGGACAATGAAATCTGACTCCTGCAACCAAGCACTAGCCACACACGGCTTGTATCTAGTGTCAGTGTGTACTGGTCAGAGCCAGATAGATTTTCATTTCCCTTTATGCTTGGTTGAATGAGTGCGCAAAGCTGTGAACGTGTAATATCATCAGATTCACATATGATGACAGAATGAGGCAGGCTGGATCTGTGATTACAAAATGTAATATGGTTGAAAAAAAGCCTACAGACTCTGATTCATTCTGATTAAAATGAAAATGCTTACACTTGATGGTATCCTCCTTCAACAAACGATGACTAAGGAGTCTGTTTCCTCACTTTAAAGCTACAAAAGCATTCTGCTGACCCGCTGTGCTGCAGGTGGGATAGGGTGTCAGTCACGCCGATCCGGTTGCTTGTCCTAACAAGGCCATCCCAGTTGTTTCTTCAATCCAAGTCTGAAACTGCTCAGAGACGAGGGAGTCCTCATCGGGCAACAACAGCCTCAAAATAAATAATCAGAGTGGCTGAAATATGCCAAAAGAGAACAATCAGGATTTTCCTTTCACCTAAGTTTTTCTTTCATGTTTTGTATAACTGGTGTTTTGAAGTACTCTATGGCTCACGTGACCTTTTCTGTATTTGTCTGTTCATGTTTTTTTCTAATGAGATTAATTCTATCCTCATTTACTTAATTTTGGATAAAATCTCCAGCATCTACACAAACCAACGACTTCCCAACTTGGATTTTCAGCTGGTTTTTGCTTGGAGTAAGGAGGTCCCACTCATTAGGCTATCACATGAAGAAAAGGTAGAATATATACTTGCTTTACCTTCACAGGAAAATGGAAAACCAACAATGTCACAACAGGAGCAGCAGAAAGAAAAGCATTGATCGCCTCAATGACCAACTGTAGGTTCATTATTTTACTGCTGTTACAATTCACCAAAAAGTGTTGAGTTCTCTTTATTTGGTGAAAACAAACTAATTACTTTTTTTTTTTACCAGCATACCAAAACCAACTGAAGTCAATGTAGCGTGAGTTTGTTTGTTGTAAATATGTAAACATAAACTGTCCTCTGCTCTTGTGTTTTTCTGGGTTTTTTCTGTATCATTTTTTATATCTATTGACTGTTTTTTTTCAGAGATAAAATGATGAGTGCTGTCACCCCAAAGGAGCACCCCTATTCATCACATATATCTCGGTTTGCAGTCTTTCCTTCTTTCCTCTCCTCTGACGACTCAGACTCGGGGTTTAGGTCAACTTCTCGAGTGTTTCTTGACTCCAGTGTCCCAAACAGAATTCAGAACACGATTCTTCTCAGTAAAACGAAAGGTAAGACATTTAAAGAAATAAGGATATGGAATAGGAGTAAAGCTGTTGACAATTTTCTGTAAAAATATGATCATTGTGTGTCAAAAAATTCATGTTTAAAGATATTTTACACACTCGTCTTCATTGTTTTTAATCTGTCCCCCCCCTTTTTGTTAAAATAGTTTCCTATTTTTGCTTTTTTATTTGTGTGGATTGTATTTTCCCTGTTATACTTATTGTTCGTCTTGTCGTTTATAGGCTTATATGTGATTTTTCCATCCTGGGGACAGCTTTTTTTCACTTTTGATTTATTCTGGATGTCTTTGATGAGATTTAACCTGTCTAGGGCTTCCTTTTGTTCAGACTGAACCAGGAGCTATGGTTATTATACATTTTACATGTTTATGGTAGAATTTTAGACAATGTTTGTCTCATTTCAAAGAATAATTTTAAGATTTTCTTTTCTTTTTTTTTTACTTTGTCTCTTCATACTGGTAGTATACCGTTGATTATTATGCTTTTTTTAATGTCAGACTAATTTATCATTCTTTTCTCATGTCTTATTCTACTTTTTCTGTGGTATTTTTTACAAATATTTTTTGTGTCTTTGTATTTCATTTTTCATGGAAACATTTTGCAGGGGGTTCAGAATATCACTTGGTGTTTTCCCACAATACAGTGTTTGTGCTTTCAGGTAATCCCTACAGACATGAGATCATAAAAGTTCCAAATACCAGACACACGTCAAAAGGAGAAAATGACACATTGGTTGTAAGTAATGACCAAACAGACATTTCATTTTTCTGGACTTCAAGATAAATTAGACATAACTTTTGTTATTTGATGTTCATTCAGTATACAAAACTCAAAAAAGGAGAAAATAAAGTTTTCTACAACACTCCTATGAAGCCAATTTTGTCCAACCCCAAACAGTACGACTGGTATTTGTCAAAGAGCACAAGAAACATGCTTCAAAGCTTCCAGAAAAAACTTTGGGCCACATCGTACCAAGTGGACTATGCAGGTAAAGGAAAATCAACATGAACTAAAGGACTAATCCAAAAAAAAATGCAATTTTTTTAAAAGTAATTTTCTGTCCGTGTTTTTTCATTCCATTGGTTTATTTTTAGGTGTAAATCCAGCAAATCATGTAAAAAATGTCAATTTCAATGAAAATTCAAGTAACATCCATGGAATCGACCCATTCGCTACATCACTGGTAATGGGTTTTTGCAGTTGTGACAAAAGAGCAAGACAAAAAACCTGTTTTATTTCTTTCTTTTACATTAAATTCTTCCAGGTAAAAAGCTAATTTCCTGTGTCTCCTCCCTAAAAGGCAGAACCAAAGTCTGTGCTAAGACCAGATCACAAAGTGAGGAGCATCAATCCCACTGAACCTGGACCCAGAGACAATACTCCAAATCCAAACACTGCTGTAATGATCCAGCATGGCTCACAAGAGATCACATCTATTCATGACGATGTGCTACTTCCTAACCACATGGGTCTCAGTCAAGTAGGACGCGGAACTTTCTGCTCAGAGGAACATCACTCCGAGCTTTTCCCTGAGATCCCACACAAACAACAAGATTGGAACAAAAGCTCTGCCCATGAGGGCAGGCATAAAGAAAACTGCAAAGTCCGGTTTGATGAAAGCCTCACACAAGAATTCAAGTCACAGAGAAGCCAAGAGGGCAATGCTGCTCAAATCACAGACACAGAGCGGCGCTTGGACCTGTACAGACGCCCACATTCCCACAAGAGGATCAACAGAGAAACCAGACCAGCTGAGCCGAACGCAAAGATTCTGCCAAACAGCAAAAAGGAGGAACTAACTGTTGTAAATCTTCATGACTGCTGTCAGCCAGTTTTAGCCAAAAACACAAGCTCTCATGTAGGGCTTTTATCTGGATGGTCTTCAGAGCAGGAAGGCATGACTGAGCGTAGAGATCTGGAACACAATGTTTCCAGTATACACAGCTTTCCTTCTGTCCTGCAAAGAACTGGCTCAGGGAATAAAGCTGGGCCTGTGGCCAGAACTGGTTCTACTGTCAGCCTCCTGGAGCTTCAGAATTCATTCAGCAAGTCGGAAGCACAACGAAACTTCAACAGCTCTGTCACTCGTATGGTTGTGAACCTCAGAGACAATGTGACCAGTGGAAAGAAACACACCTTCCATGGGATCAACTGCAACTACATACATGGATAATTCTCAAAGTCAGGATTTTTTTCAATTTTCCCTCAAATTTTCAGAAGCTGATCTGAGATGTCATGGTGTCTGCGTCTGTGTTGGCTGATGTCACAGCTCCTACTGGACAGAATTGAAGCTTTATTTATCTGTTTTTTTTTCTTGTTCTTAAAATTCTTTCAACAAAAGCAGCTTCTTGGTGACCTTCACTCAGATGGTTCAGTTTGACTGGACATTTGAAAGGTGTAAAAAGCTCTGGTTTCTTTCAAATATTACTTTCTCATAACTATTCCTCAAAAACAACGCTGTCAGACAAATGCAAGGAAAAGAGTGTGAACCTCATTTCTTATTCTTATGGGACTCAATAACCATATCAAAACATAATTGTCTGTAGGTGGGCCTCACATCCAAAAGAGTCAAACTTGATCCATAGTAGAAATTTAAATACATTTGACACTCATGAAAACTAGATGCATTATTAAGTCGATATTTAAGCCCTAAATTTATGTCTAAATGTGCAAGGCCTGTAGAGGCTGGTGTGCAGCTTTTATTTTCCTTTTACAACAAAGTGACCTGGTTGCTATGTGTTTGTGATAACCTAACCACTGGTAGTTAATTAGAATGTTTTTTTTTTATTTTAGTTAGAAGAACTCCAAGCCTGCACCAAAACTGATTCTACTCATTTTTGGAAAGTATCTGCACACAAATGCATGAAACCTCTATAGGCTTCATGGCTTGAATTACTTTTGTCTCTAAATCCTATTTTTGTCATTTTGACTTGTAAACAGCTAAACTCAGACAGAAAACTTCAATGGATGCTCACATTTTTTTTACGACTTACATTTTCTTTGAATGGTTGAGGGTTATTTGCCAACCTTCTGTTTCATTGGCGCACCAACATTTAAAGTCTTTTGACAGATATAATCACATCACTGATTATGCAGCAGCACAGAACTATAGAAAACTTCTCTTCTCACATGTGTGTGCATGAAAAAAGAAGCCTACAAAGCTTCAGTTTATAAACATAAGGCACACATAGGAATGCTGATCTGATTTTGTAACAGTGTGCAATTTATTCTGATCCCAGTTATAGATTTACAGGAGAACAAGAATAAGGTTTTTTTTTTGTTACCAAATGGTGCAATGTTCCTCAGAGGATTGCATTCACTGGCTGATTTATGGAATCCAAACCCTTGTTTTAAACGTAACACAATAACCTCTGCCTTCAGTTATGAAGAAAGAAAAAAACGGATGAATTATTTTACCTTTTAATTTAATTCGATTTTTTTTGCAAATATATGTATATGTATATGTATATGTATATGTATATGTATATGTATATGTATATGTATATGTATATATATATATATATATATATATATATATATATATATATATATATATATATAAATATATAAGAATACAAACATCTTAGTAACGTAAAGCAATTTTTAAGCACTGTTGTTAATTGTTGATGATTTCTGCTCTTGAATCTTATCTTTCGCTACAAAAGGCCTAACATATACAAACAATTAATTTACACATTTATTTACACTTTCTTTAAATAAATCGCTTTTAGCAACACATCGGCACTGTGTTTTGCACTTTAAATTCATTTCTTCTGTCACAACTGGAAACAGACAATAAACAAAATTTCCAGCAGGTGGCGGTAAAGTGTCATTCTGTAATTTATGGAGGGTACGACGCTTACTTATAGACTGTATAATGAATTTTTAATTTTACAGTCAGCGAGCTGATTTCTTTTTTTTTTTTTCTTTGTCATTGATTCAAGTTAATCTGTTTCACACACACTATAGTCTTCAGCCTATTTCTTAAAAAAATAATCCCAATTAACAGTTTTATAATCGTATTTTATAGAAACAAAATGGGCACAACTACGTTCTATGTTAATTATATTAAAAACGTTTAAACATGTTTGCTATATTGTGCTTTTCCGTCACGTTGTTTTACCTGAAATACATCGTGGGTTGCTTAAGCCCCGCCTCTTTTAGCAAAAGAAGTAGAAAGCTGCATCCTAATTGGCCAGACCTTCAATCAGTCACGTGGTGCCCCCTCCCCTAACAGCCGCGTAGAAGAATTGATGCTGTGGAGCTGCCAGTGCTGCACACATCTGCGCGTCACACAAGAGAAAGGACCTGTTTTTGTTCATCACTTTCACTTTGACTTTACTTTTTAGCCAAAAGTAAATCATCAGGTTATGCTAATCTTCTTAATTTAAGGTAAGTTGCTAGTTTATCGTCTTTAATTGGAGCTTTTTCTGTAAAAACACGTTTCTTTATCAATTTGATAAAGTTATTCTGCTGTTTGTATTTGTGTAATGTCAACTTAAAATTAAAAGAAGAAGAATAGTTGTGTCCTACATTACTCTAAATCTGAGCAAACTAAAAGGGAAGTAAGTTCAGTCCTTTCACATTCTTTGCTCTTATACTTTTACATTTAAAATATTTCATAAACATAACACCAAAGTGGATCAATCCGACTAGATAATTTCGGTCTCTATGGTAACTTTACTTTTCTCAAGACAGATGAAGACAGAGGCTGGATAGACAAGTTATTCCATCTAAACTGGGTTTACAGTAAACGTGATGTTTTGTCTGGTTTTTGGGCTGCAAGTCAGTGACCATCCTGTGTGACTCTTTTAGACCGGATGTAAACATGTGTGAACGTGAATCCAGATTTAATTAGCATCTGATGTTGACAGCGCAGTCTCTGGAGCCAGAAGCAGCATTATTGATTAACACATTTTAAAAAACATTTTAGCAGTGTTACAAGCTGGATGTTTGTTTGTTGAAGGTAGTATTTAAAAAACTTGGAGAGCTTTTGTAGCTTGTGGGTATTTGCAGCAGAAGCATGCCAGTGTTTGCTTGTGTTTGTTCAAACATGTTGGACAATCATTTCGAGCTTCTAGGAATTTCTGTGAAGTGATGTCTCATAGGTAACCTAAGGTGGTTGGAGTGTGTGCTTAGATATGTATGCAAGCCATGAAAAGATTATATCAACAAATATATGTGTTAAAGGTGGATTTGTTTAACACTGAAGTAGGGGTGTTTGTTGAATGCTCGTGCTCGAATATGTGAGATTCAGTTGAACTCACAGCTGCTTTCTCTGGTGGATAATTTGCCACCCCTGAGGTTTCTCCTCTTCCATCACAGGTGTGTCTCCGTCGAGCACAGAGAGACTGAATCTGTGGAATGTAGCAGCAGCAGGACTGGAAAAACACTTTTGGGCGAGGGAAATTGAGAAAACATCAATGCATGGATTGCATGACCTGCACTGTTGGTGTTGACATGGAAGTTTGCAATAGTTTTGGAGCCATCTCAAAAATTACACAGACAGCATCTGTAAACTCTTTTTATATGAAAAATCTGCAGTATATGGCATCCATCCTGTAATATCACATTTCATATTATTGCTTGGATAGTGTATTCAGCACAATATCTTCGACTCAATGATCTGCATGCATCTCAAACCACAAGTGAGATAAAAGATGATGCTAATTTGCTCTTCTATGCACATGTATGCTCTTTAATTTTTCTATGAAAGGTTTTAGAAATTATTCACAATATTTGCAGATTAACAGATGGAATTTACAGTATATGAAGAAGAAAAATTATTTAAGGATCATCTTTGCAAGTCACGTCAAACGGCTGCAAAAGCTGTCATCCAGAGTGATAATAACATCTAAGCTATGATTACACTACATCAATGAGATCAACACCACCTGCTTTGTGTCTAATTGTTGTCTAGATTAGTGTAAGCGGGAATTTAAAAGGCACCCTGCTGTCTTCCTATCTGCTTCCACCAGACGTCACAGAAACTGATTTTATAACTCTCACTGATTGCCAGATATTTCATGAAATTTTGACGAGGGTGAGGTTGGCACATTTTGTCTTAAAAAAAAACAGAAGAATAAAAAGCATAAAATAAGGACATGTTTTTCCTTGTGCAGTCATTTGCTGACTTATTAAAAGGAAATCCTTTTTAAAAATTCTTCACGACATACACTAAATCATTAATTTTATCATTATAAATATAATTAATAATTATTATAGAATTATTTTATTTATTGACTTTCTTTTTTATCTTTTGCTTTTTTTGCTAGTAAAATACATATACACATATATATATATATATATATATATATATATATAACATTGTTTTAGCCAGAAATGAGCTAAAAAGATAAGAAATGTAAAGAAAGTGATTGATAAATGCTATTATATTCAAAGAAAACATTCCACTTAAAGCACTCACACACAAAACAATATTAATAAAACCACAAAAGAAATTAATAAAAACAAACACATATGGCTTATTTGCTGATTTATGTCACAAAAAAAGATCTCTTAGTACAGATACTTATGGAAAGGATGATATTGTGCTGTTAGAAACAAAAAAGCCAAAACTTAGATCTGGAAAGCCAAAATAAAAGCAAAGTTTGCATTTTTTTGCTTGGCCCTGGCACAGTAAAAACATGTCTGTGCATTGCAGTCATCTTTTTCAAGGATACTGCTATTCTTCCTGGTATCATGTTGCTTCAGACATTGAGAGATTCTTGCATGAAAACAACATGTCCATCACATGGACACACGTTATATAAAAATGAAAAGATACAGCTCTTGTTGTTGTCTTATTTACAATTATTAGGAAAATCATTCAAAATGAAAAACATTTCAGAATCTTTCCAGTCATGGTGGTTCATTAAATAAAAATTAATAAATCTTCAACAAGTAACAGCTGAACAGATGCTACTTAAGCAGCGGCATCTGAACAGTGGAAAAAAAGGCAAGTGATTAATGCTGAAAACATTTCTAAAAGACAGCTGTTACACAGTCTGCTAATTATATTAATAAAAAAAACAGTGTGTAGCTTCCACGCAAAAATCCCGCAGACCAGTGGAATATGTTTAGAAAGCTTTTTCAGCTCCACTGCAACAAGGACAGAAGGTCATTCCTGCACACTGCAGTAGGTTTATGTAATGACAGGCTGTGTCCTTCAAAAGACAAGGCACAATATTTTACTTTGAGGCTTCTTATCAAACTCAGATATTACATGGTGACATTTTTTATTCTCAAATTGCTCCATGTCCTAAAGCCTAGATGATTAAAAAACACAATGTCATTCAGCCGTGGTGTTTATTTCTAACCAATCAATTCTGGTTAGTGTACTAACAGAGTAAACGGAGGACTTCCTGCACATCAGCATGTTGGTGTTGTCACAGTATACTTTCACTGCTATGCTCTGGCAGATTTCACTATTTATAATTCTGTTGCATAAAAAAATAAGTGAAGACTCAAACATTCAAAGCCACATTTCAGTTTGAAACTTTTCAGTTTGATTCTCATGCAGCTTTTAGATTGGCACTTGTAACGTCCAGCTAGAGCAAATAGCTAACCATATGGTGAGTATTTGATTTGAGGATTAAGCAGTTTAGGTACTCTTAAGCATATTAGATAAGTAAAAAACTGGGTCAAAGAGGTCCTAACCAAAAGATAGAAAGCCATTTTAAATGCTGTATGGGTGGGATAGCATCACAGGGAAAAATCTATAGAAAGCACACGATCATTCGGAGCACAACATGCCAGTGTTCCGTGTCATTTTGTAGCTGCTTTGTTACTTTCTGGTAGTTCTGCTTTAGCCTCTGTCAGTCCATGTTCTATGACGCTGCCCCACTAGAAACAAATTCAAGCTTTATGCTCCTGTAAACAGGAGCTGGAAATGTTTCATCAGTTAAATCTTGATGTAAATCTCCTAAAATGTGTTTACCCCTGTCAGACATTTCATCTTTGCTGTCCATAAATGAAAGGAGATGGAAGAGCATCTAAATATATCAACAAGTACACAGAAATTGCTTGCAGCAGTGCAGATGTGCTTTTTGTTTTTTGGGGAATTTTATTTTTCTACTTGTGGCCTATTTTTTCGCCCCCATATATTCCCATAAGAGACTACAAAGAATTCTTTGACTTCTCTAAAGTAAAAAATATTTATTTTCAAGGCTGCTGTTGGATACTGTCAGAGCTCAGAGTCAATCATTACATTGTTTAATGAGCAACAGTTGGATTGTCAGGTTGTTGGACATGACAACGACGCACTTTAAAGAGCAGTTGTCCCTTTTCTTCCTCTTTGCTCCTCTGCCTCCTAATGAGCTGCTGTTGAGTTATGAACTGTCAGGCTCCCCCACACAGTGTGTGTAATAAAGGAGAGGACCTCTGCTACATTCAGAGCTGACAGCACATAGAGACCGAGGGAGAGAGTCGCAGGGTGCGTGGTGTAGCATGTTGAGGATGTGGTTTTTCAACAGGATGCTGTGGTGGGGAGAACGTGTGATAAAACACCTCTCTGTTTTGCTGACGGCTTCAGTGTGTGAATTAAAAACCATCTTTTGTTGGAGTGAAACCTAAACAGACTGCATTTCATCCATAAAAACTAAACCCTTTTTTCTCTGCTGTGACCAGCAAGAAGTGCTTTGAAACTCAAGCTGACGAAGATGGCAGATTAATGATGGCTGAGAGCTCAGCTCTGTGAGCCTGTTTTTTGGAGAAGATACCCCTCCATCACTGGCATGCTTTCACTATGAAGCCTTAAGCAGATCTGAAGTGGACACCATCTGTGCGACTCCTTTATAGAAGGTGTGACACATCAGCTTTTCAGAGGAGACTATAGGGTGGAAAACATGACTCTAAATATGGTCAATAGATGTTATGACTGAAAATGTCTTTAGTCAGTTCTTTCCCTGAGTCTTGAGGCCAATGAGTGCAGTTGTGATGCTAATGGAAACCATCTTCTGCTTTTCCAGACGTGTCAGCATAAGCAAAATGACTTGATATTTTTATATTCTGCAAATGCACAACTCTACAAAGCTTCCAGACAACAAGTTATTGGCACAAGTTATAATTAGATCTGAGTAGTTAGTGTTCAGTTGTGCTATCTATTCTTAAAGGGATTTTTAAAATTAATTTAGATAAAACACAAATTAGGAAATGAAATGTTCTTTTCATTCTTTAATGGATTTCATCCTCTATTCTTACTCAGCCTGTATGGTACAATGTAGGAAAATAATATTAAGAATGTATTCAAACTAGACACATTTGGTCCGCTTTAAGTGAACCAGAATTAGACCCTGGTCCAGATCAGGAACCACTCTCTGAGCCATCTTGTAGGTCTTGGTTTGTTTCCAATCAGATTGAGCTCCGGTTTGCTCTGAGTTTCCTCAGTCGGAAAAGGCTCAGTGCTTGGAGTGGAGCAGCGGAACCAACAGCCCCTGTAGCCGGGCATTACAGGGTGTAAACAGAATAGCGGAGCATTGAAGAGAAACAGAAACTCATTAAAATTTGGTCGCATGAATGCAGACTTTTTAAAACAACTTTTAACTTTTGACTGTTTTCCCGACAATCTATGTGTCATAAACACACTGTACCCAAGTAGCAGTAAAAGTGTTACACCTTGACGTTGAGACAGACATTCAAAATTGGTCAGTGAAATACAAAGTTTGAATAAGTTTTACTGAAAGAAACAGACCTGCTTGTAATAGTTAATAGTTATCTGCATTGACACATAAAATTTATTTTTCAAAAATTCCTATCTATCTTTCTATCTATCTATCTATCTATCTATCTATCTATCTATGTGGGGGGCGGCCGTGGTGCAGCGGCGGGGGGGGGGGGGGGGTGTCAACCTCTGGTCCTTGGGCAGGACACTGAACCCCACATTGCCACTGGTGGAAGGTGCCAGTGTTTGGCAGCAAAGCCGCCATCATTGTGTGAATTTGTGTGTGAATGAGACTGCGACTGTAAAGTGCTTTGGGCCTTCAAGGAAGGTAGAAAATCACTTTACAAGTATTTAATATATAAATCACAGCACCAGAAGATGCATTCTAATAATTAGGTTTGTTTTATCAATTGTCAAACAGGGGATTACATTTACATTTTTTGGCCCAAACTCAACAAAAAACTGAAAGTGAGTTTAACGTTATCTTGAAAATGAAATCCATGGATCCTCAAGCTCTACTGCCCTGTTTATTATAAAGCCATCCATGCCCTACTTTTCCGTGTCAGCTGATTCTAAGATCTGATTGACTGACACTTGATCTAGAAAGAAGGGCAGGAATAGCTGGAAAGCAAATAGGGTGTTGAATAGATTGGTTGGATCGCCCTGCTAAAGTGTAAAGGTTAACAGAACCCGGTGGTGCCTGTTGCTCACTGGGCTGAGCAGCCTTTCTGGCTAACAGGTGTGATTAGAAATGGATGAGCTGTCAGAAAATAGCTGCTGGACCTCAAAGATAAGGTGATTAGCTGTGTGCCACGTGCAGAAGCCATTTGTTTGTCACCTGTAGCCAGATTGTTCTACGAAGACATGAGTAGTGCTTGGAGCAATATTTGACTTGTGGCGTGATATTCAATCAACATTGACTCTCTTCCATTTGGGTAACTGTGTTACATCACATTAGTTGACAAGGCAGGGGAAATTTATTTTCCAAGTATAAACTCTAATTGCATTACTCACTTATTTATGATTTTTTGTATTGATTCCAATTTTAGGATCAATAAAGTTGGCTACTTTTAAATTGAGCTGAAGGGATTTGAACTGAACATGTGTTTGGGTTCACAAAATGAATCAAATAAATATCCTGAAGTTCTTTGAGTTCCACGTCATGATGCAGCTACTTGAACAGCAACAGAAAAACAAAGATGTCGTTTTTTGTTGCTTCATTTCAACTTTTTTCATTTCACAGTTTCTGGGAAATGGTACACCAATCTCCACCCAACTTGCCCGAATTACTGTCATGCAGCAGCTGCTAATAGCCACTTAAGAACTGTAATTTTTGTAAGTTATGACTATTTCTGAAGAAAGCTGCACTGTGGGGGTTCAACCGTGAGTTTTTTTTTCCTTCTGGTGAGTCACATCTTAATGATGGCTGAAAGCTCGCCATGACTCTGAGCCTCTGTAGCAAAACAGGAGAATCCCAGAAACACAAACTGAAGATAAGATTCAAAAGAAGCTTTCAGCTTTCAGCTTCTTTTAATTTAGTTAGTGTGGTTTAAATGCACATTGAATTATCATCTTTCAGCTTAGCTCAAAAGTTCCTTAAAGACTGAATGGCAATGCAGCATTACAGTGTACAGTTTCTATAAAAAACATGCATCCATTTTTGTACAAAGCTGCTCACCCTTGAGCAAAAAGGCTCAAGTGTGCAACTCGAGAAACTGAAATTACTTTAACAGTTTCACAGTAAGACAAAACACTGTTCAGTATCAAGAGAATGTAAGAAAATGCAGCTAAAAAAGGCCTGAAGTATTTTTACTTTTGTTCAGATCAAACCAATAGCTTTTGTTATCAATTAACAGACAACTTTAACACTTTTATTTTTCATTTTTACTTTAAAGTCAGTGAAGGTGTGACTACACCTAACATGAAACAAGAAAAGTCAATCTATGCTTTCATTTATGCTGTTCTCACTGTGGTTAAATGTTGTCATGCTTGTTTTCTTTATGGCCCAAATAATACTGAAACAGCCAAATTGCCCAAAACCATGTGCACTTTCATTTGCAATGATATTTTTCTCAGACATCTTTTTGAATTGCAAGTAAATGCTTTTTTTCTTTAGGAAAAATAATCAGAAAGCTTTTAATTAGTATAGAAGTTTGTAACAAAAGTATATTTTATTACAGAAATGCCATATTTAACGCCACAAATTCTGATTGAAATGTCAGCAGTTGAAATATCTGTTCTCTCTCTGGTTTGTGGTTATATTTTATATTTTAAAAACATGTTTTATATCAAATTAAGACAACAAACAAGTTCAGAAACTTGGGTAGATATACTACACTCAGTGCTCTGAATATCACTGCCGTTTGATCTTCTTTAGTGAAAAGTAAAGAGTAATACTTGAACTCCATATTGACCCTAGTGTTGATTTTTCTCTCTTTGGACATGAATTCATTTTGATCAACATTTTATGGAGATAATTTGTGCTTGCCTTTGTCAAATTCAAGCAGGGGCCGTGGAGCACAAATGGGGGATTAGTAATGGCTCTGTTCCTTGATGGAGGTTTCAAATGAACGCACTTATGTCTACAAAGGAGGTTGTGGAAAACAAAAAGCTCACATTACACAGAAGTGGAGCAGATACTGTGATTATCCTCTCAAAAAGTCTCAAAAATTCATTTTTAGGCTTTTGACTAACTTTATGTTGTCAGATTTGTTTGTGATCATTTCACATGCACTGCAATGACTTTAAAAATATATGTATATTTTTCTCTACTACCAACCCCTGAAACACATTTTAATTCATTTTTCCTCTTGTTAAGTTTTAGTTGATGTTTTTAATAAAATTATCTTGTCATTTTACTGTTTTGGGGGCTTTTAGTTTTTGTGCCCTTAATTCAAAACTAAACTTGGAGATTGAAGCAGTTTTATTCAACAAGCTCAGAGAAGTCATCACATTCAGAGATCAACCCTTGTAATCCCCGACTTTACTTTGACTGGGATCCATTAAAGACAAAAAGTGATCCAGTCCACAACAATCGTCACATGAAATCTGTAGCAGCAGATTGTAGATACTCAGAATCAAACATGAGAAGGTTAGTTAGATACAAAACAAAAAAAAAACCTCATGGGTTTTAATTTAGAAGGGAAATGGCATCTTTCTCAGCCACACTCCCTGTTTAAAGAGAACACTTTTAGTTGTTGTAGGAGTAGATGGAGTGCATGTTTCTGGATCATTCTGAAGCTGCAGTCAAGGTGACCAGCTGAGTGATAGTCACGTGCACATGCTCTAGAGCAGGGGTGAGCAAACTTTTGACTGGTGAGCCACAAATAATTCTAAAATTTGGCAAAAGGGCCACAGCACGATCAGATCTGTGGAGTGTTTTGGTAAGCCACTTCATTAAAGAGGGAAATAACATGGAATCTGGATGAAAACGTGCTCTAATTTTTATTGAAAATTAATATATGTACTTTAAACAGAATCTTTTGACGTTTTTTTTTTTTAACTGTGGCTTTTATTTTCATTTTAGTGTCAATGGGTCGGTGTCCCTCAGGGAAAATCGAAATCTTAGAGAAATCTTGCCTTCATGTGGTGTTGGAATGATCAGAAAAATGATAGTCTGACTCAGAAAATGCACGAGCATCAGAAAAACAGCAACTCTTCCAACATCAAGTTAATACAAAATAACTTTCTACATCTAAATAAAGATCAATGTATTTGTAGTACACCATCTATGGGGAGACACAGGGATAATAAAACCTTATTAAGAATTATCCATATAATTCAATCTAATTTGGCAGGTCAGATTAAATTGTTTAATGGGCTGTTGTTTGCCCCAACCCTTTCCTAGAGGATATCTTAATGTGACCTAAATACCACAAATACAGGTGATTGCAGCGGGAAGAAGAAGCAAAAGATAAGACACCTGGCAAAGAGGAAAAACAAAAGGATGAAAAGAAAAAGAATCTACAATGATGCAAATGAAAACGAAGACGCTTACCAGCCAGGTAGCAAAAATAGAATGTGATGCAATGTAAGGTTTGATAAAACTAAAAGTTAAACTACTTAAAACAAAATGTGTGAAAAGTGACCAGAAGTCTGGGGCAGACCAAGCTTGGCTGTTTTTTTTAGCAACTCCAAATTGCTTGAAATTCACAGGTTTCTTAGAACTGAAGACAATGCAGGGTTAGCTGTTTTGCCTAAGGACACAGTGACCATCAAGTCTAGGATTTGAATCTGATCTGTGAAAACCTACTCAACCACGAAAGAAATGATATAAATCCCTGTACTGTGAGAAGGCATAAAAGCCTCCTCTGAAAAAAGCAATTCTCAAAACAAAGTTGAAAAAAAAGCTTGATGATTAATGTGGTGTAGTGAGAAGGTTATGCTCCTTGACATGTGATTGTCAGGGAACATCAAACAGAGTTCAAAGAACTACCTAAATCTGAAAGCTACTTAAAAAGAAACATAACTAAAATAACTGAATGCACATCTGCTGGTTAAAGACTCAGACTCGTGGCAGGTCATGACTGAGTGTCAAAGAGTTTCCTTGACAAAGATAAGAGTGTAAAGGTGTAAGAAAAAACTTGCATGGTGAGCAAAGCAGCACGATTGTACCTTCTGCCGTTACTAGGGGTTTTGGTGGCAAATGATACGAGAAATCTGTTCGAAGTGCTCTCAAGATGGCTTTGGTTCACTTGTATTTGTTGAGTCCTCCAGATAACATGTTGGCAGCTTTGCAGTGTCATTTATCACAAAGAGTGTACCTATTTTCTTCAGTATATTGGATGATGGAGCAGCCTGGGTACCAGCAAAACATTTAAGCCAAGTGGTCATGGAGATGCTGCTTGAAAACGGCATGGGTTTTTAATGGAAACCATCCAAATCAGAGTCCCAGGTATACCCCAGAAATGATGTGCAGCTTTAAATGTTGTTTTCAATAAAGTGAAACAAGAAAATACACATCAGGTCACAACAAAAACAGTAAACTTGAACAGCAACACAAAGTGTAAGTATGCAAACTTATGCATGCTTATTATCACAGCACTGCAGTATTAGTTTTTCAAAAAAAACTTTTGACATGGCTTCACCAGAAAAATGAGCCACACCACTTTCAAAAGTGTGCACACTAAGAAAGGCGGAACGAAGTGAAAACAGTTCTGTACAAAAGCGAGATTCCTTAGACATTAAAAAAACTTCACGAAATAGGATCTACGCTAAAGCATGTTAAACAGAATAAAAGAAACTCTTAAATACTAATAAACTCAATTCTTTAACTCTAAAACCTGTAAGATTTTAAATGCAAACGAGGCGGCAAGATTCATATTAATCAAACATCATGTTATGAAGCTAAGTCTCCTAATTGCTCTCTGTTCAGCAAAGCAATAGACCGAACTCCCACTGTCAACACCAAAGAAGGTTTTTTGTAAATACAGTTGTTTTTTTTATTGAGTTTTAATGGCTCCAACTGGTTTTTGAATGAGTTGTACCTGTGAAAGCATTGTAGCTTTTGTTCACTGCAGTCGTGGCCCACACTTAGAAGGAGGAGAGAAAAGGGATTACCTTAAGCCAGCAGTTCAAAACCATACCAAACGAAAGGAAAGCTCACTTAAAGCATGTTGCACAACCAGATCTGTCAGCGTGAACATAACTTTCTAAATGATTCTGTATAGTCACTAACCTGTTAGACTGGGCACAAAAAGACATTTACAGTAATGTATTTGTTTAGAAGCCACATACTGGATTTGGAAAACCGATCAGCACCGTGAACATTTGATCTTACAAAACGTATGACAAACAGAGTGATTTATTAGGTTGAGAAAATTGTGGCTGTGAGTATAAAACTGCATATTTCTTACTGTAAAAGGACAGAAACCTTTAAACAGATTAATAACAATGTAAAGCTGAAGATAAAAACAGTAATTTGGCATTTCCTGTTTACCATTGTCCTGCTACTGTTGTTGTGTCCTTTGTTTATACATTAAATGAATAAATCTTGGTAAAAAGTGAATTTGGTACAGGAGGTAATTTTTGTTTTTCATGTTCATTTACAGAACAGAAGCATTTGTTTTTTAAGTGTCACAACCTCACTGGAATTTACATTAAGTTAAATGCTTGAAATGTCAAACACATCATTAAAGCACAAGAACTCAAAAACTAGATTTACAATTAACACCATTCCCTTTCACTTCATTGATTTTGTTCATTTCATTTTGTTTATGTTAAACTTCCATATTTTTATGTTTGTTTGATTTGTTTTTGTTCAAAACAATACACCTTCTTTATTAGAACGCGGCTGGAGCTCCTCCAGAATGTGTGAAATGTGTCTTTTCCAGATTTTTTCCTTTCATTTTCACTCTAGCAACAAAATGTCTACTTTATTTAACTGCGGTGTTGTTTTATTTTGCTTATTGGTTAAAGGTCAGACCAACAACCTCTGACTATTATTAGCTTTATCAAACTAGAAAAGTTGATAAACCAGAGAAGATCTCTAAAGTTGAAAAAATAGCTTTTTATAAAAGTGCAAGACTTGTTTATCTTGTGTTTATATTTTAATTTCTTGCATTTGATGCTATTGTTATTATATTTTGGCTTTTCCACCTTGCATTTTAGCCTGTTGTTAGTTTCAGACAACAAAAAAATCCAGGTAATCTAAGGACTTTCTCAAAAAACGGTCTCTAATTATGTAATCTGGAACTGTAACAGAATAATAAAGTTAGCTATGAATACTTTAAGTAGTTTTTTTTTTTTTTTTTTTTTTTTGCAAATTATTAGTTAATTTACCAGTTTTTATCAACAGTTTTGATATTGGTAAGCTGATGAACATGCTACTAAAAGATTATATGTGCTCCTTTATTTTTTACTTTTTTTACAATTTTGATACATGTCAATCTGGTTTTGAAAGATTTATAACTTTTATTTATAATATTTGACGACTATAATTTTGTTATTGACCTAAACATAATTTATGAATGTTAAGAAGTTAAATATGTAAGTCATTAACCCTTAAAGTTTATATGAAGTCTATCTTTCCACTCTGCTGTTTGACTGCATTTCAAGCAGGTGTTTAGATTTATAAAACTCCTGAATGAGGACAATCCATCTTTCCTAATGATTTAGAAATACATTATTTAAATAATTTGGCTGTGTAGTTTGTCATCTGGTCCTGTCTGTCAATTTGATTTCCAGCATTGAGAGCATTGCTTATTTTCTGCTACACGAGTGCAGAAAAGCTAATTATTCTAAATAACCTAATGTATTTTTCAGTAAGTACTAAACGGCTTTTAGCGGACTCGTCTATTAAACGCATCTTTCTTGCCATGTTCTCTCTCTTCAGCCTTTCTACTTCATTTGGAGAAATGTTCCTTGTTCTGCAGCTCTAGTGCCATCTGGCACCAAGATGAACCCAGAGGAAAACAGCACGGCCTTACCACAGAAGATTTCCTCCATGTCATCCAGCAACAGCAGCTCTTCTTCTAAGCATGACAGCAGACAGGTAGTTTTCAGAATCTTTTCTTGGGTTTCGGAGCAGAAGCAGGTTTCAGTTTTCATTTTCAAACCTAGACACTAATATCTCCAACCAGAATCAAACAAACACCATTTGATATGTAACTTTAACCCAGTGTAACAAAAACAAATCAGAAATGTGTTCTGTGGTCCACTTGGTCTTTGGTATGTTCCACTGATTTTTTTCATGAAAAATGGCTCTGGGTTCTTATGGGTTAAACTGGTTTTTGCAACAGTTTTCTTAATTATTATTATTTTTACTTAATTATTTTTTGTGTAAACCAACCTTTTGCTGGTTTGTTTGTTCTGAACCTTTTTCTACATTTTATAGATTGTTGAATTTGATTGCATTAGGGTTTGCTGTTCCTTTTTTATTTTAAAGAGCTTAGAATTGCTGAAACAGCTCATGTTTATACTCTTTCCTTAATCATTTTTATAGAAAACGAAAAATCAGGTTTGAAAAAAATGTTCCTTTAACACCTTAAACAAAATAACTCTCCACTAATAAATACAAGTTTATTATTAGTCAGGGATGTGAAAATGCAATTTAAGATGCAACATTTTTTTTTATCTGGATTTATCTCTTGTTCTGATTCACAAAACATTGGATGCAATTGTATAAATCCTGCAGAATTTCAAAATTTATGATGAAAAAAAAACTGCTCACATGAGCACACTTCTGTTTGTAAAAGTCATCTCTAAAATACTGGGGAGTTGTGCAAAAAATACATGCAGAAAAGTGCAATTAGAGTATTCAGTGGTGAAAATGATCCCAGAATATGATATGAGACTGTGTTTTGTTTAAATATGGGATAAAAGCTAATGTAATGTAGGACTAAAGCTGTCAGTCCACTGTGAGGAGAGCCAAGCTCAGAGCAGTTATGTAGTCACACAACACATTTATCCAAAACTGCAATGGAATTCAGTCATTGAGGTGCTCATACTGTAAGTATAGTTAAGGAGACAGATGTTGAAATTGTATTTTTCAATCTTCTTCCACTTCTTTAGATTTTCCTTTTCTGTCTAGATTTTTCTACATTCTAAATTCTATTGCAGCATAGTTGCTTTGCTGCACTCCATCTTCATCACCATGGTTACTTCTGAGTGCACCTCTGGCAAAGTAATCATTCCTGGTTAATATAAAAAAATGAGTCACTATCAGTGCACCAGCACAGAATAGAAACCTTTGGTTAACGCACCAGTGTAAAAGGATGCTGCAGATATGTTTAATTGCCATCATGTAATAATCTGTTTGTAGTAACAGCTGCTGATGTTTCCATTCTCTTAAAACAATCAAGTGTGGGGAGGAGGGTAAAAATCTGCAGTTTTTGATCTTAAACTAGTAATACTTTTTACATTGAAAAAAAAATCTGATGTGTTTATTTCATTGATTTGTCGAAATATTACCAAAGTTAAAAAATTAACATATAATCCACATTTAAGATGCTTTTTTGAAATCTAAAGCAATTAGCTGTTGATTGCCCGTCACTACACTTGGGGCTGGAGCCATCAATCAGCATCCACTGTCTTGATACAAAAAGCATTGTTGTTTTCATGTGTGTCCATGTAAATGACAAATGTACTGTTATTTTAAAGGCACATTCAGTAGCTTTTTAAAAATTCAATTCAGTTAAATTAAATACCTCTTAATTTAGAATATGCACCATTGATTGCACAAATCTCTGGATTGATTTTTCTCTCTTTCTTGTGTTATACAAGACCAAAAAAACTTTTTAGTACGTCCTTTTTTTATGGAAAATCCATAGTAATTTTCTTATCTTGTAGTTATCTTATCTAGTACATAAAAAGATGATAAAATTAAAAGATAGCTTGCAGTTATCTATCTTATCTATTTATCTTTATCTAAGTTATCCTGGTTCCATTTAAATCACCAGTTTTATGAAAACTGTTTTTCTTAGCAATAAAAAAATAAGAAAAAAACAACTATTCAGTGCTTTAGAATTTATACTTAGCCCTGCATTTTTACTGAGAAAAAGGCAAATATTTTTAGTGAAAAGAAAGAAAATGTTTAGAATCAGTAATAAAATTCAGGTCTCTGCAGTTTGTATATAAAGCAAAAAAAAAAACAAAAAAACAGGGTACAGTCTCCTAGGGTTTGAAAGGAGAAAGTGCATCAGCTGTAATCAAAAGAGATTTTTTTTTCCTCTTAATAGTTCATTTGGTAAATGCCAGACCTATATTAAAGAGCCTGTTCATTTTTTGTATGACATTTATCCCCCTGAGCCAATGATTTTGATATGAGGCACCATTCAGCAGGAGGAGCAGCATACTGTGTAGGTCCAGAGCCTTGTGTGGACATTCACTTTCATTTCCAACATTCTCTTGGCAATATTTCACTGCTTTCTCTCAAAAATCTTTCTCAATCTTACCCTGGTAGTTTTTAATAAGAACTGCTGACTTTGTGCCAGAAGAAAAAGCCATGAGGAGTACTGGAATAAACAGAATCAACCATGAGCCTCGTCCTTGTCTTCCCCCCCATCCTGCTTTTTTTAGATGACCTCCACAGTGTGAAGTGATGCAGTTAGTTGAGCAAGAAACATAAAGAAACATGCTGAGACAACAAACTGGGAAGCACCTCAAAGCTCTTCCAGACCCAAAGTCTTTCAGGACAACTGGATGCAAACAGGAGAGGACATTTGAGACAAAGCACTGCTGGATCACTGTGATTTGTTTACATAAACAAGAGCCGGATTATATTTGACAGATTGGTTACAAAGAATCAAGAGATTATTGTCCTGTAACATGGAGATTAGCTTCTTTAACATTGAACTGATTTATGAAGTTTAAGTGGAAAATGAAAAAAATTTACCATCGCATGTGTTCACATCAAGTGTTTGCAGAGCTTTCCTTGAAATCTCACTAATGCAGAGCAAGCACCTGCTCGGATCAGCTCCTGATGAAAATGCATAATCTTTCTAAATCTTCTGAAAGGTTTGCACCAGAGGTTTTTAATCCCAGTTAGAAAATAATGATTTAGATTAGAGGGTGAGTTGAATCTATAAAGCAGACTATGAGGTGTAAATCCCTGAACTAGAGGTCTACTTTGAGCTGCAGTTAGGACCCTCTAATCTCTCAGCTTCCTTTGAATGAAACTTTTAGCAGAGATGAACTTGTTTACTCAAACTTTAAATTATTTATTGCTCCAGGTTAAAAACAGTATTTACTGGGAACTTGGTGTATTCTGCACTTTAGTCTATAGTACTGTATGTATTATGTATGTTTACTGCATGAGTGTTTTAGGTTTGCTTTGCACCTTTACACGATGTTATTGTAAAATGCCTCTTTTGTGGCAGATCAGCGCACACTGGAAAAAAATGTCTTCAAAACAAGATAAAAAATATTAAAACATTGTTTTCTCCTTAGAAGTTGTCTTGGTAAGATTTCTTAAAACTAATTCTGAAATCCTGCCCTTTGAAATTAGGTATTGAAGTTAATGATAAACACTCCTGTTTTGGCATTTTGCTATAGAAATTTAAAAATAAGTGTTAATTGTTGGAAAAGTTTTAGATCTTTAAAGTCCCACTCCCAGAATTTTTTGATCTATTGTAAAAGCATTTCCAGTGTTCTTTTTTAAATTAACTTTACATTTTTAGTCAAAATTTTAAAAAACCTGTGTCGTTTTCTAGGACATAGTTTCTGCAGAACAGCAAGAGTTCATCAGAAATTTGCCACTAATTTGTGGGTGGGACTGTTGGCATGGAAGTAAGTCTCAGCTGATATCAGCTGGTCTGGCTGACCTCGACTGCGGCGGCAGAGGAAAATGATATAAATGCTGATTGTCATGATAGGTTCAATGAAGCATCAATTCAGAGAGAAAGTTCACTTCTTACTGCTTGTTTTTGTCCAGAAGATCAAGCAAGAATTTTGTTTCAAAGAAGCCTGCACAATGATATATTACTATATATTACTACTTTTTAAGCCGTGTGTCAACTCCCAGCAGCCAATCAAAATAGAATATTCACCCGGACCATTTATTGTGCAGAAACACAATGTTTGCTTCTTATGGCTGTATTTCAACATCTTTGTTTTCTTGAATTAATACTGCAGACATTAAAGTCTTTACAGTTCTTTAGAGTTTGGCTTATCTTACTGTTGATGTGTTTCGTGCACGCAAATTACATTTCTGGGATATCTGAGTTAACACTTTACAAAATAAAACATTTCAGACAATAAAAAAGAAGGAAAAATGAAGGAAATGTTTTCTCTCTGGACTTTTTGTTTGTTCAAAAGCCGCATATTGCACATTAGTTTTTTTAATTGATTCACGGCAATAGTCACAACTGGCAGCTGTATTTTTTAATTTGCTCTTGGTTCATCATAATTTGAATTTAAAAACACAGTTATAATCTTAAATTTTGGTGTGTCTGTCCATCATTAGAAAAATGCTACAAGTAAACATCAAAAACACAATTTTCATTGAAGTGGGTCTTTAAAGTAGATTTATGTAAACACTTTACCCACTGATATAACTTATTTTGAGAGCTACAATAGCCTTTTTTTAGACCATTTTAAACCATAACATTTTTTGTAGACCATAATCTTAAAGATTAAAGATAGATATTTTAAGATGAATTTATCTTCAAAATTATATTTAAATGTATGTTTACTTTTAAACTTCTGTCATACTGTTGTTAATGCATTTGTATTGTCTTAATTGTCAAAAATGTGAGGATTCTGTGCTTGGATTTTGTGATGCTTTTGTCATGTTCTGTTTTCCCTGAGAGCTCTGGGTCAGACTCACTAGGTTTAGGTTAATCATCCACAACTGTTTTCATTTAGTTAATCTACCTCAGTGTATATAAGTGTCTGGTTTTCTGTTCATTATTGTCAGGTCATCTGCTGTGCTTTCCTACTGGTTTTTGGTCTCTAAGGTTTTGTCATGTTTCAGTTCATTCATAAAATATTTTAAATTTCTGTCACTAGCCTGGTCTCCTGCAACAACAAAAAAAGGTTTCCAATTTCCTTAGTAATATAAATGAAAAAAATATATAATATTTAACCAATAAAGCAAGTCTGTTTTAGAAATAAGACCATCACCGTTCAAAAATTTTAAATATTGTATTAAGTGAAAAAAAATGGTTTCTTTACAGATTTTGCTTGAAATACGACATTTTAAGATCAAATTAATCAACAAACCATTAAAGATTTATTGTCTGAAACAGGTTATAACTACATCTCCCTGAAAGTTGCTAGTTTTGCCTTAAATCAAGTGAGATTAGTGAGATTTTGTTTTTTGATGAAGTTTGATGAAATCCCAGATCTGTTTTCACTCTTCTGTCAAAGGTTTTGAAGAGGTTCATGAGTGTTTATCTGAGTGCTCATAAATCTTGTGCCTCTGCAGGACAGCTGGGAAATGGTGGAGGGCCTGTGTGGAGGCTTTGGCAACGCCCTGGAGCCCCAGAAACAGGAGGGCTACATTCTGAAGAAGAGGAAGTGGCCTATGAAAGGCTGGCACAAGGTATGATAAATCGCTTCCTTTAGACGTCATAACATTTTTTCTATTAACCTGTGACAGGCTCAATTCACCTCGACACTTTTCAGTTCGTTCATAAACCTGCTGACATGAAGCGTTTGGGTAATTGAATAAGCTGAGTGAGCGGGTGATTTCAGCTGCACAGCAGTCACACATGACCCTGTTCCAGTGCCTGTTTCCAGATGCTCTGAAAGCTTTCCTGCGATGATAATGCTGAGACTTCTAGGTATTCCACTCAGATGCATTAGCTGATGGCGTCTTTGTTACTGGAGCTGTATGCATTTAGCATTGACTTCCAGTCAGAGGTGTCTGCTTTCAACGGCCTGATTCTCTGCATGTATACTAAGAGCTTCAAGAATTACATTTAGAAATGGAGCGGAGGGAAAGCCTTGCATCAGAATAAAAGTAAAACTAATAAATGCAGAGAAGATGAGAGCCTGGGATGACAAACGTCTCTTGACCTGAACATTAATTACATACACTATCAAGAGATTGCCTCCGTCAGGATCACAGGCTCAACATACTTCAGGCTGGCTGTCAGGATTGCGGCACGTTTTTCTCGTTGCATCTCATTTACTCGCCGTCCTTCTCCCTCTTCACAGAGATACTTCTTTCTTGACAAGGGTACCCTCAAGTATGGCAAATGCAGATCTGATGTGAGTACAACACCAAAGCTTCTATTATCATCTTCCAAATAAATGAAACTAATAAAAATGTGTTTTTCTACAAGTCCTGTTTTCCTTTTATTATTGAGAAGTGACCAATCTAATGTTTGCTTTGCTTCAGGCGAGCAAAAAGTCACTTTGCCCTGACCAACACGACCTGTAAAAGGATTATTCTCTCATGTTAAAATTGGATTTTGCAGAATTTATAATATGTGGAATTTATTTACCTCTGCAACACTGCGTGATGCGTTCCAGATTGAGAAAGGAAAGCTACACGGTTGTATCGACGTTGGTTTCTCTGTCATGGCCATCAAGAAGAAAGCCAAGTGTATTGATCTGGACGCAGAGGAAAACATCTATCATCTGAAGGTAAACCACATGAGAACAGCATTCCTACAAGTGCAGAGGATATGAAAAATTAAAAAGACCAGTTGTTCCTTTTTTTTTTTTTACCCTGACTGAAGGACATACGACATTTTTATAAGTGACATGCTGTTCTTGTTTTTCCCCTCTCCTCCTCAAAGCACGTCCCTCAGTTGATTTCTGGTTGTGGGATCTCCTCTACAGGTGAAATCAGAGGAGCAGTTCGATGAGTGGGTTTCCAAGCTGCGTCACCATCGCCTGTATCGGCAAAATGTTTCCATGGATCCTAATGAGAAGTCCTGCTTCCCGCTCTACCAATCCCCTTACTCCCCAGCGTGGCTGATGCTGCTTTAATCAGAAGGGTACGCTCAACCCCAATCACACACAGCAATGCAGAATAAAAGAAATCACCTCTGAATTCTACTATGTTGTATTAAAAACTGAGCTCCCTTGATAGGAATGTTTGTAGAGAAGGCTAATTGTTGTGGGATTTACTTTTGAGACTGTTTGCTTCTGCAGCGCGTGTCTGTACGAAGGCCGTCCATGGTGCACCCTCCAGGATCCTTCCCTTTGGGCCCCACCAGTCAGGCCAAAGTCGTTGCCTGGCTCCAGTCCTCTGATGAAATGGACAAATGTTCCAAAGGTGAGACGACAGGAATACCCTCAAGTCTGCTCTAACAAAGCGTGCATATCTTCAGAAAACAGACATGGCATGTCTGCTGATGGTCAGGCATTTCCAAACAACTTGATTAAAAGCAGACAGTTGTGGAAACTCAGTTCAATCCTCGTATTTGTATGCTATTTTTTGCTTTGGATAAATATTATGCATTGAAAGTATATTTGGGTTGCAATGCAATAAGGAGTGATAAATTATCCTATCTTTATTGTGTAAAAAGAAGATGATATGTTATATTGTAAAACATCATGGTAGCAAGCTTGTCTGTGTTGGACTTATAGTTTTTTGTTTTTTAACAAAGAAAGTTATGTGAGCCACCCCACATTGAACAAAATGTTTCTGTTTTTGATGTTTGCTGTGTAAAAAATGGCTTGATTTGCTGCATCAGACATTCTGGCAGACAGAAGCTGGCATGAGCCTCTGAATCATATAATCCCAAATTTAAAACAAAAAGGTCTGGCTTTAGTTAATCATAAGCTAAAAAACAAACATATTTTGCACAAACACACACGAACAGACGTAAATATAAAACCAATTCTAAACTTAAATAAAGATGGCACGTTCTTATTGATGCTGTGACTTCAAAATCATTAATCCTGAAATATTAAAGAGTATTGAAAGCTGAAAGTGTCTTTGTGAGATGTTTCATGGTGGTCTTCTATACTACAAAGCAGGATTTTGCAGCTGAAAAAAGCAGGTAAATGTGCTCGGCTCGAATGGAAATCCAAATTAACTATTTGTGTTTGTATTTAATAAGTAAAGAAACAAGAAAGATGCCAGATTATGTGAGTTAGAAAGGAAGATGATAGTTAATCTAAACAACATTACTTTTTAATTAACAAGCCTAAAAATACTAATAAAAAAATTAAAGTATGATAGCATAATAAATAAGTTACATTTTCTTCCACCACAGCAGCTACATGGCAATATACCAACAACATCCTGCAGAATCTGGTTTCTTGTTAGAGCAGCTAAAAAATGGAGTTGGCACGTTTAAAATTTGTATTGATTCTCAAACAAAGACGGACAAATATTTTTGTTTCAGTCCAAAACAACAGTGTGGAGTTCTGCTTCCTCTAGCTTCTGACTGAAAATATACAATTTCAAAACTAAAACAAAAAAAAACATTTTTAAAATGCCACAAAATAGTTTATGCTTGTAAACAAAACAGAACCTCGTGTTGAATTCTACATCTAGGGGGAATCACTCATTTACTGTGTGGTGGCGATTGGAGAGGCTAACCTAAATGTTTTTAATTCTTGTTTAGATAATTTTTATGTATTGTTATTTTAATATTTACAGCACTTGGAAGGAAGGAAGGAAGGAAGGAAGGAAGGAAGGAAGGAAGGAAGGAAGGAAGGAAGGAATTAATTAGTTGTGTCTCTGTCACCCCAATCAAGTTTTAAATTCAACAGAAACCTCGGGTCATTACTGGTCTGTAACTGCAGAGCAGGATGAGAATAGCAACAAACAATCACAGTCTTACACATTGTAATTATCTAAATTTTCTCAAAAATTTGTGGTAAAAAGCTGATTTCTACTAGACTTTCCCTGATGAAGGTGTATCACCAAAGCAGCTTGAAAAAAAGTACTTTTATTTGACTGTAAATATCAACTTTTGGTACAAACTATTGCTAAATGTTTTTCAGTGGTTTTGCCTCCAATGTTGCAATTAAAAACAGTGAACAGACACTAACCCATTCCTTCAAAACTTAAAGCAGAAGCAATTTGAGCTGAAAGTATCCCTCTAAATTCTTGAAGCCAACATGAGCTTGGTGTCTGGTTCATTACTGACGTCACCAGTATGCACTTTTTGCTATCTGTGCAGATGAATCTCATTAAGTCTGTATTTAATGGTCAAACAAGATGGAGCGAGTTTTAATCCAGCAGCCATGTTTTTTGAGGGCTGACTTTATTTTCCCTCTGCTCTTCAGACCTATCTGTGTGTGAGTCCTACCTGCTGGAGCTGAACCACATGCTTAAGAGCATGGAGGTCCTTCACCGCACATACTCTGCTCCTTCAATCCAGACACTACAGGTCAGCAATGTTTCATTTGACCCTTTGCATAAAGTCCATGTCTATTTTAACTCTAATGCAACTCCCAGTTGTGGGATTTCTCAGAATTATATCCAGAAAAAGTTATTTGGTTTTTATTTAATCCACCATGTGATATAAAACTAACTTTTGTTTAGTATGCAGCATTTATCTCCTTTCTAATCATCTATAGCTTTCATTTTGTTTGAAAGAACTCCACACTTAACAGCCCTAAGAAAGAAAAGAGGATTCAGAGAAAATGGCGCGCTAGAATCTACAATAAAGATGTCAAAACAACTCTGCAGGTGGACAACGGGGTAATGCAACATGATCACATTTATTTCTTATCGCTATGACTTTCAGCTTCTGTTTCTTCTGATCTCATTGCAGGTACCTGGGAACATCTCTTCCAGCTCCACCCGCCTCCACGCCTCTAACCCCAACCTGTCCACAGCTGCACTCCTCAATGAAAAAGCTGACCCGGAACCCCTGGATTCACCATGTGATGTTGCAAAGCTGCAGGAAGACTTTTACAGTGTTGCTGCCAACTGTGAGTGAAAATGTTTGCCATATGTAACATTTTATTCAGCAGTATTAATAAAGGTGTCCAAGACTTCAAGTTAATGCAGTATTTGGCTTTCTGTTATCAAAGGTATTGCTGCTAAAACTACTTCCAACACCTGTGTCAAAATCTCCTTTAGAAGTATTCCCTTCTTTTTCTTTGTGAAAGTTGCACAGTTTCTTGTGTTTGATCAACTTTATTTTTTAGATTATCTCACCAAAGGTGCCTTTTTTCAATTCTACCTTGTCAGGTTTTTTTAAAACAGAAATTTTTCTGTGAAGCATCAGGAATGTAGCATCTGCTGTGTCTCTTTTGAATTGTTCAGTTCATTAAACACATTACAGAAGAGCGGACAAGCAAAATTCCACTAGACATACAGACATTTTTTAGCAACTTTGAAGAATATTGAGTGTCTGATAACTTGTGTTTTAAAAGGAAAGGATTGTTACTGAACAAATTCCCTGGAAGTAAGGGAATGTCCCCTGTGAATTCACAGAAGTGGTCAGGTTTTGATCTTTACCATTTCTTTTAGCAAAATAAAGTACTCAACTATGCGTTCTGAAAAAAGATATGATAATCAATTACCACAATTCTTTGCGGTCACAACGGTAAAAGCATAAAGGTGATCGATTGGTGGTTTACAATAACCATCAAAGCTGCGCTGACCTTCTTTTAGATTGCCTTCATGCTTTATGTTTTTTGACCCACCAGTTTTCCATAGACACACTTGGCAGCTGTTGTATTTTAATTGTTATAGTGAACTAATTGGGCTTGAAAAAAAATCAGACTTTGTTCGTTTTGCCCTATTTGTAGCCCGGAAATATATATATGTTCATATGCTTTGTATTATGCAGCTGTTGGGACACTTTTTTGAGTGAACGTCTTGTTCCCTTTTCTTTGACATGATGAAGTTTGCCAATAGGGACATAGAAAAACAGGACAGGAGTAACTTTCCAGGAAGAGTTGAGATGTTCCATAGTTTGATTAACAATTTCTGACAAAGACGTCGAAGTAAAAGTCTAATTGAAGTTGCTCAGCTGGCCTCCCAGCAAAAAAAACTGGAGGAAGTTTCTGTGTAGATGAAGATCTAGATTTTCTGTTAAGTGTGCTGCTGTCCCAAATAGTGCTGGTTCTAAGTAAGCAAGAACAGATATCGATGGATAGTTCAAGTTCTAGGAATAAAATGAACATTTACAAAATGTTTATATTTTTTGTGTTTACATGTTGATAAATAAATAAGTATAAACAAGTCCTTTAAATTCTGACTAACTGAAATAAGCAGTTAAAATTAAATTATGTCAATAAATTTTACTTTAAACACACTTGACTGTCATTTGTTAATTCAATTGGGCAGTTGAACAACATGTGGGAAAAGTAATGTTACTCGTGAAAAATAAAAAATTACTAATGTACACAGTGTAAATTTTTTTGTGCTTCATTGCTCTTAAATGAAACCAGGCTGGTTTGCAAACATTCTTTGTCTCTTGTTCTTTTGTTGCTTCAGTCCACGCCTCCATGAAGTCCATAATGAGTTCACTAACATCTGAAAGGGAGAGGTTAAGACAATGTCTGGATCATGAAACGTTTCTTCCCACCACGCCTCAAGTTGTCAATTTGAAGAACACACTCGCTGCGGTATGTGAAGCAACACGAAAAGGACTAAGCTTTCAGTCGGCAGGAACAGGTTAGGTACTCCACCTTCTCTTCAGCCGTCCTCTCAGATGCAGTGTCCTCCCACAGCTCTTGTCAGGCATAACCCACTGATGAGACATTTAGAAGGATCACACGCTCATCTGATGTCTGCCTACCTGAATCAGCAGCCGTGTGTCCACTGGTTGCTTCCTCCTACAGAGAGGCTTTTTCTGTTTTCCGTCTCTGCTAACACACGCTCATTGTCATGTCAGCTTGGAAATGTGTTGGCGTTAAAAGCAAAAGTTCTTTTTGACATCATAGTAAACTCTCACGCATTATGAAGTTAGTGTCCTTTTGTTAAAACACGTCTTTGTCTTTCAAAAACCCTTTTCCTCATAGTTTATCTGCTTCACACTAGTAACAGTTGCAGGAATGAGCATGTTTTTGTCCTAAGAGGAATCCACTATAACAGTTCTGATTGAATACAATTTTAGTTGGGTTTGTACTATAAGTAATGTCCATATTGGTTATATTTTTTTCAGGCTTTAGCCCAGAACTCAGAGCTGAGGGAGCGACTGAGCAAGATTCACTCCGAGTCCCACATCATAGAGCCCACACATATAAATCTGTCTGCCCCTGTGCAGGTGGGTGCAGGAAGTCGGCTTTGAGATGATGCTTACTATCTGTCATCATTTTCTTTCCACACCATCAGACCACGGAATGAATGAGCCAATGATTATTGCCCCTATACTCCACATTTATGAATGCGCCACTAAATATTTTTTTAAAAGATCCTCCTGCTTTTTAGATCAGATTCTGTAAAATGATTCACTCATCTGAAGATTTGTTAAACATTGTATAAAAATAAGTGCGTTTCCTGCTGAGGTGAACTTACTCATTAGACACAGCTGGGGAGTTACCTGAGTCTTCAAATTCACCAGGATCACCAAGAAGAAAAACCCACAAATTGTGTAGTTTTTATTAGTATCACATGAAATTACAACTCTTAAATTGGCAGAATGAAAAAAAGGACTATTTTGTATGCAATGCAATGCCACAGTTCAGCACTGAGGAAGCTGAGCTATTGTGGATTAAAAGAGAAAATGTAGTTAGGTAGAAACTAAAAAACATATTTTATGCTATTGGAATATGGCAAGCTTTTATTTTGTTTGATGCACCATAACGACAACAGGAGCAGCAGAACTCTCTAAACTATATGCATCAGTCAGCTTAAATACATAGAGCAAACTGACCATTCAGTATTAAGGAAGAAGTCTGCAGAATGACTATAATAACTGACTGATAATAATAAGAGACTGAAAATAATTGATGTAATAAAAGAATATAATATAATACTTGAAAACCGAGAAAGATAAACAACTAATTATATAAACCACGATACTTCCTCCACAATCAATGATTATTATTGACTTATATTGTAAAGTAATAAATGCTAGTATTAGGGGCGGAGCTAGAACATTTCAAATGGGGGGTCAGAAGACCTTGGAAGGGGGGCTAAAGAGAGCAGCAGAGTGGAAGGCAATGATGAAGGGAAAAAGGTAAACGAAAGGATAAAGGGGGAAAAAGCTGTCAGTCCTTGCAGTGTGTGGAGCTGAGGTGTTGCCCTTTGCTTTTTCTCACTTTGAGCTTTCTGGTTTCTTTCACACACAGGACTGCATGGTTAGCTCCCATACCCTTGTCCACCAAGCATCCAATGAGAGCAGAGCATCAGTTGCAGATTCGATATCAGAATTCTTTGACGCGCAGGAGGTCCTTCTATCTGCCAGTTCCTCTGAAAATGAGGTAGGTATCTTCACTGATCTCTGCTACAGTCAAAACCATCTTACAGGCGGACATTTTGCTGTTACGTCATTTTCTTATTTACAACAGAAAGTTTCTGGCAAAAATCACTCCAACATATGGAGAACATAAATGAATCTTAAGTATAATTTGTTCATAACTTGTCTGTCATCAAAGGTTTCCTCAGTTGGTGTCTTCCACTAAAATATTTTTATTTTTGAAGTATTTGTCATGCTTTTAAACAGTTAAAGGTTTTTTTAAGTTTACAAAAAACATACAACACTATATTTCCCATCATTCTAATGTCTTAAAGTCTTTGTGTTCATCCTGGATGTCACACCAAGTTGAGTGAAAATAAAGTGCAGCTCGAAATGGATTGCTTTGATCTAAAAATACAAGAAAGCCATGAGCTTTCAGATTTAACTTGTTCAGTTTTTACCGGCTTTTCTTTTGTGGCAGAAACTTGAAAGAAAAGCTCATTCATAGGGTATAAAAATAAATCTACTCCTGACTATTTAAACGTCTCTTTTTTTTCCTCTCAGATGTCAGAGGATGACTCATACATTAGTGATATTAGCGACACCATTTCCGTGGGTAATTTCAGTAATGATTTGGATACTGATAGATCAAACTCAGGTAAACTGAACGTGTTTCATCAGTAAGAAATGTTACTTCTGTTTCTTTTAAAGTTTATTTAAAGCCATTTGTCTTCTGCCAGGTTCAGTAGACGGGATGGTCCTTTGTCAGCGTCGATCCTGTCTATCTGCGTTCATGCCAAACGGCAGCTCCATCAGTGTGTGGAGCATCCTGAAGAACAACATAGGCAAAGATCTGTCCAAGGTGACCATGCCGGTGTCTCTGAACGAGCCGCTGAATATGCTGCAGAGACTCTGTGAGGAGCTGGAGTACAGCGAGCTTTTAGACAGGGCTGCCAACACACACGATCCCTATGAACGCATGGTGAGACACTAAATTACATTAGACATCTCATTCTTTGTTCAAAAGATCTCTGAGATGTAGCACTAAAGCACCCTTTCAGCTATGATATACTATTGCTCATGGTACTATTGCTAGAATGGATTGTTTATTCGAACATGAATACACACATTTTGCTGTGCAAAAATACCAAAAGCACTTCCACCTAAAGATACTTTAAGAGCTGCAGAGACAATGATATTGTGTTAAAAAACTCAGCTAACTTTACAGTTGCCAGCTGCTATTTTCCAAGTGTAATCTTTTTTTTAATAACTAATTTTAACACCATAATGCTGCTCTTAATGTGTTCTATCTAATGTGACATCAGTACAGCCATAACCCCTTTAATGTTAATGTTACACTGAGAAATGTCACTGAGTGATGTATGATTAGAAAATGTGGCAACAATCACCTGATTCTCCAAGGAGGAGAATCACATCCTACTGCAAAGGAAAAAGATAATTGATGCATGAGCACTGTGTGTAAAACAAAAGGTTGTGCGGGAGAGGAAAAATGACCTCAAAGATATTCTACGCAGAGAGTAAATGAAAAGCATAAAAAAGATCAAGGACAACAATATTCACAAATGATGCCTTGAGACTGTGCTTGACCTTCAATTAAAAGTTGGAGCAAAAATAAGGGACCTTCTGATGCATTTGTAACAAAAAGTATTCTGTCTGTTTGTTCTGTCATAAAGAAAAAGAAACAATTGTTATTTGGAACCAATGATCTGAGACAAACAAAAAAGCACACAAATATGATGAACTCTTCTCTTTCTGTAGATGTACGTAGCCACGTTTATCGTGTCAGGCTACGCATCCAGCTACCACAGAACTGGAGGGAAACCTTTCAATCCTGTTCTAGGGGAGACGTTTGAATGTAACCGGCCTGACAAAGGCTTTCGGTTTGTTTCAGAGCAGGTAAACGCAGTTTTTTACATTTTGTAGAGGCTGTCCAACCTGACTGATAACAATGAACTAAATTGTGCTCAAACAATAAAGGACAGAACCAGCATTTAAAAATCTATATAATATATCTTTTGTCTAATTGCAGGTCAGCCATCATCCTCCTATCTCAGCTTGCCATGCAGAGTCCAAAAACTTTGTTTTCTGGCAAGGTACTTATACATTTATATTAATAAACACTGTGAGAAAGTGTTGCTGTTGTTTTAAATTTGTACTTTTGCATTTGTAGATGTGAGATGTAAGAACAAATTCTGGGGAAAGTCATTTGAGATTGTTCCTGTGGGCACCACTCATGTAACTCTGCCAAGGTGCGTATTTTCAGCTGAGTTTGTCATCCTTGTGCAGCATGTCTGACCCAGAACTTTCCAACAACCAGCTGTCCCATTTCCACCTGCAGGAACAACTGCAGAGCTTTTATTGTGTATCATATTTTTCATATCACAGATTGTTTTGTTTGCAGCTAAAAAAAAAAGAACTGAGTTTACATTTTTTAATGTATAATTTCAATACACAAACTGTAAATAAAAGTTGTCATCTTTAATATTTACACACATACAGTTACATCTGGTTAACTGCAGCATCTAAGAACTGATCAAATATGAGTTTGATTCTGTTTCTGTCAGATTTGGGGACCATTATGAGTGGAACAAAGTGACTTCCTGCATCCATAACATCCTGAACGGGCAGCGCCGCATAGAGCACTACGGAGAAATATTCATCAAGAACTCCAACAGTGATGTTTGCCAGTGCAAAATCACTTTTATTAAGGTGAGGCCAAAAAGAAAAGGACATAAATGTGATTTTTTTTCCTACTTCTTATACCTCATTAAGTGCATAATTTGTCAGGTTTTTCTCGGTTTGAGTTTCTGTTATTTAAAGCTCAGAGGGAAATAAATATGTATCATGATAGATCCTGTTTCCCCTTCATTATCCTGCACGCCAGCAGGTGAAGCGAATAAAAAGCTTTTCACCTTCATACTAGCAAGTGTCTCTGTGTTTTTTCCTTTTGATGTATGGAAACTGCTGAGAGGAAGAGGTTAATTGCTTTACCTGCTAAAATATATCTCCCAAAGCTTTGCTGGTTAGCAAGTCAAGACACGCCAAGCCTCATTATGCACCATCATCTCTCATGGCTCCTCAGCGCACACTCCAGAGCAGAAACTGTTTATGCAACAGCAGCATCTGCTGACGGAAAGATGCCATTGTCGTCATTCCTAATGGTCAGTGATGGACTCTTGTTTTTTTGTTGTTGTTTTTTTTTAACAGAAAGGGTACTGGGGTTCAAGTGTGAATGAAATAGAGGGGGCTATCACAGATAACAAAGGAAAGGTCGTCCACCGAATCTTTGGAAAGTGGCATGAAGCTGTCTTCTGTGGAGACCCGCAATCAGCTAAATGCATCTGGAGAGCAAGTACTTAACCTTTATTTCCTCTACCATGTGTGTTAAAGTTGTTGGGTCTGATGCACTTGGTGCTGTTTCTCTTACAGACGCAATGCCAGTCAACCATGAAAAATACTATGGCTTCACAAAGTTTGCAATTGAGCTGAATGAGTTGGACCCGTCATTGAAACCGCTACTACCACCTACAGATACCCGACTGCGAGTGGACCAGAGGTAAGAAGTAAAATTAAGTCCTCTCTGTTTGTGTTTACGCTTTAATATAATGTTTTTTTTCTGGTGAAAAATAAACGACTTGTAATGTGCAAAGTATGATAAAAATGTTGGATTAAGCAGAAAAAACACCTTTTTTTAAAGTCTCAATTGTCTTCTTCATAATAAAAAAGCCAGATCTCTTTAAAGTAGAACAGAAATAGATCTTTTTTAAAGAAAAAAAAGGGAAATGCTTCAGATGCTCTCCAATTCACACAGCTATTTTTAGCTCACCTTTGAAAGGTTTACACATCTTCAAAGTTAGCATTTCTGCCCTGAGGCTGAACAGAGGAAAACGTGAGACTTTTTCATCAGGATAAAAACTTTTTCTGCTTTTCATCCACAGTCGGCTAGTTTTAAAAGTAATGAGTCACACACTGAAAAAAACGAATCTTAAGAAAGTAAAAAGACTCATGTTTCAAGAAAAATTTCTTATTTTTTGTCTTGCAAGAAAACAATCTTATCAAGAATGTTTTCAATGGCAAAAATATATCTTAGTGACTACAATGTATTTCCTAAAATAAGAATTCTTGGAAAGAATTGTTGCTTATTTGAAGAGACGTTTTAAAAATGTTAAGAATTTGCGACTTATTTCTAGGGGTCTATTTTTGCAGTGAACATTCAGTCAAAATGAATACTTAGCATAAGTGTTTAATGGTGAATATGTTTATGTCTTGTTGGCAGATTGCTTGAGGAGGGGAATATGGAGGCTGCAGAGGAACAGAAGCAGAGGATTGAACAGCTTCAAAGAGACCGACGGAAAGTCCTGGAGGAGAACAATCAATCGCACCAGCCTAAATTCTTCAGGTAGTATGAAAACACCAACTCAAAATGCAGAAAAGATTTAATGATTTACAAGTAAAGTGTACTTTACTTCATTATAGCAAATAATGCATTAAGATTATTTGTGTTAAACTTTAAGTTTTTAATGAAACATGAACTCATCAAAGAAGAATCTGTATCAAAGTTATTATTGATATACTGTTACCATTTGTAGACATCACAGATCTGCTTGTTCCACCAAACAAAACAGCAAAAATGGTCTCCATCTATAGAAACAAGCTTTCATGGTTATTTTTTAAATGGAACATTTTTAGAGTGCTTTGCTTTTAGCACAACGCTACATCTGACAGACTTTATGATTAAAAATGTTCTTTTTAATAACAAGAGGAGCATAAGAAATTACAGGGAGACTGCCAAATCATTATGATTCAAAAATCAAACAATTTGATGACAATTTTATATAAGAAATTATGTGAAGTGCTCCATCTCCAAAAAAAACAAAAAAGAAGGAAAACAATCTCCAATCTAAAACGCCAAGTAAGTATTTCAACTTACTGTAAAAGTCTCCTCTCCAAGAGTTTATAAATGCAGTGAACCTTGTAATGTATCTTTTGCATTGGAGACTTTTTAAACTTGACATTAAGTCTGTTGGTAAAAGAATGAGTCAGAATGTGCAAAATTTAAAGCAGATGGAAATGTTTTTTAAATAATCTTTTATATGAAAAACTAAGATAATCTGCCATTTAAAGCCGCAACTTTATCTTAAAATATTTTAGAAATTTACCCATTTATAAGAAACCTTGAAAATATCATAAATCATCAAGGATTTAAATTGTTTCTGCCTTTTTCTGTTTGCGTTTTCCCCACAGAAAGTCAAAGGATGACACGTGGGTGAGCAACGACACGTACTGGGAGCTAAGAAAGGACCCGGGATTTTCCCACATAGACTTTCCTACACTGTGGTGACCCCCTGAACTGCAAATAACATACCTCCAACCTCTACTGTATGTTCCAGTTCCAGGCTGATTTTGATGATTTCTGTAACCCCGTCTGCAGCAGTCAGCACTCAGCTTCTGCATTTCACTCAAAGTAATTGCCTTAAGAGATGTTTTGTGCCGAGTACACATCTATTCAAGTGCATTTGTTCTGATCCTCCTCAGTTTTAGAAATATTTGCCCTTTCTCCCACATTTTTGCTGTTTTACATAACTGCTTGAAAGACAAACCAATTTCATAGTTAATCTACACTAGTTTGAAATGTACTGAATTACTCTTCACGTAAGCTGTTGTCTATTCTTGAACATTTTCTACCTCGGAGACAAATTGGCCTTGTTATGTTACTTAATGAGTGTAATCATATTTATTCCGCATCGCCTGATGCCTTACTACCTTCACAGACATTATTTAATTTATTGTGTTGAACTGCATTAAAGTCTGTGTTTTGCGAGGATGGGCAGAAACAGTTAAAAAAAATCTGTACTCTCATTGTACTGAGCTTCTTCTTGCTTTTCACAGTGCTGTTTCTGCTATTTTGTTTGGACTGGGTGAATGGTGGTACAAATATATACAGAAGTAGCAAATATTAATTATAGAAAAACAAGCATCCATTTATTTGTGGCACCATGGGTACAATAGGATCTGGAACTGTCCAGAAAGAAGCTCCACGAGATCAAATAAAATCCTTTATTTAACTTTTTTGGTTGTTTGTCATACTTATTTCTTCTAACTGGTAAACTTTGGTGACTAATTCTGTAATATTCTCAGTAAAAGTAATCTTTTTTTATCTTAAGTCTGAGTAGATTTTACAATCCAATTTAGTCTAATTTAAATCAAATTATCTGTTTAATCGCAAAATAAAGTTATCTGAGGTTGTGTTTGCGTCACTGTAATATCTGGTAACTTTGTTTAGATTGTGTTTTTTTTACAAGTCGACAAAACGTATCATGCACTGATTTGGGTTAATATTGTTTTCTTTGCTTGCTTGTTTGTTTTTCTTCAAAGAAAATGTATAACAAAAATATGTTCATGTAACACTTTTTAAAAATCTAAGTGTCTACAAAAGCAAATAAGATGATATGATGTACCAATGGCAGAAAATCAAGGAAAGAGTGAAGTTTGATTTATAATTGTCATATTTTTTTAATAACTTCTAATTTAAGGTTTAAACAAGACTAGTGTACAACTTCAGTGAAGACATTGGAAGCCTAAGTTATGACTGGAGTATGTTAATCAAGTTTAGTTTCAAATGTTTCAGTGAAGAGTCTTTAATGTGGAGAGAAAATATGAGTTAGAAAAGTAGTGATTTTGGATATCTGGTCATTTTTTTTAATTATCCATACTTCAAATTGAATACCTTTATTGAGATTCAAAATTTTTTAAGTGACACTTCAAAAGTTAAATATCTCTGTTTCTACTTTGTACCACCTGGTGGCAATATTTAGATGAAAAAAACTGGATCGGCAAACGAAAGGATTAAAGCCAAGGTCTTAAAATAGTATCTATTTTGAACAATTTAGTCACTTTAGCAAGAATCAACTGTCTGTATTAAGGAAGGAAAGACACTTGATTCAATTTTACAGTGAAATGGTACAAAAACAGCACATTTTAATGTTATTAATTATGTTCTATCACCTTCTATCAGTAGGTCTAAAGAAACTTGAGTATGTATACATTCAATAAACTAATAAAAAACAGAAAATGATCAATTTAATACAAAGAAATGAAAGAAAAATCTTTAAAAAACAATAAAATTGCATCTGTTCTCTGTATTTTTTTTTTATTAGATCTTTTTCAACTATTATTTTATTTTTAACTGATGTGTTTTCATTCCCCGAATTATAATAATACTCTTTTACCATTTACCACAAATATAATAGGCAAATCATTGGCTTGTTTGAGCATGTTTGAATTCCAAAATTGTTTCAGGTTTTTTTCAACAAAGTTGTAAAGGTAAACAATAAGCATTTATCAAAACAAAGTATGAATAAATATGAGTTAATTAAATTTTAATAATTTAAATAATTTTATCAAGGAATTCATAAAATGTCATTTTGAAAAAAAGTGAAAAGGATTTTTGAAATACAAACAAAAAACACATTTGAATGCTTTATCTACATACAATTCAAAGAAAAATCTAATAAAAAGATGTAAATGAACGATAATTTGACTAGAATCGACCTGTCTGTAAAGAGGGGCGGGGCATCTGTGACTCCGCCTTCTGTGCGCAAAACACACAAGGCGGAAGTGCTATTACTACAGAATCAAAACACTCGAGAGCGCTTTGTCCGCGAGGAACAGCGGTGAGAGGTAAACCGAAAATAAAAATGCGGTCAAACTCATTTATATTTTTTCATTTGGTGACCACTTTCTTTATTATTATTTTATAATATATTTTCATAACCGGAAATTAGTTCGAAACTATTTAGCCTTGGTGTTAAAGTGAGGAGAGCTCAGCTCAGAATCACTTTGTTGAACTAACGGAAGTAGCAGAAGTTCAGTGTTAGCTAGCTTACTATAGTTTGTTACTGCAGTCTTTAGTGTAGCCTGGGACTGAACCACTTTCAAAAAGAGATATTTTAAAAAGCAAAACTTGCAGAATTCCACTGGAGGCAATGTCATTGCAAACAAAAAAATAGAAGGTTTTATGTGACTTCAGAGAAATTCATAATCAAACTGGTCATGTCCTGAAAAGCTCACTTTGAATATTACTTACTCCAAATATTTGCATTAACATTTACGGGGCTTAGAATATGAATAGAACGTATCATTGTGATCATCCGTAGGAAAAAAAAACCTTCTATGTCAACTTATATTGTTTGGGTGAAAAAAAATAGTAAAAATTGTAACATTAGAGTCAATTTGCACGCCTCACTACATATCAGCTGTGACTGGATTTTGTTTTTCCTTGAAACTGGACTTAAAGTTTGATCAGAAGTCACTTTTCTGCTCATCTGGGTAGTTTTTTTTTCCATCTTCTTGGCAACAAAACATCTCCTAAATGACTGTTTAAAGTCCAGCTTTCCTGAAAAACAGATAACGTGATGAGAATCTTCAGACCTGCAGAGCAGCTGGTTTTGAAGATTTATGATATTCTTTAAGCTACACATTTGCTGGGTGTCATGCCATTCATATGTAGATTTTTTTTTTAAACACCAGTGAGCTTAGATGTTTGGGAGAATTTCAAAATAGAATCGTGGCCAAGAACATCTGATATTGGAGATATATTTTTCTAAAACTGTCAAATTAAACTTTCTAGGTTGTTGGATGGCTTTCGGGTCTCATTATAAGTGAGCATAAAGTTAAATAACATTCACTAAACAGGAGCACTTTATTTTCCTTGGGCATTCACCTGCTGGCATTACCATAATGTTCAGTTAAAATGTGCACAGAGGACTGACAATTGCCTTGACCAGCTTGACTGTTTTAGATTATATTGAGTTCAGTGTGTTTTACAAAATAAATGGGATATTTCTGGGTCCTCCTTCCCTTAGAAAATGTTTGCCCTAGCAACCAAAAACTTTGTGGACGAAGTGGATAAAAAGGGCCTGTTAATCCCAGTTTCCAGTCGGAATCACGACATTCACCTCCTAACCGTGGTGGTGAAGCACAACAGGTTCTGGTTCTGGCAGAAGCCCAAGTACGTTCCAACTGATTTTGGTCTCAATGATTTGCTGGCAGGAGACAATCCAATAAAACCAGGTGTGCAGCAAATCGCTAAACCTCAACATTATTTTTGATTCAATAAAATAGAAAAGAAATCTAACCATTTCCTGATTTTGCAGATGTGACAGAGAAAGACTTCCTCAAATACAGCGGAACATTTTCTGACATGACTCAAGCAGCTGTCAATGCTGAGTTGACCACTGCCGGGAGCCGCAGCGTCACAGGAAAAGGATCATCCACACTGAAGTCTAGCTTTGGGGATTTAAAGAAAGAGGAGGTGGAGTTACAGAGTCTGCTGCACAACTTAAAAGACAGGTTCGTTTTGACCACTGCTAATTCAAAAACACTGGAGATCTCCAAACAGCACATATGATCTTTGTCCAACCATAAAGCTGGAGCATTAGGTGAATATTAACTCCACAAAGTTAATTTAAGTTTGTTTTGCTGAAAAAAACAATAATCTTAGAATCAGAAATGACTACAGAAGCTATAGAGACAAAAACAATTCCAGTTATTAGTCTGTAAAAATGTTTTTGTCATCCCTGTCATAGGGTTCTGGATATGTCCCATGTTCTGATCCGCCAGACCATGAAGAAACACAAAAATGTTTTTGGAATTGTGAAAGAGCGTATTCTCACCACTACATTGAGCTCAGTGGTGGAAGAAGAGGAGCGGAGCGGACAGTGTGCGGGGAACTTGAGCTTATTTGGCTCCCTGACCAAGAAGGTCTGTGACCTTCAGTGACCTATGCTTTACAGTCACAAATGACTCAAATCACTAAAATGTTTTATTTAAACTCAACTATTTTTTCAGAAATCAGAAGACATAGGTCTTTAAATGCTTCTGGTTTAATTTAGTTATTTGAAATATCATTTGTTAAGAACATAAGTTGTGTTAAGTTTGTTAGGTTTTTTTTCTGTCACTGTTTCTCCAGGTTTCACTAAAGGACAATGCAAGCTTGACCAAAGACAGTAATGTCACCATTGAAATTCCCATTTCTACCACATTAGCTTATGGTGTGTCAGAGCTGGTGGTCCACCAGGATGGGCATTTCGGTGAGTGTTTTTTACTCATCTACAGTTTTTAAGCTTACTCATTGAAAAACAAATGACATAAAGAGTGTATGATATCAGTATGTTGGAATTTGTCTTAAGATTTTTGAATCAAAATGGATACTTGTGCTTCTGGCAGATCTGTGTGTAACGTGTGACACAGACGGAGGATTTGAAATTGACTCTGTAGTTGGCTCAGAGTCATCTGAAAATGACCTCCGGCAAGGTGAGGAACTGTGTTATCAGACTCCATTACTCCTTTGGGAGAAAAAGGTAATAGAAAAAATACTTCATTTATATAAATTCACAAAGAGCAAGTAGAAGAGGGATTTTAGCTCTGTTCCGTATCTAACATGAACCTGACTTACAGTGTATTTTAAGGCAGAAACCATAAAACCCACACAGCCCCTTCCTGTTTATTTCTGTGAAGATTTGTATGGTTTACCTTTATTAAGACACACATAATTAACGCTTATCCTCAGGAAACTTTTTTTTAAAGCATGGGAGAGTCTTGATTTAAATAACAAAAAACAGATCCCATTCATGCACCAGTTTGGATATTAATTCCTGTGAAGTTGCATTTAAAGTCCACGTTGTATCTGTTAAACTTCAGTGCTGGAGTCTCTGGAGAATCATTTCAACCTGCTGTCAGCTCTCCCTGCGCCCAAGAGGTCAGTTCTTCTCCAGAAAATCACTGAAATCATGCAGAGCCCACTAGCCATCAGCACACTTCAGAATGCGGTAAGAGGGAAGATCAGACATTAACTATTGTGGTGATGTTAGCTCGTAAACCTGCATGTTACGACGTTACAGCTGGATCAGATGCATATGGATCAGAAGCCTGACTTGAGTGAATCCGGTTTGGTGGAGTCTCAACAAAAGAACATTGAAGCGGTTCTCGACCTGCTGGGGAAATGTGATGAAGCAGCCTCTGTCCTTTCCGCCTTCCATCTCATCGCCAGCGCTATGGACGGTGAGGAATGTTCTGAAGCTTGTTTTTGAGGTCTGAAAAGGAAATGTTTGAAGATCTTTCTTTGTCTGCCACTCAGAGATGCCCAGTGATTGTCTCAAATGCATTAACCTCAAAGTGCTGCAAACCCTGGAATTACTGGTCAGTGAAGACTGTTTGCCCTAAAATAAATACTACATAATTGGTTCCATAATAACCTTATTACACTTTATTTCATGTGCTGCAGGTGCAGTGTATGTCAGGAAGCAGGAAAACACCTTTGAGCAGTTTGGAGCTGGAGGCAGACGTCTATAAAGAGACCAAACATCTGTTTGAGTCCATGAACGTGTCCCTGAATAATGATGGTGATGTGCTGTGCACTAAGGTGAAGCCTCAGTCAGGAAACCTCCCCCTGATCCTTTGTATCACCATCAGAGGTCTAGCCTCCTTGGCCAGTGATGCAAAGTCAAACTGAGGGTCAATTACCTTCAATGTATATTTTATACCACTGACTGGCACTTATCAATTACTTATTTTATGTTCTGCAAGTTATATTTTGCATGTTTTAAATGTTAAAGTAATGGAATATTTCATACAATTTCAAAACATCTAAACCTGATGATCAGCATTCCTGCTGTACCAATGAAAACTTGAATAACTGTACAGATGTTTTTACATTTTGAGTTTTAGGAAAAATAATTTGCTTGAAATTAATTTTACTGTTTAAAAAAATCATTCTGACTGCATTCACTGAGATTTGTTTTAACAGACTTGTTTTCTTCGTTTCAGTGAGATAAAAAAATACTTTGTTAACCACATTTTTTTAATTCAGCTTTGAAATTCACTTAGAGAGAAAAAAAGAACACAAGCAAAAAATCTTTAGAAAACACAAGTATTTTTATATGACATTTGAAAATATTTCCTATGTGAAACCTTGTAAAATAAACGTGGATTTTTTTTAAAATTCAAACGGTTGGGTTTTAGTAATGTCACATCAAAAGGGATGGCTCACAGAGATGCAGTACCCTGTTCAAGAATCCTGTAGAAACGGTTTTGCACAAAAACACCAGATGATGCCCAACAGTCCATCGCTTCCACACCTCAAAGGTCTGACAACACCAGCATGGTTAAAAGGTTTGAGTAAAAAAAAAAAAAAGAAAAACTGGGTAAACATTACAATATTGCTTTTCTTTTTCCGAGTGCAACATTATACAGTGACAGGCCAAGTGTTTTATTCACTGAAACCGAGTGAAAGAACAGGAATAAAAGGTCCAAAAGTTTGACACTTCTCTGTTTTGTAATGACACGAGATGAAACACTGTAAACTGTTAACACTGAGGTATTATTCATTTTAGAAACCAAGCCCTCACTTTACAGAATAAATACATTTCTCACAAAGATGTAAAAAGAGTTAATTGGCAAAACCCCTTTTTTGTTTGTAATAAAACATCTTGACACAAAGGTCAGAGTTTCTTCAATCCCTTTGGAAAGAGAATATTATTTTTTAAAAACTGCCAATAAATAAGTACACTTCATGTGTGTCCAAAGTTGCATAGTGTGCTAGAGATACATCTGGCAATATAGATTAAGGTGACTGATGCAAATATATGTGACGGCTGATCACGCCAAACCGTGACTTCTGTCCCAGCGGGGGGGTGGGGTCAGAGCATCAAAAAACCCAGCTGACTGGAACCCACTGAGGCTCAATGAACAGTTGCTCTGCAGCATCCAGCAGATGCTCGAAGGCCCTGTCCAGATTGTTGTTGACGATGGTCAGGTCAAAGTAGTGGCTGTACGCGCGGCGGATCCTGGCACTTTCATCCACTGTCTTTTTTAAGTCGTTCTCCTGTTGGAGAAGCAACAAAACTTTAAAGCCCCACTCCGATCATCCATTTTGAAATTGTTCCCAGTAGTCTTTTGCATTATGGTTATGCCGTTTTTAGCCAATATTAAAAACCTGTGTCGTTTTCTAGGACATAAACTCCTAGAAATTCACCTCTGAGTTGTAGGCATCCACTTTTTTCACCTGCTGCTGATTTAATTTACAACAATCTAAATAAGAAATGCAGTTTAAGCTTTGTTTTTTTTATATACATGTCCTCCATCATCAGAAAAATGCCACAAGAACACATTAACACCATTTTCATCAGATTGAGTCTTAAAAAAAGCAACAATAGACTTGTTAACTGCGTTTACATGGACAAAAGTTATCGGAATAAAAGGCTGATCAGAATAAAAAGGCATCATGTAAACACGCCATTCAGAATACCTGATCAGAATCATTCATATCAACATTTTCTTCCGAGTGAGTTATACCAGTTGTTTCGATTGTGGTGCACGCAAGTGCAAATGCAAAGATTTGTCATAGGGTTCATGTACACAGTTCAATTCTAATCTGATCTTTGATCAGATAAAAGACTTTTTGTACATGTACAAACAGCTATTGTCATTCTTTGAGTTGTTTTACCGTGAGCAGTTTGGTAGTCAGGCCGGCATCAACGACCGCTTTGTGCATGTCTCTTAACGTGTCCAGTTCAGGAGCAGCAATGAACACCACGAAGGGCACAAACTCGGCCGTCTTCAACACTTTCAGGGCCTGGGCAGAAAACTGAGTCAGCAGCAGAGCTTTGGGAACAGGACGTCTTCACACGGCGACTGACTGACCTGAGGGTTCACGTCCAGGATGCACGTGCGGCCAGCAGCCACCACCTCATGGATGGAGTCGATCTTTGTACCGTAGAGGTTGCCATCGTACTCGCCGTGCTCCAGGTATCGGCTCTCCTTGATGTCTTTCTCCATCTCTTCGCGCGTCACGAAACAGTAGTTCTGCCCGTCTTTCTCCTCTTCTCTGGGACGCCGTGATGTAACTGAAGGAGTACAAACAAATCAGACGACAAAAGCAGGCGACTCTGCCCGTGTCTACTTCCCACACTTACATGGCACAGTGGTTCCGTATCGCAGAGGGTTCATCACAATAAGTCTGTTCTTCAAGCTCCGCCTTCCAACTCCCTGGGCTCCAATCAGAACCAGCGTTTTTCTCTGGAAAGGGGGCATCCTGGCAACTTCCTCATAGATCTGCAGCTCATAACGATCAAACTCTGCTCAAAGCAATGCAAAAACAGAATGAGAACTGCACCTGAGGATCTCAAAGCAACACTTGGAGTAGCACAAGTCAGAAAACTGGTCCAAACCTGCATTCCTAGACGTGATGTACATCATTTTCTTCTTCTTTTTCTTGGAAGTTAGACTCCCACAGAGCATCCCTGACAAGGAAATGTAACCCAGTGGGAAAACAAATGATGTGCTTTACGCTCATTCAAACCCACCAGAACGGACGGTACAACAACAAAACAGGGTCGGACCTGCGCCTTTAGTGTCCCAGTCTCTTCTCACAAAAGCTTTCCTCTTCTCCTCCAGAAACTGACTGGGTATGAGGCCAGCAGCTCCTCCAACAACTTTACGTGCCTTTCCAGGAATTAGATTAAATAAAAAATCCATAAAAACACCTTGCAGTACAGTACAGTGAGTTTTTTTACTCACCTGCCACCAGTTGGGGTCCTCTTTGTTGACCACATGAAGAATTTCTCCTTTAGTAAAGGGAAGGCCCGCCTCTTTACAGGGAATTAGGTTGTCCGTGGCTGGATTATAGTTGAAGAAAGGCTTCAGAAAAACCTGCATTACAGGAATTTCATAGTTTTGGGCAAATTAGATTACAAACAAGAAAAGGAGACTAGATATATAATCTAAGAAAACAACCAAAACGCCTTCTACTACACATGTAAATGTAAAAGAAATATTGTACACAAAAGTGCAGGAAACATTTCAAACAAGTTAAAAACTAATTTTAGATTTTCTGAGGATAACAAACAAAAATAATTTTTCAAAGATGAATTCTATTTTATTAAAAAAGTCAAAGCACATTTTCTACGTCAACACTAGAGTAGCATTAATAAGTTAGTGCCCTCCTGCAGGGAGTGTTTACTACACAGGATGTAACAGACTGAGGCATCTCGCCCACGACACAGATCTGGTGTCAAAGCCTGTGATTGTGCCAAGCGAGCGCGGATGTGTGATGTAATATTAAAGTCCTACAGGCGAACGTACATCAAACATGACATCTGCTTTGCAGAAAATACCAAAGATGGCAGCAGAGTCAGTGATCGGGGAGCTCTGTAACGTGAGTAAGACAACTAGGACTTCAGACTAAACACAATTCTGTTATGAATGTATTTTTAGTGAAAGACCCACTCAGATGAAAATTATGTTTTGGGAGTTTTTGCCATGCTCTTGTGGCATTCCACTGATGATGGAGGACAAAGAAAAAAATTTAGCTCAACATTGCATTTTTGGGTCAAACAGATGTTTGACGAATAATAGCGGCAGGCTTACTCTGCGCCAACAGTCCTGCCCACAACTCAGAGGTGAATTTCTAATGAACTCCTGCCACTCTGCAGAAACTATGATCCAGAAAATGACATTTAGTATTATTATTATTATTAATTATTTTGCCTTAAAACAGCATTGGGACAAAAAAAAATCTATTTTTACATCAATACTTAAACCAAACAAAAGTAAATCGCTTCATAATGAATTTGTTTTTTTATACAATATTTAGAATAAAATAACATAAAATAATTCATAGATTTGAAGAATTAAAAGTGAATTTTTAAACCTTAGTTTTCACAATAAAAAGATATAATGTTCCCTCGCTATAATGTGGATCACCTTTCACCATCTCGCTGCTTCGCAGATTTTCTTTTAGTGTAATAATTTTCTAATAATAATTAATACGTTTTTTTTAAGTTTATGGTTTTCTGCATCCTGATTGGGTGTAGACCACTGTCACTTCATTTCCTCCATGCAGTGTCTCCTGCACGATACACATTTCAGGCTTTATTCTATATAACTATCGATTTCACTATGAAAGGTCTGAACTTTAAGAGTTAAAAGAAATGTATGTTTTGGTGTTTTTAAACATGTTATTCTGACATTTTCTGAAGATAAAGGACATTAATGAAGACATTAAACCTAAAATTGCATTTCTGAGCATTTCTTTTTTCAAATGGTTAAGAATCAGGAGCAGAAAATATCCTCCGCTCCATTTTAACCTCTCCACTTGCAGATAAATAGATCCATTCATGTCTTCCTTTTCCTAGTCTTAAAAAAAAGAGAAAAGTGTTAAAATATTCAAGTCTGATTCCAAAAATCTTTTGATTGTTTTTCTTGGTCTTCCCAGTGGTCTTATAATTTTGATTTTTGTGTTTTTATCCAAAATCAATAAACCTGTGTCATTTTCTACGACAGTTCCTGTAGAGTGGCAGCAGTTCATCAGAAACTCAACTGAGCTGTGGGCAGAACTTCTGGTGTGGAGTAAGCCTTCCTTTATTTTCCATCATCACTTTTTTTTCAGCTTCTAATTCACAACAATATGAATAAAGAAACATTACAGCTCTTTTTTAGAACATAGCCCTAAAATAGGAAGAAAATGCTCCATTTAGAAATGAATTAACATTTTAGCTTGAAGCTGTATTAACGTTATTAAATATTGTTTAGTTTATGTTTAAACATGAACAAAAATGCTGGTTTGAAACTTTGAGAGATAAAAAAAAATCATAATGGCTCACCACACCTAGACAGCAAAAAAAACAGACAGTAAAGCCATGTAAAGGTAGGATACAGATTAGGATCCAAAGCCACTCAGCACAGAGGTTAAAGTGTGACATAATTCTCGCAGTACTCCCGTGTCAGCTGCTGGGCATGGCTGTTACAGTACGGACAGGAGAGAGAAGGCTAAAGTGAACAAAGTGCTGTATGTCCTAGTTAGCGTGTGAAGTGGTATTAATAGATCCTCGTGGATTCAGTTTACAAAAGCCTGGCATTCTGTCAGTAGCCGGGGTCAAGCGGCTCTCACCCAATCCACAACAGATTCACAATGAATTATGTTGGATTACAGCAAATCCCAATGAACTTGCAACCTTGACTCACATCAAAATGATTAATTTTGTGGGAAGAAAAGCCAACCTTTCCTCACCTGTGGTGGTGCTGGCGTGTCTTTGTAGCTGGGCAGGACTTTTAGTGTGATGCTCCCGCTGCAGTCTCGCAGAAGCTTCTGGAGTTCCTGAGGATTGCTGCCAACCTCTCGACCGTTGAGCTCGCAGATGATGTCCCCCGTATGCAGCATTCCCTGCCTGTCGATCGAGCTGCCATGCATGATTCGTGCAATAACCATCTCTCCTCGCACGACACGGAACGTGACCCCTGGAAAAGTAGCAGTCAGTCAGCGACCTACATCCTCAGTTCATAAATATCAGAGGGGGATATTTAGTGTTTGGCTTCTCAGACAGAACCTGCATTTGTTCAATGGGTGTTTAAAAAATCAAGTGAATAAAACAGTGTCATAATAAAGAGGTTTAAAGGTTTTCCCTGCAGGGAACGATAAAAGGAAATGCCTGCTGAACTTACCAGCGGTTCCCCAGCTTTTTTCTGGATACCGATCACTCTGACAGCGTCTGCTGGCATAAAAGAACTGGGCAATATACAGTTGCTGTTAGCTGAATTATGGGGCGTTTCGTAGCACTTAGCAGCCACTTTGTCATGAGCTTCCATCAAAGACTGAGAAAGAAAAGAGAGAATAAAATCAGGTTTGTTTTTTTCTTCTGAACACATAACTAAGGTCATTTCATTGATTAAAGCAATGATCAATGACTGAAATCTCTTTTCTTTTAACCTGAACAGTCAATATCGGTTGGGACATACTAAAAACAACCATCTTAGCCTTCTATCAAACAGAATAAAATAACTTACAAGCCACCTATACCCCTGTAACTGAGAGGTGTAAGGAGGCATCGTACCTTAAAATGAGGCTCCTGAAGGATTCTGGCGAGCTCGGCAGCAGCAATGTCTTTTTCTGGCATGTTCCCGATGGAGTCCAGGATCTCTGAGACCAGCTGAACATTATCGTCACCCACGGCTTGTAACTTGACTTCCTCGAGACGCTCGTGAGCCTAAAGCCAAACACCAAAACAGGGCTGGAGGTGTGAGTGCATGACAAAGAACCAGTCTGGAGTTTAAAAAACAAAAAAGCAGAAAAACAATCTAGGCAAAAAAATAGACATAAAAAATTTTACACTGAAGCATAGTTTGTATGTACCTAATCATAGAACAAATGACACATTTACCCAAAGATATGTTGAATTTCCAGTTGCTGGTAGCATGTGAGAACAAAACTAGACATTATACCTAACATTGCATGTCTAACATGCCATCTGATATGTGATGCGAAACTAGCTTTATGTGAAGACACACTTTGCAAACTAATGATTGCTACCACATTGTAAAATGCCAGCTTCACTACCTGGTTGGCTTAAACTGGTGAAGCACCTGTTGTACAACAGAGCTAAAGTAGTCTCATGTAAGCAAGAAAGCTAGTTAAGGAGATTATGGTTCTAAATGCATTTCAAGAATTCACAGAAGGGGTGTCATGTCCTCTGTGGACACTGTACCTTTGCCAGGGAGTTGACAATGGGGCTCTCCATGACCCCTCTGAGGAAGATCAGGTCAATGTCTTTGGTTCCGGTGCCTGTTGGCAGCTCTTTCAGGTTGTCCAGTACCTGCTGCATAGCTGAAGGATAAAAACATTTTTAGACAACTGCACAACAAACTCAAAGTTAGAGAAAACCTGTTAATGCAGAAAAATAAAGAGTAGATGGAAATGAAAATTACTGGGTTGCAGGAAGGATCCATTATTTGATTTTATTTTTTTAATGGCAACTAAAATCAAAGTTAGCACCGAACAATGTTACTGCTTCTGCGCCAGAGAGAGCCTGTCAAAGTTTGTTGAGGGCTTACCTGAGCCAGACTTTGCATTGGCCACAGTCATGTTTTACTATCCCTCGGCTCAGGATGGGGAAACTCTATAAACAAAGTCAAAAGCCAACCACCGGCCTCTTATAGTAACCAGAGCAACTGGAGAACCGGAGAATGGATAAGTGAATATAGTGTGTGATCCTCACACCTAGCATGGTATGAACCAGCTTTCTAAGTGCTTCTGTGTTTGGTATATACAGGGAAAAAAGCCAGGGACAAATTTGTACAGAACACATGTTTTATGCATAAACACAAAAATGGCAAAGAAGATAGGCAAATAACGACCCATGAGTCCTGTTCTTTGGGGTAAAGGTTTGACTGTTATCATTTTCTGTGCAAACATGTTCTGTTTGCAATCAAAACCAGCTCCACTAGAGCTGTAAGAAGTTCAATAAAGCATAACCACATAAACTCAGGCACTCCACCAAATGAACATCATGAATAACAAACTGTGTAGCATCTATTACATGTTAAACATTGGGAGATTATGTCAGATTAAGCCATAAGTATATTAAAAAAAACAAAGTGGGGGAAAAAACTCACCAGAAAACAGGTTAAATCCTCACAGCAGCATGTCAGCACTGAGCTAGATTGTTTTATGGAAAACAACCATCGGACCTAAACAGACAAAAAGGGGGGACAAAGAGTATGAAATAAGGTTGATGTTGATTAAGAAAATAAGCATCTTTTATTGATTTAGCCTCTCAATTTAATATTGTAAATATAATACATTATTAAGGATAATTTCACTGACGTCTAAATTAATAATTTTTTAAATATCAAAAAATGAACAATATACCTAACCCATTTGATGAAAGACTAACAAAATGATTGAGCAAAAATAATTATGTAAACAGAAAGCATTGTTTTATTCCTATCAATACACACAATTTTCAGCATTTTACTGTGATTCTTCAAGATGGTGGTATCGTATTATTACAATGGCTATATAAATAAATAAATATCAACTATTTATTATGTGTATGTGTATATATATATATATATATATATATATATATATATATATATATATATATATATATATATATATATATATAAAGTGCATCCGGAAAGTATTCACAGCGCTTCACTTCTTCCACATTTTCCCATGTCACAGCCTTATTTCAAAATGGATTAAATCAGTTTTCTTCTTGAAAAATTATTTGAAATATGAATACGTATATTTATATTTATGAATACGTTTCTTATTGACAGTTTCCTCGCCCCATACACCACACTCTTCTCAGTGAATTCCAGGGTGGTCTTATGAAAAGTTTTGACCTTCACACAAGTCTAACCAAGAAATTTCACACTATGTTGTATTCAACAGTCAGCTGCAAGTGGTTTGATACATGGTCAGAACGTTAAAGCCTTTCCCAAAAGAGCTGAAGCTCTTATATCAGCAAAGAGTAGGATGGCATCATGTTAAAGCTTACAGATTATTGAAGTCCCACTCCAATCATCTTTTGATCCATTGTAAAAGCGTTCCCACTGGTCTTTTAATCATGATCTTACCGTTTTTTAGCAAAAATGACAAAAAAAACGGCATGGTTTTCTAGAACATACAGCCCCTCACAACCCCAACCAGGTATTACCAGTGCATCAAAAATGGAGAGCAATATAGCTTGCCGTTGCAGGTCCTGCATCACAGCTACAAGCTGTGAAACGGCAATTTTGCGTCTGCTCCTGATTCACAAAAATTTGAATAATGAAATACTCAGAAATGCAATTTTAAGCTTAACATTGTGTTAAAAATACTATTTTTATTTAAGTGGATTTTTAAAAGTGTCACTCAAGTTTAGATGTTTGCAGAGCCAAATAAGTAAATACTTTTGCCAGTGTAATGTACACACAAAAGCTTGTTTAAAGCAAACCTCTGGAGTTGTTTGACACATAGTTACATTGTAATTCATCTACATTATTTAAAAAACAACATATGGTTGCAGAGTTCAGTAAATAATACCTCTATTTATTATATAACATTTTTCTCTTAAAATACAAATATATTTGAACAAATGAGATGGCAGTTTTCCCATGGAGGACAATTTGACTAAAGGACTGAGAACTGCCGAGTGTGCAAAAATGTATAAACTTTCATCGAAACTCTTTTAGAAAAACATCTTTACTGAATGATCAAATGTAATAGATCTGTAATCGAAATGGTTTGTTTTGGGAAGTATCGTGCACGTTCATAGATCACATACCACCTTTCAGGACGCAAAAAATGATCTGACATTTGTAGACACACCCTGGTTAATTTTAAACTGGAGTTACACCCACGAAGTGTAATAGAGAAGTAAACTAACTTTGAAAAAAGAGGCAGGTGAAATAGTCCTGTCAGTATAAACGAGCTGTGATTTTATCAGGCTCATGATACACGTGTGCATCCGCTAAGCCGCCACTCAGAGCCAATAACTACCTTAAACGTTCATTTTATGTTCTGTATATAATTTACGAGAAGGATTAGAGTCATGTTCATTCAAACTGTGTAGTGTCATGTTTGATTTAACATGCTTCTGCATTTGTTCGGCTCGTAGATCCTTCTAGGACGATGTAGCAATGCTAATTATTGGTAGCAACGAATCGTTTGCGCTGTAAAACAGCTTTGATTCTTAATATAATTGTATTGCTTTTATTGTTGTAATTTTAAAAAGTTGCTATTTTGAACATAATATCAATGACAGCTGGTTTGTCCGCATCGCAGCGGCTTCCAGAGCGAGTTAAAGTTAGCTAACTATTGAGGGGGGGAGCTAGCTAGTTATGTAGCTACCATGCTGTGCGGTTAGTGAAAGTGCTGTTAATTTTCACGTAAAACAAAACACATTTATGTGTTACTTACTGTTTATATGGAGCGTCCAGTTATTCCGTCATGGTCCTTGTTCATAAAAGCTTCACAAATCGCTGATATTTATTGTGTGTTTTTAGTAAAAGCCTTCCCAGCGTGCTTCCGTTCCCGTCTCTGTGCTCAGTCAAACAGGACTGGTGTCATCCAGTACCCGCCGGTGTTCCGTGTGTCTCTTTACACAACAGTTGGGGCCGATTTCACGGCATCGATACCAAATCTTTAATCTGGACTATATATAGATATATAAATGGAATATATATAACAGTATAATTTTTATATAGTATATAGATATGTAAATATATATCACATAAATATATATTTTTAAAAATCCTTTTATTGTTCTAGAAAAAAGGTATTTTTTTAATTTTTAAAACTTTATTTTACTAAATTGTTTTCAAAATAAAATAATCCCAGAATTACAGTGGATTTATTTTGTTTGAATCAATAAAACAGCCTTTAACTTTTGAAATATATTAATAAAATATATATTTTATTTTGAAATATAGTAATGTAAGTTTACCTTTTCCTTTTTTTTTTTTTTTTTTTTTTTTGGGGCCCTATAAAGAAAAATCCAAGTATACTAACTGGTGTGCACAAGAAACCAGTATTTCTTTTTATTTTCCCTTATGTGTTCCTTTAGGGGCTCCACCAAACTGCAATGTGGCAGCATTTCTACATGAAAAGAAAACATACGTTTAAACTCGATTTTCATTTTGCATTGCAAATATTGTTTAAAAACTACTGCAATAACTATGCAGAAATGTAATTAGATTTAAACCCACTATGTGCTGGTTATTATTAAGATGCAGTGGCATTGAAAAAGCAGTGCATTTGAAAACAAAAGGGTTGCATGAGTTGCTGCAGATGAGTTCAGGTCACTTGAAAGGATTAATGGATTAATCTGATTTCTGCCAGCCAGCAACAGAAACTCACAATTTATCGTGTTGAGCTGTTATGTGGTACACAGCTGATTTTTTTTACTTTTATTTTTATTAAGAATAAGTACAAGAAAGATCCCAACAATAAAACTTAATTGTGGTTCATCAGTGGGTTGAGATGATATCTCACCAATAGAGGGAGCTGTTGAGTTAATTGTTTGCACTCAAAATGGCTTGAAGCTCCATTTAGAGCAGATAAATGTTTCTACTTTTACATTTTATGCCACCTGCTAGCCTTTATACATTTATTTTTAATTCGTATTAAACAAACAGCTACAATGTTCAAGAAATTTTATAAAGATCAAGACAACGCAAACAACAGTGAGCAACAAATTGCAAAAAAGTGATAGCACATGCAGCAAGAGTCTCTTCAATCTTTATTCCATGCAAACATACAAGGTAATCTCACAACACTATTGGACATGAGAGTATTTTTATAATCAGCCTGATGCCTCAGCTCCATCACCACACAGGCAGCCCCTCATACCTGAGTAGACATATAAAATACAAAAAAAGGAAAGTCAAATCATTTCAGTGATTTATCATGCTTTGCCGTTTCAAAGAAACTGTTTTAACAAAATGGTTTACACCACACATTTGTGCATACTTTCTCATTAAGGGTGTAAGAATTCATCAACTTAATCAATGAATCAATATGTACTACTAGCATCAAAAAAGATCAATCATGTCTGATCAAAACAACCTTTAAAATATTGTATAAAAATAAAACAAATCGATTATAGTCAACATAGGAAAATACCATTTGGTTTGTGACACTGTAGGTTTATTTTACTATTATAGGACCAAATTTGATGTTAACTCTTGTTTACTTGTTTGTTTGTACACATATTTAATTTACACTTGATTATCTTGCAAGAAATACAAGGAATCAGGAAAACTTCACCTACACTGTTCAGTACCAGGTATTTATCTCTGAGTCACACTGGTTGAAGTTTTGGCTAAAGATCTCCTGGATCGGTTTTAGGTCAGTGAATCAGATCATCCCAAATGATTTGACAAAACTGACTATGAATCCTATTAGCAATCACACATTATAATATTAATTGAATTATTGTTAAAATGAATCATTACACCACAATTTCTTATACTTGTCCCTTCATATGAAAATTATTTACCTGATATAGTTGGATCCCGGGACGCTCTCGGTACTTTCCCTCACTAGCAAATCTGAAAACACAGTGTCTGGGTTGTCTCTCTTGCCATACCTGTGCATAAACACCAACACGTCAAGCTCCTTTTCATTTCCAAATTATGATTTACTCCACATTTCTTAGACTCAGAAAGTCAAATACCTACCTTTGTCTGGTAATGAGATTGATGTAGTGCCTCAGTGCAGAATAATATTTGGCAAGCTCCTCAGGTGGTGCTCCTTCCCGGGGACCAGGAGGCTTGGCTGGGTATGCGCTTGTGCCGGAGTAGAAACAGAGGAGCAGGCAGAGAGCCAGAAAGCTTGGAGACATCACAGCGATGGACGGTTTCCTAGATCAAAGAGAAATCAAACCAACAAAAGGAATAAGATAAAATCATTCAGCAATACATGTTAAGCAGAAATCAGACTGTTTATGATCTAAGAACATAGCAGATCTTGAATCTGGTCAGTCGAAAAGTTTAAATTAAAAAAGGGGTAGGCTTCATATAGAACTCCTTACTTTAAAAAAAAAATACTGCTGAAGTTGGTTTATTCGCTGATCAAGGCACGTCTGTCAGACTTCCAACCCTCTCCATCTTTATATGGAGTGTCCTGAGTGTGGAAGGGGGCGGTGGTTTTGGTGGTGGGGGCTTTTATTTCTTTAAAGCTACATTTGAGAAATATCTGCAGCCTCTCCAATAAACACATAATGGCTTAGCAGGGACACAAACAAAGACGGAAAGTTACATTAGCAAAGGTGTCCTCTGTAGTCACAAAAATGCAATTTTACTTGAAGGTATTCGCTTTAAAAACACATTTAGAATGGACTCAATTTGTCATTATAGCAGCTTTTTCATGCTTTCAAAATACAGATTTTCTGCATTTATATTTGGTTTTCTAAGGTAAAGTAAATACAGACCCACAAAGAAGTTGTTTTGTTTTTATTTGTCATCGAGTTTACTGTTTATTTAAATACATAAACATGCCAATTTTGTACTAAAAAATAGATTTCAGGCAGAATCTGAAATATTTGTTGATCTGAATTGCTCCTCACACCCAGCGTGACAACTTGTAATGAAGCTGATGAAGTGTGACTCCAAACGGCAACATATTGAGCCGAAAAAGTTCATTTACCCCATGTTTCAAGTAATGATGATACAGCTGGGAGAGCACTGCAGAGGGGTTCCAATGACGCAAGCCTAATAACTGAAAATAAAAGGCCTGATCATTATCCTTGTTAATTTAAAAAAAGGCGTTTTCAGTTTTTCCAATTGAACTAAAGCAGGTTTTTCAAAGTCTAAAATGTTTTACATCTACAGCAGGGATAGGGAACTCCAGGCCTCAAGGGTTGCATTCATGTTTTCCAACATACCAGGCTCTGGTTTGCTCTAATATACTGGACACACCTGAGCCAGGTAATCAGATTAGGGCTTGGATATCTGGAAATCATGCAGACACTGCAGCCCTCGAGGCCTGGAGTTGCCCATCCCTGATCTACAGGAACACAAGGTGTGTAAAATCAATTTTTAGCAGCTGTAACAGATGTGTTTTAAGTCAGAAATTTGGCCCAGATAAAGAGCAAAGGTTCAAATTATGCCAAATGACTCCAGAAAGGGTGCTAAACCCATAAACTTTCAATTCCAGCTGATAGACAGCACAAACAGCTCCTAAATGCTAAGACAACTTTAATGGCGACTATTTTCTTTGAAGAGCACTCAGCTGAGATTTGACAGCAGATTGGTGCTGTTGTTATTTATGACAGTGGTTTGAGGAGTCTTGAGCAGTTTCTGCAGAGAAAGCAGGAGAGGTCAAAACCCTTCTTGAAAGACATTGTTTTGATGGTAAGTGTAAGGATTTCAACATAGCAGATCAAATCAGACTTACGTTTTCAAACTAAAACAAAAGAAGTTGAAAATCTTTGTGAAAAATTATCATTTTAAATCATCTTTTTTTGTATTTTCTAATCTAAACACTAAAATCTTTAATTTTTTCCACAAATAAAGTCTGTAATAAAAAAAGTTTTATAGTCAGACCTCAAACGTTTTTAAAATGTCACAAGAAAATATTAATGGTTTTTGCTACCATGAACTCACTGGTTCTGCTGTGTTTGCCCCTAAAAAAAAACCCCGTAAACCTTTTTCACTAACCATTTGTATCATTTAAACCAGAAGATATTTTACAAGATAAGGTTCTTTTAAAAAAATAATCTAATCTGAAAGACTTTTATGGGTACATCCTGTAAAACTACATAGCACAGAGCTTTTATCAAAAACATTTTTGTTTCTGTCATAATTAAATAACAACAAAATAAAATGAACAACATTAATAAGAAAAATGTTAAGTCCACACACACAAAATGAAAAAAGCATATATAAATACAAAAAATAATATCTGTGAATATAGTGATAAAGGTAATATAGTTTAGCATAAACGTTTTAAACAAACTTCTTTAAAGGGTATTTTCACTTTATGGTTAAAAATTAATTTAGCTTTTATAGTCTTGAGATTAATTAGTTACCGTATATTTTTTCCAGCATGCTGGGCTGCCTGTTGGGGTGAGAATTAAGTTTCTCTGTTCTCTCGTGGATTTTTTTTTTATTGTTAATCCACCACATAAAAAACACTAGAACAGCTGTATAAGGAAATGTCTAAAGCCCAAAGAGGCTGCTTATTGCACTCCAACACTCAACAATTATCCTAACTGTGTCTTAGAACATTTCAGCAATAAGCAATTCAGACAACAAAAAAAAACCTGGACAAAGTTACAGTTGCCCCCAAACAGCTCATAAAAAAAAAATTAAAAAATATATAATTGTTCTTACAATTAAAAAAGTTTTAAAAGAACATCAGTGGATGAACAAAAAGGTAATTATCCCACATGAAATGGTCTGTGATTACAAAAAATCAAAATAAAAAAAAACTATTCCAAAATACAACTGGGAATCAAAATGATCTTTTTTAATATATTTACCATCAAACTTTTGTCAAACGGTTTTCAAACCCTCTGGAGAGTTTAACTCTGATAAAAGTTTTCTGGTTCTCTTCTCCGAACCCGATTTCTTTGTTCTGTCAGTTGTGAAGGACGTCATGAATCTCTCATCTTGACGCTGATGAAAATGACCATCACCTCTGAAGAAAAGCAATGTGCATGCTGCACACGGATTCATATTCCTCTTCATTAAGGAGCGCGGGACTGCTAATGGCCACGCAGCAGTGGTTGAAATGGTCGAGCAGATAAAACATTAGCCGGAGCACCAACATTTGTGATTTCACATTTCCCTTTAAATAATTCACAACAAAAAAAGAGATTTAAGATGTACAGCTACAAACCGATCATCTATTACACGAGTCAAAGAAAACCTAGATGGTTTAATATGATTGCAGATTAAAATACTTTATTTTTAGTTTGTTCAACAACTTATCAGTTAGTTTTTTCTTCACTCTTTTTAGAAAATTGCTTCATTATCTTTATCGGTCAGTTTCTCAGCGGTCACTGCTCGTGCTCTTCCTTTTGAAATTGTGAACTTGATTGTTGGGGACCAGCAAGATGACAAAATGTGGCCATTACAAAAGTAGCGAACTGACCCCTCTCACTAAATTGTGAACTTTTGCTCAATGTTTCAATAAAGTAGAAACACAAATCTTCCATGTTGTCACGTTAAAGTACATTCTAAAGTTGTAAAATCTAAGAACTGAAACCTTTTTCTAATGTGTTTTGTTTTTTGGCAACACTTACGTCAATGACTTTTTTTTTTTTTCTCATCTTGGAGTTTGTCGATTAGTGAGTCATTTTTCAACACAGAAAACCACTCAAACACCAGGTCACTGCACTAGCTTTTTCTTCTTCATTGCATCTTCACATTTAGCTAATGTCCTGACAAGAAAAGTGCGTGAACTGTAATGGTCACTCGCCAGGAACTTACACGGGTATAGTATGTTTGCATGCTGTCTTTGTGATGATTCTTTGTGTTTATCTTGGTTCCATCTGCATAGAAAAACCTCAGATTTATAACTGTTTTGTGTGAAAATGTAGACTTCAAGGATTACCAACATTTTTCCTATAAGTTTAAATATGGTTTAAAACTCAATAAATACATCAACTTGAATGGTTTGTTGCCATTTATAAAAATCAATCTTCTTTGTCCTTTAAAAACTGCAACAATTCAACACGGCACTAAGCTGCATTTTTATTTTTGGTAAAAAACATTTAATGAGTCAGGAGGTTTTTTTATGTTTTATTTTCTCCTTTGATTATCTCTGGCAAAACGTTCCAACAAATAAAATGGAAATCTTCCCACCAAATTAATTAATAAAACACTTTGGAATTACTTCCATATAAGTAAAATAATCACAAACTCATTTTCTTGGGGGATAGCGTATTTGTTACTTTACAATTTCCATATCATACATGAAGTCTTTTGGTAGAACCTCTGGAGGGATGCTCTTCAGCTGCTCATCGTACGAACGAAGAAGCCAGAGTTTTTCCAGTTCGTATACTTCTCTGCTCTCTGGCAACATGAAGTGAACCACCATTTTACCTTAAAACAAAGAGACAGAAAACGGACTTTAACACATTCTGATCTGCACAGGTTAAAGTGTACTGATTGGGGTTTTGAAAATGTTCACACCAAAGTCAATGCATATCCAGTCCTCTGCATCTTTTCCTTCAATCTTGACATTAGGATCACCATCTTTTCTCAAAAACTTGTACTGCAACAAAAAGAAAGTACAGTTTTTAAAAACAAGCACAGATAGAACAAAACACTTCATAGAGATTAAATAAAAGTGAGTTACCACTTTGATTGCATATAGTGCCATTGCACGCAGGTGTCTTGGTGAAATGCCACTAACAACAATGAAATACTCTGCATATTTGATATGCTCAGGGACTTTGATCACACACAGATCCATAGCGTTTTCTTGACGCAGAAGTGACACCAGAACATCCAGGTTGAAGGTCTCTGAGTATTCTAGGTAAAAGGAAATATGTTTTCAATTAAAATTCATAAGCCATTTAATGCATCCATGAACCTTACTGTTTTTTTTTGTTTTTACAGAAAATTAAGAGACAAGAGACTTAATGTTTATGTAGAAACTAAAAGTAGTTTAGAAAAAAATATTTACAGTAGGTTTAAAATCAGATTTATCTTTATGATATATGTTGAGCTGCTCAATTCTTCGATGCATTTTAATTGCAGTTTATATTCCTCCAAATTTTCTAACACACTGGTTTGCAACCTGAGGGTCTGGAACCACATGCGCCTCCTTTACCGCTCCATAGAGGTTCTTTGGCTTCAAAGAAAAATGCTAATGATTTGAATAAATAACACGTTTAAATTATTGGTTAACTTGTTTTAGTTAATCAAGTTTTGTAATTTATGTTTAGATTTTTTTACATGTCATATAACTGAGCAAAATGATGGTAATAAATTGTATCTACTGTCAGAGTTGATTATTATTAGGATAATCCTTAAGCACAGATTCTGATCTTCTGCTGCACAACAGTATCTAGATGCTGTTCAAAGTCAAAGTTCTCATTTAGATGCATAGAATTGAAAAATAAATTGCTTCCACCCCAGTGTTGTCATGTCTATATTCAATAGTAAAAAGAGAAAAAGAATGACAGTGCATCAAAGTCATGGTGGAAATTACTGTGTTTGACGCTTTCTTGCTTATGAATTCAGGTAAATCTGCTGCAGCAGGGGGATCTTATTGAACACAGGCTGAATTTTATTGTGAAAGGAACGTGTGCTTCTGTCAAAAGTAAAAGAAGCTAAATTCGTTACATATAGAGCAATAAATGTAATATTTAAAAACTACATTTTATAAATAAATGGCTCAATGGCCACAGAAATAAACATGAGGTACAGTGAAGTGGAACTTTCCAGCTTGAGCTTTGTTTTCGTCACTAAAGTAACTGGATTAAATGACTTTTTTAATGTTAAGGTTGCAGACCCCTTTTTAACATGAAACAAAATTAAAAGACAGGTGGGCTTCATCCTGTAGCTCCAAATTATTGGAATAAATGGGAATAAATATTTATACTATCATTGGAGACAATGTGTGTATATATATATATATATATATATATATATATATATATATATATATATATATATATGTGTGTGTGTAAAGAAGAAGTTTTTTCAGTCACTCAAAAAGGTTATGAAACACTAGAGGATCAAAGCCATCACAAAAGAAACACCAAGTGTCCAGTAAGTTGCTCTTCTCATTTGTTAATTTAAGTGTGCATCAATAAACACGGTAGGTACATATCACATTTATAGTTCCGAGTATTGTTTTTTTATATGGAGAAGTTTAGTTACTGGCATACAGAGATTTCTTACAAAGTTTTATTGGGGAATTTTTCAGACATAATTTTTAAAAGAATTGTAAGAAAAATGTTACGAGAAAGCAAAAAAAAAAAAAAAAAAAAAACACATTCGCTGGGCGCTAAGCCTGCAAGAGTCAGAGTAGAGTACTTTACCGTGACCGGGTGAGTTGTTTTGGCTGTGTTTATAGGCCGTTTTGGGCGTCAGCTCCGGAGACGTGCTCTCCATCAATCTGCTGTCACCGCTGCAGTCACCGTAATATCTTTGTGTGTCAAAGCCACACATGAGAGCCGTTGCATGGTGGCCTTGTTGATGAAGAGCTGACGAACGTGCGGCTCTAAACACACACCTTTGTTTTAATAACCCTCGACTACTGCACATAAACGATACAAGCGTTCTGGAGCGACCGAAAACATTCATAATTTTGACTCGTGCTGCTTAAAAGCAGCAGTAAAACAAGTTATGTCTAAACCGGAAGTATGGTTATGGAGTTCGCTTTCTGATTGGTTGGAAAAACTTATTCTCTGGTTTTGTTTTTTGGTATCGCCAAAACACGATTGCCCCCCCTTCGGCATTATATGGTATTGACACAATTTGTTATTCAGTTAATTTATTAATTATTTTATCATTTCTTTTGCATTTTTGTGTGTGTACTTTTTGGCTGATGTTTTCAAGGACCAACACAAGATAACGCAACAATTTTTTTTTGTTTTAATTTTTTTTTATTTCCATAGGAAAATTGTATGTGTGTAAAATCCTAAAAATATATAAAATATTGAAAACCATCAATTTGACAATATGTTAAACACATGTCTTATTTTCTTTTGTTATAAAACAAGAAGTTTATACATCCATGTTTTTGTACCCACTTTTTCTTAGCTAGGGTAAAAGGTAATTCAAGGTAAATCACAATACAAAAGGTAAATCATCCATAGAAAAGTTCAATCACCAAACATACACAATTTTAGAGTGTGGGCAAAATATTTCACACCTGAGAACATTTTTAGAACATGCTGTAAACATTGCTTGATCGTCTTATTCTGCAACACAATCAGAGTCCATTTTAACATTCAGTCTCAAGCCCACAGGAATATGGTCTGTAAGTCCAGCCAGATGCGTTATAAAAGTTACCTCTTCAACTTCCTGAGAAGAAAAAAACAAGAGATTTTCTGAAAAAATGTTTTCTTAGAAATTATCAGAGTATTCATCAAGAAAAACACGACACTTACTGTCTGGCAGTGCTTTGAAATAGAGTGTTCACGGTAAAGAATGTAGTCCAGCCGACGGCCAATCCACGGCTGGCCCATCTCTGGGTAGACCAGCGGAGAACCCGCAGCAGGAACAGGAGGAGAAATATACTGTTTCCTCTGCTCATCTATTTCCAGAGTTCTGCAAAAAAAAAAGAAAGAAAACACAAGAATGTCACTGTGAGTTTTTGTCACAATATTGCCCGAAATAAGAGACCAGAACTCAAAAACCTTTGCAGATTTTCTGGGGTGTTCACATCCTCATCATACAAGGTGGGCTGCTCCAGGAGAGTACCTGCAACAGCAAATTAGTAATACGCTGGTCAACATTTGCAACTCAAGTCTTAAATTGATAAATTTACTGGATTTTAATGGAACCAACCAATAACCCAGGGTTTTTCTTTTCCAGGTCCAGCTCTGCAGGGGTCTGTGTATTCCTCAAACAGAGAGTGATTCTGTTCCAGATGATCATCTAGTTAAACCAAAACCCAAATATTTGGAGACATACAAAAAAAGCAAAGGTTTGTTTGAAATCCTCTGAGAGAAAAAATATATTGTAAAGTCCAAAGAGAATTCTCACCAGGCGAACAGTTGTCAAAGTTGAAATCACCGCATAGGACATCAAAAACAACCTCCTCGTCTGGCTGTTTGTTTTTTTCCTGAAATTCTCTAATCCAGTTAGTGACCATGTCCAACTGCAGACAGCGAATCTCCCCCTCACCTAGTTTAAGAAAATAGGTAAGGTAGTGTTTCACACAAAGATACAAAGTGTCAATTACTTGAGGAGGACAAAAATAAAACTGTGACTTGCCCTCTGGAGCATGAAGATGTGTGCAGTTAAAATATCCAACCACCTTATTCTGATTTTGGTTCTGCCCGATTAGTACCTGAGAGTATCGGAAAGCAAGCATCACATGACAGGTTCTCCGCATTTATTCTGATCCTAAAAGGCATTTGAACTTCTTTTATCATATCTCCATACCAAAGGATCCCACCTCCCAGTGAACAATATAAAAATACATTTCCAGCTTGCTTTTTTTTTTATTTAACACATTTTGTCCAGAAGAAAATATAGTACATCTGGTTTCTACAGTGTGTTGAAAAAGTACCTTAGTAGAGAGGAGGCCCTTAGCAGCCAGTGCATCTTCTCCTGTGCTGTTGGGGAACCAGTGATACTGGGCTTTAAGTATAGGGAACCTGCTTGCAAGGAACAGGCCACTGTTGAAGAACTTAAAAGATGTGCACCTGCATGGAGGCTGGCAGGCATACACACCAATGTCATACAGTATGTGTCCAAATACGGGTTTCAGGATATTGGTGAGCTTCTGGGCAGCCCTCTTATCAAACACTTCCTCCAAGCACAAAATATCGACATTGGCTGGAAACAACGATGAGACCTCCCATGGGACGTCGTCTTTCTGACGAAGACCCTGGGAGAGGAAAGCGCGGGGGGCACTCCTGCAGCATGAATTATCCTGCTGGTTCGAGTTCTGATTGAAATTGGGCGTTTCACTCAGCAGAACTTCTGTTTCATCCCCGGCCTCAGGAACCACGCGGACCGGCCTGTCTGTTGAGTCACCATGGCGACTGGCCGCTGCCTGTGACTGTCTACCCCCAGGACCCTCTCTTTTGGAATTGGGTGCAGAGAGGGTGCTGTTTGAGGGGCTGAGCGTGCCACAGCTACTGGGCGAGTCCACATAAATCTTGATATGGGGCCGAGACACACCCTGCACAATGCGCCCGCCAATGGCAGAAGCTCTATGATGAGTGTTTCCCAGGTTGTTGAAACGAGCCAGACCCTCTGGCAGAAGACACAAGTTTGCTGTGGCAAAACCGAACGAAGCCCTGCCCTCTAGCTCGAAGCCTTTGTGTATCTCCCTATCTAGTGAAGCTGGGGCCTCTCTGTGGTAGTGAAACGGTCGTCTACAGGCTTGAAGAGGCGCCCAGAGCAAGAAGCCCAAAAATGCCAGAGGGGCCGTGATGACAAAAAGAGTCAGGAAGAAAATGAAGCCAAAAAAGACTTTGAGAGGGTGAAGGTAGCATTCCTGCTCCGCCCTCTGGGCTTGCTCCTGGGTGGTGGACTTGCACACAGCGAGGATGTGGTTAAGGCTCCAGAAACAAGGCACGACTAACGCCCACCCGACTGCATGGACCCCCGCGACAAGCCTGTTAGGAAAGGGGGACGCCTGCAGGGCCATTCCTCTCCACCGTCTCTACACAGCAGCAGGACCAATCGGGACATCTGGTTCAGTCCACAGTACTGACAGAACAACAAAAAAAGAGTCAAACTGTACATAAGAAACACAAAAATGATGTCACAACTACTTTCAAAGATGAGAACATTCCCACAGAAACTAATCACCTCCTCCTATCTATCCCGTCATTATTGGGTATCTTTCAGCCAAGTTACCGTTCTACTGACAGCACTAACATGTTGGATTTCATGTCAGAACATGCAACAGAAACCATGAAAGCCACAAACATCTTAAGCTGGAGGAGGAAACTGCATTATTGTTACATTATAGATTTAAAAAAGTCTAAAATGGGAAGAAATTCAGCTTAAAGTTCACATGACTACATGAAATCATTAAATTGTTGCATAAAAAACCACTAAGAACCACACCTGTGTGTGTGTGTTTGCACATGAATAGAACCTTTCTGTCTGCCTTGTTCACATTTGCATAAGCATTTTTCCACCCCAATTACTGTAATACACCACTCACCTCTGTATTACACAATTACTATGCATTATTAGTACATAAACTGACGTAGGATACCTTTTTTTTCTTTATCTTTACTGTGCAAATGTGAAATGTTAATTGCAGACCTGGTCTTGAACGCTACAGTGGTGCGTTCAAGGTTTTTCTCGACCTGCAAAAAAAACAGCTTGACCAGCAAAAACCAGCAAACATTGGTTTGCCTAAGCCCTCTGAACGTCGTGTATTTTCGTGTTCTTTGGCTGTGTTTCTGTCCAAAAAAGGCTCACACAATATAAAGGTAAAGGTTAATTTCAGGAAAGCTTTTATATCAACGCTATTCGTTTACTTATAACCAGAACGTAAAGGATAACAGGTAAAAATCCGAATAACATGAGCTCCCTGAGCTATCAAACAGAGTATTTATACATTCCAAAAACTACAACTTGAAAGAATTCACCTGCCTCACCGCGCAGCTAGCTTAAAAGACTTTTAGCCTACGTGGTTCTGAGAAGCAGGTCTTACCTTAGTGCGAATGCTGGAGCCTTCTTTCTGTGGGCATTGTCAATCTGTTAATGCACTTTGTTATTTCCTGAATTACATTTAATTTCTGGAATGTCACGCAATCAGTGGATATCAGTGCGCTTTAAGCTGAAAACCACATTAACTAATGTAGACCTAAGGAAGATCAACCCTTTCTCGCTGGGCTGCCAGCGGCATTATTAAGCCACGCCCCCTATGTGCCGTTGCCATGGTGCCCGACTTGTCTGATACCTCATTAAGGGAGAAGTTAGCAGCATCTGTTGAAGTTTTTACCAAGCTGCTTGTTTAGTTAGTATGGTTTTTTTAAAAAAACATGTTTAAAGTTAGGTGCGATCAAGAAGACTTTAGCACAGAGGAAAAGCAGAAACCAGGAAGTGTTACTGAAACCACTGTGTCTGCTCCACCCTTTAAGACAAATACTGAGCTGAAAGAATAGTAGGGATTGTAAAAAAAAAAGTTAGTGAAATTAGGGGAAAAAAGTACCCCTCTTAGTACTTTATCTGAACAATACTTTTACTCATGTATTACTTTTTCACTAAAAACTGCGGAAAATCCAGCTATTACTAAGTACTTAAATACTATTTTACTATTACTCAAGTAACTAAAAAGTGTACCCCTTGTCGTATTTTCGTGCACAGTATTTTTTACTTTTACTCATAAATTACACATACTTTTTACTTTTTCACTTAAAACCTCATAATATCCAACTATTGCTCAGTAGTGAAGTATTTTTTTTAGTCTTACTCAAGTATTTTGAATGAATACATTTTACTTGTACTTGAGTAATTTTTTAAGTAACTATTTTTTACTTAAACAGAATTTTTAATACTTGCCTTTGATTGTTAGGTTTATCAAGGGTAAAAAATACATATAAATAAAAAGGTACAGTATATACAATGGCAAAAAAGCCTTTCATCTTTTGAGATGACTCCATATAGTTTTATTGAGACTCTTTTAGTTCACTGCCTTGAAAACAGTGGTGCCTAGTAGAAGAACAGAGGTTTTCTGTCCTCCTCCGCCATGTAACACAGACAGTTGAGCAGAAGCAGCAGATCCTTCTGCAGCTTCTTTGGTGCGGTGGTGAGTATCACCTTCTTCAGGGAGTTCGGATTGACCAACTGGAGGCTGTTTTCATTTGGTCTTTCCTTCAGGTTTCCGTAGGTGTTGACAACAAATTCAGAGAAAAGTGGGTGAAGAGCTGCTTTGTACCCAAGTTGGCTCAGTCTGCTCATGAGGGTAGTGTACCTCTGTGTAAGGTAAAGCTGGTAGCCTTTATCCACGTTTCCTGTCACAGGGTGTGTGCTAACCTGACAAAAAAGCAGTACTTTGCTTGAATACTTCATCAGTTTAAAAGAGAAGGAATTCAAATGAAAATCAGTCATATTTTACAGCTGTCAATAATCTACCACAAATGTGCAAAAATGTTATCATCATCCTTGTTTTTGACTGTACCTCTGTGATCTTTTCTCGTATGTTGAGCAGAGTGTAACCATAGAGCCTCTTTTGGGCCTGGAAAATATGCATCAAAATCCTCTTATCCAGTTGAAAGGCGATCTCTCCAAACAACCTTGATGGATCTGTAGTGCAATAACCAGAAATGAATGCATAAAAAGAAACAGTTACATTCCTTTTACTGCGCTTAACTTGTTCTGACTGCAATACCTGATGGATCTAAAGAAGCATCCAAGAAGTTTGGGAAGACCTCTGACTCAGCTGTGTCTCTAAACACAGAGGTTTGAAGGAAACTCCTGAAGTTGGTGGGAGAAGATGTTCGCTGCTCTCGTCTGGATGTGGACTGTTGCAAGTCTCTCCTGAATTGTCCTTCATCTAAGTGGCTTTGTACGGGACATTTTGGTTTTGCTCCTTGTGCTGAACAAAAAAACAACAAAGAAAAGAAGCTATCATCTGTTATCACCATCAGTCTGTTTTTAAAAAGACAGTCCTTTGGTGCGGTGGTGAGTATCACCTTTGGTGAGGTCAGAGAAGTATATATCTAAAGCATATATCTTTTCTAGATATATGTGATGATATCAGTTTAATTGTTTAAAGTTTAGGAACTCCACCTTAAGATGATGACAAATGTCTAAATCCTCACTACTCTTATAAGTTTCCTTAATAACGTGTACACTGGGACAAAAAGTCCTTAATCAGTGACCAATTGTGCAATTTATCTCGCTTAAAGATGAAAGAGGTCTGTCATTTTCATCATAGATAAATGTCAACTTTGAAAAAACGGAAAGACAAAAAAATTAAAAAATCTCATTGTCTGATTTTTAAAGAATTTACTTGCAAACTATTGTGAAAAATAAGTATTTGTTCAATGACAACCATTCATCTCAATACTTTGTTATATAGCCCTTGTGGGCCATGACAGAGGTCAAATATTTTTTTTCCTCAGTTTTTACAATTGTCACACATTATTGCTGTTATTTTGGCCAATTCCTCCATGCAGATCTCCTCTAGAGTAAGGATCTTTAAGGGCTGTCACTGACCTACATAAATTTTCAACTCCTTTCAAAGATTTTATTTAGCCTCGAGAACTGGAGACTGGCTGAAATGTTTCCTGCGAAGTCACTTCCTTCATTGCAATGCTGAAAGACCCAGTTTCATCTTCAATGGCCCCATTCTTTGCTTCCTTTACATGGATCAGTTGTCCTGGTCCCTTTGCAAAATAACAGTCCTAAAGCATGATCCGTCCACCACTACGCTTTGCAGTCGGCATGGTGTTCTTTGGGTGTAACTCAGCATTCTTTCTTCTTCAAACATGTAGTTTTTTTTTAAATCAAAAAGTCCTATTTTGGTTTCATGTGATTATATGATAGTCTCCCAATCGTCTGCTGCATCATCCAGATGGTATCTAGCAAACTTCAGGCGGGCCTGGACATGTACTGATTGAAGCAGAGGCCCATGCCTTGAGTCCCTGGTGAAGTAGTGTGTTACTCATAGTAGTCTTTGTTACTTTGGTCCCAGCTCTGTGCAGATTATTAACTAGGTCTCCCTGTGTGGTTCTGATATTTTTACTCATTGTTCTTATGATAATTTTGACCCCATGTGGTGAGATCTTCAATGATCTTTTATTTCTTCAATTTTCTAATAATTGCCGCAGTTGATTTCTTCACACCAAGCTACTTATCTATGAAATATTTAGTCTTCCCAGCCTGGTCAAAGTCTACAATTGTCTCTGACATCCTTTAACAGTTCTTTGGTCTTGGCCATATAGTGGAAATTGGAATGTGACCATCTGAGGTGGGAAGCAGGTGTCTTTTATACAGGCAATGAGTTCAAATAGGTGTTATTCATACAGAGGAGCCTCTTAAAGAAGGAGTAGGAGGTCTGGGAGTGTGAAGGACAGAATTCTTGCTTGTTTGTAGGTAACAGATACTAATTTTACCAAGAAACTGACTGATTTATTCATTAAAATTATTCTACAATGTGATTTCCTGGTTTCTTTCCCCCCATTCTGTCTCTCTGAAGTGAACCGATGATGAAAATGATAGGCCTCTCTCATCTTTTTAGTGAGGATAGGTGTCATCAACAGCTTTTCACACAAATTTACAAAACGCTGAATTAATTTGAGGACGACAAACAATAAAACTGTGACTTGCCCTCTTTTGTTTGTGGCTGACTCAATCCTTTTTTTTCCCCGCTGTTAAAAGATTCAACCCTTCTAAAGAACGAAATCATGGAGTCTGTAAGTGGATTTTCCTCTTTGCTTAACTTGTTTGAAATTCCTTTTAGTTTCATTTCATTGGAGATTAAATAAAACTCTTTATGTATTCAATGCACAGGGGATTTGAAAAACACATTTTGAATTACTCAAGTATCAAGCTGTGCTAAACTGATTTTGATTTAGAATTGTGTTGCTAAGAAACAGCTTGATTATTATAGACATTTAAGTTACATGAATAATCCTATAAAATCTTAAGTAAATCACGTTACTTCTTTTTTAGATTAACTGGAGGTGTTTAAATTCTTCTGTCACACTGACTTTAGAGGATTTTTTGAGCAAACTGAAGCTGCCACCCAGTGGTTAGAAGAGAAACAGTACCTGCGTTCTCATCCACGCCGTCTCTGTTGCAAGCCTGCGTCCTGGCAGCCAGGTCTGTGCTTTCCTTCAGCAGGGAGAGCATGGATTTCAGATGATCGTTTTCCTTTGTGAGCTGTTCATTTTTGGCTCGCAAATCTGTAACGGTTTGGTCCATTTTGAGGTTCCCACAAACCAAACACTCACAGCCTTCCAGACACTGACTAAGAATTGGAGGTTGAATCAAAACAAAAATAAACTTCTCTGTGGGACGTGTTTTTATTTATTTTTTTTTAATTACATACAAAGAAAAGAAAGTTATAAAAAAGGCAGAAGGAATTATCTTGAAATTGCAAGCAATTTTTACAGCAGATAGTTTGACAAAAAAGGTATCAAACCTAGAAACATTTTGAAATTACTTTTTTGTGAATGATTTAGTTGCCTCGAAGACCAAGATGATGTGGTTTAAAAGTATAGAGATAATTCTAGCCCTTCATATTCCTACTTTCTTTTCTTTTAACTAGTTCCTCGCTGACCCTTCAAACAGTGTTTTGACAAAATGATAAACAACTATTTCAATATTCTTTTGACCAAATTTAGCAACTTAATAAATACAATTTAGAGTACATTTATACAGGTCAGACCTGATTTCTGTTTTTATTAATTCTTACTGTTCTTACTGTCAAATGAAACCTATGACCCAGACATACAAAAGTGGGGAAAAATCTGCAATGCAACTTCATTTGGAATTTTGTCAGATTTCTATAGTTTTTAAGTTATTCCGAGTAGCAAACAATACAAACTTGATAACTGCAGGTTATATTAACACACAATCAAACAATAATCAATCAAACTAGATTCTTAGAGCACACCCTGAAGAGCATTTCTGGAAAAATGTATTTAGATGGGGCTACATAAAAGTTATCTGAAACTATGTAATTAAGACATGTAGAACAAAAGGTTACAACCATGACAACAGCATCTGTGAACCAATGATTTTCTGTTTCAAAATATTTCTGTTCCTTTTTCTGTTCAGCTGTTGCCTGATCTTCCAAGGATGGCCAGAATGTAGAGGAAGACATTGATGATGTCTGTGTAAAGGTTCAGAGCGGCAAAGACATATTCCTCTGGGCTCAGGGACAGGTCCTTGTTGCCAAGCAGCAGCTGAGTGTCCACAGCCAGGAACTGCAATACAACAAATGCAAAAAAAAACAAAAAACAAACACGGTCTGTAAATCTTGTTGATTATCAAGGTTCACATGTGTAAGGTTAATTTAAATGCAGACCTAGAGCAAAAAAATAAATAAAAAATAATGAGACTTTAGAAACTGAAAAATAAAACTCTTTTTGGAGTTCTTTTACCTCCAAAACTGTTTTAAATTGTTCAGTGAAACCTAATAAATAATACCACTCACCATTTATTGCACTTAAAAGATTAATACTCCTAAAATAATGTGTTTACTTTTACACATTTTCATATGAAATCCATAGTAGTAAGTTGCAAAATCTTACACAGGTGAAGATTAATGCTCCCAGTCCCGCATACACGATGTCCAAGATTTTGTTTTGGATGAAGATGCAGAGGAAGCCAAAGATGATCAAAACAATGAGACAGACAAAAAGCACTCCGTAGCAGGAGGTGAAGTCATATTTGGTCTGTGGGAGACAGACACCATTGGTTTCATTTCACTTTCACACCAGACTGAAATCTGAAAACAGAGAAGTTGCAGATACAAACCTGCAGGGAAAATATGACCACTGTGAAGCACACAACAGCTGTGATGCCCACTGCCATGACCACCGAATCAGTGTTGTGGAAACTTGCAATCATTCCCACCATGTAGGACATGCTTAGTGTCAAGATGGACTGCATATAAAAAAAAACAAAAGATGCATTCAGGTGAGCTGCACTAAGTCTCACTGCAACAGTAACTATAATTCATAAACAAATGTATTTAAATGAGTTTTGACAGTAAAGAAATATTACAACAGAAGTTATCGTCTGTTAGCAACCTTAAGATGATAACACATCCTGTTTAGTAAGAAGCTGTATTACCAAAGCGACCAAGTTCCAAGGATGTTTCCTGCGAAGACTCCCACAGCAGCTGATGGCAAAAACCGATACAAGGAAGATGACGTACGACACAATGTAAGTCCAGATGTTCACCTGGACAAATTCCTTGACTTCTTTCACAAAAGTGAAAATAGCCACAAAACCAAATGTCACAATCAGCTGCGCCGTTAACACGAGGAACACCTGCAAATAAAGGCATCAGACGTAGAGGTTAGAGCTTTCTTGTGACAGTATAAAGCTGTGTAAAAACAAACATATCTGTAATAACTGCACATTCATTCTATTTAGGTAAAAAAAAAAAGAACATCCAACATATTAGATTAAAAAAACACAGCTTTATGAAATCCTGATAAAAACATCTAATACATGAGTTTAAAGTTCAAATATTGTAAATACTTCATGACCAAAAGAGGATATTGAGAATAGATTCTGCTATTTTTAAGTAAGTCTTTTTATATTAGACCAACTCTTCAAGTACAATAATACTGAATTCTAACTGGATTTTACCTTTCTGATGAAAGCCCTCCTGATGCTCTTGTTGTCTAATCCAATACCAAAGTCTTGATTGTCATAGAAAGGCGGTGGGGCCTCCTCGCCATGGTAGACATCATCTGAGGGGATCGAACCAAAGATATGTTTTAAAACACTGGAAATATAAATGAGTTCTAAACTGAACACACTTGAAGCACTAACCCCCGTAGGCATTGGAAAAGATTTGGTCAGTCGACGCATACGGTTGAGAACACGGGTTATCATATCCTCCTTGAGATATCATTCCATAGGATGGCGGAGGGAAGGGGATGGCCCCAGGTCCGGCAGGTCCTCTGGGCATTTCTTGGACAGGTGCGTTCATATCATACGATAATGGAAACGTTGGAGCCGCTGTGGAAGCAAGGGGTCCCGTCTGCCCAGGGGTGAACTCAGTCTTCTCGGTGGTCATGTCTGGTTTGGATGGAGATTCATACACACACACACACACACACACACACACACACACACACACACACACACACACACACACACACACACACACACACACACACACATATATATATTTATAAAAGAGAAAGAGAGTTTAATATGTTGTCTGTGTTTTGAACAAGATGATCACTCTGAAAATAATAATCTATAAAATAGCACAAGGACAATAAAAGCTGGTGTGGTGAATTACATCGCGCGACATTGCTAACTTCCGGATGGTATCAAACCAGATAAGCACCGAAGCAGATCACAACAGTAAAAATCGTCATCTTCGTGATGGAAAGAGAGATTAACGTTAGATAATCATACAGGCACATTTTTGGTCAATACTGTTAATATATCAACGAGCAGGACATTACCACGAGTCTAACAAAGACTCGCGAGATTTGCGAAATTTAGGCCACATATTTTCACTTTCACTCCGAAAATGAAATAATAAACGACCTTCAATCTTACATTAATATTACTGATAGATATTTGAACCCAATCGTTTATGTGTCACATTTGGCAACTTAATTTAGTCAACGTGAATTAAGGCGGCGTATTTAAGGCTCACGGGCTGTCAGAAATGTAAGATAACTTTTATACCTGAGACCAGCGTGTAGCTCCAAGTTGGCTTTTTCAGAGTGCGTGTTCTACTCCTTCTTTGTTTTTCTGGTTTTGTTTTTTAAAGAAATAGGCTGTCTAAAAAGTGCACATCCAACGTAGAAAAACTACCGTGTCTCTACGTAACACGGAAGCAGTTGCGTTCACGATGTGTAGAAGTGTGGGGAAATTTTGAACATCGACGACTGACGTATGAGACAAAGTTCCTCTTGCTACATACCTTAGATTTGTTTATGAATATTAATCAATTGTTTCTGTATATACATTATTTATAAAGATGAAAATCTCAACACCATTGCAGTGTATAGAATTGTTCAGTATATTTTTAACCAAAACAACATTTTTCTTTGCACTTCAAGATTATGTTGACTTGTACATTTTTTTTTAATCTAAAAAAACAAAAGCACCTTAATGATTTAGTAGAAATTGTTGGTGTTTAAACAAATATTTATCTTTAAAGATACGTTTAATCGTTAAGTAGCTGTAAATTCCGGGAGACTTGAAGGTGTCACTAAACACCCATTGTTTGGGAAATCAAGGAGTTTTTACCACGCAGAACTGCGGATTGAAATCGAAAGAAATTTGGCTCAAGATTTGTCTAAAAACCCGGAACCTTCAGTTCTAAATAGTGACATTACTGATAAATCATTAATACATTAGAATTAAGAACGCTAGAGTTAACCACTGGTGAAGGTAGTTTTAGTTAAGGTTCACAGAGCTTCACAAATCCATCTTTAGACATGTAAGAAAAAGAAAACTTTATTGTTTTTAAACGTTAGTTATATATTTTTATAAGTGTGGTTGGATTTTTCACAGTGCACGTGGTGTCTCTGTTTTCTTTATATGTATATTTTTTATTTTTATGAGAGATAATGCGGTTTAAAAAAAAAAGGTACACAACGTGAGAAACAACAGGTTCCAGTCAGTGGAAACATCCTGTTTGCGCATTGCTGAAGACGTTGCGGTATGATGGAAAATTTTACGACCACATGACACTCTGGGGAAAGATAACTGTCTAAAAGAAATGAATGCAAAAAGACAAAGTTCTCAAGGGAAGAACAGCTTTGCACAAATAACATCTTCTTGTCTTTCATTTTAACAGAGCTCCTTTGAAAAATAGATTTTTAATCTCAAAAGGACTTATCTTGTTAAATAAAGATAAATAAATAGAAAAAAACTGTATTTTTAAAGCAATAACCGTTTGCAAGCTATGAACATGGATCAAGACATAACTTGGTTTCATTTGAATCCAGACAACAGTGCGGGAAAAATTACACAAAAATAAGTTACAACATATGCGGTCTATGCTACTGCTCAAAGTCTGATGTCGAAAATATTGTTACGTAATATTCATGTCCATCAAATCTGAAACTAAGCCAGTCTTTTGAAAACACAAAGAACTATTAAAAGCATCCATGTTCATTTTGTGCACAGTTCTGCACGGCTGCAGGTCTACCAAACTATACACCAGCGCTTTGAAACTCGTATGTACCAGTCCCGTGCAGCTTAAAGAGAAAAATAAAGACAGAAAAGGTGAATTAATAAAGAAAGAATTGTCTCTGAGTCACATAAAGGAGCAGACTCTTGTCTTTCACGCCAAAGAGCAGTTTTAGAGTCGTTTCATTCGTAACAGACACATCAGAACACAGGACGGATCTTCTCCGCTTCTCACCTGCTGCTCCGCGGAGATGACAGGAGTCCTTGCAGGGCAGCATCTCTTTTGTGTCATCTTTGAGCCAGTTTGGAAAGCACCTTGACTTCTAAATTGAGGGCGATCCCGATCCCCAACTCTGCACTCACATTCTTGCTCATATGAGCCAATTACTCAGTTATGTTTTAATTAATCTGCGTTTTTCATTTCATCTAAGGAGAGAAAATGTCAGAGCCTACAAAACATAAGTAATGAAGTAACGAGGAACAGGGGTTTCTATAGTCCAGTAACTGTAATTAATTATCTAAATTTAAACTGTAATTCATTACATTACTCCCTTACTGCCAAAGTAATTGAATTACAGTAATTCGTTACTTTGTAATCCGTTAGCCCCAACACTGGGCGCTACCTATACAGAAGTACTATTTTTTGGATACTCTACTTTTATCTGACTGCTAGCCTATTTCAAAATAATATATATAGTATATATAGTAGTATTTATAGTCCATCAAGTGGTCATCTTGGCCGCTCAGGAACATGCCCTGAGCACCAGAGCCATAGAGACTCATATCTACTAGACAAGACCCAACACAGGAATAGGAATATGTGTGTGTGTATGGAGAATATGGACTCCTCAGAAAGTAGTAGAGAATGAGAGAGCAAAGATCCTGTGGGACTTCCGGAGACAGACTGACAGAATGGTAATGGCGAACCAACCAGACGTTGTAGTGGTGGATAAATAACAGAGGAAAGCTGTTGTAGTGGATGTAACAGTACCAAGTGATGGTAACATCAATAAGAAGGAACATGAGAAACTGGAGAAATACCAGAAACTCAGAGAAGAATTGGAGAAAGGGCCCAAGTACAGGGATATCCTGGACCAAAACCTTCTCCAGAGTGCTCAGGACTTCAGACTGGGCCAAAGGTTCACCTTCCAGCAAGACAATGACCCTAAACACACAGCTAAAATAATAAAGGAGCGGCTTCACAACAACTCCGTGACTGTTCTTGAAGGACATAGCCAGAGCCCTGACTTTAACCCAATTAAGCATCTCTGGAGAGACTTGAAAATGGCTGTCCACCAACGCTGTCCACCAATCTTTACCATCCAACCAGACAGAACTGGAGAGGATCTGCAAGGAGGAATGGCAGAGGATCCCTAAATCCAAGTGTGAAAAAGTTGTTGCATCTTTCCTAAAAAGACTCATGGCTGTATGGGATCAAAAGGGGGCTGCTACTAAATATTGAGCAAAGGGTCTGAATACTTAGGATCATGTGATATTTCAGTTTTTCTTTTTTAATAAATCTGCAAAAATGTCAAAAAATCTTCTTTTTTGTCAATATGGGGTGCTTTTTGTAATGAGGGGAAAAAATTAACTTAAATGATTTTAGCAAATGGCTGCAATATAACAAAAAGTGAAAAATTACACTACTTTCCGTAACAACCGTGTATATTTCATTATTTAAAAAAAATTATTGCATTCTGCATTTTAATTCTTCCTCAAAAGCATTTTAGATCTAAAGATCCAAACCTATGAAAAAGATTAAAGTAATGGAGTCTGTGTTTGTTTTGTGTTTTTCTCTTTGGTAATCAGCATATAGCATTTTTCTACCTTCCTTGGGTCACAAACGGGCAAACAGATAGTTCCACTTGCAGCAGGTTTATTGATGAAGACAAGCAGACTTGAGCAAAGCCCAGTTAAATGTCCACAAAGCAAATCAGAGTCAGAATCCAGGCAAAAGTTTGGGGCAGATGGCAAAGAGGCAGAGTCAGGTAAACAGGTGATCCGATCACATCAGATCAGATCAGATCAGATCAGGAAGAAACACTCAGTATACAGGCAGTATACAGGCAGAAAGGCACAAAAAAAATCTTCGGACTCTTGAGCAGTGCTTTAGTGTCCTGTGGCTGATTGGCTGATTTTAATCAGGTGGGACGCCTACCGACATTGTGCGCTGGGGTGGATGGGTAATTGGATGCTGTTAGTACTCTTTAGACGGCTCCCACTGGTGACCAGAGGAGGGGACGAAGTGCTAACCCCTGACACCATGAAGGCCCACAGGCCCACATTCTTTACAGTCACAATTTCTATTTTGTGCACAACTTTGCAGTAAAAAATATGAATTTTTAGAATGTGTTTGATCCCCCAACAGGAAATTATCTTAATAGCTATAGCTCTGTTGAAAATTAAATAAAACAGATTAAAATACAGCGATGTCAGATCCAATTTTGGGGTTTTAATTTTAAAAAAATGAACGCTTTAAAAATGGTAAATAGAAATACTTCTAGAGTTCTTTTCTACCTTCATTGAAGGTCCAAAGCGCTTTACAGTCACAGAACCATTCACACACTGACGGTGGCTCCGCTGCCGAACAGTGGCGCCAACCTTCCATCAGAGGCAATGTGGGGTTCAGTGTCTTGACCAAGGACACTTTGACACATGGGTAGGTAAGGCAGGAATCGAACCTGCAATCCTTCGATCACAGGCCGACTGCCCTTTCCACTGCACCATGGCCGCCCGCATTAACACTGATTAATTACACCTTCTTCCACAGGTTCTGTGCGTCAAATTCTGGATGAAGACTTTGTCAGGCAGAATCACACTTATAACATGGTCACTTTCCAAAGACATAATTATTCAATCGATTTTTAGTACTTTATTCTTGTTATTTTTTTAGTTTTAGATGGCTTTCCCACAGAAGACGGACTATTTGAAATGTAATACGGCCCTTCGTCTTCTGCAATCAACTTTAATATCTATGTCCTAGTAAACTGGTAAACGTTTGTCCCACCTATATAAAATCGTGTTGTATCTTTTGAGGTCGTGTCCTGGACCTAGACCATTTGAATTTCTTCTTTTCTTTTTTTTAATTCTTCCTGGAAGCTGAGCGGATGCAATTCTACTACTATTCTTATATTAAAATGAATCGTCAATTGTATTGCAGCACAAATAAGGAGTTTAATTTGCTTATATGTGCCCGTTAATGTTCCAGCAGCTACACCCATTCCCACAATAACAGACTCACGAGAAGGTTTGAAATTGAGGCCACTAATTTTCACTTTCTCTGCGAAAATGAAATGTAAATAAGTAAATTTCAACCCCATATAATCATTTTATTGACAGCATTTTGAATTGAATCGACATTAGAATTGACATTACATTTAGCAACATTGGATAGTTACCCAAAGGTTAAGGTGGTTTATTGGAGACTTACAGAGCTTCATTCAACCAACTTCTACAGTGTACGACATGTTGAAAAAAGAAAAGTGAAATACCTGCAAACAGCGTGTAACTCCTGTTTGACTCTTATGGAGTAGGCGTGTTGCTTCTTTGATTTGCTCGTGTTTCAGTGTTTTACAGAAGCAGTTGCATTCATGGTAATGTAAAGTTGTTGGAAAATGTTCAACATTGAAAAAAAGATGACAGCATTGCATGAGACAAAGACTCTCCCCTGCATGTCTTAGATTTATTTATTTATGTTTATCAATATTGGTTGAATAAATACAATATTTAGCAAACCACAAATGTCAAAACATTAGCATTGAATTGGTCATCATCTTTAAAAGAAAAAAAAAGTTATTTTTTCCAGTAAGGGCTCCTCTTGCTTTTTAAATATGTATTTTTGATTAAAAACAACCCGTAATTCAGTTTGGTTATTTAATCAAACTTGTTGACATTTTCTCAAAAAGAAATCTTAAAAAATAATTGAATTAAATCACGTGGTAGGGTAAATTCCGGGAAACATGAAAGTATCACCAAAAAAATATGAGGAGAAGCAAGATTTTGAGGTGTCTGAAAAGTTACTTGAAATATTAAGAAAATGTGATTAAAAAATAGTCAAACAAAAAGTTACAAGGCAACCAACTATATTTTAGTCGTAGAGAACAAGATGTTAGAAAAGTAACCTTGAAAGTCGTGCCAGAGGACAAGGAAACTTTAAATGATTATTAGTGACTTATTTCTTCTAGGAAGCTGGACACATGCAATTTCACTACAATTTTAATTTCAAAACCACCACTACCACATTGCATTAAAGCAGAAAAAAATAACTTATTTTGAGCAATCAAACTATGAGCAACACAGGCTTTAGAAATACTGCAAACCAAAGTTGAATATTCCTTTAAATTTATTTCCCAAATCACATTATTTGGATCATGCATTACAAGGTAAAACAGGTGGTGCCTTTGCATTAGAAAACATGAATGTCAAAAGACATGGAACGTGAGAAATTCTAAAAGTTAGCAGCTCACATAAGCCCGGTCTTTTAACAAACTGGTCAAGTATAAAAAAAAACAAAAAAAACAACTACATTTAAGAGTTCTAAGATACAACAACAAAACTACAAAAAAAAATGGCTACTTATCTACTTGTTTGTTCTGTGAAACTATTAACACTCCAGAGAAATCCAGCAGCACATGTGGTGCAACATATTCCATACTTATATGTGAAAACAAAATAGTTTATTGCTGTGACGTTCCAGAATAAATATATAAATAGCATCATTTAAAAGGCACACTGTGAAAAGTTTTATCAAAACAAGAGGTTCATATTCAGCAGCGGCTCTTTTGGAAGAAAAAAATGGAATACTATTACCAAGTTCAGCTACATCACTAAGAAAACGGTTTCAAAGATGTTTTGATGTGCATTATTCCACATGTAGGTCTAACTAAATACCCTAATAGTCCAAATGTTTAAAATACTGAAACTGAAAGGTAACAGCAGCCATTTTTCTCAACCACTAGTAGTGTTTGTTGGTTTTACGATGTAACGGAAGAACGCCATCATGGGACGCTAACGAAGTTGATATTTTCTCATAAATTCCAGTCAGTTGTGGATGTAAAATCCTGTAATTGTTCATGTGACATTCACTTTAGTTAGCATGACATACTTTAATGTTGAATAAATATTAAATAGTCTTATAATATCCAATACTGATCTCACTTGAATAAAATATTAAGGAAAAAAAAATTCTCAAAATCTCCACATTGTTTCTTCAGCCTCTTAGTTGGAAGATCTGTGGAAATAAAAACTTCAAAGTGAAATATTTCTCCTTCTCCCCCCCATTAGCTTCCTTTTCTCCCCTCTTTGTTTTCCTGCATTAAAGGTAGTCTCCTTGTTTGTTTGTTTTTCTTACTGCATGCGATCTGTTTGGAGTTGCTGAGGCTGGTACTGACTGAACGCTGCCGCCGCTGCAGCTGCTCCTGGGGTGGCAGCGGTTGCGAGAGGCTGCTGGACAGTGTATCCATACCCTGCTGTTGTCATGTAGCTGGTCGGCGCTGGTGAGGCTGCGTAAGGATACTGCTCATAGGCGGCGGCGGCAGCGGCGGTGGCAGCGGCGGCCGAGTACTGTGCGTAAGCTGCTCCAGTATAATCAAGGTATGGGGAGGATGCAGCGGCGGCGGCAGCAGCTGTTGCTGTAGCAGCGGAAGGCTGCACGTGAGGGATCACCACACTGGGTTGGACAAAAGCTTGAGGGTAGACATAGTGAGCAGGGATCCTGCAGGACACAAAGACACACACGTTCAGAGAAAAGCTGCAGAAACAAACCACTGAACTCAGGAAAAACTGAAAAAAAGCAGGTGCCAAGTATGTCAATCTAGTCCTCAGAGCACAGCAAATCCATTCATTACCAACTGAAAGCCCTACCTAGGAATGAAACAGTTAAAAAAGCAGCAAAACCCACAAAAGAAACACAAGTGCAGCTTTTAATTAAAAAAAAAAAAGTGCCTCAATCTGAAACACAATGAGGAGCATTAAAGGAAGACAGCCAAGCTCTGCACCGCCTTGAATGACCGAAATATCCAGGTTTGGCACAATGCGAGCTGATAACAAAAACACCACAACAGATCAATCAAAGTGGGCATTTCTCTGTCCACATCAACAGCACACATACACGCATGCTCACACATGTTAATGGGTCTTTAAACACAAACAAAAGGGCCAAAACTGTAGGAATCCGAAAAGGTCGACGAAAATGACAATGCTTAAAAAAATCGTATTGGAGTATTAGAAAGTGAGGAGATAGTTGTTTAGACTTCTGAAGAGTGTGCATTTATTGTAGGAAGGGATTCATTTTAATAATTGAAAAAGTTTTTATGATTCGAGGAGCAATAACAGAAGCACATCGGGGACAAACGGACCAACCTTTGTATCTGGGTAAACCGATCAAATTCAAACTGGTGCTGAAGTCACCCTCAGTAAATATACTTCAGAGCAGGTGTGAAATATATCTGTCCCCAGACAAGGGCCCTCCTTCCCCCATTATAGACATACACCCCCCACACAAACATACACTCTGGTTTGACTGACAAGGGAGGCTGGGAGGCTATTTTTGCTCCCCTTGTCGTCTACCAAAGGACAAGTTGATCTTGTTGGGCAGCAGCACACGCTCGAGTGCTCAACAGCTGGCTTCGCCGCACTACTGTTTCACTGACTTTCCTGAATTTTTTAGTATCTTAAACCCGGTTTAAACGAGCAGGACAGCGTCAGAAGTTTCGAACGTCCCTTGATCATCTAAAGGATGCTGGGAAATCGACAACTCATGAGAGGAAAAGGCCTCAAAAAGAAGTGGAATCTACATCAGAAAAGTTCATCAAAACCAACATAGCGATCTTTTTTTTTCTTTTCTTTTTTTATTGCAGCGTGCGATCTAAATAAAGGTGCTTTGTAAATCACCAGGACACATGGGTAATCCTCCCCCCTCATCCACAGAACATAACTGAGAGCCTTCATGGGCGCCTGTCCTGACCCACCTGTCGTCAGAAGCTGAGCGGGCTCGTGTGGTGCCATACATTATTCACGGCGCAGCTGAGCGACTCCTATTTTCCGTCTGAAATTGAGACGCAGGCCGGATAACTGTATCCAGCAGCTGCTTACATCTACGGCTGAAGCTAGAGACCGAAGAAATGGAGATTTGAAGATTGAATGAATGAAGTCCTCTGTATTTGAAGTTTCACGTTGTTTTTACAAATCTTACGAAAGTTTGAGTGCTTTCCTGTTGAATTTTGCCAATTAATTAAAGGCCGTCTGGGCGACAAAAAAAAAGGAAAAACATCAAATAAATGTGGTTTAGCAGAAAGAAAAAGTTCTCTGTGCTTGTGGATTAAGGCTGCAAATGAAAAAGCATTAAGAAAACAATGTCATGAGTAGGGAAACGGAAAAAAAATAACTCCACATGCAAGCCAGTGTTTGTTTTTTTTTGTTTTGTTGCAGGGGATTGGGATTGTATAGTGAACGCCCCCCGTTTGACAACAAAACACTCGTGGTTAACTAGAAACTGGAAAACCAAAATGTGAACCACAGGCTGAAGCAGAATCATTAAAGGGGGAAAGAATCAACACTCCATTGCAGAGTTATACATCTTTATACATCAAAACTCATAAAGTTCTGTGAAATCAAATGAAAAAAAGCCCCTCCTGCACGCCCCACTGCAAATAGAAATAGGCACACAGTTAAGCTGAACACCACATCAATACTGAAAACAAGGCACACACCAATCTATGAACTAAAGAAAACTGAAACAACAACAAAAGACTTCCATGCATCTAATCACCATTTCAGCCCGTTTGTGTATGTCAGAGAATACAGGTAACACTTTAGTGCTCTGCCCAATGCAGACTCAGCTATTCCTCAAACCATCATGTCCCCCTCATCAGCTATTTTAACCGTTACCGACCCTGTCAGATCAGAGAGAGACAGACAGCGTAAAGTCAACTCCTGTGTGGGCTGGGGACAAACGCGCACGTTCTTCACAGGCAGCACCCCCATGTACACTCACATTCAGAATGAGAACAACTGATAATATGTGAAGACAAAAATGACAAGTTTTTAAAATCATTTATACATTTTTTTTTTTTTTTTGGTAAGAGATTTGGATGTTATATTTGTAAACATACCCATAAGGCCTTTGGATGAATGCCGGATGGATTTGAGGTACGCCAAAGGCAAACCCTGGAATTGAGAGCAACAAACGTTACCAAAAAAAACCATCTCTGTGTGGCGATAATCCCAAATATGAACCATCTGGTCTAAGTTAGGACGGTGCCTCTTTACCTGGCTGAATGACCCGGGGTTTGGCCCCAAGATAGGCCAGGTTTACGTTGGCTTTTCTTCCATCTATTATAGGGTTGGGGTCCTTACATGCTCTGTCCGCTGAGGCCCGGTCTGCCATGGTCACCTACACAAAAACCCACTTCCAATTCACCACATAATGTCACCAAATGTGACTATAAATTAATGTTGCACCTATTTTCATAGATTCAAATAAAATATAATAGAAAATCAATATTAGAGTAAAAAAAAAGTGGTGATCTAACAGGTTAGAGGAGACAGAAGTTCACACTCAGTGGTTTTAACTGACACTCTAGTGCGCATGTGTGCTGCCGGCTTTCAAAAGCCACTTTTCCGGGCTGATACTCACGAATCCATAACCTCTGGATTTGCCGGTCTGCCGGTCAGTGATCACCACAGCCTCCTCGATGTCCCCGAACACCTCAAAATACTTCCTCAGACTCGAGTCGGTCGTGTGGTAAGGAAGGCCTCCCACGAAGATCTTGGTGAAGGTGGTGTCTTTCTGCGCCGAGTGCATCGTGCGTGGAAATGCGTTTGCCGGGAGCTTGTAAGGTCACTTTCACGTGAAGAAGAAAAGTTTAAAAGAAATTTTTTTTTAAGTTTTGTTGTGTATGTGTGCGGAATCGCAGCCCCCCACGAGCGGCGTGACGTACTGTTGGTCTGACGGAGGAGGAAAAGGAGGACACCTGTTAGTTTGTTGTGAAGTTTGCCAGTTGTCAGCGCGCGCGACACAGAAACTTAACTCCGCCCATCAGGACGTCCTCGTGTCGCACAGCTGCTCGCAGCACCACTTCATACTTTATGTCAAGAAATAAAGTATTCACACACAAAAAGAAGAATTTAAATAACAGGGAAAATAATATATATATATATATATATATATATATATATATATATATATATATATAATTATTATTATTATTATTTTAGCAACTTTTCTTTTTTTGTATGTATTGATATTGTTGTTAAATTACCTCCTTACATGTTTACATACTAGTACCATATTGTTATTTTTTTTTATAAAGCATAAGATTTGTAAAAAAAAATAAAATGTAAAAAACAACAACATACCGAGTAACTCCATCTGTTAGAAACTGTAGAACTTCATTCAAGTTGATATTTTGGCAGAAAAAAAACTGTTCCCAAAAAATACCTTGTCCAAAAAATAATACAATAGAGAAAACTAGCAAATACATTTGTGAAAGTTACATTAACCCTCATAACCTCTGGTAACTGCTTAACAGAATGTCCAATGGTATTTCCCACATCGTTTTCCTTCAAGAAAAAATAGGTCTGGGTTCTATGGGTTAAAATCCTGAAGAGTAGATGGTGAAAAAGGTGCTACACAAAACAACAGGAAAAAAAAAAACAGTGGTTTCTGGCTGTTTCTTGCCCTTGTGGGGCAGATGTGGTACAGAGGTAGGTTGGTCAACTTCTGATTGAAAGATCAGGTTCGGTTCTCACCTTGCCCTCCCATGGGTCGAAGTGTCCTTGGGCAAGACGCTGAACCCCACACTGCTCCTGGTGGTTATTGGTTGATGCTGTTGTTTAGAAGCGAATCCAGCATCAGTGTGTAAATGTGTGTATGGGTTATTTGGACTGTAACTGTACAGCGCTTTAGTCCTTAATGAGGTAGTAGTTCTTAAGAAGGCAGTAGGATGCACATTAGCTTACTGCCTCTCACCCACACAGATATATGCTTAAGGGTGATCCAAAGATTCTAAAAAGGGTTGAGGTCAGGGGAAGATTGCCTTGTCAGAAAGCACGGTTCTTCTTTTTGTACCACGGAAGAAAGTGGTCAGTCAGAAACTCCTCATCCTTTTCACACCTCCAGGGACCCTAAAGGGGCCGACCAGCTCTCTCCCCACGATTCTGGCCAAAAACATGACTCTGCAACTTCCTCGCTGACGTTTCACGCTCGTTGGGACATGGTGGTCATCCTCAACCAGCCACTTCTCCCTCCATCTGGACCACCCAGGGTTGCACAGCACTCACGTTCACGTATGTCTGGGCTCACTGCAGCCCTTTCTCCTTGTGAATGTTCTTTGGGTGAGGGCAAGCTGAAGATTTACATATAACTGCAAACACACTGTCAAAAGCCAATGGTCTTCTGTACATTCTTTTTTCTTATGGCGTAAAAATTCTCATAGTTAAATCAAATATAACACATTTAATATTGATATTAATAACCAAAAAGCACAGGATGAGTTTAAAAAAAAAAAGCTCGGCACATCCTTTGATTGTAAATGTCCTAGAACATTTAATACCCATTAAAACAGGTACATCATAAATACAATACTGTACATAGAAGTGTAAATACTATCTTCAAATACATTTCTATTTACAGCTCCTGGTGAGGGAGAGCAGCTTAGTTTTCTTCTATGAAGTAAGGTATTGGGGTTTCTTTCAATTTTCTTGAGATTATAGCTCAAATAATTAACTATGTCTAGTCAGCTCCACAGTTCATCACTTCCATAAAAAGAAAGCTCATAGGACAAATCATTCTCTCATTACAAGTAGTTTGCAGCAAAACCCTGATACCATTAGATATTTGTTCAATCCTGCACCTGAAAAAACCTTTTACCTTTTAACAGTCAGTTGAAAACAGGTATTTAATTCATCAGTCAGCAAGGCAGAATGATTCTGAACACAGGTTTCAGGTCTAAACAGTTTTGACTCAGTGATGTTGCCACTGAGTGGTCTGGGTTTTATGTGCCTTCATGAGCAAACCGGGCGTTAAGGCATCAGTTTATCCAACACGTCAAACGAGGCCGTGTTTGCCATTCTCTAGTTAATCGGAGTGGCCACACGCAAGTCTTCATTTACTTACTTTTTTTTAATCCGTCTAAGAGACGGTCCGGACGCTCCAAGAATCCTTTCCAGTGCAAGCTTCCCAACAGTCTGCTGCTTGGCGGGGATCATTACAGTGCGGATCATTGAAAGCTGCTTTTGCAGGTTCACGACTGCTAGAAATATGACGCTAAGCTTCATCATGAATGCACATTATAAAAAATAAAAATAGCACATCACTTGGAACAGCAGATATGGAACCGTAGTTCTTTGGTTAGCCCTGACATATATTGATGTAAATATCAATGTATAATAACAGTAGTACATTCTTGATCTTTAAATCCCACATTGCTTCGTTAGAAGAATATAAAATATATAAATATAGTGTTTGCTCCTAAAGAAATGTAGGTGGATGATAGAATTCAAACCTGTGTCGTTTATAAAAATATGACCATATATGAAACTCAGACCTGTGCATAAGGATTTCTTAAGTGAATTAAAAAACACCTTCATTAAACGTACAGCTATGATATGATCCAGCAAAGCATCCAGGCCAGCAGAACATGTCAGCTCTTTAATGCGAGTTAGAATCAGAGTAGAGATCTCGGGACCACTTCGGAGCTCCCTGTTGCTCCAGAGTCCTTCTTTGGGTCCTATCTGATCAGAGTCTGGGTGTCTGTATCCATGGAGGGTGGCCCTTTGGTGAGTCGAGATGGTTTCACAAACACACCATGACCTGGAGGGCAGCGGAAGTACACTCTCCCCTGCACGGTCCCATTGTGTTTACCTAAAGGAGGGTCAACATTTAGACTGTTTCAGATACAAAACACTGGACCGTATCATTTTATCATTGTCGACTGAGTTGTTTGTTGGGAAAAAATATGCCTGATAGCAATTTAAAGAAATAAAAATGTGAGTTTAATCCTGAATCAGCTCCTAGCACTGTTGCACTAACAGAGTGATGGAGGCAGACTTACCTACTGCCAGGTCCAGCTTCACACCGATCCAAATTCCCTTGGCGAACTCCACCCCTCCAACATAGTGGACCGTTCCCCTCCTCTTCCCCACCCAAACCTGTTCCCCCGGTGCCATCCAGTCAGGAAGCTGAGCTACAGGGGTGCTCTCATCGCCGCTGGAGTCCCCGGACGGCTCGGCGCTGCTGGGGTTTGGGCTGGGGCAGGGACTTCCGTGGGGCAGGTCTCCTTGGGCAGGCTCCTGGATCGGAGGTTCTCCACCTGCTCTTGGAGCTCTGGTGGAGGAGGGTGCTGATGCTGAAAGTGCTGATAAAGTGGGACTTATAAGTAGGGCACTTGGGCCAGGAGCTTTGACTGAAGAGTCTGAGCTGAGCACAGACACACTTGCATTGTCCTCAGGGGAGGAACATTTGCATATTGCTTTATCCCCGACAGAAGTCTTATTAGTGACATCAGAGCTGGGCTGACCGTCAGAGACACATAATTCTATGTCAGTTCTTTTATGGTGGTTTTCAGAAAAACCAGATCCCTCTTTTTCCCATCCTGGAGTGAAATGTGGTAAATCCCCCTCTCCGACGCCGTCATCAGCTCCTTTAAAGTCAGTGAACTCCTGGCTGGTGCTGAGAACACAGTTCTGAGGCAGCGGATCTGTGCAGTTAGGAATATCCACTGGTTCTGAGGGAGATGGACTGAGCTGGGGAGCAGAGGAGGGCAGATGCTGGGCTTCACTGCCTGCAGAAACACTTCTGGTTTGGAGGTAGCTTCTACCTGCCAGGCAGCCGGGAGGATCATGGGACTCTCTGGAGGTGCAGCTTAGACGGTCCGAGCTCTCACTGGCACTGAAAGGCACATCCGATAGAGTAGCATTGGAGGCACTGTGTGAGAAGTAGCCACTCGTGCAGCTGCTGGTTGTGGGGCTTCGGGATACTTCTCCACCTCCACATCGGCTGCCCTTCGAGTCCGACCGAGCGCTTTCTTGGTTGTCCAGAGTGGCATTGTAGATTTCAAAGTTTGCAAAGTCTTCTGGGATGTAAGGCTGGAAGTCGCTTTGGTCCAGCAAGCCTCGATTCAGATTCCGAGACACATCCACGTTGGGTTCTTCATCGTCAGAGTCCTGCTGATCCAAGCAGCAGTGGTGAGACAAAACCCAAAAGATGAAATTTTAACAAACGATCCTACCAGTATAAACCAGCAAAAAATATTTCTAAAGAACTTTAAAGACAAAAATGGTGAAAATGGTAAAAAAAAAAAAAAAAAAGTGATGATGAAAGATGAGCAAATGAATGAACTGAACAGTGAACATTGAAATGTGGCAAATTCTCAGTATCCATGGAGACAGAGATAAAAAGAAAAAAAAACATTTTGACTTTGATCAAAACAAAAACAAAAACAACGATTAGATTATTGTCATTAGAATTTGAGTACGCATAATCATTAAATGTGTTTAATATTCATCAAAAAGTCAAGAGGAAAAACTAAATACTGCATTCACAAGTCACTATTCTTCCAATCTTCATTTATAATGATTGCATCCACAATGAGATGCTGCATAGACACAATCCACTCCAAATGTCCTGAATTAAGTCTAATTTAGAGTAAAATCCTGAAGACAGATTTTCTAGAATTTTCCAGGATGTAAATATTTTATTTGGAATTTGTTTGGGGGAAAAAAAACCCTGGATTTCACACTACTACTAACAAAGTTTCATGATTCCTATCATCTGAGAGTTTTACATTAGCTGAGCGTGGACCTTACAAAGTTCTGTTTTTAACCCTTTAACACACGGTCTTTGACGTACCAATTTACTAACCCCAATGCCAATTAACATTGCAATGTTAAATGTTAAATATTGCATTTAACCAATGCAATAAAAAATGAAAGTAATTCTGAGCGATTCTGAAATGGAGAAAAGCGACTTTACAGAATTAAGCAACATTTTTTGTTAGTAAGGTATTGCATAACGGTGCACGACAACTTTTCTCTGCGTCATGGAATTGCATAAATCGTGTAAGCAATTGAAGAGTTAAAGTAAGTCAAAGAACGCCAACACTGGTGCTACAACTCCAGGTTCACCGATATCCCCAATTTTCTTCCAAACTTTGCTGCTATTCCAAACCTGGGTTTTGCACAATTGAAAAAAAGCTATTTTGAAGGATATGAGTACATGCAAGCTCTGCAGAGAAGGTTGAGAAGAAAGCATTCATCTGCATTGTTTTCTGATTTGCATTCCATTTGTTAAAGTTAAAAAATGTCCTTTTTGATTGTGACTACATTCTTCCAAACATGCTTATAACATTTTTCATGCTTAATTCTTTTAGGGCCACTTCAGTCTTTTTTTTAGTACTTACCCGAGTCCAGAGATCAAAACTGAATTTGTTTGCCTGAATGTTTCACTTTTGCACAGGAGACCTTGCTTTTTTAATGTATTTATGTGTCTCCATGCTGAGTATTAGCCAACTAGTGTTTGTGTGCATGTGTAGCACTTACTGCAGTGTGTGGCAGTGTGTGGCTGAGCTGCCTGCTGGTGGGGGTGGAGGTGGAAGTGGAAAGCTTGCAGTGGCCCTCGCTGCCTGCTCTGGGTCGACGCCAGGAGCAGGGAGAGGGGAGCAGTGCAGGGCTGTCCACACATGAGCGCATGCTCTGCTGACGGGTCACAACAACACACACTTCACAGTCACACACGACATGCATGGAGCTCAGTTCCACAGTTAGTGACATGCAGCTGGATGCATCACAAGGCACCGGGCTTGATGAGTCCTCGACGTTAAGAACTTTTGTCCAATCAGAGTGCCCTAAAGAATGCAATTTCGTCTCTTTGTATCCCATAGTTCCTATAAATGTACCCCAAATGAGCAACAACACATGATTATTTCCTGACCAAAAAGTGGCAGAAGCAGAGCATCAGCATTCACCAGCTCTTTAAACGCAGAAGTTTTCTGAGTGAGAGCTCAAACACACCTCATATGCAAGAGGAAACAAGGTGGTGAGGAGATACTAATCTGGGTTTCGTCAAACCACAGGAAACCATTTTAGAGAAATGTGTAGGACCATCTGAAAACTGAAGTTTAGCTCACTACCAAAAATGAAGAAAAATAAATCAAAAAGTTGACCCAGTTTCTGACAAACTGAAGGTGCCAGGCAGTCTTTTACACAACTTACAGACGGTTTCTGCAATCTGGTTTAGAGTTTATTCAATAAATAAGAATGTGATGGGTCATCAGTTTTTTCTGCATTTGTGGAATTTGAGATTTTACTTATGAAAGTAATACCTCATAATTGAAAGTTGGTACACCTTTATTTTTCCATGGCTGTATAAAATCTGTATTTTTCCACAGTTTTGCTTTCAGAATCGTTTCGCTTTCAGGTGGAAATGACCTGCGCCCCAAACATTTAAGTCCTTGCACCACTTTTGGCTCACTTCAACAAAACAAAATAGTTATTAAAAGAAAATGGAAAGATGCAGAAACTCTCTCTAAAGTCAAATATTTGTTATCACACAAAATAAGGCTTCAGTGTTAAGTTTTGTCAAGTTCTGTGATGTTAAGGTCATTTGAGGATTGAAATGAATGATGTAATGAATTTGTTAAAGTCAATAAAGTTTTGATGATAACATAAATGTGCTAAATAGCAAATGTAAAATATCAGGATTGACGGTGAACTGAAAAAACACAGTTGAAAGTTGTTTGAAAGAAAGAAGTTATCCCTCTATACCTCCTGTCCCAGCAGCGGCCGGACCTCCTGCGCCTTCTTTGTCTTGTTCTCCTCTTTGACAGGAAGTAAAGACTTGAGGAATTTTGGCGGCTGGGGCGAGAGGACTTTGAAGGGGCTCACGCTGAAAAAAGTAGGACTTTCTGGAGGCACGCCTGCATGGAAAGTTTTGTAAGTTTCCGTGCACGGAGGCCAGCTCGAATTTGATATGGCTGCCACATGTGTCTGCTTTACCTCCATTCTCTTTGTTTTTGACAGGTGTGGTGCAAAGGGCGCCCTCTTGAGGGTAACAGCCGGTGTTGTCCATGTGCTCGAAGTGGTTCTGCAAAACAACATTTAATCAAGAATATAATGAGCCAAATAATTCAAGACTAGAAAAAAAAATAGCAAAAAAGGATTATTTTTATTTTCTTCAAAGAGTAGATATACTGACTAGACTTTCAGTGCATAAAAAGGAACAAACATGTTAAAAAGTTAAAAATCTGATAAAGTTAACGTAAAAAAACATCTGAGCAGGAAAGGTGTCAAAAATAGGTTTGACGTGCCTTGCACTCTTCATCCTCACAGCCAGTCAGGTCGGTTTTGCTACACGAAGCCTAGAGAGAGCAGCAAGAGGTCATCGGTTTCATAAGGTCAAACAATTATTTCCCACATGGATACAGTGCAGTGACGGATGTGCTCATGCTGTACATTTGGGGTGCTGATGCTTCTTCTCAAATGTCTCCCTCTGACAGCGAGGGCTTCCTTCACCGTCACGGCCTGCAAACAACAGTCCAGTCAGAGATTTTTGTTGGTTTTAATTAGTAGTTATCCATGTAAAACATAATCTTTAAAAAAACAGTGACTTTCCATCTTGGAATGAGAAAACCTGACAGTAAAGAATTAATTTGGGCTTCTTGACTCGCAGAGACCCCATTCTTAATTTAACTGAAGTGTTGAAATGCATTTTCATTTTCTGGAAAACTTTTTTTCCACTTTTCCTAATTAAGCCTATAGCAGCTTTAAGTGCAGACCTTCCCATCATTAGGGTCTGACTTTGTGACCTGTCTGACCAACATTTAACAATCCATTCAGCCCTTTTTTGACCTAATTCTGTTTAAAATGATTCAAGTGTTAACATTCATTCACAGTAAATCCAGTTTCTGTTATTAAGGCTTTGTAGTTGCCTGCTCTGTGTGATACCTGTCTTAGCCTCTCCAGACTCAGGATGTTCTCCACCTCCAGAACCCCCCGGGTGTACTTTTCAATGTAAGTTTCTCCGTCCTGAGTTTCTTCGCTGTCTCCCCGTGCAGCCATGAGAGCCAAGGTTTCCCTCTCCTCTGGCTCCTCTGAGGCCTTTTGGATTTAACAGAGCCCAGGGGATGAGAAAGAGCATGCTACACATCTAAAGAAAGTCCGGTTTGATTAAAGATGTACCTTTGGTATGTTGGAAACGATCTCATAAGTCACACCACAGGAGTACAGCGTGTTCCTCAGGGACATTCTTCTCTTGAGGCTCTGAGTAAAACTCTGCATGACAAGGAATCACAACCATGTAGATCAATGAAGCACAGCCAATCAGCTGCTGATGCCTCCTCTACTGAGGACAGACGGTCTTTAAACTCATCCAGTATGAACCTGCTTGTTGTAGATGTTCACTGCAATCCTCTTGCGAAGCACAAGCTCCATGGAGGCAGGGTGGCTGAGCTGCACTGTGGCTTTAATGATCAGGTAGATGCGCTCATTTGGTGAAGTGACACGGTTGAGGTGAACAGAATCATGGATGGAGGAATCCCAGGAGCAAACAGCCAGCACCTGGTGGATGAAACAACTATTGACATGAAGAGTTTCTTTTATAAGGCTTCATTTAACTATTACAATAATCTGAAAATGCAAGTTTCCATTTAACCACAAAGAAGATAAATATTGATGTAGATAATATCGCAGTGGTTAAATTTTTTAGATTGAGAAAAATGTGTTTCTTCACTAAAAGTGGCTAAAATTTTTACCTGAACCACAAATTTAAAGAAAAACATAAATCTCTTTATGTCTTTACTAAAATGATACAGTCAGGTGCTTATTTAAAAAGACTTAACAGTTTAATATCATGATGCTCTCTCCACCGTGCTTCACATAGAGGATAGTACAGAGCGTTTAGGTTGTGGTGTCTTAAAGGTGTTGCAGCAGTCTTCACTGCACTCTTATACGTCACCGTATGTTTCTGCCTCTTCTCAAAGAACGTGATCTCCATAGCCGTTCATGTGTCCTTTACCATCTGTTTTTCTAGGTTCCTCTCCTGGATACCAAACCTGCCCATCACCTCTGTTTCCTGCATCAACACGTCCATTGAAATCTGCACCAATGACAAGTCTCACCTCTAGGGACGCTCATCATCACTTCATCAAGGCCCAACCAGAATTTCTCCTTAGCCTCCAGCTCACATCCTACCCGTGGGGCATACCCACAATCTATTTTATTTATTTCTATCTTCAGACTCATGAATGAATGAATGAATGAAATGGTTTATTTCAAGCAGACAAGATATATAAGACATACAAGACATGTGTAACACAATCAACAACAACAACAGTGATTTGCATCAGTAGTCATGTCAAACATAGGATAACTAGACATCAGAAAATTGACTGCTTGAAATGGAGTGGGAGGAAGCAAACTTATATAATCCCACCCCGACTCGACCATACCATTTACTTTACATTAGATATCAACCGGTTCGTAACTAATAATCAGGTAGTTATACTGTACTGACAGTAATACAGGTCATTAAACATCCTTGAGTAACAATAAGTCAGACTGCTTTGCATGCAAGTACAACCCTCATCATTCTGACACTTTTGTTACCTCCACAACAGTCCTACAAACTCCTCCTTAAAGATAACTCCTCCTCCCTTTCTCTTCCCTCCTCCACCATAATAAAACGACCTGGAACCCTGCTCCTAATCTTCTAGCCTTGCTATCTTTCCACCTGGTCTCCTGGGTACACAGTATGTACCTTCCTCCTTTGCATCATGTCAACTAACTCTCTACCTTTTCCTGTCAAAGTACCTACTCTCATTTCAACACTCAACACTTTCTCGCTTCCTACAAACACACCTTCCTCCTCTCCTTCTTCGACCAACACTCGTCCAGTTTTCACCCGCACCCTGTTGGTGAACAGCACTGATGCCGGTCGTTGTTAACTCAACCAATCATGTATGGATTTCATAGGTCTGATTCTCATATTTGGTTTGGCAAAGACTTTACATGCCCTTCCAGACACAACACTCTGTATTTTTCCAGGCTGGGAACCGGCACAAACAGATGCTGACTTGGACCTCCTTGTGGCTACATTAAACAGCATTTGTGGTGCAATAAAAATAAATAAATAAAATAAAGTTCTCTTTTTGACCACATAAGGGCAGTAAAGTCCTGGCTCACCTCCTCAGCACTGTGTCTGATGATGGGCAGATAGAAGAACTGGCTGCCATGCTCTTTGGGCAGGATGGAGTTAACGCCGGCAGCGTGTGGCCCAGTCAGCTGCTCGTTTACAGTCAGATTATCCGCTGGGGGGAAGAAACATTTTTTTCCAAGTGTTTGTAGACCAGAATCAGTGAATAAAAGGATCCGTGTAACTCACCGTTTAAATCCAGGAAGAGGACGGGAATGTGGGCTTCCATCCCTGCAGCCGGGTTCCTTTTTGTAGATGAAAAAAAGTTAGATTGGAGAAAGTAAAAGTAGATAAAAGTTGTTTTTTTTTTTTTTACCAGTCTGCAGGAGCTCCAGGGATGCCACTTCCAGGTGTAGGTACCAGCACTGCATTCCTCTCCTCAGTCAGCCCAACCCACTGCTCCACCAGCCGAGCCTCACGCTCCATGTCCTCCTCAGACTTTTCTGCGTGCGAACGGTTTGGAAAAATAAGATTTTGATCTTAATCATTGATTGTTTCCTTTTAGCTGTCACCAAACTTACCATGTTTGTTAATGATTTTCTTGATTTGCTCATCAAGATACTCGCGGCGTTTGATAAGGGCGTCTGACCAGCGCTCTCTAACGCAGTTGAGATCCTCCTCCTGGAAGCAGACAGACACCGGAATCAAGGTCAGCTAGATGAGTGAGAAAGAAGACGCTGCAGAGAAGTGCTCGCAGAGAAGTTTGAGTCTTCACGAAGCTGAATATCCTGATTAATCTTTAAAGTCCCACTCTGATCAATCTAATCTAATCAACTCTGTTTAATCTATTGTGAAACCATTTCCAGTGGTCTTCTAACTATGATTAAGCGGATTTTAGGCAAAATCAGAAAACCTGTGTAGTTTTCTAGGAAATCATTTCTGCAGAGCAGCAGTAGTTTATTAGAAATTCACCTCGAAATAGTGGGTAGGGACTGTTGGCAGGGAAGCAAGCCCATCCCCACTTCCCCTCACCCATTAGATTGTGTGCTTCCCGTCACACCCCCAACCTAACATTACTGGTGCAACAATTACAATTCTGAGCAATACAGTTTACAATACAGTTCTGAGCCAGATGCCGGCTCAGACGAGGAAAACAAAGACATACATGGATCTATTTGTGTGCAAGATTATGCATTAAAATGGAGCAGTGCAGGGTTCTTGCTGCCTTCTGATTATAGCTTCTATGTAACAACTACAATCTTTTTCAAACAAAAAAAATCTGCTCCTGATTCCAAACAACTTGAAAAAGAAATATTCAGAGATGCATTTTTGAGCTTAATGTATTTATATATGTCTTCTGTCATCAGATAAATGCCAGAAAAAACATGTTAAAAACACAAAAATCCCAATTTTCATTGGAGTGGGTCTTTAATGGCATAGATTACCTTCTCCACAACCAAACACGGTCAAAGAAAAATATTAAAGTTTCAGCTGACTGGGTTGTGAAGCAACTAAACCTGGAAACATACGTGTGCAAAAAAATCTCAACCCTTAATAACAAGCAATCACCCACAGTCACACACTCAGAGATACAACTGCAGTTTTTTAAATTCCCACCTGAGAGAATCACTGACAAACTCACTGCACTCAAAAGACCACAAATCCAACCAAAAAAATGCTTGTGAAAACTGCAAAAGGTTCACCATGCAGAGCGCTGTGAAATCATGCAGCCATGCAGTATTGTTAAATGATGCCTGTGGCGCTTCAGCTGTGACGCGCAAACGGCAGCATGGATGAGAAAGCAGCATCAGAGACAGGCAGACGTGCTGCACCGACTGGAAGGTCAGTTATGAGCGGAGCTGCAACAGTATGGCTGGGGTGGTTGATAACTACAGAGTCAAGAATCATAAAAATGTGCATCGGTTGAAATAAAAACACTTTCTTTAGTCAGCAGACTTTTTGCCACAATTACAAGATGTTGTGAAGACACAGTCAGTGGGTTTCCTTCATGCTGCCAGTGAACGACAAAGGAAGGGGAGAGGCAACAGCAGGAGACTTGGAAGGTACCTGATAACTATCCATATCGTCTTCCACCTCTCTCTGGTAGGAGAGAAGACACTTAATCAAATGAGAGGCAACGAGAGGCAATACCCTTTGAGCGATCCAAAAGAATTTTTAATTCTACTTTAGAAAAGTCACTTAAGATGATAAAGATGAAACCTGAGAGCAGCTAAAGTTTAGTTGGCTGAAACAGCTTAGTGCTGCAATATGCTGATTTCATTCAAAAAATGTCTTAGGGACATCCATGAAGGGCTGCAAAGACTGCATCTTACAGACCTGGTAGCTGTCGAGGGGTCTCTGTAGTTTGGTGCAGCGAGCCGACACGCAGCCGATAGAAACAGACAGCACAGCCTCCACCAGCAGAGGCAGAGTACCCGAGTTCTGGACTGGCTTTACACACACCTGCAGCCTCCTGGAGTGCCCCTGCTCACAAAAACAGTATTTTGTTGCCAGCTGTTAGTGTAGGCTGGCAAGTCTGAGCAAAACAGAGTGCCGTGTCTGGGCTTTCTCTGACCTGTCGGAGCTGAAACACTCCTCCCGTGCTGATGTCTTTTGCAGGTTGCAGCTCCACAGCGGCATACTCGCCCTGCTCATTCAGCTCCTGGATGGAGGCCCACAGTTCGATTCTACGGGACACCTCACTCCACCTTAAATGTGAAAGCACTAGGGTTAGTGAGGTCAGAGAGTGAATAAAGACGTGTGAAAGAATGCAGACCTGTCTCTCAGGGTCTGGGTTTTAGCCTCCAGTGCATCCAGCTCCCACAGTGGGCGTCCTTTCCCCGCACAGCGGTGGCCCCACACCTCTATAGCCAGTGCTCCGTCTGATATAAACTCTAAGAACTCATCTGTTACAGGCACTGTGTAATCCTGGATTAAAAGTCAAAGAAAAGACGAAATGTGCTTGAATTAAAGAGTTCAAGTAAAGCGAATACTGCCTCCTGTGTGTTACCTTGCAGTGATCAAACTGAACAGTGAACTGAGCATCTGGACTACGAGGAGTGGGTCTGTCAGGGCTAACCATGGGAGGAACCACAATGGGCTCACCATAATCCCAGAAAGTGTACTGACAGAAGACAAAGTTGGACAGGTTGAGCGGCAGCCCTGTAGCCTCTCTGATCCGCACCTACAGCAGCAACACAAGCAGAAACAGATTGAGGTTTTCTCTCTTAGGGAAATCTTTGACGCCAGGAGAAGGAACCCTCACCCTGCAGGTGAGCCTCTTGGCCATGACCACAATTTCTCCATTGGTGTCCATAACCTCATAGTAGCTGCTCTCACTGGAGTTCTCAGATGAGTCATCTCCTCCAGAAAGGCGCTCAGGAAGGGGTCCACTAACTCGCATCAGCTCAGCGTGCAACCTGCCTGCTACCTGTTCACAAAGCAGAACTCAAGTCAAGCAACACATCCAGAATGTATTCACTATATTCATGTGGATAGCAGTTGATTTACTTCATAAACATGAAGGCTTTGGCAAAGGTGAGTCAATAAGGATAGAAAATAAACATCATATCCAATGTTTGCAGTAATAAATGGAATATAGATTTGTCTAAAATATTAGCTGTTCTTAAGTTAAGGTAGTGTGAAACAAGTACAAATTTTATGCTTTGAATTAATTCATTTTAAAAATATTGATGTAGTTTTCCAAGTCGTTTGTGTACAACTTCTCTCTTCATACAGACTAATAAAAAAAACAGTGATTTTGGAAACTAACATCATAAATCAGAGCTGAGAGCAGTAGAACATGAATAACAGTGGTGCGCCTTCACCTCTCCCTGTTGGCTGATGATGGGGACAGCATACTGCAGCTTCACATCATGGAAAAGGCACTCGAGAAAAATGTTGGCCACTCCAATCAGGTTGTGGTTCTCATGCGCCTCATAGAACGGATCCGACTGTTTACCATTTCCTTTGTTGTGCTGGAGAAAAAAAGGATTGACTTGATTGGCATTTTTGTTTGGTGTTCTTTTTTTTTCTTTAAATGTTTTTCAGCTTCTCACCGTTTCTTCTGTGCCTTCTTTCCAGTCTCTGTAGTGGTCTCTCATGTCTACTAGTTTGTTCTCTAGCTTCTCAATGGTCCACACCTGGGTCCCCTTTCCTTTCCTTCGCACCTGAATGGCCGGCTCACTCATAATAGCTCCACGCTAATACAAATCAAGTTTTTTAATAGTTTAATTCTGTAGTTCAGTGGATTAAAATTATTATTTTTTTAAAAGTACCACATTTTATTTTTTATTTAGGAAATGTCAGAAATTCTACCTTGCGGTTGGCACTGAGGTTGGCAGCAGGAATCTGGAGTGTGACCTGATAGTCAGTGAGTTTGTTCATCTCCTCCGCCAAAAAGTTGGCTTCTCGCACCAAAGTGTTGGCTTTGACGACCTGCTCTCTGAGCCGAGACAGACTCTGACGAAAAAGCTCATCCCTGGTTCCCACACATGCAGGCAAATGGACACAGTCATGCATTACAAGGCAGGCATTCACTTAAGAGGATGAATACCTCTTTGATTGAATGTACATTCAGTGAGGACTTGAAGATAGACTCGTGCTGTGTTCACAAATATGCTAACTTTATCAGTAGTGTTTTCCTCTGACCTTTCCTCTGTCCACAGCCGCAGCTTGCCATGCGGTGTGTGTGTTGGGAAAGTCAGCCGCTCGCTGCTGCTGCGATGATGTTGATGCTGCGGCGTCTTTTCAGGAGAGAGCTGTTGCCGTAGCGACTCCAGCTCACGCTCATACATGAGCCTTTGCTCCTCTAAAGCCATCCTTTTCTCCTCCAGGTATTGCTTTTCCAACACCTGGACCACATTCTGCATGGGGTCTGCATAAGAAGACACAGGGACGTCTGCTATATTCTCCCCCATAGACAAAAATGTGGCCACTGCTGTCTGCTCACCAACACATACCATTGTGTCCAAGAGTCTTCATCATGACCTCCATCTGGGCAAACTCATAGCTGTAGTCTGGCTCAGAGGAGGCCTCGCTGGCTGTCTCTATATCTGCCTCGACAAAGCTCTCTCTGGGAGAGGCTCTCTCCAACTCCTTCAAACGGTCCCGCCGCTTTCGTTTGGGCAGATTTATCCTACAGATCAGAGCGATATCTAGTCAGCACTTCAATGAAGTGTTTGTATTTTAGAGACTGGCAGTAAAAACAAGAGGAGCTGTACCTGAAAAAGTGATTGTTTCCCCACAAAATACGATCTCCATGCCACAGGTGCACCGAGGAGTCAATTATGGTACCATTCACACAAGTCCTGTGGAAAACACAAAGACAGATCTAATCTGATCTTTAGCTTTAAAAGAGGAAAACCGTCTGACTGAGCATGAATTACATTTGGCAGTCGGAAGTAGACATGGTTTTGACATCGAAATCTATTAACTTAGATCAAAAGATTCCTATGGAGTGAGCTCATGTGGAGCTTTCAGAGCCAGTCGTCCATAGTGGACAGGCAGAGGAACAGACACCTCACCTGGCATTCCCGATGGATGTGAGAGTGACATCACCATCCGGGCAGAGCTCCAGGACACAATGCTCCGGCTGAATCCCAATCCCAAAAAGCTGGATGTCCTGAGATGTGTCTGCGCCTACATGTGTGTGCTCCTGCAAGACAGCGTGATAAAACATTTAAAACATCTAAACGTTTTCAGTCAAACATTTTGCACCAAAAAGCTGTAAAATCCTATTCCTCATCTTCAGGTGAGACTAAACAAAAGTACAACTGAGCTGCAGTGGACTGCTGAAGGTTCAGAGGAGGATATTCCACCTTCAGGAGGATGCACAAGCATTCACATAAGCACTCACTTCCTTACAGAGTTCCTACAGAGCCCAAACAGACGCCTGTTGTTCTGCAGGCTGAATGGACTACTTCCTCACATGCCTCTGCTCTTTCAGGTCCAACTAGCTGTTTGGTTGTTCCAGGAGTGCACCTTACTGCTATTCCGCCATCATCTGAGTCACTGCAGCATGTGCTCAAGTGCTGCAGGGCCTCAGTCAATGGTAAACACCACAGGCATGAGACTTCGGTCATGGAAAGAAGTATACTCCAACAAAAACAATGAAGGACCTGACATACTTTAGTAAAGTTTGTGAGAACTGCACCAACCAGAGAAAACTATGAGGGGCTTTAGCAAGTCAGCAGTTTGTTCATTTATATTTTACATCAAGATAATTAAACTTCATGGCTCTCCACCCAAACAATGAAAAATAAACAAAACAAAAGCCTTTCCAAGTAAAATTAAAGTACGTAAGTTACCAAACTGTGTAAAATGCTTTTTTTGACCTGGAAAAACAAGCAAAGTAGAAACATCCTCATGACCAAAACAATGGTTTAAAAACTGTAAAGGTGTGTTACCTTCAGGTAGTAAACCAGTAGCTCATTCAGGGCAGGATCAGCATTCAGATTTACAAGGAAACACTTGTCTTCCCCTACTTTAATCCCAGAAGTTTCCAGGGAGATGCCCATGCTCTCCAGTTGCTTTTGACGCTCCTGTCAAAACCAGTCATGACAGTGTAACTGTGCAAATAAAAGCCACTGAGGAAAGACTATAGCGTTTATAGAGTTTCTGTAACTTGTGCACGTACAGTGGCAATCTCCTCAGTTTTCCTCAGCTTCTCCTCCCAAGTCACCGTCATCTCCTGAATGAGTTTCTCAGACTCTTCCAGTCTGTCCTTCAGCTCTGGAGCCTTCATAGACTGATGGGGGAAAGAAAACAGTAAGAACTTGCAAACTTTCTCAACCTGCAATGGTCCAAGTCTCGTCTCACCTCAGCTTGGGAGAGCTGGACTCTGAGTTTCTCCACTTCCTCCCTGAGCTCTCTGATGATCCGAGCGTTAGGGTCTTCATTTACAACTGCATGGTTGACAATTCTCTTGGCTCTGTCGGCGTAACGCAGCGTCGATAGCGTCTCCTCATAGTTATCGGCAGCTGGACTCACAGTGGCTATCATGGCTGTTTTACTGTTTCCTCCAAGGTTGTCCTGGATGATTGTTCAAAAATATATCTTAGTAACTGCAATTACAGTAACAAAAAGACACAGATATTAAAAATGTGTAATTGAGAACAAACCTTCAAAAGCCACGTGAGAACTGAGTCTCTGTAAGGAACAAACTTGGGCTTCCCCTTTCCTGAAGACTGGTCAGCCAAAGCAGAGATCACACAGCCTAATGTGGTGAGTGACCTGGAACCATACGGAAGCCCCAAGGAGACATAAAGCTCGTCACATGATCAGGCTTCAACTCCACATTTCGACATAAATCCAATACTCACTTGTTTATATTACTGCCTTCTTTGAGCCGCTCCCCAGCAGCTCCCGTTTTGGACACTCGTTCGCTTCCTGCCAGGTCAACCAAACTCATCTTGCTCACTTTCTCCCCTGAATTCTGGTTATCACAGACACAAGCTATTAAATACAGAAATATCAAAAATATATTTGTCCTTTAAAAATAAAAATATACTCTGAAAGACTAACTCCAGACTGTAGATCAAAGAGAGTTTGTGTGACAATGATGCTGAAGACGGCGTGTGATCGGCTGCTTTCCTCATTCATGTTGGTGGCTGCGACTGTGCGAGATTTGTTCCCCTCTGACATCAGCACCTCGATGTCCTGAAATAATAAAAACAACCAATAAAGAAAGAGGCTTTATGCTATTACTAATCACTATTACTGTAATTGTATAGTTCTTAATTATTACTATTACTAGTGTTAATAGTTACTATTTAACTTTTACTTTTTTTATTAGCCTGAAACCACATAAAAATAATCTGCTTAGTGTGCAGTTTTATGAATACATGTGGGAGGTATCCACGTGTGGCTGTGATTCATTTCATTTAAATAGGTCTCAGCAGGTTGTGGGAAATCCACTGGACTAAAACCAAGCAGAGCAGAGGAACAGGGTGGAGATGTTTTGCTTCAGTGAGGAAGGATCTGCCAAGACTTGGCATATAAACTCCACGCAGCTCCATGACTGCAGCCGAACCAGGGAGGCGTCAAAGCTGTCGCACGAGGAACAATTTAACCGACATATTTGCTGTGACTTAAATCTGAGGGTCGACAGGGAGAAGCTGCTGCATAAAGGTCCCCTTAATGCTGTATGTTTTTAATTATTTCTGTGAGACACTTCAGTATGAGGAGGAAAAGTGCAGCCAGCGTCACCCTTTCAGCTTAATGACAGACGAGTAGAAGACACACCTCAAAGCTAGTCACAGCGAGCTGGGAAAGGCCATCCACGTACGGACCCAGGACTTTGTGCTCACGGACTTTCAAAGACTGGCGGCTCCTTAAAATACAAAAAAGGGGGCATTGTGAGAATTTTTTTTTACATTTTATAAAATATAAGGTTTCTCCTATTTTAACTTTTAAAAAAATAATAAATAAACTTTTAAGAAAAATACCAAAAATGAAAACGTCTGACTTACAAGCATGCAAGTATCAGTGTGCTAATAATAGAGTATTATTTTTTTAAACCTACTACTGTTACTCTCAAAAAGCGCATTTTAAAGAACAATATATGTTTATTTCTCGTTTGAATTTGAAAAAAACATATCAAATGTAAAGAAAACGTTAAAATTTGACATCACTGTCTTACACCAGGATGCGGTTAACATTTTAGCTTTCTGAAACCTGTTTTAGCAATTATAGAACCAAATGTATGAATTCATGTTCATTATTTTCTTTGCTTTATTTTTATTTTTAGAAAACAACTAAAAAGCCAAGAAAATAAACGTTAAACATCTGTGAACACGTGACCAAATTCTTTGAAAGAAAGCAGCAGTGAGACCTTCAGGAACATAAAAAATATAAGAAAAATCACAATTAAAATTTTATTAGAGTAATTTGTTTTTTGTGGCTTTCAAATAAAAAGTTTCCCAAAATGAATTTGGTCTTGGTAGACTATTCAGTTTGAAATTGCCATCTTGCAAATTCCAATAATGGAGTCATGATGAATTTAATCCTTTTCCCAAAGTTTTCCTATAACTTTAGTCCAAATAAATTGTGTGTATAAAATATTTTATAAAATATCTTGCCCTTTTTTTGCTGTCGACAATCTATTTCAAAATGTTTCTGTTTGAAACTTTTTGTTTCTCTATAAAGCACATTAAAATTAACTTACTTTAAAAAGTGCTGTATAAATAAAGCTGCTTTGAATTGGTTGAAAAACTCAATTCAGAGATACTTCCAAAAAAAAAAAAAAAAAGAAAAGAGGTGAAGGAAGAACAACTGCAGAGAAGTATAAATCACAAAACAACATCAGATCCACGACTATGTTTAACTCATTCTTTCTTTATGTTGAACAGGGGGGGGAATTACTTTGCTTATGACAAATAACTAACAACAAATACATAAATTGATCTAGAAGTCTTCAGGAAGTGGCAACATCAGACAGGATGATGGTTGAGAAGAGAGAAGGTTTAGCTGTGACTGCAGCCACAGCAGAACTACAGCCTTAGCAAGAACCCACCAAGTTAAAAAGCATTGGTGATGCTTAGTAACCCAGGCAGGAACACAAGAGCAAGAATCTCTCAGTGAAGAAAGAGTGGTTGTTCTCCAAAGTGAATGTAGCGGCATCTTCTGACATCTGCAGCACACAGAGGCCTGCAGTGTATCCTCTCTCTCGGACAGAGATTGCAAGCGGCTGCGGCTGCTCTCCTGCTCCCAGCTTCACTGCAGCATCCCCGTATCCATTCTGTCCACCAAACCCACATAAGACCACAGAGGCAAAGAAAGCAACAGTGTCGGAAATGACTGGGTAGTGCTTCCTACTCGGATCATTCTGTCACCACCCGACTATACTACACCCAATCACGACAGCAGTGAAGCACAGAGAGAGCCAACAGGTCACTGCTTCTGTAGTGCGACAGAGTAAATCGATCCCAAGTGTGTGAGAGGACAATCCCAGAATGTGGAGAGAACTAAATTGGACATGTGACTCACCCTTTGGGATCCAGCAGGTCGCGGACTTTTTCATTGTAGATCTCCATGTAGGAAACCTCTATTTTAAAAGTGTGGGACTCGCCTGCCTCTTTGTGGACTCTCTCAAACAAAGAGCAGCACAGTCGAGGGATCAAACCTGGATGCTCTCCATTACCCATCATGGAAAAGGACTTGCCTGAACCTGGACGCAGAAACAGAGTTGCACTTGAGCAGAACTATTTATGTATTCCCAACCCCATGGATCATCTCACATCAAAATGATTGCAGGATTGATAAGTTACAGACCTACCAGCAGGCGTGCAGAAAACAAATACCTGTGTTCCATAACCTGTAGGTGTTTTCTAAATATGATCAAATTGGATAAATATATTTTTAAGAACAATTTCTGGTTACAAGTTAGAGGTCAAACTAATAAGTCCATTATTAGATAATTAATTGATCTGTACTAAAAATAAAAAAATCAATATTGAATCCATAAATTAATTTGCCTAATTAAGTATATACTGTTTTTTTCCATACAAAAAAACAGCTTTTAGTTCATTTAAAATGTGAGAATTAATCATTTTGTTAATAAAATAACCCATATTTCTTTTGATCTAGTTATCTTGAAAGTTTCATTTAACTAAAAATAGATATTTTTAAGAGAACTTTGAAACATAAATCGATATATAATCACATAGAATAGAAAATGGAATCAAATCATTAATGCACTTCAAATCAGTTTGATGACTAATGAACAAACATGTAGCTGAAAAATTATTGGTTTATAGCTTTTTTGTTCATTTGTGCTGATAGAAATGAAATATACAATTATTTCTAAATTATTTTTCTTAAAAACTAATGTTTTGTTAAACATAAACAAGTTTTTTCAAAGCCAGTGATTTTATGTGGACAAAAGTGGGATTTTCCTTTGTAAAATAATCAATTTTAACAATAAAAACTAAAATCAAACTGTTTCTTGCCAGACAAAACACAAAGTTGCCCCAAAATAAATTCCGTTCATAAATTCAATTAATCAATGTTTCCTTTTCTATGATCCTTTTGATGTATTGACTAGAACAAATGAAAAAAAATTCTGTCTAAACAAGTAGATGGAAGTGTGTATAAAAATGCCAACAAATGGAAATTATTTGGTCACATATTACACCAATTTATAGGAGGTAATACACACTCTTTTATTCCTTCTTGTCATGTATGTTTGTTCAGCCCGCATTTGTAGATTCAATTTCTCCAATGTTTGCTTGTAGTTTTCATGTGAGACCTTCATATATTTTTTCCAAACAAGTAATTAACCAACACTGTGAAACATTTCACTATAAAATCTGATTTAAAGCCAAAAAAAGCCATACAAAAAAAACAAGAATATCTCATACTATTACCTGTTTGTCCATAAGCAAAAATGCAGGCATTATATCCTTGGAATGCATTTTCAAGTATTCCCTCTCCAAGGCACTTGTACACCACCTCTTGACCTGTCAGAGAAAGAGTTCGTCACCGGGGAGATGGAGGTAAACACAGGAACAGCTGAGAGGATGATCTGCTGTGGTTGGATGCAGAATTAGTGCACTGAAAGGCTCCAGAAAACAGTAAGCGTGATTCACAAAAGTGTCGGATTCCTGTGTGCTCATGTGGAAACTGTAAAGCTGCACAGAGAAATGCCTTGTGTGAATGGGACAGCTGTTTAATGAGCTAAATAAAACCATGGTTCAAAGGCTAGAGGCAGCCTTCTACTAAACAGAATCATCAATTCAGCACAAAGCAGATATAAGCTTTGCAATAACGGGACTGACATTATGAGCAAAGCTGTTCAGAATGATTAAACAATAAATCTTCTCCTCAACACATTAAATTAACCCTATTTAGTCAGATAGATGAATGAAGGAATTTTTTTCCCATTTCATTTTGTTGTTACGGTTTACACTGAGCATGTGTGGAACACAATATGCTTCAATATAAAAAAAAAAAACCCTTCCCATTTGCCACTTTGGTGGTAATACAAAGCTTCTCGTGTCCCTCTGTGCACATGATCACACATCTCTGAAGGAGTGAAGGGTACGCTTCCTCCTCAATGACTCACCGGCATATTTCGGAATGTTGGATTCATCCATGGACCAGAAGCAGTGATCAAAAGCAAACACCTGCAATGAGACAGCATCAAGTTTGTGAGCACACAACCTCACGTTTGTCCGAGCCAGTAACACAACCTGGGTTTTTTTTAGTCGCAGTTGTAATCTGAAGAACGCACAGGACGACGGCGCTGTACAGTAAACCTGGATGAACTTGTCTGAGCATGAGCATTTGCGAACCAGTGTCCCGTCACCGTGGCAGTTAGCTGAATTTATAAATCTGGGCTCTCCCGAAGAAAAATTCCAGTACCTGGTGGCCCTTATCTCCAAGACAACTGTAGCTGTTCCCCTTTCTGGTTTCTGCGCTGTGTCTCATCGCACAAAGTGAAAGAGCAGAAGTTCTCCAAGCTGCATCTTTGATGATATCTTTTAATCAAATCTTCATCTTAAGCAGCAGGATTTCATTATATGTACAGCACCCTGTTAAAAACCTGCCTTAGTCCTGGAAATAACTGTAAAAAAAAATCAGGTTTCTGATACAAAACTTGAATTTATTTTAATCTGTTTTTGGCTTTCTCTTTTCTTCCAACAGTTTCCTGCTTATATTCATCCGTTTGAAAAAGTAACTTGACAGACGAAGCTGTTAGGAATGGCCAAATTAAAAGCAAATGCATTTTTTTTTATTTGTTTCACACATATAGTGGTAAGCTTTGACAAAAACAGAAAAAAAGGTTTTAAGTGTTTTTATTTTTTCTGTTTATAGACTGTATAAGAGTTGCACCATCACCTTCACACTGCAGTACATGCTGCTGCTGCTACACTGAAGTGTTTTCCCTGACATGAACACCAGAATTCCCTTTCAATCATAACAGATCCAACAGGACATGGAGCCAAAGGCTGCACAGTCAGCATACTCCCCATCGGGGAGTACTATGAAAGCAAGACCTCTTGTGACTTCAGACCCGTGAGTGGGTGCTACTCAAAGAAACAAAAGTGCCATCATTCTCAATTAGGAGCGGCCTGGTAACTGGGGCTTCACTGTCCTTTGACCTTTCTCGGTCCAGCCTGAGGATGTGACAGCACAACAAAGTGGACAGTTATTATAAACCTGCAATCAAAATAATAAGCTATTAACCACAATATATATATTTTAACAGTTTTTAGATGAAAAAGACGTCATCTGTGAGCCATGATAGCAGACAGCCACGTGCTCGTCTGGCTGGAGGGCTATAACGGGGCAGCTCATGTTCGCATGCCCCAGAGACCATGCCCGGCCCAGATAGGAGCCCACCATGTCCAGTCAGGAGGCCACACAAAGCCAATCCCTAGTGTGTGAAACATCTCCGAGCTAGTCACCAGAGTGTTGTCAGGGGGTGGGGGGTGGGGGTGCACTCCAACAATGCAGCTTTGAATGAGCGCACACACACACAGCCCCAATGTCCACGCTCATCCCTCTCTCTTTGTAGAGCCTTTGTGAGAGTTCAGGGGATCTTAGATGGCTGACACATTCACACGGACATCCATCCGGCTCCTGCTGACCAACCAAACCACCGAAACGCTCTCAATCATGTCCCTGGAGACAGTGTCACAACTGGGAGACAGTGGACCTGTGCAGATGCCTCTCAGCCCTAAGGCAAACGAGGACATCTGTCATCCTTTAAGCCCTTTCCAATGTCAGGATGTTGAGCAGTGGTTCCTGTAAAAAAGTTTATTAAAAAAAGATCAAGAAACTGTATAAATATAAAATATCTATAGCGTACCTTAGGCTGTTTCCTGGTGAAGCCAAATGTCCATCACCAGCAGAAGAAACCCGCAGATCAACCGGAAACAGGAAACAACACAATTAGCATCAATTTAGAGTTAAAGAAAATGTTTCCAGAACAAACACATGTTGTTTAATCCTGTAAACCCTTAAAAATTATTTGTCACTCCTGTATTTATTCATTCCACAACCCATGGCAGCTTCTGCTGGTAGCTGCTGCTGTGATTGGGTTCATAATTGGTCCAGTGGAGCATGAGGAAGAGGAAGAGATTTAGGATTCAATGTCCCACTGACTCTGTTGAATAAATAGCTCTTATTCCTGTGGACTTAACACAGAGGCCAGTTTGGGGAGGTTTCACTCAGCGTTACTAGCTGCCGGAAATAAGAACAAAAGGGTTGTACATGTCCCCGAGCTATGTAAAGATGTTCTCCCCAATGAGGATGATCCTTAAACTATGCTGCTCCTTAACCAAACATAAAGTTTATTCTGCCTGTAGACAACAATAACAGTCTTACAGATACATGAGCGGCATAGCGGCTGAGTATCTGCAGCAGCTGCAGTCAGCAGATTCCTGCTGTAGATTCCTGCTGCTACTGAGACAGAGGAGGGCATCACCTTCATGAGGCATCTAATTTTGTGCAGACTGCTTCAGAATAATGAAACCCTGCACCAGAGTCTCATGCAAATCTGAGCCGAGTCACCACAGAGCTGCTGGGTTAATTATTCCTTCCACATCAATTGTCTGTATGCAAAACGAATACTTAGAAAATCCTCTTGGTTGCCTACGTTTAGACCATTAGCTGTTCTAAATTCACTATAAAAGGAAAGATGGAAATAAAGTGAGTAGATAGCTGAGGCCCGTGTGACTTCATTCCTCCTGAATCTGAATATGGGTCACTGGCAGCATGGTGGCAGAGCAGTAAGACTGCTGCAGAGAAGTCCTCTTTGTCCTTCCATGAGACATCCAGGAAATGTTATACACAGACGACAGGCGGTCCTGGTAGAGCAGCTATTGTAGTAATGACGTTAGCTTTAGTTTTAAAAAGTTGTCCTTTATAAGACTTCATGGAGCACAAAGGACAGGAAGTAGCAAAAGCAGTCAGTCAGATGCTGGTGTGACAGTGTTTCTGTCTCATTGTTAATCCTAATGTGTGTACAGTTAATACAGCCCATTTAACGATGCAAAGAATGCTGGAAATGACAATGGGAGGAACTATTACCAACTTGCTATATTTAGGGTGAATATGCAATAACTTCTTGATGCACTAAGGGTGGGGGATCACTGAAAATCTCACAGTACAGACTCAAGTGTGTTAAATTCCCAATGATATCATGATAGAGCAGATCTGCAATAATTGACAAACTGATGGGTTGAGGATAAAATGAATTTAAACTGTTGATACATATCACAATTAGAGAGCACTTTCTTAAAACCCATTTCCCACTGCTCTTCGTCAGTTTTTATTATCTTAGATTGTTCGCTTCATTTGACGGTTTTGAAAGATCAGATAAACAAACATGAACCATCTGGTCCATAAATTGACTGTATATGAGAACTGGACTGAGTGACGCCTCCCTCTTCACAGGAATTACCCGCTGGTTGCAAGAAGTCAAAATCTCACAGGCTTTTATTGATAAATAAATAGCTATTTCTAAGTCATTAAAATGTCAGAATAAACACTATTGCTCTTTTTCCATGTTCTTGCTAATCCTACATTTTTTTTTTTTGCCTATTATGGCTGTAGAGCAAGTTATTCAAGTGATAAAATGGCCAATCAGATTCCTCAAAAAAAGTAGGTGGTCTCATGTTGAACAATGAAACCTTTTGACAGATTTTCCCAAGCCCACTTTCAAGTGGATGGGTTGTGGATTTCCATTAAGCTCACTCCTGATTGGCAAGAGTGGTTGCCGTAGAAATAACGACTCAGACAGACTCGGACCAATCAGTAATTACTGTCGATTTCTGGTTCCAACACAGTGACATCACAAATTATTGGTGATGGAATTTACTTAATTTTGTTGGAACCGGAAGAAAGCCATTTTCTACGGGTGATGTCTCGCTCACTTGGTCCATTTCTCAGAAACAGTCCAGAAAACAAAAAGTGGAAGTAAAATGGGGAATAAGTGATTTTTTAAAGTGGATTTTTAACAAACGAGCTCCAATAACACACCGGTTGCAAAATGTCTCTGTGAATTAAAAAAATGTGTTGAGATGGTGATGTCGCTCATTACTATAACCTGGTCTGAGCTCCATTCTATAGACCTGCTGTATCAGATGTGTCCATGCAGTTTGTACTGCCCTCAAAAGTGCAGTGTGAAAGACACTTGAACCAAAGCAAACATGTGAAACGTGTTATCAAACTAAGCCTGCCGGACTACCCATCTATGAAAGCAGCATAAGCTTTCACCAGAAACTTCATAATATTCTTTTCCAAGACTTATATATATTTTAGAAATATTTTATTTTATTTTATTTTTCTTTTTTTTATGAGGGGGGATCTGTGTCTACATAAACACAACATGACTTGCACACCCAAACGCACACACAGATTTAGATGTAATCTCTCTAATCACTTCAAAAATGTGTCACTCTTAGCTTTTTGGTGTTGAGATTGAGAAAAGAAAATTGTAAATTATGTCAGTATATTTTACTATATTAACATAAATCGACACACCAAGCATTGTGCTTTACTAAAAAATTAACTCCTAACTGATTCATTTTTTGTTGATTTATTTGCAAATCAATAAACTCAAAAAGTGCAGTAAAAATGCAAATGTTTGTGTGCAAAAACAGAGCATGCATTCATTTATTTTGCACTATTCAAGAAAAGGTTCCAGCAGCAGTGAAGATGAAAGCCTGAAGCCCACATGTGACTATTAGCCTGCATGTCTAATCGCATTCTGACCACTTAAATGGTACAGTTGTTACATTGCAGACACCGGTTCACAAGTGTCAGACGGCATCACGTTCTGACTTTTTGGCTGTAGTAGATGCACTCGGCTGCTGCAGCCACAGCAGGGCACAACTATGAATCATAAAGCTCCTTTTGGGGTCTGGATTTAGAGCATCAAAGCTCAGGGTGCAGCAGCTTGATGCCATGGCAAACCAGACATGTCCACTACCTATCAGAAGATTCCCTCCTGCTGTGTAGAAGGGGAGTTCAAAATTTTAATTTTGTGGTGTTTTCCATAGGATTTGTCCTTACATGGATAAAAAAAAAAAAACAGAAGCTGGAATAACACTAGTGGAATCCCCCCCTGCTGTCATGGAGCTGGATTAAGGCCACTGTGTTATTATGCCACCCAAAAACTCTTCAAGCCAACGGGCAACAAACCAGATTAATCTTTTGTGTTTTGCAACATCTAAAGCATTTTTCTAGTCTTATAAATTATAATACATTTGGTCAATCCCAGGCAGATTAGACTGGCTCTGTAAAATATTTTATTTTTCAGTCTTAAACTAAAAGTTTGTATTTCATATAGCCTTACATAAAACAAGAAAAGGCAAATGCGATTGCTACATGCTTGGCAGAAACCAATAATTCCATATCTGTGATGATATGTACTTTACTAAAATAGATGCTCATGTGGAAATGATTTAAGATGTCACAACACAACTTGCTCTGTGCACACTCATAAACATTCTAGACATTTTATTAGCACTTTCCAACAAATATTATCGCTAATCTTAAACTATAGAGGCTTTCCTCCTGTTTAGCAGCCAACATACTCTGATCATCTTTTGATCTATTTTAAAAGCGTTCCCAGTGGTCTTTTAATTAAGATTATGGCATTTTAAACCAAAATCAAAAAACCTACGTCCCGTTTTCTAGAAAGTTGTTTCTGCTGAGCAGCAGTAGTTCATTAGAAATTTGCCTCTGAGTTGTGGGCAGGACCACTGGCACGAAGCAACCCCGCCCCCCTTCCCCTTCCTTTTGTTGAGAGCTCGGAGGAGGGAGCTTGTGGCCTGCCCAGAAAATTCTCAAATAAGCTCTTTTTGAAACAGATTTTTTTTATCTGCACCTGATTCACAACAATTTAAACAAAGACATATTCAGAAATGCAATTAAAGTTTCATTTTCTTTATATATGTCCCTCATCAGAAAACCGCAACAAGAACATGTTAAAAACAACAAAGACACTATTTTAATGGAAGAGGGTCTTAAAGAAAAGGACAGTCTATAAGGCTAACCTGCTAAATACCATACCGTAGAATCTGTGTGTGTTTAAATGTTGGGTGCCAGTGCATTCTGCTCACACAGACTGCACTCTTCAAAATGCCTTGCAGTATGTTTAGCACAGAATCCTTCAGTCCCCACCCACTGAAAGCAGAGGTCATCCTGCTGCACAAACATCTGCTGCGTTCACGGAATCCCTGGTAAGACTGACTGAAGTTAGGACAATTCTAAGAAACTGATGCAAACTGATCAGGCCAACATCTCTTAAGAATGAGAGGTCTTAAAGAAAAGAAAGGAAGAAAATGTGTTCGAGGTGTACATGGAGGACATCTGAAGGAATTTCTGACTTGGAACTGAAGAAGCTGCCTGATGACAAAAACAGACTGATCCAAGTTACTGAGACCGCTAACTCCAGCCCCACAAACAATGTCTGGAACTTCTTACACGATTCTCACATGGGAAGCCACTCATGCTTAAAGGCGCCTTAAGCTTCGTTACATAATCTTCCGACTATAAATATGCATTATAGTCCTTTTTTGCCAACGCCACAAAAAAGCAAGTTACAAGTACAAACCTCACGTTTAAAATCCTTAATAAAAACATATCGTTTTCAGCCTATTGCCCAAGTATTTACAAGGCATTTAAACTTGCAGCAAATGTGGCTGAACTTCATTTGTCTTATTGCAGCTTGGAAGTTAAGTGCCATGGTTCCCACACTCCTTAAGTGAGGATAAATCCTTGGTGATCACGAGGAAAATAGAGAGATTAGGTTTTATTATATGACAAACTATACATACCCATATGAAAGTGCAATAACATTTGAAAAAGACAAGCATCTCACCCTTTTTTGTACCTTCATGACTGTTTATTACAAAAACAGCTTATTATGACAATGTTTCAATGTAAAATCAAAATTCCAAAAACAGCCTTGATCCAACAGCCCCGCCACCCGCAAGACACATGATGCTCATGCCGCCTTCAGCATCGGGCCTCTGCGTTTCCATAACAAACATTAGCAACATGGCGTATGATGCAGGAGGGGTCTAATTTAATCCTCTCTGGCATTTCTAACAGCACAATGAGAAGTCGTTTCAGCAGGCTGTTGAGAAGGGAGCTCGTACCAAAACATTGGGAAAATCCTGAGCATATGTGTCTGCATAGAATTGCTGTGAGTGAGCATGCTCACCTCAGGAAGGTCAAAACACTTTTAAGCAGTGGGAAAGAGAGGAAAATGTTCGGTTCTGTGTTTGAATGAGCAGAATATTCTGCACAGGCTTAGGAAGGGGATTTATTAACTTCTACCAGATGAGAAACAAAAGTAAAAACAGTCCATATGACACTAATTTAGAAAAACAATGAAACAAAAAGGGAAACTAAGGAAAGTATTTACAGAAGTCAGAAAGTGCATGTTCATGTGTTGCTCCCCCAGTATGAAAGCCACATCTGAGATTAATAAGGTACAAGCTTGACAAAAGAGGAGGGCGCAGTTTATTCTTTTTTTCTTTTTTTCCAGTTCCGGATCAAGACGTAAACAATGTCCCTCCCCCTAAACAAATACAGTAAACGGTCCTCAGGGGACGCCAATTGTTTCTGTAATCGCAGGCCTATAGCACTTTCTCAAACTAGCATGGAAACAAACTATGTGAGAAAGTGTGGGCTAACGTGGGGAACAATGACCCAGCTGACTGGGCCGAGCTGACGCTAGATCACACCGACTGGAAAGGTTGATTATTGGCACATAGTGAGCAACATGGGAAGACAAAAAGAACATTCCTGAGGGCAACCACCGCACAATGCAGCATTGTCATTTGGGGTTGTTTTGGAAAGCGCGATTCTATTCAGCAATGTCAGACAAATATTCAGACTTCAAAAACCTTAAACATTACCAATGTCATTTAACGCAAATGTCTAAGCTGCATTACAACCACAGATTATAATAAAAAGCAGTAGGGCAGAAAAAAGCATAGTTTATGGGAATTTTTCATCCCAAAAACACAGCCTGCAAACTCTGGAGGAGAAATAGTTTGTTAGCGTGTCAGACAGCCCCATACTGCCACAGGTGGATGGCAGATGGGGCAAGCACGGTGGCTCATATGTTGCTTAATTCCAATAGCAATGCATTGACAGTTTCAAATCATGCGCACGCCACTGCCTGGTTGAAAGTTGTACTATTTCAAACATGTAAATATTGCTTTTAGAAGGGTGAAAAGCGACTGCACCAATAAAACCAAGAGCTGCCAGGTCAACAGTGAAATTATCACTGCTAGTTAATGGATCAGTTAACTGCTTTATTATATGTGCCTGTTTAAGTACATGCACAACTAGCAAATGACATTATTGTGTCCACGATGTCTGTAATACTAAATAGATCTGGAAATCTGCCTACTTTCTTGTTATTTAATAAAGAAAATTATGGGAATAGCAGAAAAAAATAAATAAAATGTTTCATGATGGAATGCAAGACTCGGGAGTGGATGATGCTCAAGAAACCAACATAACATCCGTTTCTGGTCCATGGAGCAGGAAAAATCCTCAAGCTGAGAAGAAACTCATCATCTGTGGTATGATGTCATTAGTAATCTGTCATAACATGCCAAAGTTACTGACTGAGCGTGACCAAGTCCCTGTCTTGCATTACCAAATTTGATGCAAATGTTGCGGCTCTTAAAAATAAAAACTTTAAAGGCTGGTGTGATGAACTCTCAGATTAAAAAGTCAGAAGTTGCAACAAAAATCGTCACGAAGGCGTGATACTTTTTTTAAAATTAGTTGTTATGGTTTTATTGAAGTTCAAATTTAATTTAAAAAATGCCCAAAAACAGCATTTGCAACACCAGACTGTGCTAATGTTTTTTGGGGCGTAAAGTTGGACTTTTCATCATAAGGAGTTCATGAGAAAGTGTGCTGTTGTGACACCTGCCTCCAGTGTGCCAATGGTAACTTTTAAGGACCTTGCAACATTCAATACTTTGGGTTTGGAGCTTGGGAAACTGAATAAATAGCTGAGATTTTTTTGATACACCAGTTAATTTTATGCTGCATCCAATCGGAGTAAAGACCTATTTTCCTATTGTGTCAATGCATCTTGATCAGTTGTCATAGATGGTAAAACAAAGTCTTTAGAGTCTTTAAAACACAAGTAACTTTTACTCTTTCAACGTCGGAGATGTCGCCTGCGACACCTAAATAACGGATGCTCTTTGACATACCGTAACTCTTTGACAGCCCAATGTTACTCAGATCATCAGATGGTTGCATAAGCACTTCTGTTAGGGAGTGTTGCATATCAGCACTTCAAAATCCACTGGAATTAAGTTAATTGCATAAACGGTTGAAAAGTTACAGTAGTCAAAAGAAAGCCAACACTGGAGCTAAAGCTTTGGTATTAAAGGGTTAAAACAATGGAGTCTTAACTCCTTTGTTTAACCTTTTTATATTCTTGCCTTTTCTGCTTTCTCTTGTTTTTCTATCAGAGTTCAACTAATTCAGATAGAAAAACAACAGAAGACAATTTTCTGGAGTTTCCTAAGCTATCCAAAGTGGTCCAAGATCATCAAAAGATAAGGAAGAAGGAGCATCCTCACACTCAAAGTCGTAATTACGGGCTTCTCTCCACATCAACCACACCACGATGCCTAAGTAAGAAAGATAACAGCAGCTGGAGCAGATAACCTCAAATGAGCTCTTGTAACCATCAGTGATATGAGCAGATTAGAGGGGAAATTACAAGCTTGGGCAGGGACGTTATCAGATAAAGACACGTTTCCACTGGTCCTCCTGAAAATCCAGAACTATAGAGCGACAGAAGAACAGGATGTACAACAAAATTAACGTGAATTTGTGACTCAAATGCAGTCGCTTTTAGACTTTTGCTACAGCTCTTTGTTTCCCGACATAAATACACAGAGAGGGGATTAACATGCATAAAGAAGAGTCTCCAACACTTAATGGCCCCCGTATTAAGTTGTTTCCCATCCATAGGCATGCCAGGGCTTGACAGACGATATAGCCCCGTCGTGTGAGTCTTAGACTCCTTTCTTGTCGTAGAGCTCCAGGCCTCCCCAGTTCAGATAGCAACCTCAGGTATTTCTAAGTCTTTTCAACTCCCACCTTGACTGAACGCCTACGAGGAGCAGTCTGGAGGATGAAAGTAAAAACAGCCTTTCCCAGACTCTCGTTTCAAATATGCCATTCGTCATAACATTCAGATGAAAGGTGAAGCTTTGGAAATGCTACCTCTTGGTCGCAATCTAAGTTTCATTTGCCCTTGGGTGTTCGTGTCTGAGGGAAAGCGGGAGGGTGTGGGTCGTGAGTGTAGCCATAATACCACAGAGAACTAGGCTCAATCATCAAAGGTAATCCTTCATAGCTTTTCAAATATCTTCACGGTTAACTCCAATTTTTTTTTAAGTTTCTATGAAGACGGATCCACACCGTTGAACACAGTCTGTCACAAAAATGTTTGATCAACAAATCAACCCTCACCCAAGATTTCTTGAAATTCTACCACTATTATTTAGTGAACTCAAAAGGGCCTATATCTTGCAAAATCATTTTTAGAGCTTTTAAGTGTGTTATAATGTTAGTCCTACTGAAAAAAACCCAAAGCAGTATTTTGTTCCATTCACGCATCTCCGAGCATCCCTCTAAAACCCTGCGCTCTAGCGGCTCCTCACATTGTGATGTAGACAAGTGAGAACAGCCCCTTTCAAGAAGAGTCTGCGCTGCCAGCACTGCCCCCAGGTTCAAAACCACACCCACTTTTTCCGTGGAGCCACCGGTGATCGTAAAATTTTTTTTTTTTTTAATGGACATTCATCTTTGCAAAAGTTTGGATGTCGTTTGTTTTCATGGGCGAAAATCAAGGCGGTGAGGCGGTGCCTCAGAGATCGAGTCGTCTTACTTCCGGCTAAAAAAAGAACTCCCAAAAATAACCTATATTTCATTAATCATTTGTTCTTCAGTTTGCCAAAGGTAATAAATTATTAGATATATGGATATAATTTACTCTGAAAGGCTTAACAATAGCATGATTTAGGCCCTTTAAAGTATGGAAATCCTGAAAGCAATGCCGCAGTTACTCTGAATTTTATACTTATGGTTTACATAATGTTTTAAGATGAGCAAACAACGGTAACAACATAAATGTTTTATAAAAAAATGACTCATCGGGGCATCCCCGTGAGACACACAGCGTTCCCATGGTCTCGGCTCTCCAGCCATATTTGGCTTGATAATACCCACTAAATCCGACACATCTCCAACACCCATGAACAGGTGCCTTAGAGACATGGCAAAGTCTCAGTAATCAGGTTGTGGCTCCCACGAGCAGCAAAGAGAAAAATTATATGGTTTAAGAAAGCCAAGGCAGTCTAAACACACAGACCCAAAACACACACACACACACAGAGCACTGGCACTGAAATGCTAACAAATAATTATACGTCTTGACTTCACCGTGACCTAGATATGATTAAGCTTAAAAAAACAAAACAAAAACTCTACATCATTCCTATTGGTACAAGTGGTCGAAATCAAAACAAAATTGAATTAGGAGAAAATCTAAGAGGCAACTGGTAGCCTGTTAGACTAAGACATAAATTCTTCCACTTCAAGACCCACTCCACTGAAAATTGTGTTTTTGGTGTTTTTAACACGTTCTTACAGCATTTTTCTCATTATAGAGGACATATATAAAATAATTATGATCAGAACTGTGTTTCTGAGTATTTCTTTATTCAAATTGGGATGGATCAGGAGCAGATAAAAACCGACGTTTTGAAAAAAGCTCAGGTTTGTGATGCACTACCATTTGGCTCAAAAAACTACAGGCTACGGCTGGCTAGTTCCTGTTTTTTTCCACGCTAATGTTAGTTTGGGGTTGTAATGGGATGGAGAGAGTGTAAACAAAGGAATTATTGGATTTAATTGTAGGGCTCCTTCCACACTAATAGTCTCTACAACTAAGAGGTGAATTTCTAATGAACTCCTGCTGCTCTGCAGAAAATATGTCTTAGAGACGACAAGCTTTTTATTTTTGGCTAAAAACTGAATAAACATTTAGTTGGAGAGAGACTTTAAGGTTATGTTAAATTTTCAGTTACCATTCTTCAAAACGAAATAGGTGTCAGGATTCAAACTATAGTTACCTAGCAGAAAGAACAGCACTTATGCAGCCACCGTGTGGCTTAGCAGTCACATTCACACCTCCCAAGTCTCATGCTTGGCAACTTTTTGCTCCACCTGGTTCCACATATGTAAGCGATGAATGTGATTTGTTTAATTGCTGGGAGCGCAGCCACCTCATGGCAATTACCGCTCTGATAATTGCCTTAAATGCTGGTTGGTGTGAGGAGATCCTGGCAGAGCAAGCTCATTTCCATCCGTCGTATTTACATAGGAAAGCAGGAAAAAAAGTTACAGTTTAACACAGTGACTCACGAGAAAACCTTGACTATGTATTTGCCTCTCATGACCTCACTGCCAGCAACCATAAGTGGATTTTTTTTTCTAAAGCTCCAGGATTCCTTTGCTCATTTAAAACAAAACAACAACAAAAAACTTGGACTTTTTTTTCCTTTTAATGACCATCCTGTTAGATTCTTTTTGCGCTTGTGGCTAATCGGGTCAGGTGTGCAATCATGTGTATAAATAACAAAAAGGGCTAAATTACGACGCAGCTTTTGCAGGCAAAATAAAAACATCTCTGACTGATGCTAACAGGCAGAACATTTACAAGCATTCAGTCATCACTAAGTCTACATGCTGTGCAATCAGCTCGTTCCAATGGAAAAGAATGTCTCCAGAAAAAGACTTTCAGTGAGCTCCAGTGTGGCGGTTATTGGAGTAAAGATTTTCCCATCACTCTCAGCTATATCAGCTGTAAAGAAAAAAAACTAGTTGTTTGATGGGATGTAAAATGTTACACTACTTCAATGTAATCCTAACTGTAATCCTATGTGTTACAGAAAGGACAGAGATGAAGCGGAAGAAACTACAAACTTGTCTGGATTAGCAGTGACAGTCAATTATGTGTTGGGTTTAAGGACCTCTCTCTACTTTAAATCAAAATTAAATATACAAAAATTGTATATTTAAAATACAGTGGTCCACCACTATTTTGCAGTTCACCTTTCACGGTCTTGCTGTTTTGTTTTTTTTTCTAGCAGCGCCTTGTTACATTCAGCAGATTAACATCTGTACACATGACAACGCTATCGCCATGGTCTAAAAAAAAGAAGGTTCTACACCAACCCTTTTGGTTTTCTGTCCTAAAAATGTATGATTACACCCGGATCCTTCTGACAGCAAAGCTGCTTTCTCCTTTAAACTTCTGCAAGAACGTTCATATTAGTTCATCTGCAGCACACCATCTCCTTCCAGTAGATCTACGGGGAGATACCTCCACTTCATGGTTTTGATTGAAGACCTCTGAGCAGACAGGTATGTGACTTAAGCACAAACTCAGTCATGAATGGGGGTCAGTGGGTTTGTGGATGCTCCTGAAGGACTATTGATCAAAGAAAGGACGAACCAGAGCTCCACTGGTATAACCGCTATACCGTAGGGTACATATAGAGATGTTATGGAGGAAACTGAAGCTTTCCAAAGGCTCATTATCATTACAACGATTGGTATTAGAAAGTTTGCATACATTACAGCCTAATATTGCAATCAACTTGGTAGAACTGGTGAACTAAGCCTGTTGGACCATAATCTGTGGCCATCAAATAGTCCATCCTCCATACAAACCACCTACAGACAATTGAGTTTGATTGGTGGTGATTTGCTCATCGTTGGTGTAACAGTTGCTGTATGACAGATTACCCTCTGATTAGAGAGCAAACCCTGTGTTTTTCCTGCCCTTCCACTGACAAACATTTTACTCCAGTGTCAAGATGAACCCGCGCTGACTCTCAGCATATCTCCCCTCAAATGCAACAACCTAACTCGGATGTGGCGAGTCCAGTGTCCCGCGAAAGAGTCGAATACCTGTTCTCTCCTTTAACGTTGGAGGGTGGAGGGTGCAGGACGGTTTGGTTGTCCTCCATATCCACGACACATTTAGTGTTCAGTTCAATCTCTGCAGAGATAAGGTTTGTATGTTTTCTTAAGGGGGAGTATGAGGGGTTATTTTTGTGGAAAGCACGCGCGAGCGAGACTTCCATCGTTATAAAACTAAAAAAATAAAAATAAATAAAGTTCAATGAAGGGTAAATGTGCGCGGAGACATAGCCTACTTACCCCTGCGGTTCATGGGCCGAACTCTCACCGCAACTTTTACCTTTGTATCCGACATTTTCCTCCACTTTTTTCTCTTTTTTTCTTTACTCCCACCCGTCTGTCTGAGAGCTCAGAGTGCAGTCTGTAAATCCCCGACAAGAAGCCCGGGCTCCTGCCGGCAAAAGGGGTAACAGGCGCGTGTCAAAAAGGTCCAGACTTCGAGGCGAAGACATGGAAAGAAGTTCCTTTCCCCGCTCTCCTCTAAATCCATCCGAGCTGGCCCCTTGTGCCTCTGAAGCACTCCGCTCCAGCGCCAGACAGCATCTCCACCGCCATCTTCCGCCGGGAGCAACGACTGCTCTCCTCTGGCAGACTGGGGAGGCTGCGCCTCTCAGGGGGGAGAGAGGGTGGACGAGCCGCGCCGCTTATCGGGAGCAAACCAAACGACGAGCATTAAAGTTAGCCTGTGAAAGGATGGTCCACATCCAGCAGCGAGGGACGAGCAGGAGGACGGCAAGGCTGAGGCTAACTTCAGTGAGTCAAGAAAGAGGGGAAAAAAGATTTCTTATGATAAATACAACTTTTTTAGCTTTCATCAAAAGAACCACGGTAGAGAGTGACTAAACACCCTCTTGAGGGGCATCTGGGAGGGTCATTTTTATGGACATGACACCTTTAAGCCTGGAAACGTTAAAGAAAAAAAAAATGAATTTAACTCTTTACTTTCTTGTACTGAGCAGTCAAGAGTCTGCAGTGTTTTGAATCCAGTCATTTCTTCTCTCATTTATTTTTAAAGTTATTATCAAAATAATAGTACAAAAATGTTAAGACTATATAATTGTAAAAGCTAAAAAAAAGCAATTTTCAACATATCTTTAAACCTTTTCTACATTTTAAAGACCCACTCCAGTTAAAGAAAAATCAAGTTTTGAGTGATTTTTAGATTTTAGATATTTAGATATTTTCCCAGGATGGAGGATATATTTAAACAAAATTATATATTTCTGTATTCAAATTGTTAAGAATCAAAAGCGGACAAATAATGCACCTCGAAAAAGCTTGTAGCTGTGACGTAGGTGCTACAGTTGGCGGGCCACAAGATCCACGCTCTGATCCATCCACTCGTTTGTTTTTCTCATCCTACCTGGAATCTGACTCAAAACTGTTATTTTTGATGCACCTTGGAGTTCTGAGGGGCTGTAAGCAAACAGGAGAGAAAGTAAATATAAGGATGTTGAGAAGAAGGGGCAAGATTACTCTGGACTGAAGTTAGCCTCTGCTACTTTCCCATCAACCCCTTGTTTACACTTTCTCCCGCTTGCCTATAGCATCTCATGAGCCCAAGCTCACCTTAGCAAAAAAAAAAAGGGCAAGCAGTATCAGAGCTATCCAGCTAAGATAGCTTGGATGAGGAAAATGAAGCATTAATGCATCTATTGGTCTGCAAGTGGATACATCTGAATTCGAGCGGAGAAGTGAGATTTTTTTTAAACAGCTGGTTTTTATCTGCTCCTGATCCACAATGATTTGAATGGAAAAAAAAACTCAGAAATACACTTTTAATCGTCAATTATTTTATGTCCTGCATTATGAGACGATTGCTACAAGAACATGTTAAAAACACCAAAACCACAATTTTCATTGGAGTGGATCTTTAAGAGAAATGGGCTGCGGGTTTTTTTGGGTTAAGATCTCACAAGTTTTGTAACAGAGGTACATATGTTTTTTGATGAATGCTTCAGTCAAGTTTATTAGAGAAAATTTTCACAGTGTGATCACCAGCATCCAGAGTGATGAGCATGTCATTTAGTAACACCAAGCCGACAGGTCTGATGAGATGGCTCCCCACTAGAGGAGCTAGGACTGGGTCATGTTTGAGCCGCCCTAAACTCCAAATCAACCCCTGATCAGGATCTGTCACTATTACATCTTTATCTCCATTAAAGATCAGAGCTGACATGTTCAGCTGTAGTGTTGACTGCAGAGTCAGGCTGAAACTGTCCGTCTGGTAAAGGAGGTGGAAGTCCTTGGTGAATACTCTCAGCCTTCTGTATGGGCGTCTCTCTGTGGGATGTGTGATGTCAGTTGGATGCTCCATCACCGCTGTGTTTCCAGTTACCCCACAACATGCCACTGCTCTGGGACACTGAAGATCTGAGATGACTTTTTGACTCTCCACAATGACACGTTGAGTGTAGTCCATTTTCATCCTGAATAGTACGCCGGCCTGGGCGTCTGAGACCAAGAGGTGCCCAGAGATGTGTATGTCTACACCCCAGGGCAACTGGAAGGAGTCCTTGATTGTTATTAGATGATTCCCTCTGGAGGTGAAAACCTTGACAGCTCTGTCCCCTGGATCCGTCACAACAATGTAGCCAGCAGGAGTCACTGCCACATCCATTGGGTAACAGATTTCTCCTGTGGCTTTTCCTTTTCCTCCAAAACTGTGCAGCTTCCTTCCAAGTAAGCTGAAAACCACCACCCTCTCCTCTCCATCATGGACAATAACTAATGTCCCAGAAGTCCCTAAAGCAGCAATTCCAGTGGGGTTGACCAGAGTCCCCCATCCACCAAAAGAAGTCTGCAGCTGTAGTGCTGCAGAAGTCAGACCAGAGGTTCTGCGAGGACGATCGGGGGAAGAAGGCCTCCGTGACAACACAAGCTCTTGCAAGTCATTAAGAGCCTGGCATGGAGATATGCTGTCAACGCTGCACAGCTGTCGACAGAATGGGCACTCCAGCTTCCCCAGAAGAGGGTGGGACAAAGCCATGATGCATTCCAGACAGAGAACATGGCCACAGGAAAGGTTTTGTGGTCTTCTTCCTCTCTGCTGAGAATTAAATGGCTCAAAGCAGACTTTGCACTCCAGCAGGTTGATCCGGATCTCTCCGAGCGTCCTCTCAGGATTCAGGTAGCTGCATCCTGGGAGACCAGGACTCTCATCCATGATGACTGGTACACCCCTATGGACCCTTTAAATATTTAGTTAGGTCACAGACTGACAACCAAAAACCCGGTGAGATGCATAGCTATGAGAACACAAGGCCTCCATGGTACTGTGTAAACATGAGCCTCCTGCTTTGAGGCCTACATGGTCACGTGGTATCTTCATTTCAACAAAGGCTCTCTGCTACCCTCTAGTGGAAATTAGTTTGCATATTTTTAAGTGTCCAACTTTCCGTAGAATTTCATGGAACGTAACAGCAGAGTAAAAAACAGCAAACATTTATTCGTTCAAAATCAGAATTAAGAAAAAAAAAAAGTCTAGTTCCTCACGATTACTTTTTAGTTACACAATAAAATGCTTCACTAGTGCTGATTTCAAAACAAAAAGTCAAACTATCCTGTAGGTCAACTTGAAACATCTATTTCAGTCTGAGCTTCATGGTGTGCCATCTGAGGCAAATCTGATCCCTGATGGGCAGTGCTTTAGTCAGCCAATCCAGAAGTTCTTTGCAGCTGCAGTGCGATGTCCTTCTAGATTCCAGGAAGAACATTTCAAAGTTACTTAGTTAAAAAAAGACAAACCAACTAGATATAATCCAATGTTCAGAGTGTCATTCCAAACCCAGAAATTATACACAACTCGTTTGAGGAAATGTATAACTTTTTAATGGGCTGTCTTAATTCACAGTTGACACAACAGCAATATTCTTTTTCTGATTTTTTTTGGCAAATGAAGTGAAAACCAACTCCACAGTGTACCCTTTTTTAATGCCGGCAGTCAAGCACGAGCCCAGTTCTTCAAAGTCACCGTCTGGATTGTCAAGAATCATGAGGGCCGTGTCAGCGTGGAAATTATACTGACAATGTTAAAGACCAAAAACATTCAACAAAGCACACACAAATAATAAAACGCACATTAATTTCTATGCAACAACAGGCACATGGGGTGAAATAAAAAAAATGACCAATGACGATGTGTGGCGTGCGACTTTGTAACACGTTTGGACCAAACCGGTTGATTTGAAGCAGTCATGCATTTGTATATTAAAAGTGTCATTAACACCAACAGGGAAAATGTTGACAACACATGCAATAATGTAAATAATTACCCTCTTTTGTCAGTACAGTGAAATGTAAAAATAGAAATTATAGCAGCCACAAAGGGGGGGGGGGGGGGGGGGGCACAGGGAGGTCACTCAAAATCACAATGACCCACAACAATACTGAAACATTACAAATCAATACAGTTTTAAAGGAAACATTCTGCAAAGTGCTTCAACTGTGCTTTGCATCATTATGTGTTTAAAGAAAATCTCTTTTGATGATCCTGACTCTAAAGTCCTGAATTTAAATCCTTCCCATATTCAAGTTAAAAAAGGAACAACTATTACACACATAATCAGTGACAATTTTTTTGTCAATAAAAGAAAAATAAGAGGACTTCTGTCTTATAAACATACAGGTTTGAACTCAAAGTGAATTATTCACAATCATGGCTTTCCAACAGTGAAATGTGCTGAATCAACATACCGTAGTTAAAGTTCGTGTCAACCAGTCAGATAAATGTACAGTTTTTTTTTTACAATTACCATAATGAAAGTGTAATACCAGCTACAAAGAGCATGCAGTCACATCTAGAATAGACAGTTTTTATTCCTTCACGGTTACGGTCTATAAAAGAAACCTGGAATTAGATGGTTGAGGACCTTGTTGGCGTCAGGGCAAACACCAGTACACATCTGCCTTAGCCTAAGCAACTGTTCACTCCGGATAACTCTACATGGATCTGCTCATTCACTTGTTCTCTGCTGGTGCCACTCTTCTATGGCCAGTAGGGTCGTTTTTTAGACTTCCATTACACCTGTTTAATCTTTACCCCTGTTTCTCCAATGCTTGGCTCTCCACAGAGTCATTTGACATCTATGTGGCAAACTCTGTCCTCAATCACTATTGGCTGTCCATGCCATTGATTGATTTGGACTTCCCAGAGCCTGTTCCTCTTCTTCTAAGTGTAGGACTGTCACCATCCAAATCTATTTTGCCTGAAAAATGAAGATGAAAGAAATAATATGGATTATTGATATCCTTCAAACTACTCCAGACATTAGATGTCACTAAATTTTGTTTTGTTTTCATAACATACAGTGATGTAAGTGTACCTTTAAATTCTTCAGACATATGCTCAGGAGACTCTGTGTAATTACTGTCCTCACATTCAGAGAAGCTCTGTGAGGGGAGTAGAGGTTAAAGTCACACAACAGGCTTTTTTTGAACAGAGCAGAGACCTCGTGCAACAGTTAGCTGTTCTTGTTTTCTGACAGATCACAGTACAATACTTGGAAAAACTCAATGCGTCTGTTTACATTCTTTCCACTAACGTAACTCTTCAATCATTTGTACAATTAATGTAATTCCATTGGATCCTGAAGGACAGAAAAGCAGCCTTGCGCTGATATGCAACACTTTACAGCAGTGAAGTGCTGACACAATCCATGTAAATCAAATGAGTCTTTTGCGGAGAAAAAAGGCAAAACTTTAGTAATGTGCCGCATATCAGTGCAAAGCAGATATGAAAAGCCACTCTCTCTGCATCAGAATAAGCTGATTCAAGGTGATCGTGTGAACGATTGCGTTATTATAGTATGTCAAAGAGCATGTGCTTTTTAGATGTTGCTGTTAAAGGGTTTAGCAGCTGGAATGAAGCCTCCACCTTTGAAGTCACAACACTGAAAACTGGTTTGATCTGTCCTGTATAGGAATAAATCATGCCTACTGTAAAGGAGTTTCAATATTTTGGGGGGCTTTTGTTAAAAAGTTTTAAAACAAAAGATTCAGAGCTTCTACAGATCAGGTCAAGCGGTCAAACAAAACATTACTGTCATAAAATCATAAAATCTTCAAAAAAGTTGCGTTTCTCAATAAGTCCCAATTTCTGATTCTTATTAAAGTCCTTAGATTTCTTTAATGGTAGGAAAAAAAGCTTAAGTACTTAAGCATACCTTTTCTCTTGGACCATAGGTTTCTGCATACCATACCATTCCATACAGACATAGGAATGTAATGAAGGCCTGAAAAAAAGATCAGCAATATAAAGTCAAATCATAGGATGAGAATCAGGAATGGGCTTAAGATGTTCAAAATGAAAGAGTCGTGTAAAGAAAGATCACCGTCCAATGCTTTATGAACTATACATAAAATTAGATAGAATTGTGAACTGACATGCCTGACTATGACACAGATTGAGTCTTACCAAACACAGCAGCCAAAGAACCACATACAGGATCTGGGTTTTGGAGAATAAGTCCTGTCCAAACTTAATGCATGCTAAAGCCTCCAGAAAAGCTATGGCCCTGTATAGTACAGCAGAAGGGGAGAAAACAAAAACAAACAACATTATAATTCCAATTTGGAAATGAAACAAATATGACATTTATTCATAAACTTCTCTACATTATTACTTACCCAAAGACCCAGCACTGTGTCCCAACCCTCTTACACTGTGTGTCAGTGAGGTATGCATAATACTGCCTGAAAGGGGGGAAAAAAAAAACCACAAAAAAGATAAAGTTCACCTTTATTTATTTCCTTTTAAATGTAAAAACGTCAATACATTAGTCAAATAAAGAATAAAGGATGAGTGTACCTCACTGTTGGAGCTGTGATAATGCCAATGAAAAGGATTCGACACCAGCTAAGAGCGTGACTTGCAGGAAAAACGAAGATATGTTTGAGGAAAAATGTGTTCAGCTCTGTTAGCTGTTTGGAGACAAAGCAGTAAAGAATAAGCTTCATCACACAAAGCAATAATATATAAATGTTAAAAATAAGCTTTTTAGAGTTAATGGTAGCAGGTATTAGTTTATAAAAATAAATTTGAGGTTTGTGAATGTTTAATGGCAGTCTCCGCAGGAAAACAGATTACAGAGAAGATCATGATCCAGACTGTTGATGCCAACAAGAGCAGATCTCCATCTATGTAAGATATAGCTGATAAATTATTTTACAGTGTTGGAATGGACTGATTAAGCTATATAAATGAGTGGTGAGACATTTCAAGAAGAAAATAGGTGATGCAGTGACTCAACTTCAAGGCAATGTTGGAATTATTAACTTAATATATTAATAAAGAAATAATTCTACATTATTTGGGCATTAAGGTCATGTTGAATTGTGGAGATGAACTCGAGTGCATAATATAGTCAGTGTTTTTAAAGATGTTTTTAAGTATTCAGTAACAATGCATGAAAGACTGCATGCTCACATATGTATTATTAACCTTGGATACTTTAAATGCTTTTTCTTGTACTGTAAGTACAATGTGTAACATTTTTGAATGCTGTGATCACATACTGTCTAATAAACAAAGCTATTCTGGTAATGTTACATCGTCACCTTTCAGATATAATGGTGCTATTTCTTGAAGGACGGTGTCTTTAAAAAAAAGCTAGATTGACATTTTTTCACTGATTGCTGAAAAAGATAAAACAAAACGTTTTTACACGTTTATTCACCAGAAAAATAAAATAAGAAGAGGCTTTAAATTACATTTTTACTCTGCTTGGTTTAATTTTGCTTTGAATTTTCAACAAGAGAAAAAATTTTAACCAGACTTTAACCAAGTCTACAAGTAAACTTGAAAAGTCTTTGACTCAAAATGATACATGTCAAGTTGGAATAAAGCTTTCTGATGCTGCTGAGCTCCATTTCAAAATACAGTGGCTTGGAAAAGTATTGCACACTGCATCTTTCAGTTTTTATTTGTAAAAAAAAAATCAACTATAAGTTTCTTTTCACTTCACAATTGTGTGCTACTTTGTGTTGGTCTTTCACATAAAATTCAAATTCCAATTTATGTTTGTGGCTATAATGTGAGAAAGTGGAGAAGTTCAAGGGGTGTGAATACTTTAGTAAGCCACTGTATGAATCATAATCTGCATGTTGGGCTGAGGGACAGGTTTTGGGATACCTCCCTATTATCTGATGAGTTCAATTAAAATGTTCAGAAATGTACAACATTATAACAACATGATCTGGTTTCTGGTTAATATTAGAACTCTCCTGATTTACCAGACAAATATTTTACTTTGGAGTTAGATGAGATTAATGAAGTTGGCATCTATGGGTCTCTCAGTACAGCCATGGCTCTGAAGTAATCTACACAGTCTAACTATAAGGGATGAGTTGCTAATACGTAAGCAGCAGGACACTTGTGAATCGCAGGGATCAATACAGCTTTACTTCTTAGCAAGAGAAGATCCGATTAGATTAATCAAGACTTGAGAAACAAATCACAGCAGATCATCCCTCATTAGGCAGCAACACTCTGTCTGTTAGGGAAAGTGAGACAAGATCTCAGGGTGATTCACCTGCCAGATGATCATGAATAAATAGACGCCCGTCACTCGCTGCAGTGAAGACTTAGGATCAAGCCACCGTACATATGTCCAGCTTGCAGGAGTAAACTGCAGCACAGCGCGTTTAATTTTCCCTGTGGTGGTGTGGATGTCTCTGGATGGAAAGCAGAAAAGAATAATTACGTTCTCGCTAATGGATTTAAAAAATAAGCCAACACAGCAAAAAGGAAAAAAAAAACCCACATAAAACCAATTCTACAGATAAACAACTTAATGAATACATAGGATTATGTGTTATCATATACTTAAGCTCAAAAGTATTTATGGAAAACCCCTTCAAAATAAAGGATCATAAATACAAACAAAAATAGCCATAATATATCTATTTTTTAAAAACAAAAATGTAAAATAGAAGGCAATATGAATGCTCCAAAACAGAATCAAAAGAAATTTGCTCCATTAGGATCAGTCCTCTTAATTTTCAAACATAAATTCATACTTGATACTGGCCCAGTGGTACGTCCTCATCTCCAAAAAGCGGCACACGGTCATACCAAGCCAGATCCCCCTCCATTACAAAGCAGGATATCCAAAATGACTTGGTCCCACCAGCATTCAGCAAAGTTAGGCAACAGATGCATGAAGAACAGCTTTTAAGACAAACACAAGAGGTTTGATATTTAAAGCTACAAACACCTGCATTTAGTATTCCATGTCCAACTGAAGCGGCGTGGTTATATACCTCTGTGAGCTCCCAGGTAATACTGATGGTCCAGCACAGGCCGTAGCTTCGAATAAGAAGGGCCTTCATACCCCAGCCCCAAAAATGACTGAATGCAAAAATGTCAAAATGGCTAAGGATTCTCTCCCAGGTGATGACATGACAGTTTACAGCATATTCCTGGAGGTGGTTGGACATAAAAAAGTTTTTAGAAAGATTGAGTAAATCACTGGGAAAGCTCATTTTAACTGAGAATGTTCATAACACACCATTATGTCTGCTTCCCTCTTGGCATACCGCAGGTTTGGATCTAACCAGTACATGAGCTGTTTCACTTGTTGCCAATTGAGGAAGATGATGAAAACCAAGAACAGGAAGTACAACACACTCAGACCTTGGAGGCAGAAGAAAAGTGTCATCAAAAAGTGAAAAGGTCAACAACTTAAATTATTTTTGCTCCTGGACACCTTTAGCAAATACTTACCAAACACAATCCTCCAAATTGCTGGATGAGGTCGAGTGAATGGACCTGTATGCATGAATTAAGACAACGTATCAAAATATTAACCATAAAGGTCAATGACAGTGCTTTTGAATATCTTATCTTTTATTTTTAAAGCTTTGGATTGGAGGGTCATAACAAGAGATTGTCTTTCTGAAAGCAATCAGTCACTTACATAAGACCCAAAATAACTGTTGATAATGCACTTTAATAAAACTTTAATAAAAGAGCAATACAGCTTATAGTGTGTAATGTTGAAAGTGCTACTTTAAGTAAGTAAATATTTGAGTAAATTTTTCAGCATAAACATTTTTAGTTATGTTACTTTCTCCAGCCTAGAAGATATTTTTATCAGCTGTAATTCTGTTGTTTTGATGTGAATGTCAAAGAAATCAGTAGTAGCAAACAAAATTATTTGTCAATCAGTTAGAAGTCATTTCATTCTCCCCTAAAACATGCGTATTTTAATCCCAAATATGTTTTGTAACATTACTCCGACATGTTCTACAGCCTCATATTTTATTTTTCCATGTGACACCGTTGCTTAACTGCAGTATCATGTAGTTTTCATGTTCTGTGATTAGCTCACCATTAGGAAATGCCAAAACACTGATGATAAGAAAGAAGGAGATGACCAGAATGAGCCCCACCCAGACATTACTGTCGGCATTTCCATCGTCTCTGCGGATAGAATGAAAAAAAAGAAAGAAAAATTACGAACGAGTTTACGACACTGAACTGCGTTTTACGACTGAGACTGTTAAATGAATAAACTGCACATTCCTATAGTATTTGAAGAACTGTCAATGCGTCCTATATGCTTTTAATATTTATATGTATTACATAAAATATTAAAATGATGAATTAGCAGACCTCACCTGACTGTTTAGCTAATGTCAACACAGAGACGGATGGATTAAACGTATTAAAACGAGGAATGTTGCCGCAAATTTACGTTAATCCGTTAAAGGCAGAAAGGATTAAGAATGTTATCCCTGTAAGAGCCAGTGCAAAGCTAATAAATCGCTTTAAAGCGTACTAACTAACCTTCCTGTGTACCTGCCAGAGCATCACCGCTCCTGTTAGCCTAGCTAAGCTAGCATAGCTAGCTAATATTAGCATGAAGATTCTCACCTTGTAAACGCGAAGTACATCAAACTGAGCACCGTGCATGTTAGCAGCGTTATCGTGTGGGGTTTGTAGAAGAACTCTATCGTGATGTCTTCGACCTGCTGCTCGTTTATCATTCGGAAATGCATTCGATAATTCACATCATCTTTGCTCAAGGTGTGGGATCCGCTATACACGGACGCCATAGCCGCCGGCACGCAGAGCAGCCGCTCCTCAAAGAAGCGCGCGGCGGTCCATCAGCGAGAAACAGACTGGAAACAAGACAAATTATTTTTTTAAAGTTACATAACTGACTAGCCCGAGTGTCGGGCGAGAAGATGAGAGTTAAAAAGGAAGGAAAATATCCCGTTTGATTTTGATTGGTTTCTTCCCTGAGAGTATCACAAAGCGGAAGAGTTTAAACATCATGTGCGGGTTGTTCACGAGTCCGCCACTTACAATGCAGGCGATTGTGGTGGATTGTTAAGGGCCCTGTGGACGCTCATCATAACAATCTATGTTTCTTATTGTTCTTACACAGTGGTGTGTTCTCATATGCTGTCAGTCGTCTAGACACGTTGTACTGGGGCGACCCGGGAGAGTGGAGGTGTCTTATCCAACACTCAAAAAATGTTTTTTTTTTAATTTAAAAACACACACACGTGTATATATATACACACACACACACACATATATATACACACAAAAATGCATTTCTTTTTTAAATTCAAATGTATCTTTATTTTTTATGTCAATTTACAAAAAAAACCCGTCTTACTACCAGGGTTTTGATTCATCTGCCTTTTTTTATACTTAGAAAAACATTTACAACTTAGATAGTTTTAAACATTAGGAAATCTGAGGTAAGCTTTGTATTTTCTATCTTTTTTATATTGTTTATACAGCCAATCCTTTCTATCTGGTTTTATATTAGCACTTCTGTGGTTAAAAGGTCAAGTTGGATTTGATGGCTTGATATTGGCAGAAGCGGGTAACTTGAGATAAGGAAAAAAAACTGGATGGAATTAGATAAATCTTTGTTTTTCATTTGGTAAAAAAGATCCGAAAGGATAGGAAAAATGGAGAGGCACGTAAACTCATGTATATTTTATGGTTGTTTTATGTTGTTTATCTGATTATGGTGTAATGTATTCAACACTGAAAACTCATGGTTCAAAGTTGACTACAGAATATACATTTTTTGGGAAAACATATTTTGGAGTCTTCTAATAAAAATTACAGTAAAAAATGCTTAAAATATTTAAATCCTTATGTAACAACTCTACATAATTTACACGTCTTTTTCACGATATTCACATAAAAAGAAGTATGTTGATGCAAATTTGGAAGCTTCTAGATTACACGATTCACAGTCACATGACAGTTTTCTTCAAATGGAATTGTCGCCCTCTTGTGGCCATTTGTTATTCAGACGTGAATCCAAAGAATTATCTGGTAATACCAATTTCTTAAGTCATAAAATATATTATTTTCTATTATAACTTTTATGACATAATACTGTCGTTTATTTAAAAATTGCTACTAAAGCATTTTGTATTTCAGAATAATATCAATTGTTTGTCTTTTTTTCTTTTCAAATAGATGGTTTAGGTCAAATTAGAGTATACGTATTACATTTATATTGACATATTTTGTAGCAATTAAATGTAATAGGAAAACAATTACATACATTGCCTTATCGTTTTTTAAATGTATATATTAAATATAAAATTCAAAATGTTATAACATCAAAACATTTGACAAATTCAGCGGATAGGAGGCAAGTAAACAATTAAGTAAATTGCAACAATATTTGAGTAAAAAAAAACTAAAATACTTTTTTATGCTGAGAATCATATCAAAGTTCCTTAGAGAAATTTGTCTATTATAAAACAGAGAAAAACATTTTCTACACGAGTTCACATCTGAGAAGCCTATGCCATGTTAAAAGAAATCACTTAATACTAAACATGTCAAACCTTTTCATTGATTAAGTAATGACTTTTCTGATTTTAAAACTTAAATATACACCTTGTTCCGATCATCACAGGATTGTGCAAATACTTAAAATAGTAAGATCAAATGAAGTGAAAAAAATGCAGTTTTGAAACCAATGAAGAGAACGTTTTGCAATAAGGTAAAGACAGTGTCTCCTCACATGTCAAGATTGTTCTTTAGAGAAAAGATGTTACTCTTTGGAGAATTAAATCTAACATGAAAACAATTACAGATTTTTACAAGCAAGATCACACACGATGGTTGATTCTTGATTCTCTCCCATCTTCAAATGTCAGTTTCCTCGTTTCAGTACTATAGTCGGCTGCAGAGTAAAGAATGAGAATCAAAACTATTCTTGTTCTTTGCACAAGTAACACTAAAGCATAGAAAGAAATACTACCAGTGTATTAAAGTCTTGTCTGCAAATGACTTTACTCAACCAGTAAATTGAGGAAACGCAGATGAAAATTCAACAACCAGCAGACTCATTATCAGTGTTAAGATTCTTTATCTGACTGTAAGATAGTAGAAAAAAGTTAAAACAAAATCCAGAAAACATTTTTTTATACTGCAAAGTGTTTTTGTGATTACTTTTCGCGGTGGTGGGTAAAATGTTCAGATAATAAATGCGGAAAGTGACCAAAAAAAACTATGATGTTGAGGAAAATGACAGCTTTGCCTGAGGAATGAAAAAAAAAAAAAAAAAAAAAAATATATATATATATATATATATATATATAATATATATATATATATATATATGTAAAAAACTTTTTTTTGGTTCAGTTATAGCAGAATATAATCTAATAGTACATTTGAACACTACAAATTCAGATTCAATCAAATTCAAATTCCGTGAATTAATAAATGCTCGTTTTGTCATCAATTTTACTTAGATATTATCATTTTTAAAAATTTCCATGCACCTTCTTTGAAAAAAAAAAAAAATCAACAATAAAAGAAGTCACTCACCACAGTCATGTTTGAACATTTCCCAGCAGTAAAGGTCAGCCGCCACAGATCACAAACTAACAGAAGAAGAAACATGTTTTTAGTTCATAAAGACATGTACTCAGATCTCTAAATGTCTTTATTCTGTGAAATGACTCACCACAATGCATGGTATTGTAAATATCATATTAAACTGATCATAGAAAACCGGTGCAAGAGCACAAAGAAGCAGACCAAAGATAGCTTGGGCTGCCTAATTTAAAAAAGAAGGAAAAAAATATCAAGTACTTGTTAATGGCATTTTTGGAAAACTTGCTGATATGTTTGTGTTTCCATATAATGAAAGAAAAAATCATCATTTGTGAGTCTGTGATACCATTTCCTCTGTGAATACAGTTGAACTTACTCCGAGAGGTTTAGCTTTCCTTTGATGACAAGGACCTTGAAGTGATCGTTGAACACGCAGTAGAATTGCTCTGGCATCAGCTGACCATCCTGAATTCTTGGATGCTTCCACAGGAATGGTGATGATCATGGATTCATCACAGACAAAGGTGTTCTTCATCGTCCTGTCGAGCCAGACCAATCGTATTAAAGCAGACGTGTCTCTGGTTGTCAAGCCTCACTGCAATACCAGCACTTTTTTGTGTTTTTGTTTGATTCAGAGCAGAGAAGCAACACTGCTTCAGAGAAACTCATGGAGGAAATGACCTGACTGACATGTCTCCCATTCGCCTTCATGCCTCTACCCTGCCCCACCTCACATATGAACACACACGCCTGAAAGACTGCAAGCAAATGACCTGGAGATACATTTTTCAAAGTTTAAGTTCTTATACGCAAATGGGGTTTAACGCAAACTAAAAAAAAATGTTGCAGCAGAAACAGAAACTTAGAAGAGATCCCTGAGAATGTTGCATTGTGCTATTCGATGAGGAAGTTAAAGCATGTGAAGCTTTTTGGGGGAAGTAGTAAAAATATCATTAAAGAACAAATTTCATACACTTTTCTAATAAGACAGCATGCAAACTTGTAAAAAAGTCCTTTGAAATTATGACAAGAAACATCCTTTTTTTGCCTTTACTGAAAGTCGCAGCTGTTTAGCCATGTAGTTATAGGTGTCAGAAGTGAAAAGTCTTAGGTGTCAAAATGACAAGCTTTTTTTTTAACAAATAAAATAAACCACAAAGAAAAAAAACGTATGCTTCCTCCCTACCAGTGTAGCTGATAGCTACACACTTTCTCTGGTCGTTGAAGCAGAATTGGTCATTTTCAGCTCTTTAAGCCAAAGGAAATTGTTTTTATTAGGCGGCATTTCCAGTCCTGTCAAGATAATACCAGCTGGTTGATGGTTTGCTGGGTCACATCTTCTTGATAAAGAACTGGTGATAAAGGGCAGCACTGCGGAGTCCAACATGCACTGGGAACAAGGTCTGACTTACTGCGGCTAAGCAAACCAAGCTCCTGCTCTGGTCATACAGAGACCAGACAACCCTAAGTAAAGATCCCGTAACCCATACTTCCATAGCACTCTCCATAAGGCACCACGTCGGATGCGGTCGAACACCTTTTCCAAATCCACAAAACACACATGGACAGGATGAGTGAAATCCCACAAACCTCTAGCACCCTAAAAAGGGTGTAGAGCTGGTCCACAGTTTCACAGCCAGGATGGAAACTGCACTGTTGTTCCTGGATCTGAGGTTCGACTTTTGGCCCATCTCTCCTCTCCAATACCATGTCATAGACTTTCCCAGGGAGGCTGAGGAGTGTGATTCCCCTGTAGTTGGAACACACTGTCCATTTCCCTTCTTGAAAAGGGGAACCACCAACCCTGTCTGCCAGTCCAGTGGTACAGTTTCAAACTGCAATGTGATGCTGCAGAGATGTATCAGCCAAGATACTCCACATGATCCGGAGACTTGATTTACTCAGGGTGGACCTCGTTCACTCCCGGTGTCCTGCTCAGAGAAGCTCGTTTACTGCCTCGGTGATTTCAGCTTGGGTAATGGACAACCCATCCCAAAGTTCTCAGCATCTGCTTCCTTAAGAGGCATGCAGTAGACTGAGGAGATCCTCGAAATGTTCCTTCCACTGCTCGACAATGACTCCAGTCAAGTCACCAGCTCCCCACCAGCACCTAAAACAGTGCTTGCAGAAAACTGCTTTCCCCTCCTGAGGCGCCGGACGGTTTGTCATAACCTCTTTGAGGCTAACCGATGGTCTATCTCCATTGCCTCACAAACTCTTCCAGGACCAGGTTTTTGCCTTAACAACAGCCCAGGCCAGAGCTCACTTAGACTGCAGACACCTGTCAGCTGCCTCTGGAGTTCCACAAGCCAGCCAGACCTGATAGGACTTTTTCTTCAGCTTGACGGCATCCCTTACTTCTGGTGTCCACCACCAGTTTCATGGGTTGGCGCCACGACAGGCACCAAAGACCTTGCAACACAGCTCCAAACAGCAGCAGAGACAATAGAGGTGGAGAACATGGTCCACTTGGACCCAATGTTACCAGCCTCCCTTGGTACCCGATTGAAGCTCTCACTGATGTGGGAGTTAAAACTTTCCTGATGGAGGGGTTCAGCCAGACGTTTCCAGCAGACCCTCACAGAACATTTGGGTCTGCCAAGTCTTTCCAGCCTCCTTCCCACCAACAAATCTAACTCACCACCAGGTAGTGATCAATGGACTGTTCTGCCCTCTCTTTACCTGAGTCTCCAAGACACACGGCCAAAGGTCGCCTGAAACAACTACAACGTTGATCATCGGTCTCCTGCCGAGGGTGTCCTGATACCTCGTGTATTGATGCTTACCCTTGTGCTCAAACATGGTGTTTGTTATGTACAAACTATGGCGAGCCTGAAGTTCAACAGCAAAACACTGCCCGGGTTCAAATCAGGGAAGCCGTTCCTACCAACCACGCCCTCCAGGTGCTACTGTCATTCCATGTGCACATTGAAGTACTCAGGAGGACGATGAAGTCCCCATCGGGGCACCTTCCAGTACCTCTTCGAGAGACACCAAGAAAGATGGGTACGCCAAACTGCTGTTCGCCCATGAGCCAAAACCACAGCCAGAGACCTGTAGCTTACCCAAAGGCTAATGGACACGTCTCTCTCATCCACCGGGGTGAACTCCAACACTTGGTGGCTGAGCTGGGGGATCACGAGTAAGCCCACACCAGCCGTCGCCTCTCACCATGTCCAACTCCAGAATGGTAAAGAGTCCAGCACCTCTCGAGGGACTGAGTTTCAGCCCAGACTGTGCATAGAGGTAAGCCCAACTATATATAGCCGGTACCGCTCAACCTCTCGCACAAGCTCAGGCTACTTCCCTCCCAGAGAGATGGCATTCCATGTCCCAAAAGCCACGTTCCATGACTGGGGTTTGGGCCACAAGCCACTCGCCTTCGACTGCCATCCATACCACATTGCACCGCCCCCTTCTGAGCTCTCCTGCAGGTGGTGGGCCACTGCAGAGGGATCCCACATCGATCTTTTGGATTTTACCCGACCAGGGCCTGTGGGAGGAGCCTTGACTACAGGTGCTTGTCTGCAAGCTCCAATCCCAGGCCTGGCTCCAGGGCGAGGCCCGGTAATGCAAATATAGGCAATGTATTGAAATCTATGGTAGCTCCTCTCATTCAATGGGCTTGGTAACTACTCTTTAGTAGTAGTACTCTAGCTCGACACCCGGGACCTGTCTGCAGGGAAGACCCTACAAGAGACTGAAGCCCAGACAGCATAGCTCCTGAGATTACTCGAGCATTCAAACCACTCCATGGGCGTTCATGGAGGGGACTGATTAGGGTGTGACACTGTATTGAAAATTGAAACTCATGGTTAAAGTTGACTATAAAACACACATTTTCTAGGAAAAAAATATTTTAGGGTATTATAGGCTATCAAAATTACACAAAGATGCTTAAAATATTTAAACCCTTATGTAAAACTCTGCACAATTTACACATTTTTTAAAACGCTAACAAAAATTACAAATCTTTTTCACAATATTCAAAAAAAAAGTATCTTGAATTTGTCGCTCATGTCATTTGTGTTGTTTCAGAACAATTTCTTAAGTCATTATATATATTTATATATATATATATATATATATATATATATATATATATTGTATTTTGAACTTTTACGACATAATATTTTAGTTGATAAAAAAAATCCATCTAAAACGTATTGTTTTCCAGGATAAAAGCTAGTGTTTGGCTTTTTTAAAAAAAAAAAGTCTTATTAGCGTGTGCACATTTGATCTCAATTTAAGGATTTAGTTGCAATTAAATGTAATATAAAATACTGCAGTAATACTGCTGTAATATTAAAAAAAATCACATGCATTGTCTTTATTGTTTTTTTAATTTAGATATTAAAAATAAGATTCAAAACATTATAACATACAAACATTTGACAACTTATATGTGGCAAGTAATCATTAAACGAATTTGCAACAAAATCAGAGTTAAAAAATTGAAATGCTTTATGTTAAGCTGAGAATCATATCAAAGTTCCTTAGAGAAATTCGTCTATTATAAAACAAGAGAAAAACATTTTCTACACGAGTTCACATCTGAGAAGCCTATGCCATGTTAAAAGAAATCACTTTAATACATAAACATGTCAAACCTTTTCATTGATTAAGTAATGAGATTTTTCTGATTTTAAAACTTAAATATACACCTTGTTCCAATCATCACAGGATTGTGCAAATACTTAAAATAGGTAAGATCAAATTAAGTGAAAAAATGCAGTTTTGAAACAATGAAGAGAACGTTTTGCAATAAGGTACAGACAGTGTTCTCCTCACATGTCAAGAATTGTTCTTTAGAGAAAAGATGTTACCTCTTTGGAGAATTAAATCTAACATGAAAACAATTACAGATTTTTACAAGCAAGGATAACACACGATGGTTGATTCTTGATTCTCTCCCATCTTCAAATGTCAGTTTCCTCGTTTCAGTACTATAGTTGGCTGCAGAGTAAAGAATGAGAATCAAAACTATTCTTGTTCTTTGCACAAGTAACACTAAAGCATAGAAAGAAATACCTACCAGTGTATTAAAGTCTTGTCTGCAAATGACTTTACTCAACCAATAGATGAGGAAAACGCAGATGAAAAATTCAACAACCAGCAGACTCATTATCAGTGTTAAGATTTCTTTATCTGACTGTAAGATAGGTAGAAAAAAGTTAAAACAAAATCCAGAGAACATTTTTTTTATACTGCAAAGTGTTTTGTGATTTACCTTTTCGCGTGGTTGGGTAAAATGTTCAAGATAATAAATGCGGAAAGTGACCAAAAAAACTTATGATGTTGAAGGAAAATGACAGCTTTGCCTGAGGAATGAAATATGTATATATATATGTAAAAACGTTTTTTTAGTTCAGTTATAGCAGAAATATAATTCTAATAATACATTTGAACACTACAAATGCAGATTCAATCAAAAGGATAAAGGATGAGGATTTTTTTAAGGATAAAATACTCAAAAATTTTAAACTGGTTAATTCCACAAATCAACAAATGTTCACTTTGTATTCAATTGTACTTAAATATTAGCATTGTTTTTGTTTTTTTCCATGCACTTTCTTTGAAAAAAAATACTTTTTTGTTTTAACAATAAAGGAAGTCACTCACCACAGTCATGTTTGGACATTTCCAGCAGTAAAGGTCAGCCCGCCACAGATCACAAACTAACAGAAGAAGAAAACATGTTTTAGTTCATAAAGACATGTAATCAGATATCTAAAATGTTCTAATTCTGTGAAATGACTCACCACAATGCATGGTATTGTAAATATCATAAGACTTGGTTCATAGAAAACCGCTGCAAGAGCACAAAGAAGCAGACCAAAGATAGCTTGGGCTGCCTAATTTAAAAAGAAGGGAAAAAAATCAAGTACTGGTTTATAGCATTTTGGAAAACTTGCTGAAATGTTTAGGTTTGTACATGACAGAAATAAAATCATCATTTGTGAGTCTGTGATACCATTTCATCTGTGAATACAGTTGAACTTACTCCGAGAGGTTTAGCTTTCCCTTTGATGACAAGGACCTTGAAGTGATCGTTGAACACGCAGTAGAATTGCTCTGGCATCAGCTGACCATCCTGAATTTCTTGGATGCTTCCAACAGGAATGGTGATGATCATGGATTCATCACAGACAAAGGTGTTCTTCATCGTCCTGTCGAGCCAGACCAATCGTATTAAAGCAGACCGTGTCTCTGGTTGTCAAGCCTCACTGCAATACCAGCACTTTTTTGTGTTTTTGTTTGATTCAGAGCAGAGAAGCAACACTGCTTCAGAGAAACTCATCGAGGAAATGACCTGACTGACATGTCTCCGATTCGCCTTCATGCCTCTACCCTGCCCCACCTCACATATGAACACACCACGCCTGAAAAGACTGCAAGCAAATGACCTGGAGATACATTTTTCAAAGTTTAAGTTCTTATACGCAAATGGGGTTTAACGCAAACTAAAAAAAATGTTGCAGCAGAAACAGAAACTTAGAAGAGATCCCTGAGAATGTTGCATTGTGCTATTAGGGTGAGGAAGTTAAAGCATGTGAAGCTTTTTGGGGGGAAGTAGTAAAAATATCCTTAAAGAACAAATTTCATACACTTTTCTAATAAGACAGCATGCAAACTTGTAAAAAAGTCCTTTGAAATTATGACAAGAACAATCTTTTTTTTGCCGTTTTACTGAACGTCACAGCTGTTTAGCCATGTAGTTATAGGTGTCAGAAGTGAAAAGTTTTAGATGTAAAAAAACGACAAGCTTTTTTTTTCTTTGTTTTTAACAAATAAAATAAACCACTAAGAAAAAAAACATATGCTTTCTCCCTACTAGTGTAGCTGAAAGCTCTTTAGAAACCACACTTTCTCTGGTCGTTGAAGCAGAATTGGACATTTTCAGCTCTTTAAGATAAAGGAAATACTATAAAAAAACTATGTTTTACTGCAGAGTCAGTTTTGGCACAACACAGGGCCCTGTGCTTGATCCACTTTTATTAACATGTACGAATTGCATATACTGTAATCTTTTGCTCTCTTGTAAATTGTAATGCTGCAATGTGGAAACGTTCCCACTGAGGAAGAAATAAAGGGTTATCTAATTTAAATTAGGTTACATTATTAGGCAGAATTTCCAATCTTGTCAAGAAAATACCCATCTGGTTGCTGGTTTGCTGGGTGATGTCTTCTAGCCTTTTCAATAAAGCTGATGTCACCCAGTTTACAAGACTTCAAGCATGCTTGAAATGTTTCTTAGGTGATTTTTAAAAATTTAATTTGTTAATACTTTTTTTGTTAAACACTTGAGACTTCAGGGTAACACTTAATGCTTTTAAGGCATCTTTAATGAAGGTTTTACTTTTGTATTTTGCATGTAAATCGAGTTTTTGGAACTGCCTTCTTTTATGTCCTCAAAGTTTTTTTTTTTACTAACACAACATAATGTTTCATAAATCTCTATTCATCTATCTCTATTATCTGAATGATTACTAAGGAAACGATGGAAAGAAATGTACATTTTAATAACAATAAAATGATATTTTTTGCTATATTAAGCTACCTTTTAAAGATAGAATAAGATAGGATTTTTTAACCTTACATGTAAAGTTTTTAAATTAACAGACTCACTGAAATGTCGTGGTTTAATCAACAAAACACTTTATGTCAATTTATTGTCCAAAAATCTCCAGATTAAAAAGAAAATCTAGATCCTTTTAATTATTAACTAAATTCACTTGCAAGTTCATAATTCAGATTAAAAAAGGGGACAGTGACCTGTACTGATCCAGACATGGATGCTAAGAAGAACTGGATGAGAAGAACCTTTTCCCTTCGTGACTGATTTGTTATAACAAAAGCAATAAGGTCAAGACAGACTTCTACACAAAAGTTCCTGTTCTCTCTTTTCACAGAGTAAAAGTGCAGTGAAGATGCAGAATTTCATAGCATTTTATTAGAATGTTGTCTGCACATGGCTTCACTCAACCATTAGATTGAATGAAGGGTAATGAAACATCCAACACCTAGCAGACGCAATTCAAGTGTTTTCTCCTTAGTGCTCAGGGAAGCAATGGTTCCCATTTTTGTTATATTGTCTTTGGTATGACTCAACCATGGATTTGAACTCATGACCTTTCAGTCTCAGATTTAACACAGTTTATTTATTATATTTTTACAATAAATACGATGACCTGTCACAGCTATACTTGGATATTTTCCAACAGCAAAGGGCAGCACAATACATATCACAAACTATTGACATGAAAATAAACCATGTTTCTCATTTTACAAAATAATTATACAGACATAGCACATAAAAAACAACAAGACGTCCAGCTCTGTTATAAAACTTACCACAATTCAAGACATTACAAAGATCTTAATGTGTGGAAAACCAAAGAGCAAAGAAGAAACAGACGAACCACAGCTTGGCCTGCATGAATTAGAAAAAAAAACAAAAAGTACTTGTCTTTTTAATGTTTAATGTTTAAACTTACCCCAAGAAGTTGAGTTTTCCCCTTGAAGACTAATACATTTAAGTGATCATTGAACATGCAGTAGAAATGTTCTGGAATCAGCTGACCCTCCTGAAGATCCTGGATGCTTCCCAATGGAAAGGTGATGATCATGAACAGACAAAGTTGTTCTTTATCGTCCTGTGAGCCAGACCAGTCGCATTAAAGGTTTCTGTGGTTTCCAGCTTCACAACATGACCAGGAATACAGTTTTTTAGTGTTTGCTGGATTCAGAACAAAAAAAAACAAAAACAAAAAACATTTGTCAAAGGGAATCTTTAAGGAAATGACCTGGCATGCAAGAAGGGGTAGTTTGTGACTCCCCTCCACAACTTCATCCTGCCCCCAAAGTGCACGTGTGGCCTTTAGTTACATTTTTTAAATTTGTTCTGTTTCACAAATGTGGGTTATTGCAAGCTAAAAAAAACATTTACAGCAGAAAAAGAAATTTATGAGACCACATAAAAATATATATATTTTTAAAGTAATTAAATGCCTTCCACCTGTTTTTTTTACTGGATTTGTTTAGAAATATAAAACTAATTTTCCAAAAAAATCTTTTAACCATAAAAAGATTAAGATAAAGATTTAAGAAAAAAAACAGTTGTAAGACTGAAGGGTGTACAGACTTCAGGGACAGGAAGTCAAGGCGTGAGATGGCCTCAGTCTTTAAAGGGAAGTGGAAATCATTGGTAAAGAGCAAGAGTCTTGTATTATTGACATGCACTGTGAAAAGACTCTGCTGAAGCCAAGTCTGGTGAGAACCCTGATCAAACGCGTTTCCTTTGCTTAATTATGAATTATTCCACAAATATATTTAAGACATAAAAATTCCATCCATGTTAATTTCTCTTTTTCTGGCTATATTTTAATATTTTTTGGTTGCCTCGTATTTATGCATGTGTTACATACCAAAACTTGTTTTTATATGAAGGAAACCTTTTTTTTCAGAAGTTTTCCTCTGGATTGTAGGAGCACCATGGCTTGTGCCAATGTTGTCATGAACATCCAGGTTGACCAGGAGCCTCCGAGAGCCGGACGAAGAGAAGTGCCTCCTCCCCCAGTTTGACCCAGTTTTATCAAGCTACAATGATGGTCAAAGATCAAGGACGATCTCGCATGGCGATGAAACAACAGTCTGCTGTTTATGGGGTAGGATACAATTACCATAATGGGTGCAGTATTATCAAATTGTATGAATTTTTTTCGGAGAAATTTTGTCCATTTTTAACATCAAGGAGTGACTTACCATCGTTGGCGTTAGGCGGCACTTCCATCATCTACAATGCCTGATTATCACACACAAATGTGAAGACAAACTCAGCAAAAATTCAGAATGTTAATATTAAAGTTCAATCTCTCTTTTATTTATCACAAAATAGTTGATGTCACAAACAGGAGATGGGTGGAGAGTTTAAAATGACACAATGAGACAGAAATGTGTGATCCAAACCCCTGTCCTTTTCTTTAAACCTGCGTGTTTTTTTCATTAACAGTCATCCATAAATTACAGTAGTGCTTGAATAGAGAAATACACGTGTGCGAATTTTTGCTGTAAAAAAAGGCTAAATTAACAAAGCAAAAAAACGTTTTACTTTCTTAATTTTGATATGGTGAGGAGGATTAGGAGACGCCTATGGTAAACGACACTCTGTGTGGGGGTATGATCCCATTTTAGGGAATTTAGTTTTGCCCCAAAATATTCAAATGGGGAATTTTTACTTTTCTTTTCAACTTGTTTCTGAATCTCAATTCAGTTGCCTTGTTTTTTCTAAAATTCCATCACATCTTGTGCACTGCCTACACCAAACCATGGATTTCATCCTTCCAACTACAAGCATTTTATCAAGTAGCATCTAGGGATCAAAATAATTAAAACAAAGGCATTAAAATGACAACAGTTAAAAAATATTTTTTGGGGGGTTTGACTTTTTTTCAAACTAGAGCCATTTTAGGGGAAAATAATTGGATGAATCTGGCCTGTAAATTACAATGAACTTTATAGCTTATATGGTAAACAATAATCTAAAAAACTTCTCAAATAAAAAGGTGTTGCTGCCCAATTTGAGCTTCTGTGTGACAACATTTTTTCACCTTTAAAATAATTATTTTTAAAATGTTTAACTCTTAATGAAAACTAAAATCCCCTTTGAAACAAGTAGAATATATTTATGTGTGAATATGGGAAACTGAACGTGTACTTATTAGAGAGAGAACAGGACTATGGCAGATAGTGTGTGCACTTGGTGTGGTAATACATTTGATCTGGGGCACAAGGGTGAGAATTTATAAGGTTTTCACTTCTTCTCACTCCCTTTCAAATCTTTCTTGTATTTTTTTATGTATCTTGTCTGTTTTTCCTTTTAAAGTTTATATCTAAAATAGAGTAATATTTTCATCCTCCTCATCATCAATCATGGCATGATAATGTTTTTGCCTGTTTTTTTAAACAAAAAAAGACATTTGATATGATTTACAATCATTTCTGTATTTTGGAAAGTATTCATTAATTGCTAAATTATGGGTTGATTACTGATAGTTTGTCTCATTCTTTGTTTCTTTGTTAGTCAATGCAGATAGCAACAGGGCTCTTCAGCATTGCACTGGGATTCTTACTGCAGCAACCAAAGAGATTACCTATTCCTATATGACCATGTTCAGACTTTCACACCTGACTGGAGTTCTCGTAAGTTCCTGCTTGAACAAAACACAAATCCATTTGCCATCAAATGCAAACAGATCGTAACTTTCTGTTTTCTACCTACAGTTCCTGTTTGTCGGACTTGTTTCCAATATGTTGTTCAAATATCCAGGACTGGTCGGGGTAAGTTTGACTCAATAAAAGTCAGAATTAAAGAAAATTTGAATACTACAGTAACCTGACAGTTTTATGATTTTTTTGGTTATTATTTTTGAAACAGATGGTCTTCGCGGCAAACTTGGGCAGCATTGCTGTAGCTATCATTGCAGTTTGCCTGATAAGTATTGACCTGGCTTACTGGTCCATTGACCATGATCAGTATATGAGGGTAAGATCACATTATGGCAAGATTGAACTACCACTACTACAGGATAATGTATAGGTCCAAACCAGGGGTGTCCAAACATTTTGCAAAGAAGGCCAGATTTGGTGAACTGAAAATGTTGGAGGACCAACTATACTGCCAGCATTCGTTGAACCATTTCAGTAACATTAAAGGCAAATAAACTATTTAATGAACTTTTTATTGTAGTGGCATACTCTTTATCTTTTCAAGATAACAAGATACATAGCAATACGTTTTTGCTAAAATTACTACAAATGTTTCAATTTTTTGCACCATTCATTCCCATTTAGCTTGTCCAGATAGCATGTTTTGTTTGGTGGTTCCTCGTGATATTGAACTCAGTGAAAACAGTCACAGTATCTTGGCATATTGGGCAGACAGTTGTTTCACATTTTACTGAAAAAGTTTGCAACGGCTTCAAACGTAACTTAGCCGACCACAGTCAAGAAATGGTGAACACAACTTTTGGAAAATGTTGATTTTTGAAAAGAGCTTGTGGGCCTTAGAAATTTGAATGTGGACCCCATTTGACCTACGGGCCAGACTTTGGACAAGCCTAGTCTAAACTATATGGAGTGGATTTGCAAAAATATATTAAAACATAAATAAAAAGAACAGCATAAAATTACAGTGGGGGCACATAAATAATTTTACTTTTAATACATGTTTTTTAATGTTTAACATAAATATTTAAAATAGGTGTATTTATAGCCTTACTGACAATCAATCAGGTTTTAAACGGAGAAGCCATCAGAATCCTGCACTCGAGGTTCAAACTGCCTCTGTATATTAGCTAGAGGTGGATCGATAAATTGATTAGTATTTCTACAATCTAACCAGATCGATCCGTCTGAAGCAAGTTGTTTAATCAAATCAACCTTTACAATTATAAAATCAACCAAGTTGAATTATATCGACATTGAAAAGTACCATTTGGACTGAGGCACATTAGGTTTATTTTACTATAGCGTAAAAATGATCAAGCTGTCATTACGGTCCAATGTGTGGAAACACTTTGAACTTTACATATGGCCAGACAGTGCAGTAGAATTTTATATTAACGCACTTCGTGGAAGCAACCCTCCGACGCGAAGCAAGGGCTTCTACGGCGTGCAATAATTTCTGATAATGCACACTTAGTCGGTCATTATCCCTTACATAAGGTTCCGTTTGTATTATTTTGATGTGGAAAAATAACAGTGGGCCGAACATTTGAAAACTAAAATGTGAATGAATTTGCCATTAATTCTTGATTACTTGTTTAGATTGTTTGTACACATATTTAATTTATACTTGTTTATCTTGCAAGAAATACTGTGTTTATTTTATCTATTGCATTTATCTTTAAGTCAAATTGGTTGAATATTTGGCTAAGACACGCTGGATCGATTTTAGGTCAGTGATTTGGATTGAATTGGATCATTCAAAATCAAATGAATCGTAAAATCAACCACAAATTAGGAATCTACTTTTAAAACTACTTTTAATGTGTTATTGTTTCTTACAGATGGAGTTGCTCGAACTGCTGGTGTTGTGTTTCGAAGTTTTCCTATCTGCAACCCTGTGTTTCTGCTACTCGAAACAGCAACGTGCCAAATCCCCATGAAACTGTCAAAACACCTTCAAAGCATCCTTAGACTTCTACTTTATCATGAAAGCTGAATTAAAGGTGTCTTTTGCAAGAGTTTGTTATACCAGTGTATATAAATGTGCATGAAAAAGAGAGCATGAGCTGAAAACGAGAATATAAAGAGTAAAGTTAAGAGGTTGAGCCATGAAAGCACTGCAAGTTAAGTGTGGCTTTTTGTTTTGACTATGCTGCATGCACACGTTGGCCCTAAAACCCTCGCTGAGCGCACTGGGCTGTGGTTTGAGGTGTGATGTTCAACTCGGGACTGCAAACACAGAAGCTGTGGTCAAGAAACGTCAGCTTCTCTCATATGAAGGCAAAACCACGCTGTTTCCTCGTATACCTCCAATTTTCTTGATGCAACGGTGATAGCCTGTGTGACAGCGTGCAGGTCTGCTTTTCTGTTTGCAGGAGGGTGGGGGTGGGGATGGGGGGTCCTGGGCATGTGGTTTTACTTTCTCACTTTATCAGTGGAAATATCGCATCTTATAATCAGCAGAAATCTGACTCTGAGAAAGCACTGCTGAACCAGAAGCTTCTTTGAAGCCGCTCTGTAAAGAAATGTCACTTTTTTTAAAGAATTATTACAATTTTGTGTTTAGAAGATTTTATTTACAGATTTATCAGCACAGACCAAAGACACAAGAAGCAAAATTGATCTGATTCTTGTTTGGTCAGTTGTATAAAATACATCTACAATATAAACACATAACTATTTTGTTAAAACAAGTGTACAGATTTGTACCGTCACGACAGCAAAAAACCCACATGTCAGTTTGTTTGAAATGCCATTTGATGGTTGAGGTTCCTTAATAAAAATCTTAGTGCTGCAATAATCAACTCATCTTGGTTTCCATCTCTTTTTCTTCTGGACTTCACAGCTGAAAAACAACAGAGAATAAAAAAACAGAGAATTAAAATAAAAACAACAAACAAAACAAAAGTTAAGCATGAATACAGAATCTAATTTTACTAAATATAATATAACTTATATCTACTTAATTAAACTTTTTTTTCACTCCATCAGGGATTATCTCAACGTTTTATGGAGTTTTTAAAAATTGTCTTTAATTTCAAAGTAAAACATGTTTATCCATATCCGCACTATATGAAATGTGTGTTCATTTCATGATTGCTTTTATTTCATAATATACACCACCATTTCTGCATACAACTATAAATACTATAAATAAGGCACCGCAATACAACATACTTTTTAATGTGCATTTATTACCTGTATAAGTTTTTCTCAATGTCAGTTTTTTCTAATTAATTTATCTGTGAAGCAAAATGCAAAACAAGTTTTTCCCATGTAAAAAGCAGGAAACTTGAAATTAAGTAATGTTGATTGTTCTTGTTTAAACTCAAGTTTTTAAATTCTAGTTCGGTCCAGATTATTCCAATGAGGTCAATTCCTCTTAATATGAATTCTAATATATTAGTAGTTAATGTAGGAACATTTTCAAAGCTCACAGGTAGTTATTTTAAGTCAAACTTCTCTTTTAGTGTTTTTTTTTAAAATTCTATTTACTTTGCTTTAGTTGAAAAAATTGAATGATTTTAAATAAACTCTTTAGGCAAAATGCAGCGATGGACCATTTCTGCCTGTTTCAGTGTGTTCCCCAGCAGTCATAAATGATTGCTTTGTAAAAAAGTAGGGCCAGAACGAGCAGCTATGAACGGCAAGGCTGCTGCCCCTCAGCTGATTTGCAGGTTAGTTCTCTGCGCTGCATCTGTACGGTGTGTGTGAACTGCTAAAAGGGAAGAGCCAGGGTTTGAAGCGAGGTGTCCTAGTCCTGTTATTGCATTGTTGTTCTTTCACCAATGCACTGCAACTGCATTATGAGACCAGTTACAGATCCTCTACAGAATACTGTCAAAACCAACTGTTTAAGAGCCAGAAATATCGAGTAAATTAACATTTTCCAAATAAATTTAAGCTAAACGATATATTTAAAACATCTTTTTTTTCACACCCTAAAGCAGTTTTTGAAGTTGATTCTAATACAAGTTTGTATAAAGAAATTATTTTTAATACTTCCTTTATTTTAGTAGAACTAAAACCTTATTTATTCTCTGCTATTTTTTTTCTTCCCATTTCTATTATCAGATGGCAAATCTGCTGTTAGTTCACATGAGAATCTCTGGCAATAATCTGACAGAATAGTACTGATCTATTTTTAATTAAATATAATAAAAAAAACTGTGACCTAAATGCCTTTATTATCAAGAACTGATCTCACTACTAAAATGATAAAAAAAGAGAAATGTATAGGTTCTGAAATTATATAAGAGAAAAACATAATAGCATCCTATTTTTATATTAAAACTTAAAGGCAAAAGGTACTATTATAAAAAAAAATCCTGCTTTACAGGATACATTTTACAAGTATTTTGCAACTGTGGGTTTTCCTTCTAAATGATCGTTTCTTTCTAAAGTATGTTAAGAGTGAAATACCTTAAATAGTATGCTTACATGGTACTTTAATGTTGAGCAAGATTTCATTTACAGCATTTGTTTTTGTTGCTTTGTCTGAAATTCTATTTTATTACCCATTAGACACACTCCAAAAGTATGAACAGACACATCAAAAATGAGAGACATTTCATGCAAAAAACTGGGACGATTCCTTTCACCTCAAACACACTGCAGGGCCCAAAAAACAAAACTGGAGCACAGCATGCATGCTTTGGTGCAGGATTGCTGCCGTCTTGCCAAGCAGATGCACAGAAGAAAAGTAATCATAAAAGAACCTTACCAAAAAAACAACAAAACAAAAAACAGCAGCCACAGCCCCTAAACTAGTCTTGACAGACCGCCATGCAGCACAGGTACCAAACCACATCAGCACACAAATGACGGTTGCAGTATTTTCTCTTACATTTAAACGAAGTTAAGCTAAAAAACAGCACAAACACCACGGTTACTTACTGACCTAAAAAACCAGTCAGACCACTGTGGAGAGGCCGACTGCTAAATGAGTGCTTGTGCTCTGGCAAAAACAAAACAGCAAAATGTTGGTATGAAGACCTGAAACTTGAACCTTAAAAAGACACTCATAAATAATGATCAACAAAAAGATTGTAATTCAAACACACGTTTTATTAGCATTTACTAACACGAGTAGAGTTGAAGTGGTAAAAACGTATCAAGAAATTACAGAACAAACTTTTTGCAAAATGATCCGAGATCTTTTAGGAAGTGTTAGTTTTATAAAGTAAGTCTCAAGAAATCTAAAATGTGGCTCTTGTGTAAATTACCAACTTAAAACAATTTTTATTTAGGAATATTTGTTTAAAAAACTTTCCAGCTAGAAAAAAAAATTTGTATTTGCTATTAAGTGCTAAACAAAGGTAACTATATAAATCAAACCAAAGTGATTTGATACATATTTGTATAAGTAGGCGTGAAGAGATGAATTCTTTAAGGCAGGGGTGTCAAACTCACTTTGGTTCATATTAAACTCTATTATCTCAAGTGGCCGTACTAGTAACATAATAGAAAAATAACCTTTGGTCAACTTGTAATCTGTAGCTTTGTTTTGGTTTGTTTTTTTCCCTGGTTGGAAATAAATGCCTCAACCAGCATAGTAGCCTAATCACTTATTATTACACATTCATTCACAGAGGCCAATGGATTTCAAATAAAATGCATTTCATTAAAAAAATGGCTTATTCAATTTAGAATATTTTACATCTGACATTAAAGCAATCCCAATAGTAAACTCAAGAGGGAGCTGCAGAAAAAAAACACCTAGTCTAAAATAGAAAATGTGCAAATCAATAACAAAATAAACTAAATTAAACTTGCAAACATTTATAAACAAAAGAATTGGGAATTAAATTTCCTTTCTCTACTGAAACTTCACCAGGTCATCAATATCAGGATTCAAATCCTGTGTTGCAACCCATTTCATGTCATTCAATTGTGCAAAATACAATGAAATGTCCCAAATCTTTTTCCTGCGTTGGGTTCCTTCACCTTCTGCCTGAGTTTTGTGGCAGCACCTGGCTTTTTTCTGACTGTTGACGAGGTGCCATCAGTGGTCAGACTGACATCACAGGACATGTTCACTCCACATTGTCCAGCGCAGTAATTTGAGCGCTGGCTGCAGCTGTTGTTGTGTGTCCATCATATGAATCAACTCATAAACTCCTCAGAATGACAGTCAAAGTCTCATCAACACCTCTAATAAATATGCAGTTGCACTTACTTGCTTGCATTAAGATAACTAGATTTGACTGCTCCTTCACTGACGTCACGGCTGCAGTAAATGCAGACTATTGTTTTTTTATTTTTCAGTCCAGCTAACAGTTGGTTGATCTTTTTGTTTCCTAACTGTCCCTACAAATAGTGAAGCTTTCCTTTATGGTGAGTCTCATAGTGGCGCTAAATGTTATACTATTTGAGCGCTACGACCTGTTGATTACATAACAAGCACGCAGGTTTTGCATTCAGCTCAGAGAATAAATAAACTGTCCATATTTCTTGGAATGTTCAGCATTCCATATCAGCCTTTCCTCTTTTTGACAACACTTTGATAATTGCGGTGTAACACCTGATCCTTGGATTTTAGCAACTTAACAGCGATGAGGCTGGTGGAGAACCAAACTGCATCTTACCCAGATGTGGCACAAGTCTCTCGCAAAGATCTCTCATCACACCGGTCTTGCTTTTCCTTTGCTCTCCCTAGTGGCCGTATTGCGCATTCAGTTATCTCGTTAAAGAACAACAACTCGCCACAGGAATGGGTTAAAAATATGGTTTCTTTTCCCCCAACATTCTTATATTTCTTTCTCTTCATGACTGGGCTGGATTAAACCATCTGGCGGGCAGTGTGTTTGACACCCCTCCCTTAAGGAGTAGATTAGATGATTGTACTGAGAAAACTTCCAGTATCCCTGGGGCTCACTTTATCGGTAAAGTAACATTTATATTAATAAAAATCATTAAAAACAGTTGCATTTAAAATGCACCTAGGAGGAAAAAGGTATTTAATCCTGATTTGTTTTTGAGCTTCGTATCAGAAATAAAAAAAGACTACAATTTATTTAAAAAATAAACGAGTCACACACTTTAGACAAAAAATAATAAAAGCAGATAAAAAATACAGATTGTGATGCATCAACCAACACGAATTACATATATACATAAAAAGCTTAGTTGTTATTATGAAGGGCAATAACTAAAGCAAAAAAAACCCACTTACTGCTGTGATGAACTTGGTTCCCTGGGGTTGAAGCTCTTCATCTTTTGGGAATATTTGGGAGGTGGAGATGGAGGAGGAGGAAGGTGTGGAGGAGCAGAGGAAAGAGGAGGGCTCGCTGTTGTTGAAGGAGTCCATGACAATGCTGGGACTTTCAGGCATGGTGAGGGTGCTCAGTCCTGTCACACTGTCGCTGGAGTTGCACTGGGAGGACATCTCTGAGCTCTCTGTAACTGGAAACCACAGCAAACACTTTGAAACTAATATACTGGAAATCTCTAGTTGGTGTGGGTGAAAAAACTCTTAAGGTTTGCACAGAAGTTTCATCATAAGCCTCGTTTAGGTGACATCCAGTGGTATCACTTAAAGCCGTTATTTTTCTTTTGCATTCTGAAGGAATTGTTAAGTGAAAAGCAGAGAATACTGAATTTTAAATGTACTTTGTAGATTTTGGCAGTAGCTTCTTGAAGTTTGGAGCCCAAATTTCAAATAGTTCACTCACTCATGGAGGGCTGGCTGCATCCGGAGTCCTGCTCCAGCTCATCTTCCTCTATGCAGTCGTAGGGCCACTGAACAAAGGAGGTCATGCTGCCCATTGGGTACAGGTGTGCATGTGGGTGAGAGGGTGAGGAGTACAGATGCAGGTTTAGTGAGCCCAACAGGGATGAAGAGGACTGGCTGCTGGAGGAGGAGGTGCTGCTGTTGGAGATGGTGGAGTGGGGCCTTTTGAACGCAGTGCAGTGTTCAAATGAGGACACCGCGATGGACGCTCTGGATCGGGACTCTGTTCAAAGAGACAAACACAGGAATGATCCTTAGATAAGACTTTTTGTTGTAACTTTCAAACAAAAAAGGAAAGTTAAAACTAAAGAAAAAATCTCACCTGACCCCTTCATAATATAATCAATGGCTCTGTCACTGATGGCTGCATCACTAGGCTTGATGTCCATGAAAGGCTTGCTTCCGATCCCCATGGAGACCATCTCCTGCATACGCAGCTCTGGGAACCAATCAAAAAACTCTTAATTACTTTTTATTTAATGTTTAAAGTAGGGCTTTCAACATTAACGTGTTAACGCACACAATTAATTTTTAAAATGTACGCGTTAATATTTATTAATGCAGGTTCATTACACTCTGCAAAGCAACCGTCTTCTGCCACTTCAGGGTTCCACGGTCAGTCACTATCCCGCTTACAACACGGTCACTTACAAAATAAATCAATATTCAATCCATTTTTACTACTTTAGTACAGTTCTGCTTATCTTACTGATTATGTGTCTTGTGCGCACAAATTAAACTTCTGAGTCAACATTTTATAAATCTAAACATTTCAGACAGTAAAAATAGCCTATTTTTGTTTATAAGCCGCATTTTGTTGTATATCATTTTACATGCAAAACATTGTGATAAATCGTGATAATCACAACCCAAAAGTGTGATTAATCTGATTAATTTTTTTGATCGATGACAACACTAATTTAAAGACCCCTCAATGAAAATCAGATTTTCAGCATTTTAACATGTACTTGTTGAATTTTCTGATGATGGAGGACATATATAATTAAATTCATCTATAATAGCATTTCTGATGTTTTGCTTTTTAATGTTGTAATCAGGACATAAATGCATTGGAAAAGTTGCAAGTGTGACTTACAATTACTACGGCAAGCCACAAGCTCCATGCTCGACTGCTTCTGATGCATCCACCAGTAGATAACTAGATCATGTAAGCTTCATTATCCTCATCCAAGTGCATAATAATTAAAAGACCACTCTTGATTGGAGTGGACTTTGAGATGCTTTAAGTTAATTTTATTTTAAAAGTAAGAAGTTTAAGCTTTGTAGGTTTTATGCATCAATCCATTTTCTAAACCCGCTTTTCCCTTTCGGGGTCACAGGGGTGCCGGTGCCTAAACCGGCCAGTTGTGGGCGAAGGCAGCTCGCCAGTCTGTTGCAGTGTAGGTTTTATACAATTCTTTTTAGTGTAGGTTTCTGTTGAGTTCTGCTTTCTCCTGTTGCAGTTTCTGCTGACTGCCTGCAATTGTTTTCTTTTTAGGTTCAGTTCCTCTTAATATCTATGACTAATGTTTTCTTTTTCCTATTAGGCAGGTTCTGTCCATTGATTCTCACCTGCTTCATGACTATACCTGGTCTTTAAATTGAGTTTTTTAGAATCTCCTGACATGCAGCATTTTTTTTCTTTTGTTTTGGCTTTAATAAAATAAAAATAAAAACAATGTTTTATCTTTTTGTGGCTGCTTTTCTTTCACTTGTTTTGCATCTTGGCACACCAAATAAAAGAGAACGTTTGGTAAGATTTTTGAACAAATAGCACGTCAGAGCATGCATGTACGTGTTTTTCTTAACCAAAAAGAGGATGAAAATTTGACAAATCAAAATTGAATCTAATAGTGAACTTTTTAAATTAAATGAAATTGTTGCCATGTCTGGATGTAATCCCCAACCCCAGTAACTATATTCTACATGGAGCAAATAAGAAATGACCTACATATATCCCTAATGGTTCCAGTAAATGTGACTTTTAAACAAAGTTTCAATCAGGAAGTCTAATAGTTTGCTTAATTCCTGCTGCCATTTTTTATGCCTGGCTTCCCTGTGTCAACTGCACAATCCCAGCAGAGCTCAACTTGCCATTTTTACCTGTGTTTACCCTTTGTGTTGTCTTGTGGGGTAGTAAAAAATTTCAAAAAGGAAAAAAAAGTTTGGCCAGTGGATTGTGCAATACTGTTTAAACTGTAAGCACGCACCAGTGCAGCACTACATAAACCAAACTGGGTTTTGTGAATTCCTTGAGCTTAACAGTGATGGTTCAGGAGAGTTTGCAGTTATGGTTGAATGATGTGCATCTTTAAAATACATGGCACATCAAATAATTTGCGTCTGAGTGCCATGTAAAAAAAAAAAACTATCAAAACTTTATAAAGAATTTCTCCGAACATCTCAGTGGAGAGGATATGGCAACACTTTATTTTACTCAATTGAGTTTAAAGACCATTGGCAGAATTTTTTTCACTTATAACACAAGAAAACATCCTGCAGTCTATTTAACTTGTTTTAAGAAGGACATTTTTTTTGTTTTTTTGTGAAGTCTGGGGGGAAACGGTGATATAATTTAACAAAGGAACACACCTCTGTTTCTAAGGGCCTGCCTCCAGAGGATTTTGCCAATAATAGCCGTCCATGCTGCCTTGACCTCTGCAGTACTGGCTTGGAGTATAAACGTGTCCTGTGACTTCCTCCGGCGGAACCAGATCTCAAAACGCAGGCCGCTGTCGCCCACGTTTTCTGTCATGCCTATCTCTGCTGTCTGCATAAAAGAAAACATCCCAAATTTTGATTTCATGTTTTCTGCATAGGAGTAAAGAGAACTTGGTTAACAGTTAACATGAATTCTTACTTTAAAAGACTGCTTGTAGATGTAAATGTCGTAACCTCCCTCTATTTTCTTTGTTTTGCTAAATAGGATTAGGTCTTCAAACAAGAAGACGTGGCGCAGGTATTTCCTGCGTCCGCACCACACTATGAATTCATCCTGGCAGCGAAGCTGACCTTGCTCCTTTAGGTTCACCTAGAGAGGAAACATGGCAGTTCGCATGCGTCACAGAGAACAATGCAACGCCTGATGGCGGGCTGACCTCACTGTAAACATAAAATGACTCTATTTTCAAAAATAGCTTCAATGACCTCTGTGCTGCCATTAGTCAGGATTGCTGAACAGCACTGCGGCTTTAGAGCTTTGTTTCCCTGAGTTCCTACTTACATCACAGCCTCGAATGGCATCCATAGCCAGCAGGTCGTTGCCATGGCGCAGCTGGAACTTGACCATCTCCTCTGCGGTGCGGAGGTCAGTCAGCTCCTGCTCCTGGGTTTGGCTGCATTCTTTGATCAAATCTTTGAGCAAAAGTGCATATTTGCTCATCCTTTGAATGGGTTTCAGCAAATATGAAGCCAAATCCATCTTGTCTCCGAGTTCCAGTTGCTTATTCTGGAGAAATAAAAACAAAACACCATGCAGTGTTGTGTTTTTGTCCCACTGGAATTTTTGTTTTGTTTTTCCAAAGTGTCTTGACCCTGGAGACAGTCATGATGAGGAATGTAACCAGAGCAGAGTTTCTGGACACACCTTAAAGAATTCGTTGCCATGGCTGCTGAGCAGGGCATCAGACTGCGGCTTGTTCTTGCTGTACAGGGCATACATTCCAAACTGATCCTCCTGCACATAGCAAGTTACAACACTGACGACGGCGAGAAATATGCTGACATTTTGCTTTGATTGCCTCAAAACAATGATTGAGTGAGCTCCTAAAAGGATATGATCCATATGAAAGCATGGGTTGAGCTACATTATGAAGCTGGCAGATGTTTAAAAGAAATGATAATATGACCTTAGAGTACAATGATACCATCTCATTCAACTGAAAACATTACTTGTTTTTATCATGATCCACAGGTTTGTACAGCATGACACTCAGCTCTGATGGAATTTTGAAGTCATATAGCCAATAAACAAACAAAAAGATTTATCTATTCATGTAAAATGATGAATTATTGAAAAACAACATTTTTTAGAGAAAAAAAAGGTCAAAAGTCCCAAACAAGTGATGTTCTAGACTCACGTGTCTGAGAAAACAGCTGCTGATGGACAGCGGTGAGTGAGCGCAGGCCTCTAGCTCCTTTAGAAAGTACTGGCTGTGGAAGTCCCACAGTTTCTCCACATTCCCGAAAATTATAGTGCGCTTTCCGCGGAGATCCTGAGGCAAATCGAGGCGCTCCATCTCAGGGAAGTAGTGCTCAATGATGTAGCTAAGGGAACGTACATACTCCCTCTCAGTGGAAATCATTTCGTCCATGATGTGCTGCACTTTGCTGTTGGACATAGAGAAACCAGGGTGTTAGATCACAGACGTGCATGAGTTAAAGCTGCACTTAGCTGCTGCTTTGCAGCCTCACCTGCTCTGCTTCTTTCCTTCTCCATCGTTGCTGCGCCTGTTATGGCTTCTGCAGGGGGTGGACATGCTGCGGCTGCGTCCCAACGCAGGACTCGTCATGTCTGGCCTCTGCAGCTTCTTCTCTGCTGAAACATTATTGGTCACCTCCAAGCCCTTAATGTACACGCCCGTGTATCCGTGAACGTGGCTGACGTCAGAGTGACCATTGTCTCTCTGGGTCAGCTCGTAGCTTATGGTCTTCTTCATGATCTTCTTCATGGGATGTTTGCGGAGCCGTGTGACCTTGGAGTTGACGGGCTCAGAGTGGCAGGAGATGGTCGAGTCGATGGTGCAATCGCTGTCTGTGTCGTCAATGGTGGACGAGCTCTGCTGAAGTTTGTTTTCACAGTCCGGCGGGTAAAGGAAGTGACATGAAGACGAGATCGAGCTGGAGGAGCTCTTGGAAAAGGGCCCAGCAGAGTGACATTTGCTCTCCCCAAAAGTCCACGATGGGACGGACCTGGATAAACGCAGGCAGTCCTGAATTTTTCGATGTTCTGGCGTGATGAGCTGACTTTCTGCAGTCTTTAAAGTCTCCTCAGTGTCCTTGGCGGCAGAGCTCTCATCTGACTTAACGACTTGAGCCAAGGTCTCCTCTAACTGCTGTTTGGTCTGCTGACATCTGTGCCACACGGAGCTCCACAGATGCAGCTGCTGAGGACTCTCCAGTGAGAGCACCATGCTGTTGAGTGCGCTGAAGTTGTCCTCAGAGAACTTGGAGGCCTCCTTGCAGTAATCCTGCAAAATCTGCACCATAGACGAGGAAACTCTCCCATCAGAGGTATCCAGACTCAACTGACGGAAAAAATCCTGGCAGTGATCCATCCATGGGTTTGCCTAAAGATGTCAATAAATATTTGTAAGCAGAAAAGTTTATAAGAGAGGATGTACATCCTTTTTACGTCAAGCTAAAACTCCAAGTAATTTGTTTCTTTCTCCTATGCTTCATCCAAAAAGATCAATTAAAATGAGACTTTTAACACTGCAAACTATTTGATAATTGCAAGAATTACAAACCCTGTTTTTGGCTATTCAATATATTCTACTAGGCTTTCAGTTGTTGTTTGTTTGCCAGCTTTTTAAGCTTTTCCCAAAATCAGTAGTCAAGACTTTTGGTCTCATTAAGAGCTAAAATCTAAAATTAGTAAATGAATATAAAGGTGAGATGTTACTCTTGACAAGGGAAAGACCTGACATAAGATTCAAGAAAATTGTTCTTTCATTTTTGGTTCAATTTAAAAAATTTTACTTTAAAGTTCAATAAATGTTGACAAATAAGACTGGCATTCATTGTCATTATGCTGGAAATAAAAATGTTGATTTATTGTCAAAGAAAAGTTTAGATTAAGATGGGCCAGCTCGTACTAAGATCGTATTGTCATTTTGTTCACATTTTATTAAAAAAAAGAGTAATTTCCACTTATTTTACTTGTTTTATGTTACAACAAACAACTGCGTATTTGCCTGTTGCCTCTATTTCTTTTATACAGTCACCATATTTGACTACCCCATGGTTGTTTGCATATACATTCACATACATTCTGTCTTACCTGTCAGAGCGCTTAGCCCTACCTCAAGTTACATAATCTACAATTAGGTACTTAAAAACTAAATTTTTTTGGTAAAAATACAAAAAATGTAAATAAAAATAGCAAAAAAAATACTATATTACATTCAATTTGAAGTAATTCTATCAAATCATCAGCTTTTTAAGCTTTTTTTTCTCTTTTGTATGGAACTCTGTGTTCCTATATTTTAACATCTTATTATAATATTTATTACTAGTTAACATGGACAGATTATTTTACTATTTTCTTGTGGCAATCACTTTTTGCAGTGTACTTACAGAGTCGTAGAACTCATACAGATTTGTTAGGATTTCCAGCATGGCTTTCCGTTGCTCTGCTCTGCTCAATATGGATCCCAGGTGTTGCTTGAAGTCGATTAGAACAGAGTCTGGAAGGGATTCAGGTGAATTCTTCACCAACTGCAAGCCGTGCCTCTGCTGGTGCTGTCCAAAAAAATTAAATTAAATTAAAGACACTCTCGTTTGAAAACCAGGGTACTTTAATCTAAAAAGTAAATATATGCAGAACTATTTTACCACAGACTCCTCCAGAAAGTGGTCCAGCTTCTCCCTCATATCTTTAATTTTGCTCAAAGAAATATTTGTCCACTCCAGAGGTGTGAGCAGCTTCTCTCCTGCTAAGCTAAACCAGTGTTTAATCTGCAAACAGATGTTGGTTTTCAGGGTAAATCGTTTGTTTAGAAGAGGTTAAAGAAGTTAAATCTGTATATTTTGTGCTCACCTGCTGTGTTTGCTCCTCAAACTGGAGCACCTTCAACAGGCTCTCCAACTCTTTCTGTGACTTGTTGGACAGAATCACAAGCTTGTGAACCTCCTCATCCACTTGGTTATAGAGAGCGCTCAACACGTCGACGGTGTCCCTGAAAACCACAAGTCGCTGTTTTGAGATAGGAAGCAAGCAGTGGCGTTTTAATCCTCACAGGCTCCATTCTATACCTGTAGCTTTCATTCTCACAGGCCTCTTCCTTCCTGATGCGAGCGAGTACAGTTCCTCCTTCCAGGCGCAGCCTGTTCAGGCGAGCGTCGTCCAGCACGCAGTTCATGAGCTGCCTCTGCTGCTCCAACACCTCCGACACGTCCTGGCAAGACAAAAATTGTAGCAAAACAAATTTACACCAACAAACAAGGCTGCAGAAGCTTCTGGCTCCTTAAGCGGAAATGTTTCAACCTTTTTGTCCCAAATATTCCTCCAATTTAAATCAAAAAGCCCCCGTCTGCCATGACTATTCACAAGCCAAGATGAGACAATTGCATGTGGAGACAAAAGTCCAGCTCTAACCTTCGAGCTCTTGGGGTTGCTAGTGGCACACAGCAGGTTAATGGACTCCTGAAGGGAGGAGATGGCTGCACAGCAGCTGCTGGCAAACCGTTCAATTTTCTGCAATGAAAGAGAAAAGGGAGGAAAGAGATGTGCGAGGGTTATCAGCGTAAACTCGTCAAAACAAAACCATATGAGATCCTGAACATGTTTTAACTGGTTGAGAGACGCCTTGTCCTTCAACTGTGCACCACTTTGGCCAAACCACAGTTTCACTAAATGTCCTTTTTTCGTGCTCAAAATGTAGGTTGATCTTTATTTTATTTTTTTTTCCCCAAAGATATTGATGATGTTGCCAGCAGGCGGCATGCCTACCTGTCTGAAGTTGATCCAGTGGTGGTGCTCGTAGTGGAAGGTGCCCTCCAGGTCTCGGGTGAGCTGGGTTGGATCAATGTGCTTCTGTAGGGCCTTCAATGAGGATACTGTCTCAGTCTGGGCCGAGGGAACAAAAACAAATCTCTGTTACTAATAGGTTCATCAGAGCAGCAGCAACTCATAGACCTATTCCAATTATCTTTTGATCTATTGAAGCATTCCTAGGGGTCTTTTTAATTATGATTGCGCCAATTTTAGCCAAAATTAAAAAAAAAACCTGTATCATTTTCTAGGATATATTTTCTGCCGACCGACAGTAGTTCATCAGAAATTTGCCTCTGATTTTTGGGCAGAAATGTTCCCGTTAAGCCCATCCCTGTTTCCCATCATCCATCTGTTTAGACGCTCTCCCACTAGCTTATGCTAGTGGGAGAGCAACCTAACATTAACAGTGCAACAAAAATGGCGAGAAATATCGGAGATATCCAACTATTTGAACAAAGAAATAATTAGAAATGCAATTTTACGTTTATGCTTTTCTATGTATGTCCTCCATCATGAGCAAAAGCCACAAGAACAGTCCAAGTCTCAGTCTAGTCTCAGTCCAAAGATCTCACAGTAAGGAGATGGGAGATAAAGATACATAACGAAACTTTAATCTAGTCACAAATACATTTACACAATCTAAATCCTTGAGAGCTTAAACTTGTTTGGATCTCTCACACCAATAAGCTCCAAAACATGCAAGCCTTTCCATGTTTGTGTGTTTACCTGAACACCGATGTCTCGATCAAGTTTGACTGATGCCTCCTTATCCACCAGGAACACAACAGAATAAAGTGCATTTGGTACTAAAACCTGAGAAAAACAAACACTTTTACTATCACAGTTAAAAAACAGGCTTAAAAAACTGACTGTCCCACAACCATATCTTCAAGACATTACAGTACTTAGAGGCTTATTTCTTTCAAGTTGGCTGAAGCAAACTAATTCCCAGCAAGAGGTCAAAATTAGACAAGTAAGGACAGGCTTCTCCACAAGAGCCCCAAGGACAAACTTTTTCAAAAAAATGTCCTGGAAGCGCAGTCACTAAATCTATCAGGTGTGCCTTTTTAGAAAGAAAAGCAGGTCTGTATCAGAAAACAAAAAGTAGAGTAATAGAAAAGGTTGCAAAATGAATCAAAAGAATCATACACCTGATAAGGAGAAGAGGTATTTTAGCCCAGAAAACAGCAGGATTTTCGTTGGGGATTAAAAGGTTTTAGGGCGTGTTGGAGGGTAATTACATATTTTCCACTGTGGGCTTACCTGAAATTCAGACAGGGATGACAACAGAGTGGGAACAGGCTGCTGCCGTCTGCTGTCTATTACAGCTGTTAGACCTTTATCACGTTTCTCTTTCCTGAAACCAGTCTCACAGTTAGAAATCTGCCTATCTCACTTTTGAATCAGCATTTACAGTTTTTGTCTATGTGCCCTCGCACCAGAAACAGCAGATTTTGATTAAATAACAATGAAATAATCTTAACTTTTTGTGCATTTAAAAATGTCATTTATCTAAAGAAGCAGTTAAACTCTAAATGTGCTAAAAATGTCAATAGTTACGTTTATTTCAGCAGTAAAACAACACGTGTGTCATTTATTTGTTAAGAAGCTATTTTTACAGACGATGATTACAGCTGAGGATGATGGGAGACTCACTGCAGGGTTGAGTGGTAGTATCCTAGTAAACAGGTTAGTTCCTTGACTGTGCACATCTCTCCTGTCCAGACCTGAGACCTCGTGCACACCTGCAGCACAGCTCTGCCGCTGCGATCTCTGTTTCCTGGATGAGAGAAGGCAGGTGAGCTCAAAGATTCACTCAAGTTCAGCAGAACTAATTATACGAGCTTTAAAAATAGGAGTACCAGGCAAGATCACAGCTCCAGATGTAAGCAGCTCTTGGTTGACCTCTGACACCAGTTTGGGAAAAGCTGACTTATAGTCACAGGAAGAGCTCTCCCTCGTGCTTAACCCATTGGCAGCTTTGGGGCCGTCCAGTTCCTCCATGGTTGTTTTGTTCGGCCTGTTTTCACTGCTGTCATCCCGCTGTCCTGCAGCTACAAATGTAATCAGTCAGTTATAGTCTTAACAAAATAAAAAGTCAATTATATACATTTTATTTTCAGCAGTCTGTCCTTTCTTACTTAATAAAAGTACATCATAACAAACCATTATTAGTGGTTAGACAGATTCTTCATTAGTGAGTTCACCCTGTTTCATCATGGAGTTCAGGTGTTTAGTCAGCCTGACTCACAGGTAACTCCAGTGTAATTAAGAGTTTCTTATCCTCATCTCCTCCCATTCCTCCCACCATGCCTGGAGGCTGCGTTTACAGGAACGATGCGCCTCGCATTCCTAAGTGATCCACAGTTTACAGCCACGATGCCTTTTTGCAAGGCAGCAAATATGCAAAGCAACAGAATGCCTCGTCTTCACAACCTGCTGGACGATTTACTGCGGTCAAGAGAGACTCCAACAGTAGGTGAAAAGGACAACCCCTGTATGTGCACTGAACTCCTCTGCAAAAAAATGTGATTTTATTTTTTAGTAAAGGTCAAGCTAAAGCTTAAAAAGCTGTTCAACACCTAATGTGTGGGTGTTTTTTTATAATTGCTAAAAACACAAATGATAAGTGACTGTTCTGGCAGCTGCTCTTCACAAATGCAGTAGGAGACACAACTTTAAGCTATCCCATGAAAGTATAGCAAATCAAAACCACAAACCAAACTTCTGACAGGAAACTTGAAATAAGTTACAACTATGCTTCTAATATCTATAAATACATTTGATAAACTGCTCCCCCAAATGTGACAAAGTCTTAAAGTCTTACAATTAACTAAAGAAATACAAATCACCCTAAAAAAAACCCAACAGAAACATAAAAAACAAAATAAAATACCAAAAAAGACTCTGAAAGAGGACCTCTTTTCCTCCATTAGTAGATAGATATTTATAGTTTTACGTGATCAGTTAAACAAAACTTCATTTTCCCATTTACCACATTCCATTAAAGTGGAGAACATTATTGTTTCAGAGAAAACTGTCATGGTAGATAACTTTAATAAACACTTTGCAGAATCCGCCAATGCCTTTCCCTCTGCTTTACCCTCCAGTGTTTTGAACACAACTATTAACAATGGCTTATCTACCCCTGGCCACCTCAACCGTTCTCTGCAATTGCTTTAAGAAAGTGAGGTGCTTGGGAATGACAAATAACCATTTGTAGCAAACGTGAGTTTTCTCTTGAGTGGAAACCTGCAGCTATCATCTTTCTCTTTAAAGGAGGTGATGCTTCAGATTTCAATTGTTACTGGCCTATCTCCAGCTTATCTTGTTTAGGTCTTCAAAAATTTGGTCAAGAAACAACTAATTCATAATCTTGAAACTCACATTGCACTGTCACCCTGTTTGACCTACCTGCATAAATAAAAGATTCAACAAGTTTACAACAAATTCATCCAAATTTTACCCTTACACCCTGAACCAGGCTGCACCTTTGTTTTGTCTGTTGTGTGTCGTCTTTTTTCAGCAGTCAAAGGCCTCTTGTGTTGTCCTGTTGGACTCTGTGACAGTAAGCCCCCCCAGCACACCCTCTATTGTCTTCAAACAGTTAATGCATTTCCTGTGCGACTGTGACCAGAATGGTGTTTGCTGCATGTTTCCTAAAATGCTTTGTTTGGGAGGAAGTGGCAAAGAATTGTCCGGTGTCGCATTTCTGAGCCATCAAAGAAGCAAAATCTCCACACTTTGCTGTAATCTCAACACATCCAACCACGTCTATTACACAGTTTGGATATTGCACATTGTTGCTGGCAGAAGTTGATTTATTCTATTTTTTAATTGTCAGTGCAGGTAGGGTTTTATGTTTCTGGACTTTCCACAGACAGCAGCTCAGCTTGAACATTTTTCTTTTCCCTGCGGATCTGCAGTGGTTGATTGGCTCACAAAGGAAACTTTTGTGGAGATCAGTGCATCCCCCCACCCAATCAGAGAGTCAGGCCAATCACTGCAGGGCCACTTCATTGTGAGATGCTGGGGTCCCTGTGGCTGGTTTACACGACCCTTTGTGCTCTTTAAATCAGTTGTGGGAAACCTACTCTGTAGACGCTGAAATACGATCCTCTGTTAGGTCATCTCACCCATGTGCCAGTGATGTGGTTTAACTACAGTATTTATACTACCACTACTTAGTCTTTGGTCTCTGTCTGAATTCAAAGGTCAAACCCACTTCTCAAATCACATCCCAAGTCACAGATGAGGCAGAGGGGTTTAAAAGCAGCACACATTCCTGGCTGGTATTCAGCCGTCGTTGCTTTGCAAAGCTACCCCACAGAAAACGAAACCCAGCTGGCAGGCAAACAGCAGAAAAGAAAACAGTTGTGGCTAAAGCGTCGTTTTCATGGGTTGGGCCTTACCTGTGCACCCGACGTGCCAAGTTACACAAAGCGTGGGTTTGGAAAGGCAAACTGTCACTGATGGAAGCGTGAATGCTTCAAAGGCATGAACCTGGGTTCATTTAGGGATGAAATGTTGTAACTGGCATTGCTCCAGGGCACTACTGCATAACCATGCCGGGGAACAAACACCTAAGTCTCACTGTTACAACAATTGCACAACCTCAGGTTGAATTTTTATAGCTTGATACACCATGAGTCAAGGTCTGTCAGCACGAATGAACTTCAGTTACAGACATCACAAGCTGACAAGCAAGCCACAAGTGCATTTCATTTTTGAAAGAGTAAAGATTTTTGAGCTAAAAGATAATCTAATAATTTTTGGCTTTAGTTTTATTAAAGTACATTGCTTAATTTAATTTTTTTTATGGACTACTACAAGTTAAGGTATCTAGGACGGATTCTTTAAACGACCTAACTTCATTATCGTGATTTTTGACATTTAAAACACAGAATTACACTTTTATGACTTGATCATGTTTTTTCTTAGTGCAGCTTTCTCTCAGTTTTTTCAAGTTAGTTATATCATTACTGATGTACTGATGTAAATCTCTCAACACTATAAGCATTTTAAAAATAAATATGACAAATTTAGATGTATATTTGTTCTTTTTGTAAACATTTTAGATCAGTATCTCCCAGATTTACTGACCTATTCTCATGATTTTATTGTGTTTTGTCTGTGGCTCAGAGAGAAACAGAAGGTCAGCATTTATCTGAGCACCTGCTGAAGTGCCATTTGGCAAAACACTAAAGCTCAAACAGGTGTGAATAGAGATAAAAGAGGTTGCATTTCGTTTAAACCATAATTCTATAGTGTGAGAAAATAAAATAAACTTTGCAGAGATTTTTATATTAAATAAAAAGCTTGAAACATGTCACATCTGAGCATAAATTCATAACTTAAACAGTTTTAATCATCTCCATCGAGATTATTAGCATGGTTCATTTACAGGATAGCTATCACTGCATTACCTGACTCCTCCTTGCTGCTCCTCCTGTCGTTTCCTGGAAACACAGCTTCCACATCCAGCTTCCCGAAGCGAAGGGCGTAGCCATTCATCAGCTTTTTGGGGGAGATGCTGGTTGAGCCTCCAGAAGCGGATCGTTCTCTGTGACCTTTACTCTGGCCTGCTTTGTTAGTCCTCTCCAGCGACTTGGAGCGCCTCTCTGCCCGCCTCTCAGCACTCCTCAGGCCCCTCTGCAGGTAAAAGAGAGGCGTGCTGGGCCTAGAGTCATCTCCGCTGAGCCAGCTTCGGCTGCCAAACTTCCGAGAATGGTGTTCTCTGGGAGAGGTGCGGGCGTCGGGGATGCTTCCTGGTGTAACTGTTCTCTCTCTTAGGCCTGTGTTGGGCTCAGAGCTTTCCTCCAGGATGGATTCAGAGCTGGAACCGAGAGTCATGGGGTTTTGCAAAGCTTCCATGTAAGATTTCCTGAAAAGTCGCCTGCTCTCGAAGGTAACGGAGTCTCTGGGTATACGGCGCCGAGGCCCTGGGTTACTAAGGTCTGTGCTGAAAGAGAGCATCTTGGATTCTTGCCCTTTTTCCCCATCATCCTCATCTCCCAGTCCTTCAACACCGTCCTCAACAGAGCTTACGGGTTTGCTTACAGTTGTGGCAGAATCTTCCCTGCTGATGTTCTGAATCTCAGTGCTGGAGTCCTTGCGGTGTCTGTTTGGTGAACTGGGTTCAGAGAAGATAGAGTCGGCTCCCTGAGAGATCAGGGACTCTCTGGAGCTACGATGGCTGTCCAGGGTCCCAGTTGATCCACTGGTGCTGCAGGTGCTGAGATGGCCACGAAAGCTGTCTCTGCTGCAGCGGGCTTGCATGATGGCGTCTGCCGTGCTGCTGACAAACAGCGGGTTCACCACATTTGTCCAAGCTGTCCTGTAAACAGCCTTACCAGTAGTGAGCAGACAGTTCTGTAGTGGGTGCAGGTTGCGGTCGTGTGTTACATTCTGCAGAAACTCAGGCGTGAAAACACTTCCGTACATACCCTCCAAAATGGGAATCTCTGCAACGGCCTGCCCACTGGCCGACAAACATTTTATCACAAGCTTTGCAGCCTTGCAGCCTAGAGGAACGATCTGTAAATAAAAATCTCCTTGCTTTAGTCGGACTTTGTGGAGAGGGGCGAGCTGCAGGATGACTTTTTCTTGTAAGCAGAGTGGCCACCCCTCATCATAGAGCAGCAGGCCTCTGAACCTCAGCTGGGGAGAAAGAAAGAAATCAGTCATTGACACAAACGTATCTGTGCCTGAACGCTTCAAAGGAGGGTCTAATTTTGTTTTGCACAACATAAACAAGACTCATCACAGTCTGGAACAGTCTGAAACAGAAACCTGTTGGTTCAAGAACAACACAAATCATTGCCGTGGCAGCAGAGAGAATAAAAGAGAAGAAGATAAAGAAAACAGGCAAAGAGACAGTGCTTAAGGGTTGGCTTTTTTCATCTCTTATGAAAACCAAGGCAAAGACAGAGGATGTAAGCTTTCTCAGAAGCCTCTCATATTGCCTTGAATACAAAGACTCTCATGCACAGCGAGCCGTTCTCAGGGACTAGGCTTAGATGAAGCTGTTGCTCTGTGGCTATCGTCAAAGCAGACATGAATACAGTGGAATAAAGTTTCACTGCTTTACTGTTCAACCCAAAAGCAATCAAGGCTGCTGAGAGGCAATATTGAGTTTCACAATTCCCCATCAAAATAAAAGACACTGTTCCAGTAAAATGCATAAATAAATAATCTTACTGCATTTTAAGGCTGCAGGATATAAGTAAAACTATGCAATACTAGCCTTCAATATTGCGATGACAAAATGACTTGCAATACATGAACAAATGGCAAAAAACTGTAAAAAATGGTAAATGTTATATATTTTTATTGGGATTTTCTACCACAGCCCTCTACAGTCACAGTCTCATGTAGCCATGCACATACACATTCATACATGATGGCTGCTCTGCTGCCAAACACTGGCGCCAACTTATAACCACCAAGAACAATGAGGGGTTCAGTGTCTTGCCCAAGGACACTTTGACACATGGGCAGGCAGGGCAGGAACCAAACCTGCAATCTTCTGATAAGAGGTTGACCTCTCTACCTGTGCATCATGGCCACCCAACAATAAGCAAGTAACATATAATTAACATTTCATTACAACAGTTTTGTCAACTTAAACTAATTTTAAAAGAACCCATGTCAACGTGGGAGGCGGGCATTTAACAATAAAAAAGGGCTCAATTCGATTGGTCAACGACATGAAAGGCTCCCTCTGATTGGTCAAATGCATAAAGAGCTCTATTTGAGTTGCTAAACACTTCAAAAGCTGCCATGTTTTAGCATATCTGTAAGCATTCATATTTTGCAATAAAGGTATTGTGCAGACGGATACTGGGTTGATGATAAAATGTGCTTTATTGTGCGAGTCTAGTAAATTTTTACCAAATAAGAACAAACAGCACGGGTTCCCTGATTCCCTCATTTTTCTGTGACTAAGAAGCACTCACGCAGGTCTCTCTGTGAATGATCTGCAGAATCCTCTTGGCAGGAAGCAAGAAGTCGATGAAGCAGCGGAGGCCGTCTCCACGGTACTGCCTCTCCACCACGGTGAAGAGCTGCCAGAGGACGGTGGACGCAGTGACACTAAAGGGTCGGTAGAGAGCGGACAAGGTGCCCTGGATACACTTGTCCAAAGTCTCAGCGTCCTTACAAAGACAAGAGCGAAAGGAAAGGGAATTATGTGTGTGATATTTGATACAAACAGGCAACAAAATGCTGGAATGATGGCACCCAAATTTTAAATATAAAATATAAAACCACAGAATAGTAATAGAAAACATCTATGAGTTCTAACACTAATAGTTTTGGGGACACTACAGGAAAAGCAAAGTGTGCGATCAAAATATTTTTGAAGGGTGCTAATATTTTTGTTAGGATCACTGTTAAGCTCCATCTAAAGATTAAAAGTAGATCAAGTGGCGCTTGTGGGCGGCAAATAATCCCATTAAGCTGAAAAGTCAGGAAGTTGGAGCATCCCAAAGACGGGAAACACCTGGTCTGAGCGACGTCACTGTCTGAACAAAAACAATCAAAATGGAAAGTCCAGGTTGGACTCCAGCTGCGACCTGGAGGGTGGAAAAATTAGCAACAACCATGTCATCTGTCCCATATGTGACCTGGAGCACAGTCGTCCCTCCCCGGCAGAGCAGATGACATTTCCAACTGTGATGTTGGATAAGCGAACAGCACCTTTGGGATCACCACAGTCATGGATGAGGTTGACCTGCTGCAGCGGTTGTGTTAGTAGTTCCGGCTACGACCTTCCTGTGATTAGTCAGAGCCAAGCCCAAACATCTCTCTATTATCTGTCCTTCCTGAGTGGAACACAACCACGGAGTGGACCCATCTGCCTCCCATGATAAGTCAACATAAACGGCAAAGCTACAACAACCACACAAGCTAGGAACAAAAACACGCAACTCTTTGTGACTGTGATTTTGTCTAAAAAGTCTACTTAGAATTTACAAGACAACAAATGTGCATCAAGCGGTGTCCTGTTAAGTTCTGCTTCTGGCAAAGCCCATATTTCATCCTTTGTGGGATCTGTCCTGCTCATCCGAGCAGCTCAGCACCATCAATTAGAGGAGAGTGAGTACAGTTCAGCTCATTCGCACACATGCCACGACTCTACTACAAGGCCCTCATTGTGCACTCCGCCTCTCTAAGTGGCATGCGCTGTACAGTGCTGATGCCCGGGAACAAAACACTCACTTCCATTAGCAGTCAGCTTTCTTTTTAGTGAGACATACAGTTTTCTCTGGACATTAGTAACTGTTGCGCACAACAAGAGAGGAGTGACATAGTGCTTTATAGGAGGAGACCTAACAATAGGCGGAAAGGTTTGTTATCGAGTTTCCAAGGCAGAGGTGAGGCTTTAAAGAACAATTAGCAGACAGGGCAGAGGTTTGAGCTCAGCTACAACTTAATATCCAAGCTAAAGTTTTGTTTGTCTGCAACAAAATAGCCAGATAATGCTTTGTTAATATTAAAGATGCTGAAAAACACAGCTTACAGCACGTCTACAAACATCTCATGCCAGGTAAAACATGTCCTGTATTGTCTCGAAGCTTTAGGGGCTTTCCACCAAGTGTCACCTGCACGCTCCAAAACGTATTTGCAAATCTCAGCAGAATGGCTGGACCACTAAAGCTGAGCTTCCCATCCGCTTTGAGCCACAGAGGAATGTAGTGTGTATAGTTCTGTATGTCTAGCTTCAGAGCTTTTAGCCAGAACGAGCGCAGAGAGGGAAGTCCCACCCTTTTTTTTTTTTTTTTTTTTTTTAGATGTCAGGTCTTTGTGAGCTTAGATGCTTTACGGAGGGCCGGAGTGGTAATTACTGGTTTTGCGCTCCAGGTGGAACATTTTTGTCTGAGCTGTTGGTAAAACCAGCTGTTCAACAGGTAAACACAGAGTAAGGAAGCTGAATATTTGAAGCTGTTGAGCTGGGAGGTTAAATGAACTTTTGAAAAACCCAAATAAAACATCAAATGCTGAATGACTTTGTTCTAAAACAGTGTCACTCTTTGACCTTAGTGTCAAAGGAGGTGCAGAAAATGACATATTTCTTTAAAAAAAAGTTTGGATGAACAAAGAAGTGTTTCAACAAGACAGAAAAACACCCACAGACACAGGGAGTCATACAGAGTGGACGTAAAGTGGTCACTGACACATTTAGTGGGTCAGGGACACAAAAGACGCTGCCTGCCAGGCCTCCAGTGGAGCATGAAGCCACCAGGGGAGTGTAACAGGAGAGCCCTGGCGCCCCCATACAGGCTAACCAACCTGCAAGTGGGTACAGAGGCAGGAGAAGGACAAAGCCTGCAGGTTACTCCGACCTGACCTGCTGCCAGGTGCCAGGATGTCAACAAAGAAGGCTGATGACCCCCCACCCACCCAGCCACCTCCTTGTCTTAGTCATCCTGCACCATTGAATGGTTGGATTCAGCTTTTGATCTGCACACACAAAAATTCAACTTCACATCTAACTTCATATGAGGCAGAGAATATCTAACTGAGAAGGAATGAGCCTTCTTAGTATCAACTACTATGTGACATCTTTCATTTTTATTTGTAGTCTTAGGAGCATCATTAAGAGAACTTCTACCTGATAAGGAGGGAAGCTTCTTTTGAAAAGTGGCCAACTAATGACTTTTACAAACAGGATGTCATCAAATAAACTGACAGCATATTGTCTTTTAGCAGCGTTGGGTCTTTTTTCTCCACAAATGAAAGTTTTAATGACTGAACCACTACAATTTGCATTATTGATCAAGCCGTGCATAAAGGGGAAGCCAACAAAGGAGACAAAAAGTGAATGAAGGTCCTTCAGCCAATGAGAGCTTTGATAAGTGCTGACAACAGAGACAAAGGAAACCAACAAAGACTGCTGATACCTCAGCAGGGTAAATATGGAATGAGTGCACTCCAAAACAAGCAGGAGGCTAATAAAAACCGATCAGGACGGAGGCAACTCTGTGTCTAAGCAAAAAGTAAAAACAAGATATAGAGTACACATTCTGGTTTATGTTTAGATACGAACACTAGATCAGATTGAAGTAGAAAGTGTGTTAGTGCACTTTTATTTTGTAAAACCTTGGCCTGGCTATGTTTTGGCTGTAGACCAAGAAGTCAAAATATTGGCTACAGGCGTGTTCTTTCAAAAACACCCATGTCTGGAACACGTGCACTAAGACACAACACAAACTTGGAAGGAAAACCTTTTCAAAGTTAAAGCACATGTCTATGCAGAGACAAAATGAAGCAGGGAGTCATAAAAAAACGTCAAACTCCTACCTTAATACTTAGGTAGTTGTCAAAACTGCGCGACTTTGCCCTGGAGTGCATTTTAACCCGTGACAGAGGAAATACAAAGCTTCAAGAAATAGGGCGTCATCCACTCTGAATGGGAGATCCGACAGTCCGAAGTTTGAAAGATGCAAGTCATCGCTGTGACAACAACAGGTCCAGCACCATGTCTCACCCCTGGTGAACCCCTCTGGGTGCTGCAGTGTCGGCAGCTGGAGCAGACTAAACTCCAGAGCGTGAGAGAGGCAGAGCGCTGGATTCCCCGGCTCTCGCCCTCCCTTCCTCCTGCATAACTTCCCCCGCCCTGCTGCTGCTGCTCTGGATAAATGCACGCTGCTGTCACAAAACACAGTCCCTGCTGAACCTGCACCCCCACCACCGCTGCTCTGAGCCCCGAAACCTGCAAACTCTGACCAGATCCTCTCTGACACCCCCTCCTGACCCTTTACAACCCCTACCTCCACCAACAGCTCTCCTCTGCCCCTCCTGCCACAATGGTCCCCTTTTGTCCCCGTTGTACAAATGGACTAGTTTCAGCTAATTCTGCTGCTTTGCAGGGGGAAAAAGAAAGGAAGACATCAGCACTGGACTGGAGGCTCAGGTCACAATGGTATTCTCCTGAAACGCTTCCCGATTCTTTGAACGGATTCTTTGAAAGGACATATGCGGAGTGACCTCCTGTTACAGAAGATCTGATTGAATTAAAACCATCACTTATGACAGGATTCAGGCTTTCTACCTCAACACAAGAAGCCCTTGTTCGTGAGGGGGGGAAAACAGCTCACAGTGTGTGTGAAAATCAAGATTTGCGTTTAGTCTGCTGGTTTCACAGGGACAGTAGTGAGGATAGGTAATTAGGTTGGTTTATTTTAAGAGACGTCATTATACCCAGACATCAAAATGACCCGAGCAAGACAAGAGGGCCCACTGTCACTTCCCTGCAGTCACACTGGATTCTCGGGCTCATCCAAACACACTGATTACTCTCATGCTAAGAGTCCTGTTAAACCCATACTGAACTAAGTAACAGGAGGAAGAGGTAAAAATGAAACAAAGTATAAATCTTCCAATGGCAGATGGTGTCCGATACTGGATTTACATTACATCTACTTTAGTCTTTGCCTTAGGTCTACTCTATAATCTGCTATATAAACACGAGTACACATACCACACATATAGACCATTCAAGTACACCCTTGTCTCTACAACTCGTGTACCGTTTAGGCCACAGTTCAACCTATAATTTGGACTGCCTCAGACTTTAGGCAGAGCAGATTTTCCTCTCCATGTCTCTGACTTTTCATGACTATCTTTTTTGATTCTCACTGTTCAAGGCTTGTAAAAATGTAAGGTTTGTGTTCAAGCATTTCTTATCAAGTAAGAAGTACCAAAACCTTTCATCATGATGAATGAAAAAAAAGAAAAACAATGAATTTGATGTTTTTTGACATAATTAGATTTATTCCAAAGTATTGCAATCGCATCATTCAGGGAGGAAAATTATTCACAAGTGAAAAACGTTCAAGGCAGTGAACAGTCTTCCCAGGATCAGACGTCCCAGCAGTTTCACCCCAAGGTCAAACGGTCCACCTCTACGGGCCTCAACTGGCATGTTAGATGTCAAAGTTCATGGGAGTGCAACAAGGTGGAGACTACACAAGCATGGCTTGTTGGGAAGGGTTTAAAAAGGAGAAAGTTTCTTCTTTCTGAAAAGAACGAAGCATCATAGCATCATGGTGAGCAGAGTTTTAACACGTAAAAATAAGAAAAGTAGAAGAAAAGAAATTTGGACAGCTGACGTCAGATTGGAGGGGCTGGAGTTGGCCTAAAACTCTACATTAACTGCAAAGCACAGGGATGGTGGGATAATGATATGGGTCAAATTTTAAGCCACAAGAATTAGCAGAACTATGACCCAACAACAGTAAAATTAGGAAAGACCAGAGTAAAATAAGAAAAAATAAAAAAAATAAAAAATAAGGATCAACATTTCTCCACATTAACGTGCTAGTATATTTTTTTATTTTTTGTTAAAGAAACATGGTCAATTGACAGGGTCAGTTTGAAAATCACGACTAAAATGCATCTACATCCAGTCCTGCTGTATCACCAGATTTTCTCTAAACGCCTGTTTTGCTCTCAGAGCATTAGAGCACATTTGACACCTCCATCCCAAACAGAGGAGAAGGAGATGGCAATCACACCTGCTGTGTGTGACAGGTGTCAGGTCACTCCTTACAAAAGCTGCAGAGCTAAAACATCTGAATAACAGAAAAAAAAGCAAATGTTTTTATGCCAATCAAATGTCTTTGCAAGAAATACAACATATACTTTGTTGGATAAAACATTTAAAGAGCAGTTTTGGCTTCGTCTAAAAACCTGATCAAGATGTCTTTAAACTTCTAGTGACATATAAATGTCAAAACAATGAGCAAAACTGCTTTTAGAAGCAGCGCTTCCAATCTGTTCCACAATGATGTTCTGGAATGCTGGACGAAAATAATAAAATAAAACAACTTCACAAGTTAATACTATAATATAGCTGAATGTTTTGATTCCAGTCAAGATATCAGCAGGAGTTCTTGACAACACAACATAAATTATGCCAACATGCTCACAGGAGTTGAACTTTTTCCTGTTGTTTTTCCACAGGCTATCATACGCTTCAAAATAGAGTCATTTACGCAAGCTTCTGGTAAACAATATTTATGCGATCTGAGAAAGCAGATAGGGAAACCTCAGGGGGGGGCACATGATAAGAAAGAGGTATCATGGGGATAAGAGGGTCAGATGACAAGAGCGGCGGACTCATCATCTTTCAGGTTTTTTTTTTGTCTTATTAAAAAAATGTCTCTGAAGCACGTTTGGATAAAAGTTAACAAATCCTCACTAACTTTTGAGTCATCTTTTGATTGTATTTAATCAGTACAAGTAATCATAATAACATAGGGCTGCGTGGTGGAGCAGCGGCTTCCTCCCACATCCAAAAACATGCTTCATAGATTTATTGGTTAATCTATATTGTCTCTAGGTGTGCATGTGGGAGTGTTTGTGTGTCCCTGAAACAGATTGGCTTCACCCAACAGTAGCCGGGACAGGTTTGTGTTACATATGCATGAAAAGTGCTTTATGAATAAAGTTTGATTTGATATACACCTCAATTTGGTTCAACTTATCTATAAAGAGCCAGTTCAGAACCATCAATCCATTTCAGGGTCACGGGGTCAGCACCAATTTACAAATAATGGATTAGTTTGTGCTTCGTAATTAGCTTTACAAAACTGATGCACAAAATGCATTTGCAAGGAGATCCTTGTGTTTTTTCAGACTTTAGTCTACTGAGAAAAAGACACATCTATAAAGGAGAAAAAAAAATACTGAAGCTTCTGCTGTAGATAGTTGGGTGGTCACTTACGCAAACCCACGCCTCACCGTGGAATGTGACACCTTCATCCTACCTCACTTCATACCAACATCACAGTTCCACATAGGGGATGAATTTTGCCCGTTACTCTCCTAAATGTGGCAAAACATCTTGAGAATAACGGTTCAAACTTTATACTCTTTATAAGCAATTTATTAAAAAGGGACTTTAACCTGAAAATAAAAAACCCAAAAATGTTTCTTATCACTTTTGTTCACAACTCTTCACATCCACATCAAATGAAATGTTGAGTCATACTCTCCCATAAGGAGACTGATTATTTCCTGGTTGCATTTTAATGTCAAAGAAATGATCTCTTGTTTACCAATTCTTCAGACCTAACAAGTGGAATATCTATGTAACAAAGCCGTGTTTCAGACTTACGGTTGGAGTTCGGACAGTGTAGCACAGAAGTTTGGCAAACACAGATGGCCAAGTGAAGGAGGCATCCCTCTCCCTTCGTCTGTCTCACACAGTCTTGAGAACTCGCATCACATCAACATCCAGACTCACACAGCCTGCCTCCCCATCCCCACCCACCCCTGACCCTTCCCGACCAGTCCCGCTTGACCGCCTCAAACAGTCACTGGGAACTCTGAAATAAAGTGCTCCTCTCGGCTGGGGCTGCTGCTCTTTTCAGATTGATTGCTTCAGCACACAGTCTCACAGCTACTCAAACAGAGGCATCCTCCCTGAACCCCAACCTCCGGCTTCCCACAGCCCAGCTCGGTTCTGCCCCAAAACAAAAGCGATTTTCAAACCTCCTCTGCTTCTTGTGATGTCTGCGCCAGGAATTTTACCCTCCAGCTCCAACCTCAGCCGTGTGGTACAGCTGCTCCGCTAACAGCTCAATCCTAATCCCGCTCTTTTCCTTCAGGGGAAACACGGTCAGAGTGTGCCACCTGTCACAGCCGCCCCTCATATACTTCAGCCCCCTGATGTGCGGACGTCTCACTCCAACACAAAGGTTGTCAGTGTTTTCTCGGAGTACGCGAGCACAGGTGGCTTTAGGAGGCGAGGTCGAGTTACAGCGGCAGCACAAGCAGTCAAAAAAATTCATAAAGAAAAACTCCACTTTATGGAGTTGAAAATAAACGAGAAAAAAAATCTTTAAGCTCCTTCCCGTTTTAACAGCATATCAGGCATTAAACTAGTTCTTTCCTTAATGAATGGAACAATGAAACTTTAAAATGTGTACACCTGTTTGGGTGTTTTTACAAAAAATAAAAATCAAAAAGTGACTATCTGTGGCAAACCTTTCTGTCCACCAAAATGTTATTGCATTTTTCACAAACCAATGCAAGCCGAGTCCGATCTCTGCTTTCCTGTCAGAGTAACTGAGTTTTTCTGAAGCTAGAAAAGAGATCTTACATCAGGAAATAAACATCTCAAGTAAACTTAACTGACTTCTGATCCTGCAGAAATGTCTTCCATTGTGATCAAAATCAGCACTCACCTCAATTTCTTCTCTTGCTTTGAAGTCTGCTGCAACACATGGAGGACTTTCGGGCTTTCTGAGCACTGCCGGGCTGACAGCTGTCTAAGCAAACCACAGGACCAGCCCACAAGTCCTGAAGCAACCTGATATGTTCCATCAAACACGTTGTTTTGTTGACTGAGAAGAATCACAAAATTAAGGCTAGCCAGGCGTTCCAGCCGCCCCAAGGCATCCCAATTCCTCAGCGGGGCGTAACCTTACCATTTTATCTGCGCCCATCTCTGTCCTCTGTGTACTTTGTGAGGGGAAACCGTGAGCAGAACGACTCAACTGGCCAACCATGTCAACAAAAGAGTCTAGACAATTGCACTTTACCTGAGATCTTTGGTCAGGGTGTTCATAGGCAAACATATGGGGGTTCGTTATCTTATTTGCTCTTGCGAATCAGTTACATGTTTTCTTCCCCTTGTCTGCTAAAATAAAAGCCTCTGCCGACATCTGATTCCTCTGATGTGCAGCATTAAAAATAAGAGATCAACAGGCTTGACGATCCAAAGAAGCAAAGCTAACAGCCTCCAGGACTTCTGATGGCACCACATGTCGGCACGTATTGTTCTATGGATTACTTCAGCAACTCCGCAAACACCGCCAGGTGTGCATTCCACTTCAGGAAGAGGAAAGGTGGGAACAGCTCCTCTGGATCAATAAAAGACTATGCATACTCTGGCGTTAAAAAAAGAGACATGTTCAGAGGTATTCTGAAGCTTGTAGCTGAACTTTAGACTGATGGCTGGTTAGTCTTTAGTTTGAGCTGAACACCTGGTTTCTGCCGAGTCTTTAATCTCTGAAGGAAGAAGCTGAAATTATAGACCAACACGTCTCTCACACTGGACTAAACTACTGAGGCGCATAAACATCTACTAAAAATGAATTGCAGAACTGGAGGACTAAACAGGCAAACCTCCCTAAAACACACCAAGAAGTAAAACATCTGAAACTCATCATGGTTAGTCAATGAGAACACCTACAAGATCTCTGTCTGCTGGTTTGATTGATTATTTTTTGCCATCCATCGGTCACTAATGCATCCACTGCAAGCAATTATTAAAGTTTTTTCTTTTTTTCCCAGCAGGTCTAAACTCAGTCTGCAGTGTCTGAGTCACTTACAGATGGAAACAAAAAATAAACAACAATATCAGCATGTTCTTCCAGTAAACCAAAGGATGTAGGACACATAGATACCCATCAGCAGACTCATTATGGCAGGACTCAACATCATGCACCTGATAATGAGTAAATGCACATCTAAGGGAAGGAGGGGGCATGGGGATCGGCAGAGGGAGGAGAAAACGATAGACAGGGTGAGGTGTTTCCTGTTTCCAGAGCTCTAATTATATCTATCTCTGGAGAATTTGACCTATCAGGGAGAAGAATTTTGTCATTGAGGAACCCCTCCATAACAAAGGAAGTTTTAGGTTAAGTTAAAAGGAAAGTCAGAGAGAATTTGAGACACAAGGGGGTTTCATCCATGCAATTATACATCTCTGTCATTTTGTGCATTTTGTGTTTTTAATAAATATCAGTGAAAGTAATTAATGTAAAAATGCATTTTCAAGCAAACACGTACACATCTTTGGTGTGTTTTTCCAGTTACTCCAAATGTTAATTGCACATTTTAAATAAACTAAAGGCTCAGTCCATTTGTTGGATCTAGTCAGAGTAATGATTGCTTCCTGTTTAGAGATGCAGGGGTGATAGGGCTCCTGAAATGGTGTGGCTTTGGGGGATAAACAGCTTGTTGCCCGTGGAGACGTTTTCACAGCCTCCTGGACACAAAAAGTGAGGCAAATGGCAAAAACTACAAGTCCTTGACTGATCATGTAAGAATAAATCTGAAATTAGTCCTAATTAATAAAATATGATGGAAAAACGGTTCCAACTTAACAAAAGAAATGCTACTTGTTTTCTGGTGTTTAAATTATGCTTTCTTATGAAACAAGAACAGCGCTCCATGCATCCAACAGTTGTTTAGAGCTTCTGTTAAAAACTTTCCAATGTTACAACTAACGCTTAAAAACTACATTTTTCATTGGTACTCTGCTCTCCTCTAGTGGACAATCCAGATTCCATACGCACGCCATTACCGAGCTGGTCAACTGATGAGACTCACGATCAAAACAAAACCAAGTTTCTACAAATCTCTCCAAACATGCGATATTGATAATCAGTTGCACAAACCTGCATGTGATGAGTCCTTTTTTAATCTATTAACATGTAAATGAAGGAGTCACAAAAAAGGGAGGGGGGTAGTCGGAATGAAACAAAAAAAAAGAGAGAAGCCTGCAGGAGGGAAGAAAGCATTGCCCTTGCAGCTCCCATTGCCAAGCAACCTGACAACCAGATAGAGAATGTGTACAGTGGCCTGGAGGCTGCCTCTGCCTACCCTTACCAACAGTTGTTATTGCTGACAAGAAACAAGAAAGAAGGATTTTTGAGAAATGTATGCAAATAAAGCAATGTTCAATTTGTGATAGAAGTTTCCAGACTTAGAAATAAACTCAAAACGTGTGCTGACCTTTTCAAAAACAGCTGTAAAACTACTGTCTAAAGATTGATTCATACGTCTGTGTTTAAAGAAATGCCAAACATGTGTTACAATAATAGGGTAGTGCTTTGGGTTTTGCATAATTTAAATACACATGGGATATCTTTCCTTTTGAAGAACGTATCCCAACCTGATCCCCCAAAAAGTGCATAAAAGGTAGTTTTCCTTATTTTTTTTCTCTATGCTGAGCTTTCGAGTCATGGTTAGCAAAGCATTTTCCCTCCAGATTCAACTCTGCTCAGCTTAAGGCTTAATCAAGTGGAAATGTGGAATAGGGGCTGGTGGGGGTGGTCGGTGTTGGGGTGCAGGATAGAATGAAGCAATTGTTCAGATAAAGGCCTCATGTTGGGTCAGCTTTGATGTGTCTCTGGGGGATGTGCTAGAACTTTACTGTAGCATTTCATTGCAATGCTTTCTGCTTTTCACCAGGAGGAAGAAAATAAGACGTAAATGTTTCTGAAAGTCCATCAAAATTAAGCATGACATCAAAAATTGTGAAACTGGTAATTAATTAACAGAAACTGAATACATGCATGTTAGTCAGACTGCATTTATATATTATTGAGTCTCAATTTAGCAGATTTTGTGTATGAAGCTGCAGCTGGCTTCTGCACATGCTCAGTAGTTCCTGCACGGGGCTGTGACTCAAAAGTAACAGAAAACAACCACAAGAAACTGTGAATCCATTTTTCTGTCAAATGCTGCCTAATTCACACCTATAAAAAGCACCAGCTTTACAAAAATGACATTTATTTTAATAAGAAAAATTATTTTCAATCAAAAAGATTTTAACTAATTCAAAATACAAGTCAATCAACACTTTTCATGAAAGAGAGACTGCTTTAAGTTCACCCAAACTGTTACTGGATTTCTTTTATCGATTTGAGACGTTGGTCCAATGCTGAAATAGGGGGGGTTCATATACGAGTCGCAGACAACGGGACATGCCAAAGTAATTACAGACTCTAGATCATCTCGCTCTTTACCTTGAGAAGCCAATTTCATGCTTGTTTGTCGTCTTGGAAAATGGTATTCAGGTCACACGTTTGGCTCGGTCTGCCTCCAACTCCTCTCATTAATAACTCAAACAACAGAGCTTTTTCAGACATCTTTGTACTGAACACTTTTCATCTTTTCAAAACTTTTACACACTAAATTAAATGAATAAAACCCGACAGTATGAGGGGAGAAATCTGTTGAAACTGTTGCATACGTTCAATTCTAATGTTGTCTTAGTAAAGTGAAGTAGCAAAGAAAGTTTTAAAAGATAAATAAATGATATTTTGATTGTTTTATCTAGCAAACGATATACTATTACTTGTAAAAACCATAAATACCATAACCATAAAAAGCATGTTTTAAAGTGTGGATCCTTTTAGGATTCTTATCAATGTAAAGAGCTTTAATAAATGCTTTTTCTCATAAAAATCCTTAAGAGAAACTTTTGATCGTAAATATGGAAAAAAGTACATAGTTGGATTAATTAATTCATTAGCACTTTTTGTATTTTAGTTCCTATCACTATGGTTTTGAAACAAAATGCAAGAATAGATTGTTAGAGTAAAAAAATATTCAAAGCATATAAGAAATTCCAAGATTAATCACAGCTGAAAGTACATCAAGGCCTAAATAAAATGTAGATTTTTAAAGTTGCAGTTAGCATTTTGAATAATAAAAAACTGAAAGTATATTTACAAAAAAGGCAAGATAATCACATACTGCTGCATATTAACACACAAAACCAAGAAGAGATTTTTTTTTTTTTTTTTAGCAATCTTAGTTTTACCTTGACAGTCACTCCAGTCATTTTTAAAAGCCTTCCCAGTCGTCTTTTAATTATGATTATGCCGTTTTTAGCCAAAATGTAAAAAAAAAACAAAAAAAAACCTTGTTGTCTAGGACATACTTTCTGCACAGGAGCAGGAAATTCCCCTCTGAATTGTGGCGGGACTGTTAAGTTCAGTACTGTACAGAGTAAGCCCAGCCCCACTCCCCATCATCAATCAGTTTACACACCATCACACTAACTTACAGCCCCTCACACCCTAAACATAACATTACTGGTGAAACAAAAATTGCGAACAAATAGGAGCTATCCAGCCGCATCAGAGTCTAGCAGAGCAGGAAGTTTGCAGACTGTCAATTGTAGCTTCTACGCCACAAGCTTATTCCAACAGCATTTTTTCATCTGCTCCTGATTCACAACAATTTCATGAAAAAAAAAAAAAAAAAAAAAACGTAGAAATGCAATTTTCATCTTAATTTTCTTTAGATATGTCTTTCATTATGAAAAAAATGCCACAAGAACAAGTTCAAAACACCGAAAACAGAATTGTCATCGGAATGGGTCTTTACAAATATTCTAGAATCAAATATAAAGAAGTGCATTTTACCATCACACAAATGCTTGGCTGAATAAGACAGTTTCTATGGGTCAAACTCCAACAGTGAAGTCTCTCAATAAAACAGATGTTTTGTCATTGTCTGTAAATTACAAAGTGTCAAAATCCCAATAATGCAGGACAAGGTGGATAATCCAGGGATTACTTCTTGTCAATTCATCTAAATAAGTATATTGTACTGGCTTTTTATTCTACTGGAAAATGACAGAAGTAAATGCTAAAGTGTGTGTATATGTGTGTATTGGACCCCCGGGCGCTGACAGGACCCTCCCCATGTCTAAACAAGCAAACAGGCTCCCACTGACCCTTCATGCTCCAGAGTTTTTCTCATGCATGTCTTTAATAAAAACCAAAGTGATGCACCGAGGATTATTATCTGACCAAAAGCATTAAACGCTGATCCAAATAAACGAACCTACTGTAATATACGATAAAATAAAATAAAAGTAAAAAGAAAAAACATATTAATTTAAACATAAATTAAAAGTACGTCAAAACTGATCAACTGTGGAGTCCAAACCATTAGAAGGACACACGAGCTTTATGCTCTTTAGTGGAAAACAACTCGTTAATTGAACATAGATTGGAGGAAAAATGGCCGTTTGGAGCTCCACATTTTCAAACAGAACCCGTTCGGAGGTTCCAAATCTTAACCTACCTCGTTTTTTGTTTGTTTTTTTACTGTGAAAGTTGTCGTTCAGCAGGTGCACTTGCCCCTCGTCGGAAGCGCTTCGGGTGAGTCGTCCACACAAAGCCTTCCCTCCGTCAGTTGACGTGCAAATTCAAGTTTCTCACTTGTTGCTGACTCGACGGAGCCTCCACGCGAGCGCGCGCGCACGCTGGAGCTGTGCGTAAAACGACCAAACGCGCAGAAAGACCCGCATCGTTCTGCGCAAACTCCCACATTTGGATGGAAATCTCTTGTCTAAGCAGGTTCTTGGAGGGGCACGGTGGGTATTTGCATTAGGCCGACCCACCCCTCGCTATTCACTGTTGCTTTTGTTTGTCTCAGTCGGGGCTCGGATTCAGTCCTTCACTAAACCCCCGATGGACGCTGCTGCACGGCTTTTCCGAGCGTCACAAAGAAACCAGCATATTCCAGATGTTCTTACTCTACTTTTCAATACATATATATTATAAATCAGAGGTGCAATTCAGTTTACACATCCAGCCTTGTTCTGCAGAGTGGGACAATCCAACCTAATTTGCAAGAAGTACAAAGTTTTTTAACGTGCAATCTCTTTTAAGATGGGATCTCTTAAGAGTGGATCTTTTTTAAGGGATCTGGAGACACTTTGTTGTTGAGCTTTCTAATCATGAAGTGAATCCACACTGGTTTTTATCTCACAAAGCGTCCATCTTTGAACAATCAGCTCTGGAGGCCTCCTTTTGCATTATGTAGACTTTTGTCATCTTGCTCGGCCTCTTGTGGTCGCCTGCTCTGATGCTACTATCTAAATAGATCTGATCCCACATCACAGACTAAAATAAGCTAGACACTTGTGACATTTGATTCTACACAAGTGCTGCATAAGAAACTCAGCGACGACTATAAGTCACTGTACATATTTGATATTGCTGCCAGATAAATTACAATCCAGATCCATATCTGTCACATGAAGCAAGAACTTTAGCACTGAAAGAAAGACACATTTTTAAACAATAACATTAGTGTCCAAACTATGTTGAAAGTACTTTTTAGGCATGATTATTTCTATTTCTATTGAGACAAAAACATATTTCTTTGAAAACATTTCTTTGAAAACTACATCCAGTGTAGACATGCTGATGCAATAAGACTGCAACACGTTCAAGTGTCAAAAGCTTACAACAAATGATGCAAGGATGCGCGCATGCATGATTATTCTATAGTTTAAAACATTTCAGTAAAGTAGACTAAAGGTTAGCGAGTGATAGAATATGGGTCAAACATGGGCCAGTCCATCTGATAGAAATGGCATGCCCCCATGTAAGAACATGTCCCTTGGTGGAGCAGTGTTTACGTGCAGTTCCAACACTGTGTCCTTGTTTATTCACAAGACTGTGATGTTCTTTTTGAATGTAAATTGTCATCATCCTGTTTATACCCATTTTATTATTTCATCTGACTTTATTTATGAGAAAGATTACAAGGCGGAAAATGGCACGCAGCAAATTGACAAAGAAGCTCCACTTATAATCTGTATATCCTCCTGAACAACAGTAACTTAACCACTAATGGTAACATTAACATTAACATTTTGAATCCGGAATATCTTCGTACAGCTGAATTTACTCCTTTTGTTATCTACAGAGGCTAGTTGGGGCTTTTCAGTGAAACCAAATGTAAAGCTATGGGGTTCTGGGAGTTGTAGTTTTTGGTAGATTTGAAAATAAAAATTGACTGGACATTTTTTTTTCTCTGGTAGTCAGGAGGATACGTATCTCAATAAAAGAGTAGTTTTTTTGTGTTTTTGTTGCCCCATCAAGACTTTTCTCAGTTGATTCTCTTTGTAGGTTTCAAACTACTGCCACCCAGTGGATGAAGTTGGATTAATTCAAGGGCAGCTCCTGGTGATTCTAGTTTCTTCAGAAGAGAAGAAAAGATTAGTTTGTGGGTAACTTTACATTTTTACTTTGGAAAACTCCCCAATTGAAGTCACGCATCATTAGAATGAACTTTAAAGCTTTATCTTAAATTCCTAGCCGGGCAACACCTAAGAATGCAAATGTCTTCATCTGATAAACTGAACCACTTGCATATTTTACTTAGTCAGCAGTTTAGGATGAAGTCTAGACATTGTTTGAAGGTCTTTATGTGTGTGCAGGTAATTGTCTGGATTTGCCTTGATATATTTTAGCGAGTCATTGCTTTTATAGTAAACTATCTGATTCATGTTCTGTCTCAATTTGTGCTTTAATCCAATTACTTATTTGCTGTCAAATTAAAAGCATCAAGCTTTTTTAAAAACTATTTACGGGGGGGAGGTGAATGACATCTCTGCAACAATATAATTGAACTTTAAAATGTTTATTAAAATATATAAAAAAACACAATACATATATGTATAATTATATTCATGATGACATACGCACATAGAGTGTAGTTACACAGTAAAATGTGTTTACATAGATAGATTTTTTAATACATATAGCAGGATATTTTTGCATTAAAAACTGGCAGTGGTGATTTAAATGCCCCCCACCCCCCACCCCCACCCCGTCTTTGACGAATGCCCCTCAGTTAACAGCAGGCCTCCGTGTGAGAGGGGCCTCTGTCAAAAGCTTAGGAGAAGCAGCACCTTTACACCTGAGATCTGTTTTTTTTTTGTTTTGTTGAGGTTTCACAAAACTTTACTACTCTGTTATATATTCTAGTCGGAGTTTCGTCACCAGCTTCCGAAGAGAAAGAGCAATATTTCCAAAGTAATCTTTCCTGCAGGGAATCTAAAAAAAAAAAAAAAAAAAGACACTGATAAATTGTCCCACTTTGCTTTCCTTACAACCAAACACCTTTTTGGCCACTTTTCTCTTCCGTCATGGTCCACATTTCCTCTGTACACCCAGCATGTAGCAGTATAGCTTGAAGGAGGAGGCTAAACGATGTGGGCGGAGCTTAACATATCCCCGCTGGATGAGTCTGTCACACTGGTGTGGCTTGCTGTGGTTGGTCCTGTACAGTTCCAGTCGCTGCACACAGAGGGCTGTCATGTCTGGTGGTAGTGGTGGTAGTGGTGGTGATGGTGGTGCTCGTGGTGATGGTGATGCTCATGGCGCTGCACCACGGGAACCACAAAGCCTGGACTCCCTGGCGGACCGGACGCCTGCTCTCTCTCCAGGTTTGGCAGTACAGAGGGCAGCGGGGGCTGCTGCTGGGGGTGGCACTGGGGAGACAAAGGGGTTTTGGATGGGGACGAGGCCTCTCGGGTTTTGGCCCTCAAGCGTTTACTGTGGCTGTATTGCAGAGGATGCTGGTGGTGGCTGGAGGATTGAGAATGGTGCGGCATGTGGTACACATCCTGACCTCCGTGGCCTGAAACGTTACCCCCATGCGACACGGTTTGCAGTGCTGGGTGATAGCCATGGCATTTGGAGGACTTTCCACCCCCACTGCCCCCGTTATTTCCTCCACTCGCTTTGTAGGTTCCTTTAGGAGACTTGAGGAACTGTGTACTTTTCCCTCGAGCTTCTGCAGGATTGTAGCTGTCACTGATGACCTGTGAGCGGCGCTGATGGACAACCTGGGCTTCGGGTTCCTGGGAGCGTGAGCGGCTCTGGTTTTGTGAACTTCTGCCATGAGCTTCTGGAGGCGGAAAGACAGGGGTGGTTCCTGAGGAACAGGACAGAGACAAAAGTAGTTTCTACATATCAGAGTATTGACACTACAGCTTAGATTACACGATTTATTTATTTATCTAATTTTCATAGCACAAAAAAAGCCCCAAAAAAACACAAGATTAAATTTTTTGGGTGAAAATGAAAGGGAACAGAAAGAATAAAACCTATTATCTCTGCCTCATTTAGCTAAACCAATCAAGCTATTTTTACCAAATCAATCTCTTTGTAATACAACATAAACACATTAACTGGCTTTCAAAAGCAACAAAACTAAAACAATGGGAAAAAAACAAACATCAAAAGCAACAAACAAAGAAAGTACACCAAATGGTGTGATGATGGTAATAAGAAGACTAAAAACTCGATTATATATAGACTTCTAATGTTGAGATTCACTTGAGAAGTTTCAAGTGAATATTTTTCTTTGAATAAGATCCTAAAACAATGAAAACACGCTCACCTTCAAATCTGGAGGTGTAGTTCTCGATACCGGCCAGGTCCAGGTAGTGATTCCTTCTCTCCGTGTTCTCATCGACACAGTAATGCTGACCCTCTGTGGTTGGCGCCTCACTGGCCTGTGCTCTGCTGCTATAGATGAGTAAAAAAAAAAAAAAAAAAACCTTGAGAATACTTTGTGGCATTTATGGATTTGCTTTGTTTTTTACAGTCCACACAGAAAAAGGGGATCTCAAGCCCCTTTTATGAACTCGTTGAACAGCAAAAGTACAGAGTTGCATGTCTTGTACGTCTGATTTTTACTCAAATGTTTTTTTTAGAGTTTAACTGGGGGACTGCCCAGTGGTGCAGTGGTTAGCGCCTTTGCCTCACAGCAGGAAGGCCCCGGCTCAACTCCCGGCTGGGTCCCCTCTTGCATGTTCTCCCCGTGCATGCGTAGGCCGACTCCAGTTTCCGCTCACATTCAAAAAACATGCTTTATTGGTGACTCTAAATTGTCTCTAGGTGTGAGCATGGGTGTGTGATGGTGGTCCTACAACAGACTGGCAACCAAACGTCAAAAAGGACATCACTGATTTCACAAAGTAAAAACCTAATAAATACAAGCATTTTACGAAGACTTTTTATTAATCCACTGTGTTCTGATGATGAATGCATTGTGGTCCATATTTGAGAAGCTAGTGAGCATGGATGCACACTGGTTTTTGGCGGAGACCTCTGGGGGATTTCTAGGCCACTCAATTTTGGAAATGTAGATTCGGACAGCACTACAAAATGGTGAAAACGCTACATAGTGCACTAAGTAGTGAAGGGATTCGAACACAAACTATGTCTAGCAAATGGCTGAAAAGTTCCTGGTAAAAACTAACCTGATGTACGCCGACAGGCGCCTGTCAGATGAACGACCTTCTTCCTGGTGGCACCGCTCTGGAGAAAGAAAGACCAATAGATCAAGTTGAGGAAACATTTGCACCATCAGTCTTTGCCTGAATATATATATTTGCATGTTTGGTGACCTGTAAATGAAGTTTAGAGTTGCTTTATGTCTGCACAACACAGCTGGAACATTGCACTTCAGGTGGCATCTAATATTAATACGCAAAACTATCTAAGCTTGTTTCTATATGAAAATCCCATTGTCACTTTTAAAATAGTGTAAAAACAAAAAAAGTTCTATTATGTCATCCCAAGAAACAGGATTTTAGAAAAAGCAAACCCCATCACAACAAAGCTCTAAAGTTTTCATCAATGCGTGAACATTGTTTCACAACTACAAAGTACGTGTGAAAGGATTTTATCATAAGAGAATTAGATGTTTAATTGGTTAACCTGTTTGACATTAACCTGGAAAAAAGTGTGAGAAAAGACAGAAGTAAATCAAGAAGGGAGACCCTCCTTAACTGGGTTTAAAAAATGGAAAACAGCAAAAGTAAATGCAAAACACGAGAGTGATTTCATAATATAGTTTTTACAGACTTTAAAAAAAAGGAGGTTTCTAAATCTTCAAGGCTTTGAATGTACTCTCAGCAAAGAAACATAAATGTGTAGTGTCTACATGTCTGACCTGTTCCTGCTTCTCTTCTGTGGCATTTGGGTTCAGGAGTGACGGTCAGTTTGACACGCAGAGTCTTGCTTTTGTTGTGGCAGGAGTGATTCACAGAGGCGTCCACCACGTCGTAAATGGTATGCATCAAACTTGACATGTCCTGCATGGTGAGAAATAAAAATGTCACTGTCCAACATTTTAACATATTGCCAAAAAGAAGAATATTTAAACTTATTTTTAAAATGAAAATAAATATTACTTTGGGAGTAAATAAGAAGTAAGAAAACAGATGCTCACCTCCTTTGTAACTTTACCACTGTTGTCAAAATCATAAAGCGTAAAGATCCACTCCTGACGGTTTCCATCCTCTACAGAAACATCACACTCCAGGTCCTAAAAAGTAAATGGATTCTTCAGAACAAATGCTGTCAACCTTTTGTTTAGCAGAGCAGTCAAACGCCAGCAGGGGGCAGCAGAGTACAACTACTTCTCCCATTACAGACATATTTCTGCAGTATGTAAAGGTAAACCTCTAGGTCGGCTTTTATTCGAGTCAGTCCCCATTAACTCCAATATCAAAACCACTATTTTAACAAAAATAAACATACTTGTAGTTTAGTTCTGCAACTTTTTTTGTTTTGTGGTTCGATTTATTATCTCAGACAACTGTAGTTGTTGTATTTTATATTATACTTCACATAAAGGTTGCACACAAAGATGTGTTTTTAAATTGACAGGTGTCAACCAAATACTAAACCCTTCATGTGCCTCAGATTTCCAATTCTAATGGATTTTCTACCACTTATTTTTTTAAGTAAGTCCTTATATTAAAAAACTTTATACACCTTTTATTAAAGCCCTTCAAACCGGAAGTCAATAAGTGGCCTTTCATTCGCTTTCACTGCTTCTTCTTGGCTTTTGACCCTAATTCAATGACAGGACTAACTCTCAGCTACATTTGCTGTTTCGGAGTTAAGTGACTGCAAATGAAACATCAACAGGTTTGGATAATGTCCGATTATACTCACGTTAAGGCTAATGCGCTTCTTCCCGGACATTTTGGCGGCCTCTCTGAGCGGCTCCTTCTCTCCGTCCTCAGTGTTGGGGTACTGCAGGTAACTCTCGCATCCCTCAGCCTTCTCTGGTGGGAGAACCACTGTTGAAACAAAACATTCAAACTCCAGGTTAGACTGTTTTCCAAGATGAAACTTTCATTGTGACTTTTAAAACTGATTTAGCTCAATTGAAAAAGATGTGTTTTTGAAAAAGAAATGACAAAAAATGATAAAAATGTTGTCCAGAAATTATTAGCACAGACAGATTCAAATACTGCTGTCTGAACTACAGAAGACACTGCTTTACACTTCTATGAGATTTAACTTGAGTTGCCGGGCAACAATGTTTTACAGCATCAGTATACACAGAAACATTTAAAAACATCATTTTCAAAGGAAAAGTCTGTAGACTTACCCTCTAGAGGACAATGTTGATCCGTTAGGCTCTCCTTCAGCTCTCCATTTGGAAACTCCTGGGATGAGAAAAAAAAAGAAGGGAAGAAACACATTGGGAGGAGGAGGGGCAGAACAGAGAGAGGGGTCAGAGATGTAAGTGAATCTACAGTTCAGACCACAGACGCAGTGAAAACAAGCAGCTTCAGCTGAAGCATTTCCTACTCAGATGAGCGGGAGATGGCTTTGAGGCTCCAGAAAAGCCAAACACTTTGAGCATCTGCACGCTCATTGTATTTCAGTGTCTAGGACACAGCGAGCGGGGGCCACCGCCAAGCTTTCAGATTCTTCTGAGCGCTGTGTACAGATCCCTCACATCCGTCAGAAGGCACTTCAGCGTTCGAGCAGCTCCCTCTCAGGCGACCTGTTTGTTCTCATCTCGCCTGGCATGAGAGACCCTCAGAGAAGCGTTTGATGAAAGCCAAGAGTTAAAGGGAAAAAAAAAAAGTTCTGTTGTATTTCTTGCTCACGACTTTGACAAGTTTAGTTTATGCAAAATAAACTTCATAATGAGCAGCTTTTGTAGCCAACAAATCAACGCTGGATGGAAAATTTCCATGCAGAAAGGATGGATCTGATTACAGAATGTCAAGAGCTGCAAAATTACAGAACGAATGGATGAAAAGAGGAGTAAAAAGGTATTTTTGAATTATCTGAATCATGCATAAGACAGAGCAGCAAAACAAAACATTCCACATATGTGCTAATGAAGAGGCACACCGAGGGAAGGGCAGTATGGCCCCAATGCACACACACACCAGCATTTTTTAATTAGAACTAGATTGTGGAAACAATGAAAATTAAGTGCAGCACAGGCCCCCAAAACCACAAGTATTTAAACAACAAATGATTCATCTTATTTACGTCATTCTCAGCCCTCTAAGCTCTTCAGCGTTCTTTGAAACCAAACCTTAGCAGACTGACTGGAGGAGGCCCACTCCAATGAAACAAATACAAAACAGATAGATGCTAGAACACAAAGGAACTCGGTGTACCTTTGACAGAGCTCGGGACCAAGCCGGATTTGGAACATGTGCATGCGTTTAGGTGAAGGAGCCCCCGCCTCCTTCACAGCACCAGAGCCAGCAGTTCAATATAACAATCTCAAAGGCCATGATTATTCTTCACTTCAGAGGATGAGACCTCCGGCCTGTAATCTGGTCCTGACCTTCAGTCAAGAAAAGGGGGGAGCCCATTAAGTTTCAGGGTCAGAAGAAAAAAAAAAGACTACTGAAGGCATTTGGAGGAAAATGCAGGAGACAAACGAGGAGGAAAAGGAGAGATAAGGATAAGAGAGGAACATCTCTGTTGCCTTCTTCCGGCTGCTGCGGAACTTGAAAGGTGCAAGTTAGAGGCTCTGAAGGGCCAGTTGAAGAGGTGGACACAACTGGTATCGTTTTCCGTGGCCCCAAACAAAACGCTGCCTCTAATCATCAAGCACACATTGTGGAAATGAGCATGAGGACAGGCATTTACACACAAATCCACTCACAGAATCCATCTTCTGTGGTTTCTGTAGACAACTTGATTTGTACTGGAAGCTTTTATCCCCCCCGTCCTCTTTGTACTACAGTCTCTTAATGAAGGGCAGTATATAAGAGAAGGGGGAGTTCACACAGACTTGTGCTGCACAGAGGAAGATCAAAGACTGATTCTTCCCATCCGTGTTCCCATGAGAGCTCAGAGGAAGGTGTCCATGAAAGACAACACTAAAAATAATGAAATGAATCAATCAGACAGCTGCCAAAGAAGAGTCGTCTTTCTTATTAGCGCAGGTTTCAGGAAACATCTTGCTGAGGGTACAGCCAGCAGGGGCTGGTGCAGAACACATGCCACAACCCCCTCCCACCGGCACCGGCACCACCTCCGAGCTCATTACACCCAACGGGGGATCTAATGAGAGAGCAGGCCTGGTCTGACCACAGTCTGCAGCTTCAGATCCAAACATATGGCAACGACATTGCCCACGGTGTCGGGCTCAAATCTGCCCACCACATGTGAAATTAACTCTCTTTCTCATTCTTTCACTATCAGATCCCCAAACTGCTCTACAGGCCACACTTTTTCTTAACACCCATTTATTGTGCTCAGGTCAAAATGGACCCATTCTCAAGTATGAAAATGGATCAATTTAGACCCAAACACAATGTAAGGGTGAAACCAAAGTGCTGACCTAAAACTGGTTTCATACACGTTTGTGTGAGGAAGACAGGAGGGGAGCGAAACAACAAGATTGACAGGGAAATGATCAGGTATTAGATCTCCCTTGTCTTTAAAAACAGAAAAAAATGCACTGGAAATATGCGCTGACAGCGTTCCGTGTAAACAGGCCCTGTCTCTGTGACGCCTCGACATAAGAAACAGAAAAGAAAGGTGTATGATGTTTGTTCCTGTTTAATGCAGAAGTTCTGCCAAGCTTCCCTAAAGCCTCAGTCTACTGTCAGGCTTTTATGTGGGGTAGAGTAACCAGAGGAAGCTTTCGTAGCTCCCTACCAGGTGACATCAGACATCCCCTAGCAGTCTGTTTCTCCCTCTGCCTGCCTTCCACCCATCCTCCCTCTGGAAAACATTGCACATCTTTGTTCTCTCATCTCCCCCCATCCAGCTCACACCCTAAAAATAAGAGTGCACATGCTTTTCTTTCAAATCTAACTGATTTTAAAAGTCAGATCTTAAAAAACAAAAACAAAACAAAGTTATCATATTAACATAGTTTCTTAGGGTAGAATATATCTATCATCCATCATTACTGACAAAACATATGCAAGAACATAAAAAATGTTAATTATCTTATTCTTTATGTCCTTTTTAGATCATTTCCATAATTTTTTTTGGCATCAATTCCAATTTAAAAGGACTTTTGCAGAGCGAGGCATCTCTTCTTTTAGCAGATCCATATCCAGACTTGGTCTATCATCCAAGTAATTTTGTTTTGCAAGTCATGAAACGGGAGATAAATACTAACTGGCTATTAGTGGGAGTTCTTGACACTTAAAAGGGCGCCACAGGAAAGGCTTCATAACCACCAGTCCGCCATCCAGCATTCCTGCTGAAACCCAACGTTAATTGGAGACGAGTGTGTGGTTACTCAGTAATGAAAATGAGGATGGGAGATCATTGATATAAGGAAAAATAGTTTGCAAGCAAAATGCAATTTTTGTAGGCATTCCTAAGAGTGAAACTGGAGAGGCCTTGGGGCCATTGAGAAATGAAATCCCTCCATTCCAGAAAAAAAAAGCCCAACCTAGCTTTGGCTGGAAACCAGATGTAAGTGGTTATCCTGAAGAGAGCCAGAGCAAATGAGACGGGATCGAGAGTGGAGAAAGGCAGGAGGGGGCTGAGGCTAAACCATGATGGGCTTCAGAGAGAAGGTCAGTTGCACAACACCCTTTCTCATTGACTTCTGTCAGCTTCTGTCTTTTCTAGTGGAAGACAGTAACCGAACAATAGTTTGCTGTGTGTGACAGCTGATACCCCCACATGCCTTCAGTATTTTAGTCTTATGCAATCTTCTCTGAATCAGAAGTTTAAGCAGAGTAGAGATAGTAACATCATATTTTCAATATAGATAGCTTTTACTAGAGTTTTTGTAAATGTCATTTTTACAAAAATATTTTCACTTATAAACCAAAAAATGGCAAGATGATTACTGAATCAGTCTAATCTGGTTTCCTTTTGTCTACAAATATTTGTGGACCAGTGTTCCCTGACATGCTCGTCTATGAATGGAAGTCAGGTCAGAACAGAATGCCATCCTGTCATCTGGACCGACCCCATGCAGCTGGGATGGCTGTGAAATGTTTAGGGTTGCAGGGCACTTTCCGAGGGTCAAACAGGAGGCAAAACCTCTCCCTTGGCAGGACATGAATCACCGGGGCGAAGCCTAGATCCTTGTTCAACAACAGCTGTGGTGAGAGATGAGCATGCCTGCCTGTCTATGTCAGAACATCATGTAAAAACTACCAAGAGTCATTTGCGTCGCTTCAATCAGAGGGGAAAGAAATTGCCCGTCTCACCTTTTCGTCGATCTCTCTTTTTAAATACAACCTGCTGTAACCCATGAACAAAGATCAGCATCACATGCTGACCAGCCTGTGTCTGTCACCAGTCCTGTAATCAGCTCGCCTTAAAGCAGGCTTTGACGGGACTCTGATGTAATGGAGAGCCATACCTACAGCTGTCCAGTAGGGAGTTCCTACAGTGACCAGGAAATGAGGTTCCTTTTTATCAGATTTATAGCAGATTTGCCATCAGTTGCATCAAAGACTGATCAAATAAAAGTCCTTCAAGATTGAAATAATTATTTTTCTGTCCAGATTTGTATTGTAGTTTCCCAAACTGCAACCCTTTGGCTTCCTGGTTTAATCTTGTTTAAAAGCAAAATAACTAAGGACAGGTGCAGTACACTATGTAACCACTAGGGTCTTTACAAAAGCAAGTTCGTGCACATTCTTGGCGAAGTGCAACTTTATAACTAAAATTAAAATACGTACAATAAAGATTTAAGGGACGCGCATTTGTAAGCATTTTTTGGACTAAAAGTCGTTTTGGAGTCTAAGTCACAGAAGCCAAAAAAATAAATAAAGGAAAAAAATCTTATACAAGTCCTACTGGAGTAGAAGTTGCACTTTTTGGAGAAATGTGTTTAACAAAATATGCAAAAAAAAACAGACATTCCATCTTGAACGACAAATCCTAATAACGGAACTGATAACAATAAAAGAATATAATCTTCACTACTCCAACACATTGATGCTTATTTAGCTTAATGAAACATAGGAGGAATCTATTATATTAATACAAAATACACCCTTACAATATGATGGTTATTTCTTCAACCCAATTATTGAGTTATTCATGTTGAAATTTATTTTTGGGTTACTTTTTTGAGCAAAACTACTTTTGCCAAACCCAGCGTAAGACTGACCGGCACTTCTTCTCTTGTGTTGCAGTTAATGACAAATACTGACACATACGCCTACAGTGCCCTCTAGCGGTTGTTGCCACTTATATTTAAAAAAAAAAAAATCTAATACATCGCACACCAGGCCAAACTATACAAAAAACGGTGACTTGTACTCTGGAAAATATAGTAACTTTTTTTTTTTTTATTTAAAAAATTTAGGCACATTTTCCTTTATATCATCACTTTGTACAGTTGACTGGAAATGGACAAAAAAAATGAAGGAAAGCCTCCACTTGTAGGTCGTTGTCAGTTTTTTGGCTTCAAGGCATCTTTTTTAGATGTAGTTAAATAACTTTCCTCACTATTTGTCATTTCCTGGATGTTTTGAGGGTTCTGTGATGTAATTTCCTGCCAAGAGGGCCACAATCACACAACTAAAAAAAAAAAAGGTTTTAAATCTGTTATATAGAAACTGTGACATATTTTTAGTCGATTAATAAGAAGCACTGAAAATATAAACTATACAAATAAAATGTAGTGCAACATACATCAATGAAGCACCAAGAAGATCATGTTCCTCTAATCAAACAGCCATCGCTGCTTAAAAAAACACTATAAAAACTTCTATATAAACACTTTCCTGTCACACATTTATCTGTTCCATAAAACACAAATTCTGAAAAAAAAGGTATTTTTAATTAGGTTTTGGGATATTTATAATTAGGGGCTGGAATGCTTCAGCTGAAGAGGGAAAGCTTCTGCAGTGGACGGGTCTGTGCCTCAGAGCCGTTTGCCAATTAAAAGAGTTCCTTTTTTAAGCTGAAAAGAACGCAAGCACACCTCATTTTCCAGAAACCTGCAGTACTAAAAATAAACAGATTTCCCAAATGTCCCTCGCTAGGGACCGAAAGGGTAAATATGAACAGTGAGATCCAATACTGCACACCGCATCAAGAAGTCCTTGCAGAAAAAGAATTTAAATTTCCCTGAAGTTTGTTGATTATTGATTGTCAGTGATGAGCTACTTGTGACTTTTGAAAGGAAAATTAAATAAACACCTTAAATGGACAGTTATCTTATTTTTTGTGTTTCCATTTTTAATTATGAGTTTCAGTTTATCTCACTTTAATGAGATAATCACTTTTGTCATTTAATGAGGCAGTTCAGAGTTGAAATATTTGAAGTCAAGAGTTCCTCTTTGAGGTAATTCATCAAACGGTTTATACATTTTTCAGCTCCAAATAAAAAGAAGAAATGGATAACAAAAAACCCCCAATAAAACCTGACAGAAGACTCATGAGAACACCCACAAAAGAGGCAGCTCCATATCAAAACCAGTGCAGAAGTCGGACAGGATATTGCTGTGTTTCTGGCCTCCATGTGAAATTCTGTAAGCTCCCACACTGACTCCCTGCTCTTAAGTCCAGCCAAAGGGAAGCGAGTCCAGGCTGATGAAGCTGAGGGGATTTGTTCCACATTCCACAAGCCCCTTAAACAACCACAGGATCTCCGCTCGCCAGGTTGTGGGTGAAGCTGCTTGGACTCCGAACTCTAGTGATCTAAAGGTAGCTGAATGTGCGTCTGAAACTGACCAACGATCGATCCCATGGAGGCGGGTTCTCAGTAATCGGCTCCTCAAGCTGCTTATCTGTCAGTTCCACTCTTAAAAAACCCACTACTACGTGTCTCTACCAGGTAAAACCCGTTTCAGCACAACTGCCCTCATCTGCAAAAGTTCTGTTGTCAGTGTCAGGTTTCCAACTGTCTGTCTAGCTTTAGAATGTCATTAATAATTGTTCTCACCTGCGAGATAACCACCAACACCACTGTTTTCACTGCTCATTTTGCTCACCTAAAAGAGGCTTTAGTCGAAGCTTTGAAGATCAGGTCTGACTGATCATAGGGGTTAGGCTCTGTGGTTGCAGGCTGCTGAAACGTCAGGCGTTACAATGCTCCTGCGGGTGACTGAGAAATGTAAACAAACCGAGCTCGGGGAGGGACAGCTGCACATCAGTGCTGCAGCGTTACCTGAGCTCTAAACGTGCAGCGTGGTACTTACTCTACTTTTATGTTCCCACAGATATGGACTTTTTAGATACTTAAAGCTTTCATGAAGTTGCTAAATGAAAGTCATTCTGGAGCCAAAGTGGTTTGATGCACATTTTCATCAATAGCCATTAAGGCGTTAAAAGATTGTTTTTTAAAGCATTCAATCTTTATAATCAAAAATCAAATCCACACAAAAGATACCTGCAAACTCTCACCAAATATTCACCAAAAGAACACTAGGCGCTCATTCGGGATCCATTTGATTCACATTATTAACAGTTTTTAGAACAGTTTTAGGATTTTCCAAGATTTAAAGTTAAATAAAGATAAAATAAGAACGAGGGAAAAAATGCAGATATGGTATTTGAATTAGATTCTCTACTTTCCCAAAATTAAATAGATTAGCTGTTATGTTCCATACAGTTTTTTTTTTAATTTTAACTCAACAATCTCTTTCATAATGGGTGCACTGGTATAGCCCTCCTTTAGGCTTATTTGTCCAGTCTAACTTGTTTTTCTGTTTTATATTATATTAGCATTTATTAAAGTTGTCAAACTAGAACGAAAGCAAGTGCAATACTTATTTGTTTTAATGTATTTCTTTTCTCTAAAATGATTACTCCTCTGTCTCAGACACTGACTCAAAAACAATGCAGGTAGTAAATACGTACCTTTGTAACACTTAAATTTTGCTGCTTTTTTATTTCCCAAAAAGAAGTAAAAACGCCTTTGCCTTTCTAGAAATAGATATTGACTTACAACCCAACAGGCTTGGGCTCCATATTCCCTTCAATGCATCTTTATGTATGAACTGGACCACAAGAGAATTCTTTACCAACTTTTGTGCAAAACAAACAACTTAATATAAAAGAAATAGGAAGAAAACGGGTTGAACATTTTGGGGGAAATGTGGTCTATTACATTTCTATTTTAAATGTTTTGAATCAAAATGTTTTTGAATAAGCGATGCATGAAAATGATAGATCAGCAAATACAGGGCTAAAAAGATAGAAAATTCGTGCAGTTGTAAAGAAGTTAAAAGCAGATTATAAAGCCAGTATAAATAAAGGATTTGAAACATGCTACCAATTGCCCGTGACACTTTATTGACAGTCGGTTGGGTATAAAGGGTTCTTTTGGCTGCTCACTCGATCCTGTGGTACCCCTGTTGTTAAAAGATTTTTGTGTCGAGTTTCACGCCGGTTCCCTTGACTTGTTTTCCAGCGGCGGAAGAACACGTTCAAGGTCAAAACCACAGCTCTGCAGCCCGCTAGTTACTGCTCCCAGTGGGTACCTAACAAAAAAGAACGGATCCACACAGGCTACCACAGAAAAACAGGAGTTTGTGCAGCCATGGCCAATCAGTAATGTAGCATGAAGCCCCAACACATCCATCTGGAAGGGATACTGACCCAACAGAGGCAAATAGCTGTTATAATTTAGTATCAATGCACTGAACCCTTGAGGGAACTCAGGCTTGATGGACCAAAAGAGGCCAAAACACACAAACCAGGGCAGTAGGATGCAACAAATAATGCAGGCGGACAGACAGGGAGAGCCTGAAATAACTCATTTGTTAAAGTCTAACTGTGCTCTATAAACCCTGCCAAACCTCTGATTCCCTGACCATGTCTTTTTAAATCATTTCTTTTGTTTTCACTTTGAAAAATCTTAAATCCTCCTGTCCTGGGTCCATATTTTTTTATTTTAAACCTTTTTGGTACAGATTATGGGACTAAATATCTAGAATCTGACAAAAAAAAAGCCTGCTGCCTTTAAAGTGTTTTCTACCCCCCTCCCTCCCTGCTGCTGCAGTTCTGTAACATTCCTGGACTGTGTGGTACCGCTGTCTGCTCCAGCTTGTACTCACTGCCAGTCCGAGAGACCACCAGAATTCTTGACACTGCAAGAACAAGCTTTAGTCCAAGCTGTGAAGTTCCTCACAAGGTCTGGAACTGGACATGGGGTCATCGCAAGGTCAACACCAAGTGTTTTCCTAAGGATTCCTAAAAATACACTCCTACTGCACGCAGGAAGCAAAGGAGACTCCACAGTCTTCAGACGACATGAAAGGAGCCTAGATTTGTGAAATGGACTGTAGCCAGAAGGCCACTGGCTGGAGTTTTGGCAATTGAGTTGCAAGTTCCCATGAAGAAAAGATGAAAAAAGAAGATGATCAGACAACGTGTGGTGTAAAATAAAAACAATCATTAACTGAATGAAAGGTTAGGACACAGTAAACTGTTTCTGAAATCAGACTAGCAAAAGAGTACATTTTATTACATTAAGAAACAAAATAAGACTTTTTCACATGTTCTTTTTTTAGATTTAAGTTCAAATGACCTGACTTCACTGACCTGGCATACTAGCTGTTTGTTTGAAACACTGTTCTCCAGTTTGAAATTCTTAAACGTAATTCAACCATGGTGCGAGCAGAGATCAAAAGGCTGGCCATGGTGTGGAGGGCAGCTCAGTTCTGCCCCGCTCTACCTCCACCTCCGCATCGGTTCTCGCAGCACACACCAGGCGCTTTTGCGACAAAAGCAACCAGCCTAGGCGGAGGGCTTTTCCTCTCCGTCGTACGAGAGGAAGTCCACTTAAGCCGTGTGTGCACCACTTGATGTCTGATAAAAGTTGGTGCTTCAAAAAGCAGAGGGTGCTGATGTGCACGACACCTTAGAAGCCGGGAGATAATCAGGCACTACTAACAGAGAGCAGAGCATGTGACGGCGAGGGGGAAAAGTTCAAATATTATGATACACTGGCATTTCTAAAGTGATAGGATCCGTAAAGCCCCCATCAACACAACGAAGTAGGTGCTGGTTGTAGAAAACACATCATCTAGTTAAACCACAATAGATGGGAGTTTTGCAAAAGGTATTTTTAAGGAAGTCTCCTGCCTGTCTGTCTAAAAGGTTTCTTTGCCACTTTCTATATGTGGGTTATATTTTTTTTTCTTAAAACAACATGCTTTTCTGAAACAAAAGTTTAAGCCAAGACTTAAGTGAGAGCGTTTTCCTCACAACAGTATCTCCTCCAAGCAGATGGTGTCACTAAAAGGCTCAGTGAGGGGGAAGGAATCTCAAGCAGAACTGCTGTTTATTTGAAATGAGCCTTTAGGTAAACATGTTACATGGGCCAGGTCAGCTTTTGAAGTGGATGGGCTCAGGAAAGAAATGGGTGGAGGGGCAGAGAGAGGGGAAAAAAGGGCTGCCTTTAGAGGAAATGAGAACAGAGGCCTCTTTCAACACAGTTTCATCCTTTCCCTCCCTTTCTGTCGCTTATAGAAAAAACACAAAAGGTGTCTAACCACTGCAGATGGTGAGAACCACTTTAGCCGTTATTTCCTTAAAGCCCACAAAAGTGAATTCACCCCACGGTCATTTGACTATACCTGAAAAAAAAAAACCCAAACATCCCACCTGTGTTAAATGTTTGGGGATTTGATGACTTTTCCAGGTTTGTGTGACAACAGTTTCAGCTTTTCCCCAATGGAGGTTTTGAGCAGACAATGGACCAGGTCTGTGCTGTCTGCTGAACTCCAGTCCGGACTTTGAAGCTGCTGGTGTGTTTCAAAAGCTAACCACTTTCAGATGGGACTGAGGCTTTTTATGAGCTGAGTAACAGCGATACCTACACATGTGCAGGACTGGGGTCCCAGATTGGGGAAAGCTGTGCTCGGAGCGGAAAGAAAAGCTCCTCGGGGGTCTGAGCTCGGCTGCGTTTGATATACGGTATCTCATGAAACGGCACTCTGCGTGTGAAAATGGAGAAGAATAACACGGATCTTGTGGAAAATGTGTGGACCTGCAAAGCAGTTCTGCAAGAAAGCTCACTTTTTTTTTTTTTTTTTTTTTGGGGGGGGGGGGGGGGTGCATTGAATAATTCAGAAGAAAATAATGAAAATTATTCATAAATGACCAAAAAGAGAAATCTAAACAGTCAAAAAAATTCATTAAAAAGTATTGATGTGAGTGAATAACAGTTGCAAGTTAATCTTCATTAACAAAATCCAGTGCTACTTCAGAAAATCCATTGACACTCACTATCACTTTCCTATCGTTGGGTTGCTGGAGCCTATCTTAGCTAGTGTTGGGCAAAGGCCAGGTACACCGTGGATGGTTTGCCAATTTGTCACAAGGCATGTTTTCCTATTTTAACAAAAATGTAATTTAATAATTCAATTGACTGGCTATTAGTCCGTGTAAAACATCATTTTGGTCAAATTTTCCATCAAGAAACTTAAAAGGCTTTTGAAACATTGACAACAGGAAGTATCCGCTAGTTCCAGTATTTCCATTGTCTGAATAACCATTCTTGCTCCGCCACTTCTTTTTTTGGACATGTTTTTGATAATGCTATCTTTTTGCATTATATTATTTATTTATGGCAAGGTATTCAAGTTATAAAATGACCAATCAGATTCTTCAAAAAAACGGATGTGGTTTCATGTTGAACATTTAAAGCGTTTGATTCTCTCGAACCTGCTTTTGAGTGGTAGCGGTGTGGACTTCAAACAAGCTCAATCCTGATTGGCAAGAGTGGTTGCCATAAAAATATTGACTCAAACCAACTTGGAGCAATCACTGCTTACTGATGTGCTTTGGTTCCAACATGGCGATGTCTGTATCCCGAAAAAATGGCGACTAAGTTGGCTTGATTTAACTGGCAAGTGATTTTCCATGGGTGACGTCACACTCACTCAGTACAGTTCTCATATACAGTCAGTGTTTGGAATGGGAACATGAAAAATAAATTAGCTTCGAATCAAACTGTATTGAATGCAAAAAAACCAAATAAATTCAGTCAATTGGCAGGGAAACCCAAAACAGAACATTTCATACTTGGATATTTGCCTGACTACAGATGGTGCTGCCTTTGTCTAAAAATATGTAAAATAACATGAATGGTAGCGTCATTCACAAGACTGGGAAACTCCCTGTGTCCCCTGTGTAACCTATCTTAGGCACATTTTTGTAACAATACTGTCAATTTGGATTTTTTTTTTAAATACCAGAACACAATCACTGAATGAACTAGCATAACTGAAAATATCATCTTTTCCCCTGTCTGCGCTGATGCCTGTGAGATGAAGTCCACTTGGAAAAAGAGCTGGGGGTTTATGTGGAAACATACCTTACACACTAAAATGTAATAACCTTTGAGTCTCCTGATGTTTTCCTTGGCTGCGAGAGCAGGAGATCAAACGCAGACTTGAAGCCAGAAGCCTTTGCCAAAAATGTCAGCACTAAGCACTGGACTCCAGCTTCAGGTATTTTCTTTCCCCTGACAGGAAGTGAGAGTAAAGACACAGTCCAGTGTTAACCCTCCACGAGGCTGCTCTGAGCCAGCAGGACAAGGCCAGGTTCACCTGCTGTCATCGCTGACCACACACGTGTACCAGGTCACCACATGGTACCAGAACATGGGCATGGACTACAATCTGGAAGCTGGGATATTCCCACAAGTGCTTCATAAGTCGCTGTCATCTGTTCCTGTGAAGCTACACTGGTCTCTGTGATGTGTGCAAACAGATATCTCATAAATATCATGAAAGAAGCGACAAGTTGGTGACTTTAAAGCTGCGATGATGGGCTTAGATGTCTCAAAAGCCAACGAAGCTTCATTTTATGGGCACAGATAGACACTCCAGTGATGAAGGCAATGCAATAACTGTAATTTATCTCGTCTAATTACATTCTAGCCTCCTCTAAGCTGCCAATGCTATTTAAGGGAATGTTTATGCCTTTAAATAAAACTAGGGGTATAGGTATTTATAACTCAAAGGTTATTAATGTCATCAAAAAAAAAGCAAATTGTGGAAAAACAGCTTTTTTTTGGAAAGTCTTGCAAAAATCTGTGTAGACACTATTACATTTTGTCAACATACTGTACCTCTAATGTGTGAGTGCATGTACCTGTTTAATTGCAGGAAGTAGAACTTGTGGAGAATGGGAGGTTTCAAACATGCAGGTTTGGATGTTTTCACAGCAGGTGTTAACTGACGTTTGGGATTAACGTGTTTTTTTTTTATCCGATTCTCCAGCACCCGCCTTGCAACTTCTTCGCTTTCTTAGCTTGCAATTGCGAGCAACGTGACGTGAACACACCCACATTTCAAAATGGGACCGCTGATCCAAACGCAGCAATTCCACCTAATGCATTGCAGCATATCTTGCTTCTACAGTTGTACTTGAGTGATGTCCCAAATAAACAAGATTAGAGTGTTAGTTTTTTAGCTGTGCTGGCAGTTGAAGAAAAGTGATCTTAAAACACTGCAGTCGGGCAGATGACATGTGGGTGTGTTGCTTCAGGTATTGGCAGGAGATCAAGTTAAGTTGAGGAAGCTTCAGTTTCGAGAAACTCAGAAGAATATGAACAGATGAACATGCAGCTGAAATTCCAGCTCCTCAACTTACTTTCTGCGAATTAAAAGCGGAAGGACAAAGCCCAAGAAGCTCTCAGGTACAATTTTAGAGTCTTGAAAGAATTGTTGTACCTGGAGATCCCAGATACTCTTCATCTATTTCAGCCATTGAATGCCAGTTCTGATAATGCTCTCCTCGGGCAGTAAAGGAAAAAAACAGGCATGGAAATCTGTTCCTACAAACTTACAGCTCCTTCTGGTATTGTGCTTACACTGTGAAAACAACTGCTATTGTGTGTCTTTGCTGGGGGCCACCAAAGACTGGAAGACTTATGCTACATTCACATGGGGTTCAAAAATGCACATTCAAGCGACCACTTTCAATGAAAAGTCCTGCAAACATGCGTTTGTGCGCGGTTCAGGCTTCTGTGTTCAAAACTCTTGAGTTCATGCATCACTACATAGACTTTTAAGTTCGTTTTTGGGCTCTACAGACAAAATGTGCGGAAACTGAACATACATCAAAAGTTGAACCAGTTGACAAATCGCTGACTCGGATATGGTAGTGACGTGTGAGTAGCATCCTTTCGAAAACACGGAAGTGCCAACTGTTTGAAAATGAATAAATAATAATTGCAGCTTGTGCAGAATTATTTGACACTAACTCTTTCATGTAATGGAATAGAGCGGCGAAAGAAAAAGTGTGGAGAAAGACTCACGACATTCTCACCAATGCACCAAGCCTCTTCCAACTGTAGGTACTGTCCAGTGTGAACACCATATGCTAAAAGCACGTCCAAGAACGCCCATTTAGCACATTCTAGAATGCGCATCACGTGCTCGATGTGTATGTAGCTTTACAGGGTAACTTAAGCAAATCCAGAAAATATACCCCTTACCACCACACAACACCAAACGCAGAAAAGACTATGAAGATAATGCCTGAAACCAGACAGCAAGGAAATGTGGGATGAATCCATTTTGTCTGAGAAAAGTTATAGAAAATATAGACACCTCTGAAAACTGTTTCGACTTGTTGGAGGCAATGATACGCCTCTTTACCTGAACACACTCCTTTCCTAAATGTTAGTTCTCTGAAACAGTATCTACATCCGGACATCACACATAGCTGGTTCTTGTCCAACTTTTTAAATAAACCCTACAGGTTTTGATGATTGGCAGGGTTTAGTTTTACTTTCAGTCACAGTTTGAGCTGAAGACATCATAAGAAGCAGATGGCAGCAGGGCTTTTTTTTGCCCTTCAACAAGCATTTAATTCAACAACCACATTTTACTTTGTCATCAAATGTTGGATGTTTGGTTGTAACTGAACGTGTCCTGTGAAGTGGTTTGAATATAACGTCTGTATTAATGTACTATATCTGTGGTTAAACTAAACTAACCTGGTTAAAGCCTTACAATCAAAACACAAGAGTGTTTATTAAAATGTATGAAATTAAGAATATATTGAAAGTATATATATATATATATATATATATATAGTTATTGAGGCTAGCTTTTAAAAAAATCTACCTGTTTGACTCTTAAAGACGTACTCTGATGAAAATTGTATTTTTGGCGTTTTTAACATATATTTTAACATACCTAAAAGGATGATTGGAATGGAACTTTAAGAGTTTGATAATGAAATAAGGCGTTGATACATAACAATAGAAGGATGAACCTGGTGCCATAACCCAAATTAAAAGGGCTTGGATTGAAACAGACAACACAAAGATTTCCTTTTTCTCCAGAATTATGCCGTGTTATGGTTTTTCTATTATTTGAAAGCATCTACATGCTACATTTAAACATAACTCCATTTATGCATCCATCCATTTTCTTAAGCCAATCAGACACCCAGGTCGTCTCTACCCATTAGTTTCCTTCAAAAGCCGTGGTGATATTTTTTTTTCCCCATCAACGCTGCTCACAAGAGAATCAGGGTGAAAAAGGCCAAACTGCTTCAAAGTGCTTTAGACAGCATAAATATACTCAGAAAAATAAACATTTAATCTGGAAGGAGTGCTCTAATGTTTTTCTCCGTTAGGCGAAAGGCCACACAAAGCTCGCTCATTCAGGACGCCGCGACCTCTGACTCCCAGGTGACACATGCTACAACATTCCAGCCTGAAAGGCCGGCTACAGCTAGCATCTCTGTGGTGGAGTGTCGACAACGGCAACCAGGTGATGGTGTTTACACCCATATATATACAACAGGACAGAGAAGGGGAGGTGACTGGTCAGCTGCTGTCCTGGTTCCAAACTCCCATGATGCCCTTCCCCCTCTACCTTTAAAACCCTCAAATATCTCCCTTTAAAAAAAAAAAAACCCACACCCTAACCCTAACTCCTCCTCCTTTTCCTCTTCCACACCACAGCCCCTCACCCTGCTCCAGGATTTGCTGTACAAACCAGGAACAGATGTCTGCTGGAGCTGTGCTGAAAGACCCCGCTGTTCTGGATGCCAGCCACATGCTTTTCATTCAGAGATGAAGGCTCACAGCTCGCCTTCTTGTGAAGCCAATTTCAGAAAAAAAAAGGGGATGGAAAAAAAAACACTCTCCAAACGCCTTTAAGTCTCTTCAAAAGCAGAACATATATGAGCGCACCTTTTTGTCTCTGTGTATTGTTCTCTGGCAATGCCTCAGCTACATGTTTTTTTTTCTTCCCACCCCTTTTTTTTTCATTGTGGTTTCCAATGATGTGAAGCAAAAAAAAAAAAAAAGAAGTCACAAGATGCTGCTGACAAAAATATTTCTTGACACAAGTCTCGCAGTGCTTGAAGGCTGCATCCAGGGCACAGGCACCTTAAAAGAAAAGTTTTTTTAAAAAAACATAAAGCGGAGGGCTAAAAAAACTCAAACAGAAATGTCGTTCCAAGTGGGAGTCTCTGGATTACACAGCCATCGCGGCCTCTGATCCAATTCAAATACCGCTAACTCAAAATTAACGTGATATAGTCAAAGGCAGCGGCGAAACTGTCCAAACAAAACATCAACTTTGAGCAGGATCCCTGAATGGGGATTGTATCAGGAGGAAACTCTTATTCATAAATTCCACAGGAATGGTAAAATACATATAAATATACTAGAGCGCAATTAGTTTGGAAACATGCTTTTACAGCCGATGTCTTATGGAGTAGTAGGTGCCATGCAAGTCAAAATGAATTTACGTCTTAAAGCCTTTTGGCGCGTAAACTCCATTTAACTAAATCTCCTGTTAAGCACTTCTCCAATGCTTTCTGGTCGCATTTAAAATGTTGACACATTTCACAGGCCAAGTTTGGAGACACAAGATGGAGATGAAAGGCTGAACTGGATTCTTACCATGATGCTGTGAGGCTCCGGACTGCTCTTTCCGTACGGCGTGTTCCGTCAACAAGTACAGGCTAAGAGTAATATCATATGTTCAATAACTGCAGAGTAGAGGCATTATGTGCAGCAGGAGGTTGTTTTCTTTTACTGCCACATTATAGCAAGTGACTGAACTTTTCCCCCAAAGACTCACGTCAGTCATCTTTTGATCTATTGTAAAAGCGTTCTCAGTGCTCTTTTCATTTTGGTTAATCTGATTTTATCCTAAATCAAAAAACCCGTCGTCGTCTTAGACAGAATTTGTGCAGAGCAGCAGGAGTTCATTAGAAATTTGCCTCTGTGTTGCGGATGGGACTGTTAGAGCAGAGTAAGACCGCCCCCACTTCCCATCATTCATCTGTCTACCCACACTATCACTAGCTTACAGCCCCTCACACCCCCAAACCTAACATTACAGATGGAACAAAAATGGTGAACAATATTGGAGCTATCCAGCTGTCCAGTTTTGAGCCAGACACCATCTCTTGTCACTTCTACGTCACAACTACAAGCTTTTTCAAGGTGTATTCAGATTGGACGTATTTAGTTCCCTTAAAGTGAACCAGAGTTCATGCCGTCCAAATAATCCAGAACAAATTTTTAGTCTGAATACACAAACCGGACCCTGGTCCAGGGCCAGGAACTGTTCTCAGACACATCTTTGAGGTAGTCTCTGGTTCGTGCTGAGTTTCCTCAGTCTGCTCTGACCAGAACAACTGGACCAAAACAATCACCGTAGCTGGGCATTACAAGATTTAAACAGAGTAGAGGAGCAACAATAAGACACAACAACTCATTCAAATTTGGTCAGATGAATACAGGCTCTTTAAAACAACTTTTAACGTGGTACACTTTGCTTCTCACTCTGTTTTCCCGACAATCAATACGTCATAAACACTTATAAGCATTAGCACGCCTTATTGGTGGTCATCTCCTCAGTAACCTCCTTGCAGTAATTCCTCTGCTGTACCAAAGTTGCAAAAAACAGTGGTGCACCTGATGTTGATACAGACATTAAAAATCGGTCATCAAAATTTAAAGTTTGAATACGTGGACTTCCATTATTCTCTCGTTGCTTTGCCACGCCCTCTTAATTCCGGGCCAATGAGGAGAGATCTTTAGTCACGTGGTTTTGTTTACAAGCTTTGGTTCAAAACAGAAATGTCCGGTTTATGGCAGTCTGAATACAGAAAAAAGACTCAGGACTTGATCCGGACCAAATGAAGCGGACTCAAACCGGACCAACAGACTTTTCCAGTTTGTTCAGCTTTTATCTGCTCCTAATTTACAATGATTTGAATAAATACTCAGAAATGCTATTTTAATCTTAATTTTCCTAATATATGTCGTCCATAATTAGAAAGCTTTTACAAGAACGTGTTAAAAACACCCAAAACACGATTTTCACCTAAGTGGGTCTTTAAAAACATCTGCAGGGACATGGCAACAACCCCATCCAGCCAAGTTTGTAACATTTTTTAAGTTGCATTGATGTTTTTAGTGAACAATCCTTTAATTTGATAAAATTTCATTTATGATGCTGACTAAGCTTTCTAGATTTTTTTTTTAAATAATCAGCATTTATGACCTTGCAGCCCATCCCCCAGAACAGGATATAAAAGTGAGGAGTGAGGGGTTTGGAGCCTCCACTGTTATCAGAGCCCTTTTATAACTCGCAGTTCTGCGCTTTGAAGTCGCAGCCAGACGACTCAGGAATCCTACTCCCCTACTACAGGATGAGGTTGGGGGTGGTCAGCGCTAAACCCCGGCTTCGGCTGATCTCCTCCATTATAAAACCATTAGTACTTTCAACCATCTCTGCAGCTCAACGCTGAGACTCAAGTACTAAAACACTGATGAGCAGAAATGTGAATAATGAATATCACACACCTTCACATCCATAAAAGCGTTATCATTGCCCCATTTCTTTGAAATCCAATAATGCAACAACTACATATGGAAATTTGCTACAAGTAATTTAATCCCACCAAACACTGGGTGAGTATATGTCACAGTGTTGAATTCTAATATAAATTTTCTGTCTGATGCTTAGACAGAAGAGCTATACCTTAATATTTGCATCGTTTTATTCAAAACAGCATGATCTACCACTGTGTGTAAGTAGAAAGTTGCATGTTGTGTTTGCAGATACAAAACTTATTTTTGTTTTCTGCCTATGCTTTTCTTGCTGCCTAGTCCAAATATTAATTGCTTAAGTGATTTTTTTTCAAAATAAAAGCACAAAAACAGCTACAAAAAATGACTATTGAAATCACCTTCTGGACTCAAATTCAAACTTAAGCACTAAATTATATTTTGCATTTGACAATTTAGACATCCAACATCTATACTGATGTTTGCAAGAAGAATATTGATTTGTGTAAAAACACGGGATGCTTAAAAAATGACTTATCGTGATGTCTGCTACTTTGCACCTGTGGGGGTCAGTTTTAGCTACTTACTGTGAAATTCAGTTACAGACCATTTTTAGTCATTCTCCTCAGAGCACACTGTGAAATATATAAATCAACAGAATCTAGCTTAATGAAAGGAGAATAAAATCTGCCATGTTAAAAAAAAACATTACAAACCATGTCGTTTTGCAGCTATTATTTGCAGCTGGATAAATTTACCATCTTCTTTTGTCTGAAAGATTATGAACAGAAAAAATATAATGGATGTGCCAGGTGGTCACACTTGTACTGAAAACACCCCATTACTAATTAGTAATAAACATCTTCGATTTGTGATTAAACCTTTTGCCAAAAGATGATCTCCACTTAACTGGATCGTTCCAGATAAACCACAAATATTTAGATTCACAGGTTTACTTTTCAACCCATTCAGTTTAATAACTGATTTAGTGGTCATTCCTTTTTCTTCTGAAACCAGTTTTGTTTGGCTGTTAAAAAAAAAACGTTTTGCACAACATTTGATTTAAACTAATCACAATGTGAAACTTTTGTTAACAGAATTTCGATATTATTTGTTTAAAAAACTGAAAGAAGAGGGGAAAAGTGGGTTTTATGAATTGGATTGATATAAATTGCAATATTTGTGGATTCAGTTCTGTAGTCATTCAGGTTTACCATGAGATGAGGGTTCAGTGAAAACCAATTAATGACACTAAATCCATTGGAGGAATGACTTTGATGGAAGCCATGCAGGGTGGGATCCACTGCCTAATAGGTGCCAGCCTTAACGTCTGTGGTGGTTTTCCTGCAGGGTAGTATAGACTCAAGCTCCTCTGAAGGAGAGAACAGTCTCTTTTAATTTGCTATGAGTGGGCGTTTTACAGCCCTGATATAATCCATAACTCTTCCACTATTTAAAACCACCCACCTTACAGACTGTTACAAGTTTTCTGTGAACTTTCAGCAGATTTCTGTCTGGTCTCCAATATCCTTCAAAAACGCTAAGTAAAATGCTAAGTGAAATGACGTAATGTTATGCTGACTAGAATAGGAGCCATTGAGGGGAAAAAAAGACAACTCTAAGTCACATTTGCCAGCAGCAACAGGAGTAAACTTTATCCACCCAAGCCTCTGAAAAACGCCTGAGCGTTTGCTGTTGTTGCCAAACTGCTTCACACACATGTACACATGCAGGTGTCATAATCCTTCCAAAGGGCTCTGGCTGGGGAATTGCCACCGAAATGTGCAAAAGACAAGACATGTCAAAAGAACAAGGAGCCAGAACTCGACAAAGACATCAGGTACTCTCATGCATGCCTGAGAACGTTCAGATTCCACTTCCACTTGGCTCGGGAAGTTTTAGGGGGCTAAAAAAAAAGAGGGGAACAACTAACTTCCAAACCACTTCACTTCATCAGCAAATCCGAACACACCCCAATGGCACACCTTCTTTCCAAAATAAACACACAAAAAATGTGATCGTGCAAAATGCATCACAAAAGAGAGATGGAGCAAAACACATTATACAAATTGGTAGAAAAGAAAGATGATTTTGAGACACCTTTACACTGCAGAAGCGTGCGTACCTGCATGCTCTTCAGCTTGTGGTCCGCTGCGCTGTACCTCTCACATTCCTCCATCCCTCTGCGCAGGAAGGCGTTCACGACAAAACTGTCTCCTGAGGCACCAAGAAAACCAACCGATCACCACAAAAAGACCTGCGGTTCACTCCATTCTCCTCATTTATTAGCCTTCATCACACTAAATGCTCTGCAAGTTTTCTCACCTTCGGGGTTCTCTCTGCGCTTGCACGCTTTGGAGCATGATGAGGATGAAAACACAGCGGTTAGTTTATCGTTTTGATTCATTCCAATGTTTTATATCCAGTTTTGAACATTTTTTTTACCGTGTTTGGACTGGAGTTTCCCCATGTTTGCGTTCCTCTTCTTCAGGATAGGTAGAGGTACTTCCAAACCCAGCAACACTTACTCTACATAGTCACGTTCGGTTTGTTTAGAGTCAACAAAAGTCCAAGTTCGTCCAAACGCGAGATGCTAAACTGAGCGTTCATTAAAGAATACGTGAAAAACAGAAGGAAAAAAGCCGGGAGAACGACCACAGAAGAGGACGGGACGCGATCCTGCTCCGACTGTCCGTTTAACTTCAGCACAACTGACGTGAAGCTGCTTTACTGAGATCGTGGAACGGGGGTCAAGCGGAAAAAAACAAAGACACTTCCGCTTTGGTTTATTTCAAAATAAAAGACAAACGTGCAGGGGCAAATCTAATGTGATGACTCCTAGGCTTTGACGGTTTGAACCATCTGTTACACTACCACACCCTAAATACCTAAGACCAAAATATCAATAAACTGTAGTTTGTTAATTTTACCATGTTAGAGGTCACATGACACTCTAAAATAAGGAATCATATGATATTGTCTGCACTTGTCAATGCACAACCTTCTGTCAATTATTATTACATTTAATGTCATTATACCACAGTTAGTATGCATATTTACTATTATTATTATTATTATTAAAGTAATATAACACTTTAATACTTTTATTTTAATTTTTTTTTTGTTTTTAATATTTTTATTTTTTTGTAAAAAGACATTGTTAATTATAGCCATTATTACTACTGTTTAAAAGTTTTTAAAGTTTTGGCCCACATTTTTGTTATTTTCCTTTCAGGAAAATCCTACTCAACTTTTTAAAACTTTTTACAGGCAAAAAACTTTTTTTTAAAGGTTTGAAGACATGCATAGTCCTACAAATGTATGTAAGTTAGATTATTTTAGGTGTCCAGAATGAGCTTTTTATTCAAATTCCCATCTGTATTGTTTTAATAAATGCATTTTTTTCTTAACATTATTATAGGTGTGGTTGGTGGTGGTGGTAAAGCACAAAAATAATATTATCATGTCATTTTAAAAGTAGAACCAAATTACATTTATTTTGAAACCCTGGAAGTTCTTGTTCTGGTAGATGTTACTTTCAACTTAACTGTCTGTTTGCAGGTTTGGCTGCTCTTTAAAGCTGTTAAACAGGAACCTTCATTGTGTTTCTTAAAATCATGACTGATGTTTGCAGTGAATTAATTGAGTTTGATTGTTCCATGTTGTTAATTAGTCACTGCAATCTTCTATTTTTTAAAAAAAATAACATTTCAACCAGAGTAAATTGCAGAGTTCTCTACTATTTCTCTTTAAAAGAGAGTTTATGAACATTTCTGTCCTTATGTCAGGACAACATGGCAGGCGTACTCCCTGCTGGAGGCAAAGTTGAACCTTCAGTCAACTTATCATGCAGCTCAAGCAGTAAACTAAACCTGTAAAACAAAACCTTCTTCCAAACAATGCTTCCATCTGATATCCCAGAATCAGCAAAGGCCATCAACAGTTGGGTGCTTCAGCTGCTGTAAAGGTCCAGGAAAGGAATGATAGCATAGTTACATAAATATTTCAATGACGCCACTTGTTTCATGGAGAGCCCTCTCACACACTGATCAAGCATGGTTCCAGCAAAAATATGTATGGAGATTTTTTTATTTTATTTTGGTCAGTGCACAAAGAAGGCCAAAGATAATTGTTTTGTTTATTGAGGAAAACCAGGAAGAACAAGTTATTTAATCTACCCAACATCAAACACTTCTAGGTACTGTTTGCTTTCTTTAGCGAGGTGTTCAGACAGGGCTCAGTGAAAGGAATGAAGAGGAAATTCATCATGTCAGCCTTTTGCACAATAAAAGTATTTTTAGCAGTGATGGAAAATAATCTCATTCAGCAGATATGCAGAAGAGATGTTTTGATCTCCTTATGTGGACATAAACTGCTTTCAGCACTTCACATTCCATTGCTAAATGTAAAAAATTGTTCTTTTTTTGCTTAAATAGTGTATGGAAAGACTCAGATAGCAGTGTGTTTGTATCTACTGCATTGATGCAACATTACAATGCTGTCCTAGTTATACTACAATACCTTGATGAATGTGAAGTGCTACTTTTCAGCTCCCTCTGTCAATTTGTCTGCTGTATGACTCCCAACAAGTCTCCGTCTAAGTCTCTTAGATCACTGGCTGTGGCTGACAGGATGAGCATGCATTTGCATAGTTCTTTCATGGCAGTCTTCTTTGATCCTGCTTGCAGTTCCTAATTATCACAGTTTCCTTATGCAGAGAGAATCCCAGGATTCTGCCTTTTTTCCTCTTACAAGCTACCTTTTCCTTTTCTTCTTTCTCCTACACCTTGCAACACTCTAACTTTAATGGCAGACAAATGTGCAGGGCACAGAAATGTCAATAGACCTTAGAAACAATAGCATCAGATGGTTTGATTGGAGCTGGAAACAGACACAAAGCTGCGGTAGTCTTTTTTTGGGGGGAAAATGCTCGTTTGGATACAAGTATGGGTTCATGATCAAAGGCTGTTATGAAGATGAAGAGCTGGAAAAACCCAGACAGTTTAAGTTTTATAGAGTTTCATTATGTGTTTTTGCCAAGCACGGGGATTATTATAGCTGTAAAATTTGAGAGCATTTTCTAAATTTAATCAACACAGTCTCAAGCTTTGAACTCGACAATGTTAATCACCAGCTCAGACAATGATATGTTGCCTTTCTCTAATCATACCTGTGCAAATAAATCTTTCTTTTGAATTAGATTCTTGTGCATTTTTGGATATTTTTTTTTATTGCTTTGAGCGACTGGACAAAAGTTTTAAAAAGTTGGGTTTTTTTCCTTTTTTGAACAGCTTGAAACTGTAATTAAATACTGTAACAATGAGGCTTTTCACTTTTATTTATTTTTTTTAGTGGCTTGATTGGCTTTTAACAGCTGCCTGGTTTTTGGAAAAACTTCAGTCAAAAAGAAAACATGCCTCCAGACAGAACAATTATGGTTTTATTTACCATGTCCCATTCCAATAGCTTTCCTTCCGCCCATCTGCTCACTTTTTATTCACTTTTTGTGATTACTGATCAGAGTAAAGCTTTTTTTCACAAAAAGAACTTCAATAATAATAAAAAAAAAAAATTAAAAATGGCAAAACTATTTTAAAAAAAAGGTACAGTGTCTGTAAAGGGATAATTGTCCAAAATGCCCCCAACTCAAACATGTCAGATAAGTGGAAATCCCTTTCTGGGACAGCTTTGAATACAGTTAAAATGCTCCTTTTATCTCCATTACTGACTTTTTAAAAGTTAAATCCAAGCCATCAATGCATCTTAAAATTAGCCAAGAGGAGTCATTGAAAAAGTGACAGTGATGTGTCAGACGGTGCCTGGAGCGTGTTCATAATGATGAATTCATTTGTTTGCTTTCTTTTTACACTCAGGAACAGCCCACAGGACCCACCTTTGAAGTGGAATGAGAAGAAAAAAGCATTGCCAACAACAAAACAAAGGGCACATTGTTTCAGTGCCGAAGCTGACATGCAAAGCAGCGGAGCATTCACAGAATGCAAAACGTGTTCATAAGAGCTTTGGGGGTCACTGATCTATTAATGTAAACTTTGACATTTTCTTCTACCAGAGGCTTCTTTCTCCAGCTATGTTAAAGTTGACCATTAGAGCATTTTGTCAACTAGAATCCTGGAGCAAGGGCCTAAAACAGGAAATAGGGTTAAAGGTAGTTTCATATTTGTTTCTATAAAGTACCTATATTTTCTATAAAACTAGTTTTAGATATGGCTAAATCTGTTTTAATGTCATTGCTATTTGTGATCATCAGCATTGATCTATCAATAACAGACTACAATAAAAGCCTTGCTAGTGACGTGAAGTACAACAGCTATTGTGCGCCACCAAGTGGTGCCTTTTCATCATGTCAAAAAGAACATATCAGGATTAAGATGTTTTTTTATTACAATGTTATCTATAATACACAGTGAATATATGAATCCATACAGTAAAATAAAGTTAAAGGAGGAACAAAACAAACATATTGCTCCCATTTAATCCATCAACAATGCAAGTTTGGGGTTTGTTCTTAAAGTTAAGAGATATTATGCATAAAGTTATGACAGTTATGCCAAAATTGGATCAGATCAAATGCCAAAAATGTTTAAAATTTCCAAAATGAAAAAACAAAAACACAACGTTTTCAGAGATCAAGATTTTTTTGTCCATTTTAAAGGAATAAGAAGCAGCCACTTAAATCACATGAGGCTCACAACTACTCAAAGACAAAAAAGGAAGTCACAATGTTTGTGGAAAACAACCGGCATCATTTAGTGAAAAGTTGCTTTACCTTTAAACTAAATTCAACTGTGAGAACAAAGTTACAGTCATCTTAGTCCATGTTTTGTGCCTACATAGACAACATCAACAGAACTTGAATAAATCCTTTGTCATGGGAAACAAAAATGCGAAACAAGATTTCGTTCACCGCTGTCAAATGAACAGAATAAACCTAAGAAATGACAATTGTAAGGCAGACGGCTCACAAGCAATCCCCAAGCCTGTGGGGTATGTTAGAAGTTCACACCCCATTGATCAGATTGGCCTTTTCCTCTCTTTGTTTGTCCACTGCACGACTCATTGCATCCAGAAATTGGTCAAGAGTTAGAGTTGGTGTCTGCAAAAAAAAAAAAAAAAGAACATTAAAAATAATAAATCTCATTTTCATTAAACCTAAAAGCAAATGCTTACCTTCACAAAGAGTGCATGAGCCAGGAAAGGTAATTTCCTCAGTGCTCTTCCACTCAAACCTTTGCTCTTTCTACAAAAAAGAGAGGTAACAGTTGGCATTAGAGGGTGTTGTGAGTGTGACTTAAGCAATCTACAGGATTGGGCGCCTTACTTTGCAATGTCCATTAGCCGCAGGCTGTGTTCAGACACCTCACTGTTAGCGAAACACATCGTTTCCAGCTCATACATGGTAAACAGCGGCTGCCGAGGGTAGATGATCTGGCACTACAGTCAGAGAAAAATCCAATGTCAAAATGCAGCAAAAACAAGTTTTTGAAGTTCCTTCATTTCTGTTTACAAGTTGTTTCTTTTGTTACATATTTATTGTATATGAATCCCAGTGCTGGGCAACCATTTTACATTTATTTTTATAATGGTGTTAGATTCTGTTTGATTTGCAATCTATGAAAAACTTGATGGAGAAGATTTGAAAATGAATTGAACCACACAGTGGTTTAAGAACTATACTCTTATTTACAGCTTAAATATCTTTACTGTGAACTGTTTAACGAAATTATTCTGCAGCTCTTAGTCATAATTTTTACAGCATTGCAAGATCATGGGGAGATTAAACTGAAACAAAATCTTTAAAAATTAAGCCTCAAAATCAGGTACTTTGCCTTCATTAGCTCCTCAAGGCAGGAGAGGAAGATGTTATAGATGCCTTTCTCTGATGGGGGTCCAATGTACTGTTTGATGTCAGCTCTGTCTACAAACGCCAGGTCGATCTTTTCTGTCACGTTGGATGTAGTGAGGATCACTACATTGGAATGTCTTTAAAAGAAAGTCCAAGAGACAAAAAGAAAGGAAAATGTTTTCAAGTAGTATTTTTCATTTCAAAGAATAAAGTATTACTCTAGAAAATTATTCATTAGTTTAACAAGTTCTCAAAAGACATGAATGTGGCACTCTGGATTCTGACCGTTTGATTTGGTCCAGCTGTGTTAGTACGGAGTTGACCACTCGAATGGCATCAGATGGCTCTGTTCCTGCCTGGCTAGCATTCCTGGCAGCAGTGAGACTCTCCACCTACTCATAACAGCATCAAAAGCAATGGTGTTTGTTAACAGCAGACAACTGCACAAGTAAGCGGAAAGCCAGTTGACCCAATTACTTTTGATGCGGACGGTTGCTTTCTGTCAGTCAGATCTTACCTCATCTATCAAAACAAACACGAGAGCTTCTTTGTCGTCAATCAGTTCTTGAATCTTTTGAAACATCTTTGTGACCAACTTTCCACTCTGTAACAAAGACGCAAGATTAGCAGCAAAACGGTTTACATGACAAAAAAAAAAATCACTCTCCAGCCAATTGGTTTCACAAAATAAAAGTCAGGTGTACCTCTGAGAACCATTTTGAGAACAAGCTGTGACTGTTGATTTCAATGAACTGGCCATAGGAATACCTGCAAGGGCATGAGGGTTTGTGAATGAATCAAACAGGGATTGTTAAAGAGCCTAAGTCATGCAAAATCAACTTTTTTGAGCTTTTAAGTGTATCATAATGTTAATTCCTCATGAAAAACAACTCCAAAGTGGCATTTTGATCCGTTAATGCATCTCTGAGCATTCCTCTAAAACCTTGCTCTATGAGCACCAGCCCCAAAAAACGAGTGAGTGGGGAGAACACTCCCTTCCAGGAAGCAGGGTCTCCCGCTGCTATTGCTGTGTTCGTCGCAAAGAAGCTCTGCGGGGAATAGCTTCCCGTGAGGCTTCTCTGCGGCAAATGCAGCACGAGGCCCTTCTAAACACACAGAGCGGAGAGGGTTGATCAGCCCACCGGCCTGTTCCCATCTGCGGCTGTTTAGAAGGGTCCAGCAGCACCTGCTGTCCCCGTGACTGGTGAGCAGCGCTCGGGAAAGAGCCTCATGGTGCTCAGAGGCGCTGTCAGGGGAGGTGCTGGAGAAAGGAAGCATTCAGTTTGAAAAAATATGTGTTTACTTTTAAAAGAACGAGCGTTTTAAGTATTTTTTTGTACTAATTAGCTGGCATATCTGTTTAGGAAAGAGGGAAAATGTCAAGTTTCACCAGATATTTTTCACAATCCAAGTTCAAAGTGGCTGATAAGAAAACTCTGATGACCCAGCATTCTAGCAGCATTTAAACACATCACTTACCCATGAATTTTGGAAACGTGAAGAGTCTCACATCAGATTTGTGAATACAAGTGTAACAAGTAATTCATGCATAATTTTTAAAGATTTATGCGTGTAGTTAGTTTCAAGTTGTTGTAATTTTAAGTTGTGCATGTGTAAAATATATTTTGTATTATTTTTAATTTAGTCATTTTTGTACTTATGCACAAAATGTATTGTATGAGTTACAAATTGAAAATTACGCACGCACAAATCGGAGTGATACTATTTTCTCTCCATTAAAAAAGAGCTCACAAAAATAACGATTTCATAAATAATTAAGCATAACCTTAAACCATAACCACCAGCAATAATCATATCACTGAAATAACAATTGTCTTACCGATCTGACAGTCGGATTGACAGTTTCTGGGCAAGAGCTTTGCACAGTGATGTTTTTCCAGTGCCTGGGGGCCCTGAGCATGCACACAAGCACAGTCATTCCACGCATACACCATTTCTTCTATGTAATTAAAAATACATTTTAATAAAGAACTTACCATGAAGCAGCACAACACGATTCCATGAAATTAAGTTACTGTCAACATTTTTGTCAGAGAAGTAAATGGTTGTAGTGACATAGTCCAGAAGCTGGGAAAAAAAAGAACATTGATATTCATTAAAACAAGGAGGGGAAAATAATTATTACTTCTATGTTCGTAAAACCACAGCTCAATAATTTACCTTTGTTTTGACTCCAGTCTCATAAACAAGACTTTCCCAGATTCCATGAAATTCAGCTGTCAGAACAAAAAAAAAATCAGAATAAAAAAAAGACAAAATCCAAACTTTACAAACGTTTTGGTCATTGAAGATAAAGGGACAGACGTTTTTCTCATTATCAGACAAAAAAAACTAAGTAGTTAAAAATATATATATATATATATATATATATATATATATATATATATATATATATATATATATATAAATGAGGTAAACAGTCCTAGACGATGTTCGACTTGTTTCACTACTCATTAAAGCAGTAGGTCAATCTACAAATTTGCAAAACTTGTTTTCTATTTTTATAGTTGATATTTAATCACATGATTTAGCTGCAAAACATGTCTTGTTTTTTATTTATCAAAGTGGACTAATTCTATTCAAACTGAATACACCATATAGTACAATAATCAATTACTTCTTGGGGCTCATAAAATCTGTTGAGCAAAAGATATGAGTACTTCAGTTTATTTATAAAAGCTTTACTGGAGATGTTTTTTTATGAGAGCTTGTCAATATGATGGGAAACACACAACGTCAATAGAAAGTTATAAACAGACATGCATGAGCACAGCAGCCCATGCAAGCAAACGTAAATAGGAACTATAAATAGAAACAAATAAACAAGCCTCCTAGATTCTTCTAGAAGTAACTGATTGATCCAGAATGATCAGTTTAGGTTTCTTTTTAATTAATAATAAAAAGTATAATCCATAAGACTTTTTTACCTGCTGGAAGCAACCAATGATTTGCAGCTGAAAGCTCCTCCTCCTCTAAACTGAGCATGCTCGGTCCATCTTCATTCAGCGTAAAGATGAAAATGGAGACAGCACAGCTCCTTAAATCATGGGGCTGCGTCTGGAAAGAATATTAAACAAAATGAACAGCTGCCTACAAAAAAAAAGCAGTCAAAAAGCAAGACAGACTTCCAAACCTGTGCCATCTTCTCTTCAAGGTCAACTATTGACACAGATTCCACATGTCTGGAGAGGAACTCGTCGTCAAATTCAGTCCATCGGTAGTTTCCGAACACTGTCCTGTGGCGGTTCAGCAGTGTTTGGACATGCATCTTCACCTCAGACAGTTTGGCAGTGCTGCAATGCAAACAAGGATGGAATCAGACAGCACATAATAAGATGCCATCATTACACACTGATGTGATAACAGTCTATTGTTTTTGTTTACATCAACACAAGAGAAACTGCAGGAGGTTAGTTGGTGACAGCTTTAACATACTGCCAGTATTTTGCTACTTTACAAATTTGAAGGAAACAAATGTTTCACTAAAAAACCCACCTGACATAGCAAGAGCTTGTAGTTTAAAGCAGCTTGTGTTTACAATAAATATGAAGGAAATAACATCCAGTCTGTTAAACACCCGTCATAGTTGAATTGTATTGCCTTAAACTGTATTGAATTACTAAGCGGGTTACATGTTTGCATTAAAAATGTTGTTTTACTTGCCAATACTTATATCATTAAGCCTATGTCGCTAATCTAACTGTAGTCTCATTGATAACAGGGGGAAAATGTAGATTGGATGTGGATTAACTCACCTTAAAGACTTAACGTGCACTTCTACGTTTATGTTTTGTTTGACTGCCACGTCCATTTCATCCCCGTCCATTCTTGGAATGCTTGATCCAACAAAAGAACACAAGTTAGACATCTAAAAACACATTTGACAGACAGGTAAAAAGTTTACTCCTCCAGTTGGCTAGCGAGCTATTCTGGTTTGCTACACTATCATCAGCTACGCTTTATTTAGCTAATTATCGATGAAAGACTGTCACACTAACAACTTAAGTACAATGTATTAAAGTATGTATGTTGTCAAATAAAGTAATTACATCAGTCGATGTTTGAAGTCTTTAAACAGCCGCGGGTTTCAGAAAACAGGTTAAATCCTGCGCGCTTGTCCGTTGCACCGGAAGTGCTTCAGTAATGTTGGCATGTACATCCGCCTTCTCTCATTGTTGATGCTAACGGTTATCTTGAGACGATTTGTTAGCCACCAGCGGAGAGTTAATCGAAGTGAAACAGGAACCCCCAAGACGGAACCATGGGAAAGAAACACAAGAAGCATAAACCGGAATGGATAACAGTTGGTGGTACCTGCTTATACAATTTACTATTAGCTTTAGGGGCATCTTTTCTTGTTGCAGCTAGTTTAATGTTAGCTGGCCCAATTTAGCAGACGGACTGCTGGAGCCAATGAGAGACCTAATTATTCGAAGTACTACGCCTCCCAGAAATTTGCTTCTTTTACACATTGATAATTTCCCCTTAGGATTCAATGCCTTTTGATGACAAATACGCCAAATGTTTTTTTTTTTGTTTTGGTTTTACAAAAGGCTAATACATCTTGTAATGGAAATAACAGAGATGAAAGAATTATAAAACCATTTGCTCTGTGGCTCTCATTCAAAATATGACTTCATTTGGGACTAAACAAATGTTTTAGTAATTCTACTTAAATGGCAAAAACGAACATTTGAAAGCACATATTACTAATGAACTGTGACTTTTACCGTAATTTTTTCTCCTGTTTTATCTCCTCGAAGGTAACAATGACAAAATACCCTTCGTTCGTAGTTGTTATAACAAAGCAATACATCACTTAATTAATTAATTATTATTAAGATCCATTATTTATAGTAAACTCACTACTATACTTTGTTTTTAAAATACATTTTTATTGTTTATTTTGGAGTCACAGCATTGACATTATTCTGATAATGTAGAATTAAAAACATTCTATAATTGTCCCAAATACTTCATACATATCAAACATGATTTAAAATGTTATAGAACATTTTCTTTAGTAGTCTATGGTAGTCCAATGCTTATAATTATTTACATATTAATGCACTAATTCACATTTTTTCTTATACATCAATATAGTCTAAGTTTGGAATTACCGTAGTAATGGCTAGAATTATCAAGATAACTATTAGACATTTTATTTAAATTATTTCAGTTAAAACATGAGTAAACTGAATTGAAAGTGTAGTTGCATTAGATCAGGGTTTTCCAATTCCAGGCCTCCAGGGCCGGTGTCCTACATGTTTTCCAACCAACCACCCATTCAAGCTCCTTTCTGGCTAAACCATAGACTATAAAATTTATGTGAATAATATACAGTCTATGGGCCAAACACACCTATTCCAGGTAATCATCAGAAGATAAGGCAGGATTTCTGGAAAACCAGCTGGAGGCTGGCCCATGAGGTCCAGAGTTGGACACCCCTGAGTTAGATCTTTTCACAAAAACTGAATAGACTATCTTCTGCTAAAAGAAATGACACCTGCAACCTAACCCAGCTTTAGAAGTATTTAAAAGACTTTTTAGGAAAATTAAATATCAAACCTGTAACCCTATCTTCAAGATGATTTTTTACCTAAACCTTGTAATAATTGAAGACCTCTGGATACCTTTTGGCACTCAACTTTTTAGGGGGGTTTGTGTTAGTACTGTGGGCCTTTCCTGTCTATTATTATTGTGACTGACTTTTAATTTTTTTGTAGATTTTGAGGACAAAGCTCTTGAAAAGCCCCTGAAGATCAAGCTCAAAGTTGGTGGAAGTGAGGTGACAGAGCTTTCTGGATCAGGCCACGATTCCAGTTACTATGATGACAGGTCAGACCATGAGCGAGAGCGCCACAAAGAAAAGAAGAAAAAGAAGAAGAAAAAGTCTGAGAAAGACAAGGACAAATATGTGGATGATGAAGAAAGAAGACGAAGGAAGGTCAGTACACAGTGAAACTGTATTTCTGTTACTTAAACAGCTTGGTAATTAAGTTTAAATATTTTTTTAACCCTACAGGAGGAAAAAAGGAAGAAAAGAGAAAGAGAGCAGAATGAACTGGAGGCAGCAGCAATAGCTGATGCAAATGTCGGTGTACCCGTTGAACCATTTACACTGCCCAAAAGTATTAGTATTGGAATAGAGGTAAATAAAAAAAGTCTTAGTTCTGAAATTATTATATTTAAAGCTTAAAAAAAAAGGATTTACAGAGCGACAAACATTCTGTATGACTCTTTAGCCAGATGAGAAGAAAAAGAAGAAAGAGAGATGTGAGGTGGAGCATGAGGTGGAGGATTTTCACCCCAACGTGAAGGTAGAAGTTGAACAGCAAGCAGATAGGCCGGTCAGAGCTTGTCGAACTCAACAAGGTGAGAGGCCATGATTCCTTAAAAGTACATTAAATATCTGTTTAAATATATAACATACACATAAACATCAATAAGCATCTGTAAGTTTTTGTTTTCATTCATCCCATGCAGAGAATGAGTCCACGCCTCGTCAACAACTGCTGGAACACTTTCTTAGACAGTTGCAAAGGTAAGGAATGAAGAGTCACTCAGTTTGAACATATTCATGTAAAATTATACTCAGATGTTCAAATCTTTAGGGGCAAATATTTCAAAATGATGGTAGGAACTTATTTGGGATGAACAGTTCGTAAAGCTTTTGTATTTCTTTCTCAAAATAGCCATTAAATGTGAATTTAGATGTGGACATGATTTCACTAGTTACCGAACATGATTCTTAAAACCTTCCTGCAGCAGGGCCCCATAATATCAAAATTTCAACCAAAATTCTATCAAAGTTTGTTTTATTTGTGACATTCCCTGCTGAATGACATACTGTTTAAATGCACCATTCATTGGACACCACAGTAGACTGCAGGAGTTAGTCTTGATTGTGCACTGCTAATTTAGTCTGATTTCTATAAATATTTAATTTATTTTATTTTTATGGCCAATCACAACACAATAAGGAGACGATTAGCTCTTTTTGATGGTATCAAACTGGCAGAGACACTCTTGTGTGGTAAAAAAAAAAAAAGAAGTCCTAAAAATGAGAAAAAATAAAACTAATCAATGGTACGTCATTTGTCTTTTCTAGGAAAGATCCCCATGGATTCTTTGCATTTCCTGTAACAGATGCAATAGCCCCTGGTTATTCAATGATCATCAAGCATCCCATGGACTTCAGCACCATGAAAGACAAGATACGAAATAATGAATATAACACGGTGACGGAATTCAAGGTAGGACAAGCCCATTTTCAAACAACAAAGCTTGGAATGCTGAATATGTGTTTTGAGGAGGTTAAGCTGCAAATCGAAAATACGAGACCGTCTTTTTTCCACTTGTTGGCCTTCAGGCAGATTTTAAACTGATGTGTGACAATGCCATGGTATACAACAGACCAGAAACTGTCTACTACAAGGCGGCTAAGAAGCTGCTGCATACGGGATTCAAGATGATGAGCAAGGTATGAAATTGTGGAAGTTAAAAATGGTGTTCTAACATTATTACATAACAATAGTAGGTTGTATGCGGAATAGAGACTATAAGTAAAAGAGACTTTGGAAATAATTGATCTATTTAGAGTTAAAGGGCTCTTTTTAATCCTTTGTTGTTTTTGTCACTCCCTTTTGTCTAGGATCGGCTCTTGGCTCTGAAGCGCAGCATGTCGTTCCTGCAAGATATGGATTTCACTCAGCAAGCAGCCATATTAGGAGATGAAGACCTAACAGCTGATCTCCCCCCTCCAGAAATGATCCCCATCCCTGCAGAATTAACAAAGAGGTCAAGAAAACAACCAGTCAAAGACAAGGAAGCCATCAGGTGTTTCCTTTTTGTTACAGTAATGATACCCATGTTGTTGTTAAAAGTTTGCAATCAAATATGAGAAAAAATGTTTTGAAAATCAATGCTTCTGTTAAACACTTTTACCAGTACAGTTACAATGTTACTCTACAATCTTTCTTGTGAAGTTACATGTTTGAACCAGAGGGAAGTGCTTGCAGCTTTACTGACAGCACTGCCGAGGAGCACGTTCTCGCTCTTGTTGAACATTCAGCGGATGAAGCTCGGGACCGCATTAACAGATACATGCCAAACTCCAAGGTGTCCCATTGCTCTCACTTTCACATGTTTGTGAAATAAATGCAAACTTTGGGAGACAGAAAAAACAAAATCCTTTTATTTTTTCCAGATGGGTTTCCTGCGTAAAGAGCCTGACAGTTCTATTTTATATACTGTTGTAAATCAGCTTGATCCTGATGCAGAAGGTTTGTGATTTTTTTAAAATATATTTTTTATGTATTTCAACCTCTTTTAAAAAATATATGATTGACTCCATTTGTGTCATGTATTATATTTATGTGTGTTTTTGTTTTGTATTTTGTTTTCAGAAGAGGAAACCCATAAAGTGGATTTGAGTTCTCTGTCAAATAAGCTTCTACCTGGATTAACAACACTTGGTTTCAAAGATGACCGCAGACATAAAGGCAGGTCTTTGTGGGCTGTTATTGTTTTTGAACCTTTAGAAACACAATTTGAACAATTTCTTTGTGCTTTTTTCTTTTTTGGTTGGTGCAGTGACCTTTCTTAGCAGTGCCTACAACACACAAAGCCTTCAGAAGAACTCAGTCTTTCCAGACTTGCAGTCGGATGAGACAGATATGCTATACTCAGCTTATGGAGATGACACTGGGGTACAGTGTGCTTTGAGGTACCATAGAAATATTTTTACAATGATTAATGTAAAAAAAAAAGTCAATATTGTTGTTATGAAATCTAAATTTACCATCAATTTTAATTATTTAAAATTTTTTTTTAAATCTTTAAGCATACAGGACTTTGTCAAAAACTGTGGAAGTGCCACCAAGCTCTGGGTTGATGGACTTCTGGACAAGATGACAGCAGGCGATCACTCAAAAGCTGTGAATCAAATTCGACAGGTACAGGAGGCCATTTAAGTTCAGCTTATGTTTTAACAACCTGCTATTTCACTTCTAATGTCATTTATGATGCCTTCTTTTGTTATGCAGAAAAGAAACATGATGCTGAAACCGGATGAAAACAAAGCCAACATGTGTGACATTCAGGTGCGCTCCATTTACAAAAAGACTATTTAAATTAATATTCTAATTGGGATAAATCGTCTTTTTTGTTTATTTTTTTCTAACTTATTTGTTTGTTTTCTGCTGGTTGGGTGTTTCTGTTTAGATGTCGGATGTTTCTGGCCTGGGGGAGAGCAGCTCAGAGCTGGACTTCATGTCAATGAAGAGCTATCCTGACATGTCCTTAGATATATCCATGCTCAACCCATTAGGTGATTTTGCTCTTTCATCACATATTGTAACTGCAGTTACATTTATTTCCATAAATTGATTATAAGAACTTCAAGAAAAGTCTGAAAAAGCTGGAAGATGTGTTTGCTTTTGCAATAATGAAAGTAATTAGAATGCACAGCAGTAAATACACAAAACAACTAGCAGCTTCTCAGAATTTGTGATGTCATTTCTGCAGTAGAATGTTTTTATGCTAAATTTTGGATCAACTGAGCGTTTGTGTTTATAATCTGAATGTCAGTGGTTTTATATATCTTCCATTGAATTTTTGTTCTTTTATCAAGGAAAAATAGTAAAGAAGGAGCCAGGAAATGAGGAGAGCCACCATAATTTTGACGACGCTGACAAACTCCTGCAGGAGTTTCAGGAAGCTCAGGTCGACAGAGTTTGCTCCAGACCCTCATCGAATCTGTCCTCCCTGTCTAATGCATCAGAAAGTAACCAGCACCACCTAGGTATGTGCTGCTGGAAGAATTTTATTTGATTAGCCTAAATATTGTAGGATGCAATAATCTTTGCTTTGCAGACCGTAGTTCTGTGGTGTAATAGCTATGTTTTCTTGTATTATTCTTAGGAAGTCCATCACATTTGGGTGTTGGAGATCAGTCGGAGATGGTTCATGATCCATACGAGTTTCTGCAGTCTCCAGAGCCAGAGGGAACATCCAACAGCTAATCACATTCACAGCTCTTCTGTTGATCTGGTGCTAAAGGACAACTGGATCCTCTGTTCCATATTAAAGACTGAAAATAAGTGTACAGACTTTATTGTTATTGCTTTGTATTAGTGCAGCAACTGACTAATAAAAGTATAAATGAATGTATTATGATGTACATTTGCGTCACATGTTTATTATACTGTCTGCTCTCTGCAGTATATCCTGTTTATCATTATGGATATTACAGAGTCTCACTTCAAAGCTGATTTGCTGCTGTTGAAGTTTCTTCTTTTCATGATTTAAATAATGGGCTGTTGTTGGGTTTCCAGGTGTTAAAGTGACAAGTAAGAAACCTTCAACTTTTGCATAAATCTATTCCAAGTGAACTTGGGGAAAGTGGCCTTTAAGTTCCAGTAAATGAAGGACATGTTTTTCTTGTGAAAGCAGAAGTCAGATGTGTGCATACAAGGCCAACAGTTTCCCTTTAGCTCACAGGAACTTTCAACGTTTGTGCCTTAGGAGAACTGTTTTATTCTCTGGGGTTTACCTTTCTTTAAAAAGCACCGTTTGAGTTTGAATTCTTTATGGGTTTGTTTGACAAGTCATGGATCACATCTATCAATTTCAGACGCGCTTAGTGGTATCTCTAGAGGACCCGCAGTGCGCATGCGCCTTGCAGCAGTTACCATAGCGTCGTTTAATGCTGCTGCTGCTTCTTCACTTTGAGACACGTCACTTTAACGACCACACCGCCGCATTTGAAACCGGGATTGCGGTTTAATTGAAGCCCCCTTTTCCACGGTATTTAGCGTGGTTTTTGTCCCTCCTCGTTTCGATGAACACCGGTGAAACTTCTGAGCTGAAAAACACGTATGGATCATCAGGCCACACCAATATCCGCGTGCGTTTGAAGGGAAAAGGTGCTTTCTAAAAAGGTAATGGATGTAGAGAAAACTTCAAAACTGAACCGGCTATTGTTGCCTTACTTTCGCACGACTTTTTTGAGTATGAAAATGAATTATCTAAGTGTGTGGGCGTGTTTTATTTTATTTTATTTTAATTTATTTTATTTTATTTTTAGCAACAACATATTCTACATGTAATCAGACGTATGAATTGGAGGATAAAAGCATTCATTTCAATTTTGTTTTTTATCTCGAACAATACATAGAGGGTAGTAAAAAATAAAATAAGACGATATAACAAAAAAGAAAAAAATGTATATAAATTATTCAAAAAATTACATCAATATATTGTTCGAAAAGAAGTAGGAAGAAGTTAAAACTGTTTTAACCCCACCCTTAACATTATACCTTAAGTTTATAGCATGATTTTAGTATTTCTTGACTGCAAATGTTGAACTTTGCATATTTATTGTAGAGTCAAGTACATGCAAAAGGTTACTTGTAGTTTATTCTTATCAAGAAAAGTTCATTATATCAAAAACATTTTTTAAACATTTTTTTCATGGTAACAATCTCTTAAAACGTATAGACAGTTTATGATAATTGTGTGTTTCTTATTCACAGTGGTATTTTTGATTCTATTTCTAGATTTATTCATTTTTTGTCATAGAACTTAATCAATTGTATTTTATAACAGTTTTAGGTAAATTCAGACTCAAAAAGATCAAATTGAAATGATCTGTTCCAGGGTACATTGGTAGGTCAGTCAAGGAGTGAACCTTCACTATCATTATCTTCAGGTCATTTTCCTAAGCAAATACATCATCCATTGGTGATGAGTGTTGTTCATCACGTCCAAGTTGTCCTCTCGTTGTCCAGATGAACTGTTTAAGGTGGAGGTTTAGACGTCCAGCACCCGAGACTGTAATCAGCAGCGATGAGCTGGCTTTCAGGCGTCCAAAAGTCAACGGATGGTCGTGTCCGCCTGGAGCTTCTCAACTAGTTGGATGGCTGGTGTACGGCTTCCTCGCTACAGTCAATTTTGGAATCCACATACCTCTTCTGCCTCGACCGTGGTACCATGTGGCCTATGCTGTATCCTTGACTTGGCAGTTATAGTGACTGGCTAAATCTACAGCAGCTGTGTGTTTTTTTTTTTTGTTATTTGAATAATGAAAAGACAGTATCCTCTCCTAAGCTTCTGCTAAGTCAAAGGAACAAGACAATCACTTTATTGTGTGACCTTTTTTATAGTCTCCAGTCATAGCAGCCATGACTGTCTCTGCTCTGTTTCAGGCTGAATAGAAATAATCAATGGGCTTCTTGTTGACTGCTGCATGATGTCACCTTAATTTTAGCAAATTCTAAAGATATTTTTGTTTGCACACTGTATGTTTCTCCTATTTACATGCACACTTTTAAAGTATTTCTTCAGTGATTGTTTTTTCCCCTGATGGCCATCATCACCAGACACTTGGCACATTATTCACTGTGCACTTTTTCACCCATATTGCTGCTGTGACTGTAGATCCGGCAGACGCCAGTGTCAGAGCCAAAGTGAACTATTCCAGTCCACTGCCACTTTTTGATCGCTCAAAACAACCGCATGTTATCAAGGACCAACACTGCTTTTTGTGTGACGTCCAGGTGTAAGTATCACGCGGCCCGATGTGGCAGTTGCGATATGTTTTTAAACCGCTTCTATTGATATACATTGGACCAGTTAACCCCTACTATAGAAATGCTCCCTTTCGATCGTTTTCTCTTTGTGGTGTGTCAACAAGGAAGATTAATAGCATTCAGCCTATTTCCAACTTTTAAGGCTCATAAAAAAAATCTGGAGATTGTTTTTTTTAAAAAAAGGACATTTTAAGCTAGATTATACCCTTTTTTAAAAATCCCTGACAGAAAATTGAGTTTCACAACTCTAGGTTTACACAAACTGAAAGTAGTCAAATAATAAACAGTTAAAAACAATGTTTTTTATGATCAAATTTGTACCATGCAAGTACATAGGTCATGTGTTTTTTTTTATATAATTGTTATAATTACATAATTGCTCCCAGTTATAAACATTTGGTGGCCATGATTGCCAAATAAACAATTTGATAAATCTGCTATGAAAACATCTGCTCCTGGTCTTTGCTTTTCCACTATTTTTCTCCTTTTTTTGATCATTTCAGATGCAAAAGAACAAGTTAAATCAGACAAACACATGAGAAAAAATTCAGATTACTTGTGTGTAAATCTGATTGATCAAAATCAGATAACTGGCAACACTTTGTGTGATGACATAAGAAATCTGACTGCTTGTAAATAGGATCAATGTTGTTGTTCCACCAATTCTCCAGGAAAAAGTACATGCAGCACAGGGATCCAAATTCCCTGCTGCTGGTGTCTGGAGCTCTTGTTAGTGTTAGGTGCCACCTAACCAAGGCTGCTGTGCCTCAATCCTTATCCAAATAAGAATCAGAGGAACTTCTGTTGCCAACCGAAGTCAAGAGAATACAAACTAATGCTTCAGTCACAACTGCCCTCATGGGTGGATAAGGGCTGCGGGTGAAAAATGGGGCAACATGCATGGAGGTGGCCCACAGGAAATATCAAAGTCGTAGACCGCTCAGAACTTTAAGCTTCATTTTTCTTGCATCATGAGAAGAATGTCAATTACAAGATCACAAATACATATTTAAAAAAAATATTGGAGTGGGTCTTTTAATGTACGTGAGATGCAGGCACATTGCACAGATTCTTCTTCTTTTTTTAACCCCCCTGAACCTTGCACACTGCTCAAGGAGCCCATTAGTGATATTTTGGTGCATTGTCCTTGCCTGGGTGCTAAAAATTAGACAGTCAGAGGGCAGCTTGTGTAGGCATCTCGCCTATCACCATATCACCTGCACATCCTGTGTGTGCAAGCCCCTGCGCGGTGTAAGTAAGAAGCTAGTGCTCACACCTCGCTAATGACTAGAATGTGGTAGCTTGTTTGCTAGGAAGAAAAGTGCAACTTTTGATTGGATTATTGCTTTAATTCTAATATAATTTGTAAGCTTCTTGAATATTGTGCATTAATGTGACATCATCTTCCAGTAGCGGTCCCAGAGTAAAACACTGCAGTAGTTGCAACAAATGCGTGGAAGACTTTGATCACCACTGCAAATGGCTAAATACCTGTGTGGGTGGCAGAAACTACAGGTAAGAACATTTGCGGTATAAAAAAATAATCTGTTTGCAGCTGGCCTTTGCTGCTGACGGCCAACATCACGTTTGCTTTACTTTCAGGTTGTTTTTTTCAGCACTTGTCTCTGCTTTAGTGAGTGTGCTTTTGCTTTTTATGCTCATCCTGTTCATCTTTGTACAACATATACGGGATCCACAAATCCTGAGGACTGCCCCACAATTCATGGGTAAGTTAATAACATCTTTAAACAATAAAATTATGGTGAAATATGTTCTTAAATGGACTGATCATTTTTTTGTTCCCTTCTTGATTTAAAAAAGCCTTACCAGGGAATTCAACATGGCTGCTGTTCTTGCCCTTAGCTCCCATTAAGATGAGTTCAGCGGGTCTTCTTACGATCACTTTCACTTCACTAATCCTGAGCACCATCTGCCTAGTGCTGCTCAGTCATTTATTCTGTTTTCATCTTTACTTGTGTGAGTAAAATGTTTTGGTTTTTTTATCCCACACTTTCGGCCAAAAAAAAAGCTGAATTTCTTCTGATATTTTTGTTTTTTTGTGCACAGTTTATAAAGGTATTAGCACATTTGAATATGTGAAGTTAAACAAACAGGAAAAATCCAAAAGTCGAGACCTTGAATCTAAAAACCCCTGTGATCCAAAAAGACCCAGCGAGACTCCACAGGTGAGGCCCTGAATCTTTTTTGTATCACTATGAAATAAATGATAGTTTAATCTAAAAATGTGTTTTCCTTTTGAAGAACAAAGAACACTCAATTGAACCAGCAAAATATCACAGTTCAAGGTAACCACTCCTTCCACCTTTTTCCAGAATCGTTGGTTCATTTTTTATAGAGAATAATTAAATAGAATAAAACTATTGTTTTTCTTTATCTCTAGCAATTTAGTCTCCAAAAACTCACTCACGGTTCGACTTTCAGAGTCTTTATGTTCAGAGGTATTTACTATTACTCTGAGTATTACTCAACAGGTGTGTTTGGGTTAACTTTGTGTAAATAATTCCTCTGTGGTTTAGATGGAGAGCTTCAAGAAATCAGCAGAAAATGACAAGTTCCATTATGGCACAGAAAAAAACGAGTAAGGAGACTTCTGTTTTTATGTAGTGAAGAGGTTTTTGCTCTGGTTCTAAATACTGAGTAAAAAAAGGGCTTCTTATGATAACGTGTATGATGAAATTATCCCTGTTCCAAGATACCTGTACTATTTGTTTTTATTACTTTATGACACTTAATGGAATTTAGTACAAGCTGTTTTTTTTTTAGCTCTGCACTGATAACAATGAATGGTGTGAATTGTTAAAACCATGTTTTTTTTTTTAAGAAGAGCTTACTGTTTCTCTTGTTCTTCATCTGATAGGGGAAATACATGTGTCTATGAATATCATCAAAAACTGGAAAGCCGGCAATGACAACGATTATCTGAGTGGAAATGGGAACTTTCTTCCTGAGACACAGGACCCTTTAGGCAGCTCGATTATGTCTTCTAACCATTCCTCTGAGTAACTGATGTGTGCAAGGATGTGGATCAGGAGTATCGTGCAAATTTATTTTTTGCTTGTCAACTGTAAAATACATATTTTTTACAAGCTTTCAAACTGTGTCAAACAGTAGGAAGAAGTGATTGCACTATTGTTTTGTTGTTACCTTCCTTGAACTTTTCCACTGCTTTCCATTAGTGATGTCTGCATCGAAACTGCAAGACTGCAGGTTTCTGTGAATAACTTGGAGAGTACTTCACTTTAATTGTGATGAAACACTACATTTGAAATCTGCGTCAGCTTTTTATTTGCTTATTGTCTGGACCTCCCTTGATTGTATAAATGGCATCAAATGCCTTGATGTAGAGCATTCCAGTTAACAGATCAAAATAGTTATTCATTTGTTTTTAAATGTAGAATAGACATGTTTGTTTCTGTTGGCCTGCCTGTTTTTCTGTGCATAACCTTGTAGGTGCAGAAAAACACCTTTTTAACCATATTTATCTAAGTTTGATTCTCTTGCAGTGCACCCCCACCTCTGATCTACTAAGAATATCACAGTAGTAGCGACAGCTTCTTTAAAACTTCCTGAAGTATTCACTGCTAAAATGTCTAGATATTTGATATTTTGATGCTGAATGTGTCATATAATAATAATGTGTACATAATACAAACTTTTGAAGCACTTTTTTGCATTTGTGTAGCTTTTGATGTTTTATCACAGTTACTTCACATGTATTCCTAAAAAAAAAAAGTGAGCATTAAAATTTGACATGACACTTATTCTGAGCCTTTTTTTTATTTTCCTTATTTAAATTATATTTCAGAAACTGGAGTAATATATGTAGGGCAAGTGTTCTAAAATTGAATTTTTTATTTTTTAGATAACTGTAAAAGGCATGTTGAATGATGCTCAGTATAACAATGCATTTACTTTCTCGACACCTGAAGTTCATTCCCACCTGCAGTCTCAGTCTGTTCTAATAGATTGAAGTATTTATTTACCTCCAAAGGTTTTATTTAAAATAACTGAGTTCACCAAATAAAGTTAGTAAAATCGATTTTCAAATTTTAGTCAAAATTTAGACAGACATATCGATTAAATATCTAGATCATGTCTATTTCAAAGATCACAGCTATTGATATGCATTATGCATCTGATAGACATCAATTCAAAGAAGTCTATTGCAAATCCTGCTTTAGTCATACATGTTCAGATTTACACAAACACTCACTACATTGTATGAAGTTATTTTATTCTGAAATTAGGAGCTTCATTTAAATTTATGAAGTGATGGAGATTTATTTAAAGGAGATGGATCTGATTGAAAAACCATGCAGTGCAATAATCTTTCAGCCACACAGTGGCGCAGTTGGAGCAGTTGAAGCTGCATCATCAAATAATTTCAGTTTTGTGTGTATATTTGTCAATATCTTCGTCAACCGAGTCCAATGTTTCTTCCATTTCCACCCATCTTTGACCTCCATACCTGAAAGATGAAGATCCTTAAATCAATGCAGTCCTCATCAGTGCGAGCAGGAGTTACATAATGACCATCCTGGTTCAGTGAAGCTCTGTGATTGTGTAACACATCAGTGTTGGACAGCAGAGGAGGACGGTTCAGAGGCTGGGGTGCTTTTATTCTGAAGAAATTGGATTTATTTCTTTTGACTAAGTTGGGAAATTTGGCCAATAGAACCTTTGGATGTCCTGCGTTTGGAGAAGATCCAAATTCTGCTTGGACTCATTGTATAAACAGTCCATTCTTTCTTCTTCTCTGTGGGCTTATTGGTGCATTTCCGTGAAGATCTTTGAGGTTGATTATTGAAGACGCTGTTTGTGTGTGTGTGCACACCCCACATCAGCGCAACTCGCGCTCCATCCCAGTCTACATCAACAACAACATCAACAACATCGAGCCAAGAGGAGAGCAGTTCGTCGCGCGCGCGGCGGCGGCAGCCAATCAGCGGCCTGGTTTCTCTTCAGCATCTCTGAGGGCTTCAACCATCGGGTGGACTCGAGCGCAAGCGGCGGGGAGGAAAGACACCTGAAGGCTTCTCGACGCGCAAAGATGGTTTTGTGAAATCGAGAGCGCGTTGGAGGATTGTGTCACCAGGTAAGCAAAGCTTTGTTTGATTTCCTTACAGAATCCAAGCCTTGCTTGTTGTTGTTGTTTTTTGCTCATGACCTGCACGCACAAAAACAACCCATTTCACGTGACGGTGAAAGGATGCTGTTTCTGCAGGTCAGTGCATGCCTCCTCATAGGAATATCATTTGGTTGAGTGTCATGTCTGCGCGGGCATGCATGGCTTGTGTTTCCCTGTGGAATTTGGCAGATTGCTGCAGGGGACTGACAGCAACAAACGCGTCACGTGGACTCCTTGTAAATTTGGCATTTATGTAACACATTTCGCTTCGGAAACGCGCGCAGACACTGAGCTGTTGTCAGGAACATAAACAGGGTTTTTATTTTGGTTGTCAACTGTGCGCAGGCTCACTGACAGAATAAAATCCTGCAATAAAATAACAATTTATTTTGTGACAGAAAAATGCAAAACCACACAGTAACTGTTAAGCCTGCGTAATTATAAGATTTTAAAAAAATTACATTATTGTTCTTCTGATTTGAGATGTTATGTGGAGGGAGGGAGTGAAGGAGGTACAACTTGTTCTCCCCTATAAATGCACAGAATGATGACATCACAGCTATATGGCTGCCAGTCAAAACACAGTAAATATGCTTCAATGGATTTCAATGCTGTTTCCAGGCGACAATAAAGGAATTATTGAGGGATTCCATATAAATATAGTAAAACTCAGCAAAGTCGTCTGATATTAAGACATATCTCTACATGGTTTCCATGTTATTGTCGTTTTCTGTCTGAGTCAATGATTCTCTTGGCATCAAGTGTGTACTTAAGGTCCCACTCCAACTATATTTTTTTCTGTTGTAAAATTATTCCCAGTAGTCTTTTAATTATGATTATGGTGTCTTTATGCCAAAATCAAAAATCCTGTCTTGTTTTTTAAGTTATATTTTCTGCAGCGTAGCAGGAGCTCATTGCAAATTCGCCTCTGAGTTGAAGGCAAAACTGTTAGCCTCGGCTGATTTCCCATCAACCCTTTGTTTACATTCCCCTCTGCTAGAATATTGCATTGGCGTAGCAAAAATAAATGGCGATCACTATCAGAGCTATCCAGCTGTACAGTTTTGAGCCAAATGGCAGCTTGGACGAGGGAAATGAAGACGTTAATGGATCTATTTGTCTGCAAGTGGATACATCCGAATCGGAGTCGAGCAGGGAGACTTTAGCCTGCCCATCGCAGTTGCAGCCTTACAAACCTGAGCTTTTTCAAACCGCAGATTTTCATCTACTCCTGATCCATCATGAATTTAGTAAAGAAATACTCAGAAACATAGTTTTATCTTGAATTCTTTTATACATGTACTCTATCATGGGAAAAGGCTACAAGAACATGTTAAAAACACCAAAAGCATTATTTTCATTTGAGTGGGTCTTTTTAGGAATCCTCGGGCCACCAATTGATCCGTTTTTAAGGCCTGTCGCATCCAGTTTAGGGTCAACAGGGGGTTAGAGCCCGCACCATCAGTCATTAGGTAAAAGGTGGAACACATCCTTCACGAGCTGGGTTTTCTTAACATCCGTTTTGGTATGGTGCCGCCAACAATAACTGCTGGAGCTTGTTTAAAAGATCTGTGCAGCATGCTGCCTGCCAAGATGATTGAGTCACCACACAGTGAATAGCTTAAGGAGACTAAGGCTAACAAAGATGGCATGACCTCAGACCTGGGGCTGGGTGCATACTGATGTCATGCTTTCTCTTGAAGTGCTGACTGAAGTGTGGTTGAACTGGGAATAGGCTGATTTATGGATGTGAGGCAGAGCATTTGTAGGGATGACACTGGAATTTCTGGATACTTATTTGTAGTTGCAGTGATTTCTTGTGAAGTGAAAATTGAATTAGTGGCCATTTTTGAGGTATGTACAGCGCTGGTTAAAAGTTTGAACTTATGTGGCTCAAATTGCACAACATATAACACTTAGAGAATGCAGAGTCTCAACTAGTGATTACAGTTTCACGTTTTAATTAACAAACGTGGTCACTTTCAAAAACAGAGGGAAAGTCTGGATGAAAAGCAGATGGGATCTCTGCACGCTCACTGAGCGTGATGGTCTGACGGAGGAGTTTTCAGACACATCACTCTTATCTGAGAGGACTTAGTTTCATGAGCAAAACACTGTCTGTTACACAAGAAATCATGGAAGTTACGGTGCGTTTTGGCGTGCATATTGACCGCACGTCTTTATAATGAAGAGAATGTTCCGTTCGCAGCGGTCTATGGTTGCTATGAATAGGCGCAGCTTAAAATGGGTCAGTTTATAGTTAAAGCACTCATCTGTGCAGTGGGTTTGCCAGAAGGCAAGTGTATGTAAGCATGCTGTCATCTAGTCACAGATTTGTCTCTGGAGATCTGCCCTTAACCAAATGAGTGTTTGTTTGTGTGTGACAAAGTAGAGCAGAAAAACTGGAGCAAAGCATGAAAGTACTACAATGATGGAGGTGCTGGTTTCATTTTTTTGCACATTTTGACCTCTGCGTCATTTACCTTTCTTTTATGTACTGAGCAAGATGCTAGAGAGGGCTTTTTGTACTAAGGACTCAATCACTTGAACTTAATAACAATAAATTGGTGGAGGAGACTGAAAAGGTCCCTTTGTGTCTTGTACGTTTGCTGGTGAAGTACAAAGCAAAGCACATAGTTGGTCACTACTCTGCTAAAAACATGGATCTCCTTCATGAGAAAACCTCAATATATATCCAGACCTGATCAGAGCTGCCTGATTACATATGATGCAACACAAAAACAAGCCTAAAAATGAAACTCTGTCCATGTTCCGAGAATTCTCACTCCTCTTTTAGGTTGCTAGGAGGCTGGAGTCATCTATGGTCACGATGGACAGACTGTTTGTCCATTACATCGCCACATATAAGTAAATGACTTAAAGTCCCACTCAAACTATAATTTGATCTTTTGTAAAAGTGTTTCCAGTGGCCCTAGGTGTGGATGTGAGCGTGTGTGGGTGTGTGACTGTGGCCCCTGCGACAGACTGGCGACCAGTCCAGGGGTGTCCCCTGCCTTCGCCCATGAGTGGCCGGGTTAGGCTCCGGCAGCCCCGTGACCCCGAAAGGGATTACTCGGTTCAGAAAATGACTGTTTCCAGTGGCATTTTAATTATGATTATTCAGTTTTTAGCCAAAATTCAAAGTCCTGTGTTGTTTTTAAAGACATTTTCTGCAGAGCAGCAGGACCTCATTAGAATTTTGCCTCTATGAGTTTGCGCAAGACTTTAAGTGTGAAAGCTAGCTCAGCTAATTTCCCATCAGCCCTTTGTTTTCATGCTCTGTCACTAGCTTACAGCACCTCACAATCCCAAGCTACCATTAACAAAAAAATGACAAGCAATATCAGAGATATCCAGCTGCAGAGTTCTGAGACAGACCCCAGCTCAGACAAGGAAAAAAAAGAGGTTAATGGATCTATTTGTCTGCAGGTGGATACATCACAATTGTAGCAGAGAAAGGAGACTTTGGCTAATAGTAGTTGATGCATCACAAAGCAGAGCTTTTTCAAACCACAGACTTTCATCTGTTCCTGATCCAACAGGATTTGACTAAAGAAATACTCCGAAACGCAGTTTTTAACTTAAATTCTTTTCAACATGTCCTTCATGAGAAAAAAAGCCACAAGAAGATGTTGAAAAATACCAAAAACACGATTTTCATTGGAGTGGATCTTAAAACAACCACAAAGATTAACTCCGAAAACTCATCCAATTAAATCAAATAAATGGACAGTTAGACAAAAGAAAACTTAGAATAAAACTGCCAACAAGAGAAGATCTAATTTTCACCCATAACGGTTCACCTGAGATTTGAACCTTCCTCCTATTTAAGCAAACACGCAGTCATAGCATGACAAATAAACAAACAAAAATATTATACATGGAAGCAAACAAGGTGACACTTATTCAAACGTGCACATTAACTCCTGACTTAACAATTATTAATTGTGTTGGAAACTGGATTACCTGGAGAGAACCATGGGATGGATTAAGAGATCATTCAAACTTCAAAGAACATTAAACTAGTAACAAAATAGTATTTCAGTCACAGATTCTGCACAATCTACCACTTAATTCAATGAGAGAGGTATTTAATGTTCAACATAGATACACTTCAACTGTGAGAGACAGAATGTAAAAAAGGAATCCAGAAAATCACATTATCTGATTTTTAAAGAATTGTATTTGTTTTTATTTTGGGGCTGTTGCTAGGCAACAGAGCTTCAACTCCCTCCACAGATTCTGTATTGGATTAAGGTCCTGGGACTGGCTTAGCCACCAAGGACCTTGAGATGCCTTTTTTGTAGCCACTCCTTTGTTACTAGGATGTTGTGTTTGGGATCATTGTTATGCTGGAAGATCCAGATGCTTTTCATCCTCAATGATTGAAGAAGGTTTTTACCCAAAATCTCTCCATACATGACCCCATTCATTCTTTCCTTCGTACAGGGAAGTCCTTCTTTCCCCTTGCAGAAAAGCAACTCCAAACCATGATGTTTCCCCTCCCATGCTTCACTGTGGGTATGATGTTCTTGGGGTGCAACCATTTTTCCTTCGCCAAGCACAGCGAATGGTGTTTAAATCATTAAGTTTCAATTCGGTCTCGTTTGACTGCATGGCCTTTTCCCAATCCTTCTCTGGATCAGCCAGATGGTCTCTGGCCAATTCTAGATGGGCCTCAACATGTGCTCCTTAAGCAGGGGGATCTTTAAAGAACTGCAGGATTTGAGCTGAGTGTTACTAATAGTAACCTTTGTTACTGTGGTCCCAGCTCTCCTCAGGTCATTGACCAGTTTTCCCCATTTAGTTCTGAGCTGGTTCCTCACTGTTCTCAAGATTATTTGTACTTCACCAGGTGAGACTTACATGGAGGGAGATTGTCAGTAATCTTGTATCGTTTCCATTTTCTAATAATTACTTCAACAGCTGATCTCTTCTCACCAAGCTGCTTGCTTATTGTAGATGGGTTCATTCTAGTCTTCTTCAGGTCTACAGTCTTTCCCCTGGTGTCCCTCGACAACTCTTTGGTCTTGGTGGAGAAGTTGCACTCTGACTGTTTAAGGGTGTGCAGAGGTGTCTTTTACACAGATAAGCAGTCAAACAGGTGCCATTAAAGTAGGTAATAAGTAGATGATAGAAGAGCTTCTTCAGGAAGAAGGTGCAGGTCTGTGAGGACAGAATTTTTGTTTGTTTTTAGGAGCTAAATACTTATTTTCTGCACTGTTATGCAGATAAACTCTTCAGAAATCTGACAAGTTAGCTTCCTGGACATCTTTATTACATTCTGTCTTGTATAGTTGAAGCATTCTTATGATGAATATTAAATACCTCTTTTTAGATCTTTGTAAGAACCCGCAGATCTGGTGACTAGAAAATTATTTTCTGGCCTCCAGTATTTGCCTGTCTTCTCAGATCCAGATCTTCCATTCTCCTCCCTAGTTGCTAGGGCAGTCTTGAAGCTGCAGATCATTACTAGTAAAAATTACTCCCCACATTCACATACTAAATTGTTTAAATTAATCCGTTCTAAGCACCGTTCTAAACTGCTCTTCCTTCTGTTAAATCGGCTTCCCAGTTTGATTGTCCACTGAGTTATGTCTGTTTTTAATGTTTGTGCTCCGCTTTATTGCTGGTACACAAGGGATTTAGGAGGCTCAATAACTCTGTCTCAATGGCTTGGCACGAGCACTTGATGACATATGACAGAAACAGTGGTACTCTGCGATGTCACTCTGTGTGTATGTGTGAAGAAGCGGGCATGGGTCAGACAGAGGAGCCACTTCAATTGAACAATAGGTTCCCAGTCTCCATGGTGCTGAAAGCCATTATTCATACACATTAATAATCTCTTCTTTTTTGCCCTCTGTGAGTCGACTTTCTTATTATAATAGCTTTATGCTCTGCACTCTTTTGTTCAAGCATTTGTAAGTGTGGACTGTACTTAGTGAGGTCACATTTGTGATAGTTGGCCAATAGACTGCAGAACCAAACCCTTTGCTAATGCCACTGCCACTGTGGGGTGAGTACTCACACTTCACTGTCGACTCCAGGGAGCTGTTCATACTTTCTTAACAAGAGCAGAAACTTTCATTCTTTGGTTGTGCTGCTTAGTCTGGTTTCCATCTTGTTTAATGTGTTTGCTAAAGTGACTTCAGCTGTTATTTAGTCATTTTAGACCTAAACCTGCTGCTTTTAAGGATGCTTCCCTGAGCATGGGAACAGCTGAAAGGTGAGCAGAGGCCCATCAATTACGGAAATATTTGTGGTTACAGCTCAAATGATTTTCAGATTATTGCTGTCATTTATTTGACAGGTTGCTTCTCAGTGGTATGTAAGGCTGTTTCTAGGAGGAGTGAAGCTGTTGCTGTTTACATACTAGAAACTGAAATTACGTGTTTGTGCAGACATTCTGCAGCTTAGACTGAATGAAATCATGCAAAGCAAGATAGAAAAAACAAAATAAGTGTGATAAAAAAAAGATGCCAATGACATCTGATAAAATGTGATGGTAATTTTAGTGCTGCTGATTATTCAAGCTTGATTCCAATTGTTTAGGATTGCATGCATTTTCAAATCCATTATATTAAGCTGTGTATACTTGTTAGGAATAAACCAACAGAAATGTTCTGTTTACATCAATATTTCAGATATGTCTTTTTTTAATAGACTTGTTTGCATCAACAGTCAATGTAAAGTCCTTAAATACGATGTAAGACTCTTTTAAATGTATTTAGTTAACCTTTTTAAAGTTATTGAACACCAAAGACTAGGAAAACATTTAGATGGCAGGAAAGAACTTTTGAAATGATAATCAACAGTTAAAATGAAACACAAACTGTTTTTGTAGTTTAAGAAAATATCAAGAAATTAATGGGTAAACTGCAGAGAGAAGAGGAACTTTAACATTTTGAAATAGTGTTTTGATTTCATAAACACTAAAAAAAGAAACACAACATAGTGAACTTGATTTAAAGGAAAGGGTAGTTTTCTTTCAAGCTTAATTCCTAAATGTGGATTTTGTGATTTGTCATTAAAGCACAGTTTAACCTTGCCACTCCAAAATATGCAAACATGCACGTAAAAAGAGACCAACTTCTTCAGCTCATCTTCCATGTTTTGGAGATAAATGCATGCAGACTGAGAGGGTTTGCACACATTCATAGGTGATTGTGTTGGTAAAGGATGCTTAGGTTAAACTTTTAGGAAAAGTGACTAAGAGACAAAAGAGGATTTTCATGATGTAGTCAAATAGGACATTATTTTGGTTGGTGTTTGTTCAAACATTATGACAGATATCCTTACTGTCTATTTTAAAATCTTGTTCTAATATCAATATTACCACCAAGCATTTGACGTAGCAAAGACTTTCTTTTGTTTCAGTGCATTTATCAAAGTAGTAAGTAATAAAGCAGCTTAACTATCTTTTATCATAGAAGATGTTTTACCTCTTCTTCAAAAGGCTTTCTCAGTTCTGAGAATTTAAATTCTTTAAACTGTAAATGTTTAACTTTTCATCACAGCACCTTACAAATAACAAGATAGACTGAAATAAAGATTTGCTTTGGTGATCCCTGAAGGCAGCAGCTAAAAGAAAAAAGGAACAATTTGCTGTTAGTTTGCTAAAAAGTTGGCAACAGATTCTGTCAGAAGGAAAATCCTCAGTTTTTAATGTTTTACAAACTTCTCTGTTTTCAGGTTTTGATTGATCAACGTACATGTTTGGTTGATAAAGAAAGTATAGGTTGTGAGATTCAGTAATCTATAAGAAGTTTTAGTCTGACATTACAGCTTTTATCGTGAGATATAAGTGTATAGACTACATGCAAAGTATAAACCAGATTATTGTCATTTCAATGCCTTAAATGATCAAAAATATCTGTTAAAATGATTTTATTCATCTTTTTTGCACTATCTGATGCACTACACTTAAAAAAATATGGATGACTGTAAAGCCTTTTGTTAAACAGATTCTTTATCAGTGATCAGTTTTGCAAATTAATGAACAGAAAATGCAGTAAAAGAGAGTCTTAAATGTATGTACTCATTATATTTAAAGATAATATGCACTTATTTAAAAATGTACTGTGAAGAATCAAAAAATGAGAAAAAAATATATTTAGCCTCAATCATTTCTGTTGTTACTCATTAAAATACTAATATTACTCTCTGCCGTTTAATCTATTTAACCTAATTATTCATATATTCATTTCATCATGAGTTTTTGAAATATCAATGATCTTTTTATGTCATTTTTGATATAACTTCTAGTATTCCATAAATTTGTGTATTTTTTTTACAAAGCAAAGTACTGTTTCTTAATGAGCAAATAACAAATGAAAGCCCAACAACTTGAAGCCAGTTTATGTACTTGCAACCAAGAAAAACACATATATTATTAGTTAAACGAAAAGGCTGTCCATAAACCAAAAATAAAATTTAAAAAATGTTATCTGGTTTATAGGACTTTCATGGAACTTTGATTAAAAAGAAGAACTATTGGATGTTGTCCATTTGCAGAGCTGCAGTGTAAATTAATTGATCCTATTTTATTTTACTCTATTTGCTTCTTTTGTTGTCATTTTTGGCATTTCTCAAGGTTATAAATATAGAAAAAGGACCTAAAGGCATTCTCTAAAATACTTAATGGGAATCTCCAGTGTTTTATTTAATATTGCCTTCATCTTTTATGATAATACGTTTTGTTTACCCCTTTTAAACAATCGTTAATTTTTGAGAATGAATGAGTGCAGGAGATTTTTCCTTGAAGAATTGCCAGCGTTGGCAATAAACCATCACTTTACGACACCAAATAGATCAGCATTATAAACCTGCTGCACAACAATAAAAACCTGTGAGACAAAGCACTGTTATTGATATTTTATCTGTGCTGTTATTACTACAGACCCACATCCACCTTTTTTGGATCTCCAGTGCAGAAACGTTGTCTTCTTACAAATTTATGTTGATTTATTTGGTGGAAAAACGGTTCAAAAAGCCAACAGTAGCTCCTCCTTTTATGCAATTTTGTCTGTGGTCTTCCTCTTACTCAACTTCATTTTCTTCTTTCCCACAGTACAAAGAGAAAACAAAAGTCAGCAAACTTTACCACGTCACTGAAGGAACCTAATTCCCGCTCAACAATGGCAGACCAGAAGTAAGTTTTAATCAGAAATATTTACACACACATCTAGATTGTTGGTGTCTATTTTAGAGATCTATTTTAAGCTTTCACGTCTGTATCGCAACAGGTAACATTCTATTCAACAGTTCTAAGCTCGCCTTGAAGCCATATTATAAAAAAAGTCAATAGCAAAGCAACAAGTTGCATCTTGATCTGAAAGTGTTACTCGCAGCAGGTAAGTTTGTTAATACAAGTCATGCAGGAAGGAATCAGACCTGACACGTTTCTGGTAAAGTCACCTCTATCGCCTCGATTCAGGCGTCTGCTGGGGTTTGTTTTGACACCTAATACAACTTTTTTTTTTTTTTTATTGGGTTTATAGAAAAAAAGCATCTTTTTTTATTCACTCAAAAGAAAATATTTCAATATTTTAATGATTTGACACCTATAGTATCTGAATATCATGTCAGACAGCTGGATGGCTTAGCTGCATGCAGGACTGGTGCATGAGAAACCAGGGTTTGTTTCCCAGGGGATGCGATGAACTTATTCCAGTGTGAGTCCTTAGGCAAGACTCTTCACGCCACTGCCAAAGTATGAAGGGACAGGGAGACCCAGACCTGTCCCTAGTCTCTAGCTATGATAAAATACAGGTACGGATCGGTGAAAGCTGATTCACTGTGGCGCCCCCTGATGGGACATGCCGAAGATGAACAACAATTTCTGAATATCATGAGGTCAATGACTTCAGGACATTTGTGTTGCAGCATGTCAGAGCTGTCATTTGTACCTTTTATGTTTGCTTATAGAGACAATATAGAAGACTTTAAGGTGCAGATGGCCAAGCACCCGAACGCCGGATCAGTTGCTTTACGGCCACACAGTGAACACTCGAAAGACCGGACGTCCAAAAGGCTTTCAACTGAGTCCAATGGAACCAGTGATGGAGGCGCTGGCTCCTCCACACCAGTCGAATTGACTGCTCTGGAGGAGTCGTTTCGACGGTTTGCTATACATGGAGATACCCGCGCCACCGGCAAGGAAATGCACGGCAAGAACTGGTCCAAACTCTGTAAAGACTGCGGCGTGATTGATGGCAAGAACATCACCCTTACTGATGTGGACATTGTCTTCAGCAAAGTAAAGTAAGAAAAAACACCAACAATATAATGCACTTAAGCCAGTGTGTTAAATTCTCATTAATTCTGCATGAGCTGTTAGATTTAATAGACCAGCCTGTTAATTTCTGGGTCAAACCGTATAGCGTGTGTTGAAGTGCACCGGGAATCTGCTCAGAGGGCTGCAGCACTATTGCTTCTACAACTGGATTTGCAGGTATTCAGATAACAGGTTAAAAATATTAGTTTATCTCATAGTTGTGGCACAAAGATGCTTCCACAAAACTCTGATGTCACAGAAAGCATTAATATGACCGTAATGAGGGACTTTTTCATAAATGTAAAATAAATGTTGTAGTTACATAAATTAGCAACATTTTATCTTCATCTGCCTTTCTACTAAATGCAAAAGTGTTTCATTTTATATGTCCTTAAGCTGCATGAGTCACTCTTTAAGGACCTTAATATTTTTTCACTGCCAGAGAGAATTTTCTTCTGGTTAATTTTCTATTTTAAACCAGACACTGTTTTACAAACAGCTGATTTTACTGGGATGTATTCAATAATAGAACTCAGAACACATTATTTCCTTACAGTATTTTTGCTCATGTGTTGCAATTTGTGCCAGTTCTTCAATGGTTATTTGTCATGATTTCATTCACGCGCAGAGATTCTTCTTCTTTTTTTTTTTTTTTGTAATCCTTGTTGAATGATATAAATAGGGATTATTCTGCATGGCAGCAACAGAATTGTGAAGCGTGGCTCTGGGCCATTCATCATACTGTCCTGCCATAGGAAAGGAGAAGCTGTCAGAAAAATTCCTGCCTAAATTTGTGATTAATTTAGTGTATTTTCCATCATTTTCTCATACATAATTGTTGTTTAATGTTACGTTTACCTTCTTTGTCCATATTTTCATTAGATAAATTCTTCCCTCTGGCATTAGGTGAGGTTTTCATTATATTTTAAATGGGGAAAAGGGGCTTTTACACACGAAGATTTGCACACAAAATAAATTCTAGAAAAGCAACTATATTTAATCTTTTACAAATTGGTGTATATGAAGGCACCTTTTTATTCTGTGAAGGTTCTATTTGATGAGCAGTTCTTAAATTCTATTTTATTTAACAGACACGTTTAGCAGAGTCTCACACACTAAATCTGATCAAGGCAATGAGCTGCTCCAGGATAAGATCTGATGAATTTTTGACAAAATAAGTCTGAATTAATCAAAAAATATATATGAATAAAGTAAACTTATGTATTAACTTTTCAAACGTATTTATACTGACCTTTTTTCCTGACTACTTTGACATTTGTTGAGCCAAGTAAGTGTCTTTGCTTTTCTGAGTCACTGGCATTAACACATTCACTGTTGGCATGGTAATCATTGTTTGTATTTCATAACATTTTTCTTGGACAGCCTACAAAGAGCCCTTCCATCCGACTCCGCGACTTGTTTACATCCTGCTGCACTGTTGGACGGTACTGAGAGATGAGCCAAAATGTGTTGTCATCTATGAGAAAAGAAAAGGGGAAAAACCTTGTTTCTTATTTTTCAAACTATATGCATTTAGAGGAAGTTATGTGAAGTTCTACAGCTCCTGTAGGATGAAGCAGGGACTCACGTGTGTGGTTTAAACTGGGTTTGTAGGGTGCATTCAGGAGGTGGTATCTGTGTAAAGCATGAGTTATGTGAACGCTTCAGAGCCACCCGCAGGTCGAAGAGAGTTACACTGTAAGAGGGGAAGCTATGTTTCATAAAGTTGGTGATTGCAGGCGTAGCTGAGCAGGGGAGGGCTGCATGTGGCACTCATCATCTTCCTTTTAATCAGCGTCAAAAGTTCGGTGCTCACACACGAAAAATAAAACCCCTTAACGAGCCCCGGCTCATTAAAGTACGGTTCAGTGAGTCAGGATGAATGCTGGGTATGGACGTCTGCTTCTGCTGTGCTATGTGCTGCCTTGGAGCCATAATAACAGAAACTGGGTAGGAGATAGAGAGTTAGTGTGGATTAATCGGTTATTTTCAGGCTCTCTGTTAACATTTCTACACGCTGCTCCTGATTTTCATAGCTTTAGCCCCAGCAGACTTTGTGGAACAGAGTATGTCCGTGCAGCAAGATCTGCAGAGGACAGTTATTTTAGTTGGACGCCACCCCTGACAATAGACAGCATGGAACAGGCGCAGAGGAATGGAGCTCTCAAATGTTCACGACTGAAGGATTGTCCAAACAAAACCGGTCACCGAACGAGTCCAATTGATAATACCCCCAAACATTTGTTTGCTGCAGCTCGTTACTATGACAGCAGGTTGCCCGGGGAGACAACAGACTTTATAGGCTGTTGTTTAGGTGATTTATCACCACAGCATTAACTGTTTGTGTTTGTGTAACTAAGGACTTTTAACATGGAAGTGAAACGGGCAAAAGGCCAGTTAAACAACAGGAGCACTCTCAGACGGAGAATGATTAATGACACTGCTCTGTGCAGCAGTTTAAAAAAAAAAAAGAAATATCAGAAGACAGATTCTCAGGTATTTGGGTTTTCCAGGTTTAATCAGCATCTATAATCAAAAACAGAAGCAAAGAGAGGCAAGTGTTGCTATGGCAACAGCTACAAAGTAAAGTAGAAGATTTTTTTTTCTCAACAAACTGTGATGCAATTCTCTTGCTCATTTCAGTAATACACTGTATTTATGCCATATTCTAGCTATCTGTTTATGATATCAAACAAAATAAACAATTTTATTATCAAATTTAAAGCTGTGAAAAGATTATCACAATCAAACCTTCTATTTCAGGAAGAAAACGTGCCGCACCATCACCTATGATGAGTTCAAGGTTGCACTTGGAGAGCTGGCCAGGAAGAAATACAAAGACAAGGCAGGGGAGGAGGCTGAGGCGGAGGTCTTTAAGCTGATCGAAGGGAAGGCGCCGGTCATCGCCGGAGTTACAGTAAGATCTGATTCCCACCGTGCACACTTTTCCTGCCAGCGTTAGCAGCAAACTGCAGTTACACCCTGTCTGCTTCTTGACAGAGAGCCGTGGCCTCCCCGACCGTGAGCCGTCTGACAGACACCACCAAGTTTACCGGCTCGCACAAGGAGCGCTTCGACGAAACCGGCCGCGGCAAAGGGAAGGCCGGGCGGGTAGACATAGTTGACACTTCAGGATACGTCTCCGGATACAAGCATCGAGGGACATATGAGAAGAAAGTGAACAAACCCACAGAGGGTAGACCCATGTGAGGACAAAGAGAAACATTTCATCAACTACCAGGATGATTTTCTATTAAAAAACAAACAAAAAAAAACGTACTCAGAAAGCACAAAAGAAATAAGGTTGCATATATTTTCCCGCTCATCTATTGTGTGTTTTTCTTTTTGAGGAGTTCTTCTCTTTGTGTAAGAACTGGAAAAATGTTTACATCTATTTTTACAAAGTCGTCACCAGCTGGTACATTCCTGTCTGATAGCAAGTGACTGCCAAAACACAGAGAAGATCAAATGCAACTGCTATGCCATGAGTATTCAAAGTCTGTTATGATAGGGCCTTATGTTTATCGAGCACAATGAACAACATGCCAAGAAAAGCAAAAGCGTTGCAAACGTCTGATGAATTAGCAACATTGCACTTTTTAATAGAAACATTTTTAATACCATATTTAGCTGCATTACATTATTCAGAACCTGAGGCGATTTTAATTTGCTTTTTTTTAAGCTTCAACCGTGATTGGCACACAGGTAATTGATGTTTGCTTCAAAAGCCTGTTATTTCATATTAAGCATTGTTGCACTATTGCTTAAAAAATCCTGTTGTTCAGTTTTTTTAATTAAGTTCATAAGGTCACTGGAGCAGAAAGCCCCAAATCTACTCTTTTGTTACACCTCAAAAGAAAACTTTAAAAGGGATCACTTTTACATGAAACAAAAAGGTTATTTTTTTTCTTTTACTCCTAAAGTTAAGGGCAGAACTTTTCCCAACTTTAAAGAATTTGCCTTTTTGCTCAACCAAGACATATCTGTGTTGTCAGCTTGTGTTTAAATGTGTCATATATTTTACTCTTCTTTATATGCGAATCATTTAGGTAAAAAAAAAAGATCCATCTCTTCATGCTGCGTGTGGCTCTTCGTGTGATCTTTACACTCACAGTGCTGACGTTTTGCACAAGTGTAACAAGCCTTTTAAGTCTGATAATTCTCCAACAAAAGAAATGTTATTAGATTGTATTTTTTAACATTTCACTCTTCAGATTAAATCTAATCTACTATGTGGCAAGACTGTAAATATTCAAACATGTTTAGCTGCATGGCCTAATTTAAAACACTGGTTCTGTCTTTTTAGTTTCTATTGTGATGTATACTTTTTTTTTTGTTATTGCATGTTCTGAATATATTGTTCCAGGGGTTTTATGGATGATCCAGCATCATCTTTCTCTCTTAAACTGCTGTGCCAGACTAACAACTATTGTGCTTAAGATGTCATTGCAGCCGTGGGATACTGATAAAAACTTGTGTTGCTTGAAATCGCTGCAAAGAAAACTATCCTCGAATGCTACTTTTTTTTGTATGTACCTTTAACGTTTGGTTATCCAACTGATGAAGCAGGGTTTTTTATGTTTATTTACTTAGTATTCCACATCAAAGAAGAAACAAACAAGCCAGTTTTGTAAAATATTTTTCCAAGAAAACAGTTTCTTGTGTTACAGACTACCTGTAGCCGCAGCCGATGAAGAGTCATGCATCAAAACTAGCAGCTCGGTGTGTTTTTGTGTCTGCTGCAGTTGCTGGAGTATTGTTACTGTGCTTCAAATAATGTGCACCTTTATTGTGGAGAAACGTTAGTTTTCCAAGTCCTTTATAACATGCTTATTGTGACCCAGTGCATGCTAGGTTTGTCCTTGATCTCCAGATTTCTCCAGGTGTGTTCATGATTTATAGTGCATTATTCAAAAATAAAGAAATTGCAACATGTGCCGAGTAGGAGTGGAAAATCAAACTCGTCTTGTTATGGCATCTCCGGGTGAAAAACAGCACCAAACCAGTGGCCTGTAACATTTAGAGAAGAGCCATAGCTGCATGAAGTTTGTGTTGCATATGAATGCTAAGCTGGTCAGCCAAGTCTTGTGTTAAGGTTTGTGAGGGGAAGGTGCATCTGCGTTCGCAGCTCTCTAGCCCTTAGGCAGACGTATAAATAAAGTCAGAGTGCTGCAGCCTTGATGCGTCCACTCCATTGCAGACAGACACAAATGACCTAAAAAAAGAGAATATAAAGAAAAAGATCTTACAACAAGATGCAGAAAACCTTTGACGACCTTCTCACATTTTTCCCTTGAAAATGATTTGTTAGCATAACAAGCCTGACATGCAGATATAAACAGAGTTGCATGAATGAATTGCTCTCCCCGGTTACTGTTTATGTCAAGAAGAAAGCCCGTGCTAATGCTTTTATGAGAAAAAACCACCAGCAAAAAGACATTATATTTGTACACCGACATATGAAAAAATAAGAGACAAATGCACCTTTCCGTCATATCTGCCTTAAATGTTCTCCACTTCCCTTCAGCTCAGCAAGCAAGCACTCGTTGGTAGCCACCAGTGACCTGCAACACATGCACAGACAAACAAATGATATTGCCGTGCAAAAACAGCGCTCCACACGTCAGCAGCCAAACTGCAAGATATTCATACTTGTGGCTCTCTTGCAGCATATTTGAAAGATCCTGGATCTTTTCAGCTTCCTGCACCTTCTTTCTCAGCCCCTCGATTTCCTTCTTTAGCTCCTCCACTTCTGACTGAGCCTCTGAGGATGAGCAAACACAAGCTAGTAGTTTATAAAAACATCTCCACACGACGATTGGGTTTCCACCCACCTCTGATCTGAGTCATCGGAGAACTTCTTATCATCGATTTGAGGTACTGACGCTCTAACTTGATGAGCTGTTTCTGCAAGGTGACATTTTCCTCCAAGACGATCCTCAGTTGCTCATTTAGTTTGCCCTGCGTCGAAAAACATCAGTGCAGTATGCTGATCAGTGTCAACATGCTCCAACTCAGTATTTTTTTTTAGCTTTAATGAACTTACCTCAGTTCTACGAGCTTCCTCCAGCTGAGCAGAGAGCTTCCTGACTTCATTTTCGCGTTCTTCATCCCCAGCAACAGCTTGAATTTTAAGTTCATCAACATCCTGCCTTAAGGTCCTGACCTCAGCTTCTCGACTGGAAATATCGCTCTCCATCATAGAGAGGATTTGGACAGCTTGAGCTGGAGTTAAAAATAGAGAAGATGAGAAAGACATGCATCTTGACAGGATCTTGTAATTAGAAACCACATTTCCCAAAGCAAGCTCACACAGGAAGTTGTTGTTATGGTGCAGTGACCTCTCGCCCCTCCAGTGTTTGTCGACGAGGTTGAGCAGCATCTCCAGGGGCTTCCGGTAAGTACCCTGAGAATGGAATTCACAGGGGCTGTAAGCTTTCTATAAAAAGATCCTTGCATAAAAAAAGAAAGATTTATGATTCAGAGTTTAAATCGGTCGGAGGGCTGAACTAAATGTTAACCCTTTTTTTCCTTCCAGGTTGTTGCTGCAGGCTAGCGCTCCCGTCTGCCGTGTTGCCGCTAGAGTAGGAGAGCCTTGCAGGGTGTAAGATGGGGTTTGAGGGATCGGACAGATTCAAACCAGGTTGCAGTGGACTGGGAGGACGGATGTTGATGAACGAAGAGCTATGACGCTGGCTTTGATCTGGGAAAACATTTCCAAGGAAGTTAGGAAAGCGAACTTTGGCAAAAATTCCACAATAAATAGCAGTTGTTAAATATACAATATTCATAAATATATTTGTTTTACCGGGGTTTGGAGTAAAATGGCCCTTGGCTTCTTGTCTGATTTGTTTAAAGGAGACCTTCTGATTTGGAAGCCCTGGGCTGTGTTTCTCTACATAAGGACCAAAGGACACCTTAGGCCTTTCAGCCACTTTAGATGAGGTAGAGCTTTTCACGAGAGGTGTCTCATTCATCTGTAGCCCTTTAGATGCAACATCATCTGAAAATTCACAAAACAGAACATGTATATTTCGACTTCTAGCGTTAGACATTTTTATGGAGTGGACATTTAGCTCCCCCTGGTGGAATTTTATGTTTCTGCTTAAAACAAATGAAGAAAAATGAAACAAACACAAACTAAAATCTTAAAAAACGGTAATAAATTGTGTTTCTGTAAATATTGGGAAAAGATTAAATGCATTATAAATGGAATTACAAAATCTCTGACTCTAAACAACACAAGTTTTGTTGCTATAGCAACTTGCTGCATCTCTAAACAATTACCAAAAAACACACTTACCATTGATATTGGGTGAATATCTGAGGATGGATTTGGCAGATTCCTACAAACAAAGGGTGTTATCCTTCATATAATGCATAAAGTGAATATTTTTGTCATGACATTGAGAAAAATAAAATCACCCGTTTTGGTGTTGAACTCTTCTGCTCTGTGAAATCTTGTAATATTTCCTCTCTGGGCTCTAGAATACGGATTTGAAATGTGAAGAAACAAATTCAGCAGGCTTAGTTTTATTTGGAATGACCTCTAATGGTCCTTACCTTCTCCTTTGTTGTAAACTGAGTCGGTGGCCGTTTCAGATTGGTCTTCAAGGTTAGCCTCGACTCTGTTTAACATAATATCCTGACTTTCTGCTGAGAGTGACAGCCTCTTGGTCAAACGGTCCACTAAAGCCAGACGAAAACTGCTGCTTCTGACAATTGAGAAACAAACGAGTTCAAGGTCTGAAGTAAATAATACAAAATACATATTTGATGCCTTCGGGCTTTAATATCAAGCAAGATAATTTAGTTTGCTTAAGAAAGCAGGTTTGATTGTCCTTAATGAGATGATTTATTATTTTTTTTTAAAAAGATAAAATGAAAAAATCTAATAAAAGTGTGTGTATTCCAACTTTTTAATATATTGACAAAATCCCAGCATTTGAGCTCCATTTAGTCTCTCCACTTAAACCAGATAGGTGGTTAAAGCCTTGAAGCATTAAACAGATTGTGTACTCCATGTACCTTCGATCTTTAGCCAGATTCAGAGAGCATCTCTTCTGCTGAGGAGGAAGATCAGAGGAGAACTGCATGATGGCAACTTTCCGTTCCGTGTCTCTGATCGGGCAGCTGTCTGCAAAACCCAAAAGCTCATGACTATCTAAAGAACTTGACAGAAAACAAATGCCAAAAAAAAAGAAGAAAAAATGGCCACTGTGACTCCAGATTACCAAGATTTCGCAGGCTGGGCAAGGCGTGCACAATATAAGCCCGGTAGTGTGGACAGTTTTTGGTGAGGGGGTTGAGCCGGAGATCCAGCTCCCTTAAAACAGGAAGCTGGAACAGAGCTTTCACCTCTTGGAGAGAAGGTATGCTGTTATGATAAAGAATCAACCTCTCCAGCTTTGTTAAATGCCGCAGCCCCTAAAGAAAGGAGACAACAGAAATCAAATTTGTTAACATTCCTCCATTTATGATAATAATAGTCAGAGAGACAGATAGATAATAAATCGTATTCTCTCAATATAGAAAATCACAAACCTCCAGAGAAACCAGCGCGTTGTAGGAAAGATCCAGAGACTTCAGGCGAATAAAATTATTCAGAGCGTTCCCCAGATGTCCAATCTTCTCCTCGAGTGTTCCTGGAAGGCTCAGTGACCGAACATCACCTGCGCATTAAACATAAACATGATTAACAGAAACCTTCCTTGCATTCGGCTCTGAAACATCCAAAAGTGTGACGGTTGATGCTATGATAGATGCTTAATTCTAATCTACCCGTCATTCTGACAGGAACAAATTGCGTCCTTTTTTATGCAGGTGGTTTCTTTATGTTTTTCCAGTGTACACGTGTAAGAAACTCTTACCGAGACACGGATGTTTTAGCTGTAATCTGTCGCGTATCCATTGCTCTGAGATTGTTGTTAGACACTCCGTCGCCATACTTTTCAAACTTTGCTGCCTTCACAATCTGTCGTAAAAACCAACGTCAACGAATGAAACGCTAATAAAAATGCAATCTCACTATTTCACAGACAAAAATTCGAAATTACAGAAATTGTTGAGGTTTACATGGTTTTAAAAATATTTTTTAGTTGTTTATGTGACATAAATCAAACCTTGTATTTAGATTTTTTTTCGCCTAACAAATTAGAAATAAGTGGTGTTAAAAGTAAGAGTGACATTTCGTTCATTGCTTTTCGCTGGTTTGGTAGTTTGGTTGACCACGCTCCAGAATTTACAAGCAGCCCTGAACGCCTCATCTGGAGCATGCGCGGTGCTCTGAATGCCTCCGGTCACGTGTGAAAACAAATTGTTTTTTGCTCTTTCTCGTGTAAAGTTTCGTCTTTCTGTTCAGTCCAGTGATAAATAGTGTTTCATCACGTGATGCTGGTTTAATTTGAACTTTAAATATAAAAATGTTGTCACTTTAGTTCCCGCGTGTTCGCAGGTTTGTCTTCGGGCGTGGTTTTGTGACCAATGGCGTCAACAGAGTGGGTGACACTTTTTAGTAACATCATTCTGTCCACCACAGCTTTGCACTTTTCGCGCAAACTCTTCAAGGTTCGTGTCTTATTTTATTTTTAAAACTTGTTTTTGATGAACAGAGTATACGTTTCCCTATGGACTAAAAAGTAGTATTTCATTGATTAATGTTTGCATTGCCTTTGTGAATGTGTGTTCTATGTTTTTTCTTTGGATTTGATCACCTATTCTCACATTAAAGAGCCTGTATACCCATCTTCTGCAGGATCACAGGGGCCCCTCAGTTGGCCTCTTCCTGCTTGGTCTCTCTGCCACACTTTGTGTCCTCCTGCCTTCAAGCTCACACCTGGCCTCTCAAGCCACCTGGGCTGGGGAGGTGCTGGCACCAGTGCTGGTCACTTTTGACTTCCTGTGGCTCAGCGAGGATCACAGCACCGCATGGATCCTCCTGTGTGGCTCCTGTCTGCTGCTGGGACTCTCCGACTGGCTCTCGGCTGATACTCTAACCATCTTGACTCGCTGCCTGGGTCTGTCATCTCTGTCCTGCTGCCTGATGGTGTGTCTGTTTGCTGGTAATGTTCACGGTGCCGCAGGAGGTGTGGCCCTCAGTGTACCGTTACTTGTGGTGCAGCAGGTAGAAGCCACCATCGTTTCTCCGTTTGTAGCTCCAGCTGCTACAGGACTCATGAAGTGGTTCTTGAACGCTTTGCTGTCAGTGGGCTGCTGGGCGTCCACACGAGGTCTGGCACAGTTTCTGTTGGACGTAACCGATCGATATAACATTTGAACCAGAGATACTCCATATGGTTGTGCAGAGCTTAGAACTAAAGTTAAAAACAGGAAAAATGTCTAAAATTCATTCAGAAAAGACTATTTTTGATACCATATATTTATCGATTTAATCCCGTCAAAGGTTGGAGGATTTGCAATTTCCTGTCAGCTGTGAAGAGACATGTTTACACCCCAAATAACTGAAGAACTTTAATCTCATTTGTCTTAGAAATGATGAACATTTTCCTAGAATTAATACAAAAGATTAATGGTGTGCCAATTTATAGAATTCAACAAGGGTTTACTGATGTAAAAAAATGCAAAGTGTGATGATAAAAAGACTAAAGAGCAAGATGATGATCCTTGACAGGTAAGATGAAGTCAGCAGAAAAGGAAGAGAAGAAATCAGTGTCATAAAAACCACAGGTGTGAACCACTTGCAGATGGTGGAGTGGCTGATTACTCTTTAGTAACTGGGGTGGACCTCTGTAAAAGACCAGGATGAATGAAAAATCTCAGCAACAGCAAAACACATAATTGCAAGAGTACAATTCCAACAGGACTGTCTTTCATATTATAACCAAGAGGCTGGAAGATGGTACAGGAGCATCTGTGATTGAGGTTTTTCTTTTTTTGGGAGGGGGTTGAAGTGAAAAAGGATTATGCACCTAAAGTGGCAGAGAGTGGAAAAGCTAATTCTACTCCTCTCAAGCTCCAGGAAAAGCACAAACGTTTATTTGTTTTAATAGACATTTTTTTCTATTTTTCATGCCCCAACAGTACTGTCAGAACAATGAAATAAACTACATAAACGTAACCATTGTTGCAAAGTGTTCTCACAGATAATAATAAAAACGCAAATTAGGTGCGCAATTTATAAAAAAAATAGATAATTCATATCATATTCATCATAACATATCAACCTGTCCCGTATCTTTAAGATAATCTCAGTCTGCTCATGAATGTAAACAATCAAACTATGAAACGCATACCTCATTGGCTGCATTAACTCAAGAGGAAACACTTGGCTCTTCTGGGACTTATTTCACAGGCATAACACTTGCAGACATCACATCTGAGCAGAACCTTGTGAGAGTCATTTAGGTGTAACTGGTGTCGCATCCCCCCATGGCAACAATGAAATTACAAGCAGAACAGAAAACAGGGTTGCCCTCATTTAACCAGGTTTTTGATAGATTAACACCAACATTTATCATAATTATTAACTGTAAAATGTCCCTTATTTGTCTCAAATGATTAGAATTTTTTTTCTATTTATAATCCTTTTTAACTCAAAATATTTTATTAAAAAAATATATATATTACAGTTGCTTTTGATGGCAGCCACAGCTAACAAAGTAGATATTGCAGTGCTCAACAAACTGGAAAATGAGACAACAATGACAGATGCACTTTCCATTAAGGAGAAGCCTAAATGATGAAACAAAAGCTTTTTTTTGGAAGATTGATTTGGACGATGAACATCACAGGCATTCAGGACAAAACGGCTCAAAGAACACGAACCAGATATCGTCACTGCAAAAACAAACCCATTAGCATTATGTAAAAAAATCCCACTCTGCAAGCAGATGGTCCTAAATAGCCAAAAAAATCTGCCAATGGGGTAAAAAAAAAATCTTACCATGTCATTAAGACATGTTTTCTCAAACGAAAGAATATTTCGAAAATAATTTTCCTTGCAAGACAGAAATAAGACTTTGTTTCTTAAAACAAGAGTTTTTTTTTTTTTACTTAAGATTTACTTTTTGAAGCAGATGAAGAAAAAGTGAGAAACCAGTGATCAAAAATAACATGGCTTTGAGTTGACTCGACAGAAAAGTCTAAAAAACTTCTGTTTAGACAAATAACTCTGGAGGGTTAACTTTATTTTTGTAGTTTATCAATTCTGCTTCCATTTCATGCTGATTAAAGTGCCACTGACGCTTTACAGATTTCTTTGTGGTCATTCTTCCCTCTCTGCCTATTAAAGCTCAAATTTATGCTCTGCAGTCTCAGCTTAACCACTGAAAACTGTATTTGTTTCAGCTGTTTGACATGTTTATTCTCCTTAATTTAAATGACTTGACTTTTTAACTCACCACAAGCTAAATTAGTTTTTTTTTTATTGTTCCCGGCAGAGCCCTTGTAGGACTCTGGATATTGTTTTTTTTTTTTTTTACAAATGATTGGATGAAATGCTGCAGATGGCCCTTAGGGATTTCAGGAGTGTGAATGCGGACAAATTCCTCCTCTGGTTCATTGCAGTATATCAGCAAGTATCTCTGGCTCTGCTCCAGCTCTTGGAAACCCTTCTGTAAACCTCACAGCTGATCAGTGATACTTTTTAAGATTTTCACTTCAGTAGACATGTTTGCCTTTCCAGATTCCTACATTATTGATATAATCACAAAATAAATAAACAGAATAAACCATTTTAAAGATTATTTGATGCCAAATTTTGATGTTTAGGAAAAACTTCTTGTTGCTTCTGATCCATCACCAGCCTGGTAGCAGCCTCATTCCTTCACCTTCACCGGTCTCCATGTCAGCCTAATCTATCAGAACATCCCTGCAGCAGGATGAGAAAACCACACTGAGCATGCTCCCTGCAGCTGCTGCCTGTGGATGGAGCAATGTGGAGAGAAGGAACAGAGGGAGGAGAGAGGATATGGGATAAACGGAGCAGTGCAGCGGTGCTGCTGCAGCTCTGAGAACAACGGCTGCAAACCTAACACCACAGATGGAGCGTGACAGCAGCCTCAGGATGGCTGTAAAGACTGGCTGCCATCACCAAAGAGAAGACACCCTTTAAGGTAAAGAAGACAGGGATATCTGCATGATGGAATGGAGGTGACTAAGAGCAGAAAATATCAAATGAACTCTTGAGCTGTCATGATTCATTTTCTGGCTTGATTTTATAACTGCTGCATTTTTTATCGACACATTTGGCAGCAGTGTGATGACAGTTGTGCCTCTTTATTGTTCTAAAATGTTTGTCATTTACAGGTGAGACAGCCGTGAAGATGTATGCCTTTTACTCCCTTTTAGTCTACATCTTTTACACTGTTTTTAAAAAAGAGGAGGAAACCTTGGAGGGGGAACACGATGCTTCCCCAGATGTATGTATCATGTCAGATTTTTTTTTTAAATATTTATTTTACTCTATTTATTGTAAACATGGTTGGCATCCTTGCAGAAAACTCTAATTATCTGAAAGTGTGCGCACGTCTGTTTGCAAAGCTTATTTTGTGTCTCTGTTACGGTTGACCCTTGTATTCAATGCTGTGATCAGGAGCCAGGACCTGTTACCATGGAAACAAGGAGCAAGAGGAGTGATGGCCACACCCCCAGAATGGGAAAGAAAGCTTGTGCTCGTTTAAGTGGATCAAGTGAGTCCAATAGAAATAATGTATGCTTTTGCTTTTAGGTTGATTTGCTGTTCTTTATTGTTCATATGATGACGTGCAGGCAGCAGCAGTGAAAGTGATGAAACGAGTGATGAGGATGAGGATGATGACTCGGTCAAACCAGCGTGTACGCCTCTAGCTGCCTTTTTGTCTTTCAAACATGAGTCTGAGAAGAGGAGGACCCCCCAGTTCACCTGGACACATCAGGAAAGGTACTGAAGAGTGTCAGCTCTAGTCCCTGAAAACCACATCAGTCTGAATCTTAGCTTTTATGGATTTTTAACTTTATTTACGTGCTTCTAGACCACACCACTGACGGAGTCTCCCCTGGTGGCCGTGATGTCCCACTTGCTGAGTTTTTTGGAGCAGTACTCCCACTTCCAGCAGCTCCAGCAGCAAGCCGACCAGTACCGAGTGCAGCTGAAGAGGCACCGTGTCCAGCACCGACGTCAGATGAAGGCCCTGCGGGCCTCATATCGCCAGCGCCTCCGAGACAAGAACAACATCATCAGCAGCCTGGAGGAGGCTGTCAGCCATCAACAGAGCCCCAGCCCTTTGAGTGAGGGTAAGAGAAGGAGGTGAAAAAAATTGATGAAGAGGGGCAGAAAGAGGTGATAAGTAGAGGTTAAGCAGCTGCCTCAGAAACGGCACTCAAAAATGCAGATTAGCGAGACTCTGAACATAGATTCTATGATATCATCATTCATAATGAGATCATCTTGCAGATTAAAAAAAGAACAAAAATGTCTTCCTGTGTTTTAATGGATGAACATTAAAAGTTTATGCAATAGAAACAGTGATGGAGAGTCATACATAATTCAGTATGGCTCAAAATGTAAAAGATAAAATCTGTAAAGATTAAAACATTTTGTGTGGGAACATAATCGATAGCTTATTTGTGTCCTTTGTCCATGTATTTTTGCAGTTTAGAGCTGGGAACACACTGTCCACCCTTTAATTGACAAATTGAATCAACTGCAGACCAAACTTCTTAGGGTGGTTTCATTTAGCTTTCTGATGTCACAGAGCAGGCTAACACTACACAGCCCAGTGGACCTCAAAGCTTCACCTTTGTTCTGCTTTGTGTCACATTTGACCAGATTTGACCCTGAAGTGGAAACTGTCAACAAAACTAGAGCATGGCTGTTTGCTATTCTCTCATTCATCTCGTTACTTGGTGCAGGAGGTCTGTGACAGATCTTTGAATGCATGCTGACATGATGAACCGTCAAGGGGGCGTGGTAACGGGTTTGGTTGCATGCATCCAAAAACATTTCTGTGAGAACATTTAGGCAGAGATTCCCACGGCTGGATAAGGATTCATGAAAGTGTGATGAGAATATTCGGTGCATTGTGACTGTGCGTTTCCCCGACATGAATTAATCATGTCTGTTAGTCTTGTTTTATATGCAGCAAATGCACTTGCAAGCTCCGGCACATGCTGGAACTGCACGTGCAGATATGTCATGTTTAGAATACTTTAAGTTTAGATCCTACTAATCTAAGATTTGGTTTGTTTTCAGGCGTGATGCCTTGTGTGAATCTGCAAAAGAATGTCCAATTTGTTCACTGATTCGTTCCTTTAAATAGAACTTATTGTCCTTTTTTAAAAATGTTTAGATCTTGATGCATTTCATCCATGCACATACAACGCCTCTAATTTATATGACAAAATGCATTGTGTTCAGACATCGTAATATAACTCCCATTTGTCCGCTTGCAAATGCTCAAGCCTGATTTGGCAAATCTGAAAAAGGGATCACAAACCTGGAACTTTAAAGAGAATTCCCCAAGAATGTGCCTAAAGAAAAGAGTTTTGTCTTTTGCCCCTCAGGTGAGCCGAGCATTAACATCGGGACACCGGCTGGGGTTCACAGGCTGGTGGAGTCTCTGCATGGCCTGCAGGGTGAGAGGAGCAAACTGAGAGGAGAACTGCATCTGCTGCACTCCCAACTGGAGCAAAAAGAACAAGACAGACACTCGCGCATACAAGCCTTTCAACAGCAGGTAAGCATCCTCAGAATCATTTCATTACTACAGACAGACACGAATGCACAACAACCAAGCAGCAAGATTTAAATTCAATTACTAGTATGTTTAAATCCATGGATTGATAATGTTAAAATGTTTATTTTGCTGCTAACTGGCACAATTCTTCTAGATTATGTTTTCCAGAAAGAGTATTATCATTTCAAGTTCTTTTATAAGCAAACAGAAAAATGTGTAAAAACAAGTGTTGAAATGAAAAAAAATGATGTAAATTGCTGTCAGATTGATGAGCTGAAGAGCTGCATTGAAGAGCGTGAAGAGGAGCTGTCACGACTGAGGACATCAACAGTGAGTACTTCAAGCCCCTCATTATATCACATGTCCAGGGTTTGTCTGTGTCCTCAGCAAAGCTGTCGCTCCAAATAGGCTCAGAATAGTGCTGTGGATGAGGGACAGCTGAGAAATCCACACAAGATAGCTGTTCTTGATTGAACTCCCATTGATATTCTGGAGCTGAGTCTTGTGCTTTTTTCTGTCAGGGAGCCACAGACTCAGAGAAGCGAGTGCTGTGTCTGTCAGCAGAGAACGAGAGCTTGAAGCAGAGTCTGAGCGTGACGCAAGGCCTCCTGCAGCAGCTCTCCACCATCCCATCCCAGTCCAGCAACATGCTCATCAAGGTGAGAGGCATCACATACCTGTTGATGACCACAGATTTACTCATATCTGCGGTTTTCTTTGTCTGGCAGGAAAATGAGAATCTGCGAAGCAGAGTGCAGCAGCTGGAGAGCTCCCTGCAGCAACGAGTCGAGCAACTTTCACAACTGGAGAGAAAGAGTGAGCAGAGCGAGTGGAGAAGAGCGGAGGAGCTGAGGAAACGAGAGGACAGAATGAGGGATCTGCAGCTGGAGCTGGACAGAGAGAAGGGAAAGGAGCCGGTTGTAAAGGTAAACCATGCTACAGGGCTTGGAACTGATTTAAAAAGGTCAGTCAGCGGCAGTGAAGTTAGCCGTCCCAAGCTGTATTTGCAATGGAACAACTTCTTTTTTTATGTCTTTGGGAGATAAAGTCTCTAAATTTTTGTCCCCTTCTGCCAGTATGTGACTCGGACTGTGGAGGTGGAATCAGCAGCAACAGTGAAGCAGCTGAATAAAGCCAGACAGAAGAACGAGGTGTTGACTGAAAGGCTGTCTGATCAGAACGAGCGCTGCAGGCAGCTGGAAGAACAAATCCGAAAGTCTGATGAGTACAGCTGCAATCTGCAGCACAAGGTAGATACAAACTTAAAAGAAGGACATCTCTGCATCTGGAAACATCTTTTTTAACTTCCATGTTAGATTTCTTGTGTTTTAGTTGAATTTGTGCAGAAATTTCAAAAGCTCCACGTACATATTACTGCTAACCAATAAAACTTTAGAAATCTGGAAACTATTTTACCACTGAGTTCAGTTGAGCACTCACTCTTGAGAGAAAATTGAAAGGAGACCAAATGTCTTGCGAGCAACCAGCGTGCAAGCTTGATCAATTTCATTGACAGGTGAACTAATTGCTGAGCTGAACCTGCAAACAGTGGAACAGTGAAAGTGACAAACTCCTGTGCTGAAACCTTCCCAGATCGCAGCGTATGAGAGAGAAATCACCAAACTGAGGGAGGAACTGTTGAAAGAAATTGGACATTTGGAGGCGAGGAAAGAGGAAGCCGTGAGGGCTGCCGCTAGCTGCTCAGCGGACCACTTTCAGAACCTGCAGGATCAATTCTTCAGTGAGTACACTAAGGCCTAACCCAATCACTGCCTTTTATTTTTTAGATCAATTTCAGAAGGCTCTTGTTTTGGATGAGGTTTTCATCTAGTACATCACAAAAACAACAAGAAAGCAACATTTCCAAAACAGAAGATTAGGGTTGAAGGAGAATTCTGGTTAAGGTGTCACTATCTTTTTGTCCAGGTTTACAGAAGCGTCTCACAGCACTCCCTCCAACTTTACGCTCCATGAAGACAGACTACGCCAGCCTGAGGAGCCAAGTTCGGAACTTCTCCGAGTTTTATGGAAGTGCCATCAATGAAGCCAAAAAGCAGGTGTGTAACACCACCTGAAGCTTGAGCTTAGTAAACAAACATGCTGAGGAGGATCTAAGAAACCGTTTTCCATTTGCAGATTGCAGCTGCTATTAACGAAATGTCCGAAGCCAACAAAGATCTTCTGGAGAAGTACCGAAAAGAGGTCGCGCTGCGCAGGAAGTACCACGAGCAGCTGGTGGAGCTCAAAGGTGCACATGCAGAATCATGGAGATGATGGCTTCATACAGGAAACTCTGTCACTGACTAGGACATGTGGCTTTTTTTAGGCAACATTCGTGTTCTGTGTCGTGTGAAGCCTGTGCTGAAGGAGGATCAGCATGAGGAGGGTCAGTCAGTGGTCGTAGCCACAGACCCCAACAATGAATCCTCTCTGACCGTGTTAAGCAAAGGAAAGGGTCGAGTCTTTGAGCTAGACAAGGTCTTCCAACCACAGGCCACTCAGGAAGAGGTAGGACAAGAGGAAGAGACTTTTGCAAGATGTCTTTAAACCTCTCCTACCATTTTGATTGGTTTTTGCGGTCTTTTAAGATCTTTCAGGAGATTGAGCCTCTTGTGACGTCGTGCATTGACGGATACCATGTCTGCATATTTGCATATGGACAGACGGGCTCTGGAAAAACCCACACTATGGAGGTACGCAGGCGTGGAAGGACTGAAAAAATACCATGAAACATTAAGAACATCGTTTTTGGCCAAACTATTTATTTGTCTCTTGATTAATTTAAACATAATCATTAGATAATTCTTTAGCATTTCAACATTTTTTTATTCATATTAATTATTGACCGAAAAAGTGTATTAAATAATTATATTTTACTGCATGTCCAAATTGAAAACTCATTAAATTTTTGTTTGTTTTCAAAATCAACAATGTATATTTTACATAATCATCATTTCAAGGTTAAATGTGCAGTTCTAATGTTATGGACAGATTAATACTGTTGAGAAAAGAGAAAAAATTATTGTGTTTTTTAGGAATAACTACAAAATGTTGGAGTCAAGCAAGCACATTCATTAATTCTCGCTATATCACAGGAAAATCTAAATACATTCCATATTGCGTTTAGACTTTATTTTCCTTCTTTGCTTAAAATAAATAACATTTTTAATGCTTCACAGTGCATATTCATTAAATTTATTGGGTTTTTTGGTTTATTTCAAGCAATTAAAAACAAAAAATTACATAGATATATTGAACCTAGTTAAAATATTACATCATAAATTGATTGCAAAATTAAATAAAAGAAGGTGATGCCATCTTCTTGACATTATAATTACTCCTAATCATAAATAGACATATTTGCACTTAAAAATACAGTCCACACACCTGACACATGGAATCCATTACATACAATGATCGTCAGAGTTTTTATGATTTTTTTTTCTGAAGTTGAAATGTTCACCTTTTAAGTATTAAAACACTAAATTTTAGGGCACCGTGGAAAACCCTGGAATTAACCAGCGAGCTCTGAAACATCTCTTTAATGAGATCGAGGAGAGGAAGGATATGTGGTCCTATACCGTCTCCGTCAGCTCTGTGGAGATCTACAATGAGGTGTTGAGGTACATTTGCTGCTTTTGCATCAAGCAGGTTTTTTTGGCTACTGTAATCTACACAACGTCTTTTCCTTTTGTTCCCTTTTAGAGACCTGTTAAGTAAGGATGGAGAGAAACTGGACATAAAGATCAACCCGGATGGAACAGGACAGCTGCATGTGCCCGGCCTCAGAATTATAGAGGTGAAGAGTTTTCAGCACATCAAAAAAGTAAGAGTCTTTTATCATCAGTTTAAGCAGTGAAAAAAGGATGAAGACTTCTTTTCTGCTCACTAGTTTTCTGCTCTTGAAGATTTTAGCCACAGCTCGACGGAACAGGATCACCTTTGGCACTCAGATGAACCAGCACAGCTCTCGCTCTCACGCCCTGCTGTGCATCACCGTTCAGGGCACTGACCTCGCCACGGGTTCCAAAACTACAGGTCAGTCCACCTGCTTTTACGTCTTTTGGAAACAGAGCATCCATGTCAGACTTGGACCTCTTTCCATGGATATCACTGGAAAAAATGAAAGAAAACAATAGGGGTAAAAATAACAGCATCTTTTCAGCAATCTGCTCCTGTGTCTGCAGGTAAATTGAACCTGGTGGACCTGGCAGGCTCAGAGAGGGTGTGGAAATCTGGTGCAGAGGGAGAGAGGCTGAAAGAAGCCCAAAATATCAATCGCTCACTGCTAGCGCTGGGGGATGTCATTCAGGCTCTCCGTGCTCGACAGACTCACATCCCCTTCAGGAACTCCCGCCTCACCTACTTATTGCAAGACTCCCTGGGCAAAGGCAGCAAAACTGTTATGGTGGTCCAGGTGAGATTACACCTCCGGCCCTATTAAAACTCTAGTCATCAAACACAATGTTTACTCTCGGGTGTTTCTATTTACAAAGGTTTCTGCTCTGGAGAGTAACGTGGGAGAAACGCTGTGCTCTCTAAAGTTTGCCCAGAGGGTGTGCAAGGTGGAACTAGGTCCTGCAGCCAGGAAGATTGAATCCGGCATGGGGCAGTGTGACTGAAGCATCCGGAGTCTCCCAGATCATCATCCAACCTAACAGCCACTTCCAACTCTAGAATAATCCTCAAAGCTCTGCAGCAATCCTGATCAAGGGCTAAATGTGCTGCTGTTGCCAGCACTTGAACACAAAACTTCTCCATCAGCTTTAACTTCTGTTGCCATAATTCTTCATCTTTACCACAAATGATGGGAGGCCTCATTCTTCTTCCGGTCTGACTCATTTTAATGACAGATTCTCAGTGATCATTCTAGTCAGGATATCAATACTTCAGTTCATGCTGAGTTACTGATCTTGTTGTAAATGTCTGTAATCTTCATCCCATATGTGATGTATATCCAAAGGTTGTAGTGTGTAGGAGCAGCTAAAATACAGGCTGCTAATTTATGTCACATTTAAGTCCCAGATTTGTGCAGTTTTAGTGAGCGCTTTAAGTTTCTCTTTCGAACCTTTGCATAGTTTGTCCTTAGTGGCAGGGAATTTGTTGTGGAAGGAGCAGGTGGCCTTTACGTCATGAGCTGTGCAATACGCTCTTTCAAGATAACGGGAGTTTTGACTGAAGATGCACTTTATTGTGAAGGGAACGTACCATTTCAGCTTAAACGCTTGTAATAGAGTTCACTAGTGAATTTCATACCAAATACTGTTTATGGGTTATATTTGTTCATTGGTTTATCAGCTGTTTAAAGAAAGTTGGCTTTTGACTATGATGTAGCAATACATTTTTGTCGCATCAACTACCTTGAGTGCTTAGGAGTCACTAATGGTAAGAGTGAATCTTCAGGTAACTTTATCAATAAATCTGGATTTTAAAGTGTTTTTTGTCTAAATATCCACTATCATGTGCAACTATTGCACATGATGACTTTTTTTTAATTATTAATTTTTCTTTGGCTAGAGCATCTCAATAAGTAAAAACACAACTTTGAAAAAAACTCTTTTACTTTCAATGTTAAAAAATGACAACAGATTGGATATCAGACACACACATACACAGAATATTTCTTAATAAAAATAACTCTCGACTTGTGGCAAGTCCTGACAGGAAATCCCAGCTTGAAAGCAGCTGCTTCTTCCTCCGTGGACACCCTCTGTAAAACGGCTCATTTTCAGTCCGAGTCGCCCTCCTCCACTCCAACTGCTCCCACCGCTCCAGCCAGCTCCTCCTCGCTGCCTCGGAGACGATCACCTACATTGTTTTTGTTGCAGAAAACAAGATCACATGTTTAATTGTTGACGTGCAAGTTGATGAGACTTTTAAGTTTTATGACTGATCAGGATCCCCAAAGTAAATGGTGCAACAATAGAATAGATTTTCAAAATAAAAGACAACTTCTGTTTATGAGTGTTCACAAATGTGTTAATTGACATCTAATATATTTTAGTGAAACAAACACTCCTTTAAATTCTATATTACCTTCAAAATGGGTCATAGCCATCTCACTATAAATAAAGGAAACCTCCATCCCCACATGTTTTCCACTCTCCTGGGAGTTTGAAGCTATTTCTAGAAAGTAGATCATCCAACACTAAAGAGTTGCATCACTAATGTTATCAGACAGCTTCAAGCCTTCATAGAGTGGGTGGCCCGAAGTAATTAGCCCAATAAGCCATGCAATTATCTCTGAGCTTGACGGAGCTTGATGAGGAAGATACTAACGGATGAGCTCAGCAATCGCCCTCTGCGTTCTCCTCTCCAACTTTTCCAGTTTCTTTGCGACATCCCGCTTTAAGTCCCTGAAGTCAAGAGTGAAAGATAAATTCTGTAACTGAACTGCTTCTGGTAAAGTTTTGATAAAACCATTCAATATAAAAAATTACCAGTCTGGTTTTCTTGGAGCAAGATTGGCCAAATCCTGAAAAAATAACAAATGAATGAAAAACTCCTAAAATTAGAGGTAGAGATGCTTAGATTAGAGTCGGCACTGACCACTTCTTCAATGATGGGCTCTGGATTAGCTGCCTCCAATTGATCCTTCACCTTATCTTCCACTGCAAACAGAATTGTATCAGTGAAAATGTACTCCTGTTTCTTTCAGTTACAAAATTGTGAAATCCTCACCTGATGCAGGTTTGGCCTTGGGCACCTGTCTCACTTTCAAGTCTTCATCCTCTGGGGTGTAATTCCTTAATTTCAGCTCTCTGGGGACAGAAACAGAATCACCACTGAGTCTTCATTTTCAAGGTATGCACAGTGCGCCTCCAGTAGGTGGCAGTGTAGGAAAATACACAGATAGAGCAGCGTTGATGACCATCTGCAATTCCTTCACAGCTGTAGGCTCAATGTCTAAAAAGAGGCTGAACACAATGTCCTCTTTTATCCCCATGAACTCAACTGATTAACATGTTCCACCTGTTTATGGGCTCAGATTTGAACGTAGCAAACAGCTGAAAAATTCTTCTCACCTCCACTCAACACAGGAATCTTCTGTAAGCTCCAGAAATCTTCAGATAATGCCAGTAGAGGTAAATTATTGCATACTTGCACTGACAGAGAGACTTATCAGCTGTCCTGTGCTTAGCTGGGATTTGCATTGAAACTTATAAAGGTACCCTCTTGATATCATCATTCCTTTCCTTCTGTCAAGACAGAAAAACTACCTTGTATGGGAATGGGCAGAAAAAAACAGAGTGACGTCTGTTTCTTAGTTAAAACATTTGTGCTGCTCTTTGCTCTGCAGGCTAAAGGAGCCAATCCTCAGGGACAAAATGATTCTAACCACTGCCATCACCACTTATGAAGAGGACATTTTTTGCAAAGTCCAAATAACAATAAATCAAGTTAAGAATCTGTATTATTTAGGTTAGAAAGTGAGGAGGATACAGTTTTTTTTTTTTTGCATGAAATGGTAACCAACAACAGTAAGGACACACATTAATAGTTTATAAATGCAATACTCCCACACAGACAGGGTTAGAAAAGTCTTAAACATGCATAAAAAATATTTTTGTTGGTAGGAACCCAGAACATGTTCTTAAACTATATTAGGGAACTTGATATAAAGAAAAGGGGAAAAATAAGTTTTGAAGTGAGGCAGAATGACATCAGGTCCACAACATCACTATTTGAACTGAATTTTAAACCATCTAAATGATTGAATATCAACTAATTGCCTAAGTCGTAAGTATTAAAAAAACATCTTGATATTAAATGTGAAAACTGTGGGGAACATAAAATGGTAAAAGAAAAAAACTGGCTGTGCTTGTAAATTGTCTGCCTTCAAAGGTTTCTCTTTTCTGTCTCTTGGTTTAATGCTTTGGAGTGTGTTTACACGTTCCCACTTCCAAGCAAACTGTGGCATCAAAGTGAACCAGAGATGAATTCAGAGCTCTGACCCTCGTGTGGCCCTGTCTGCATGTTTGGAACTGTCGTTCAAGAGCTGCAGCCCAATGCTCAAATGTTTACAGTCCTGTCAAGATACCAGTCCTTTCCTCCCCGTGAAAAATAACCCAGAGCTTTGTTGCATGGCGAGTTGTATGCATTTTAGACATAGCAATATCTACGTGACTAACAAAATTAATTTTAATTAAAGTTTTCTCCACCCTGACAGTGCGACAGGTATTTGGGGCTTTATTGAAATTTACTATACCACATAAGAAGCTTTTAACACGTTTAATCAAGATCAACAAAAATCTTTCAAATTTTTCACATATTAAAGACCCACTCTGATCATCTTTTGATCTATTCTAAAAGCATTCCCAGGGGTCTTTTAATTATGCCATTATTAGCCAAAATAAAATGAAAAAAACGGTTGTTTGCTAAGCATTCTTTCTGCAGAGCTTTCTTTACAAATGACATTTTTTGTCTGCTGCTCATTCCTAATTATTTTAATAAAGAAATACTCAGAAATAAAAATTTAAAGATGAATTTTCTTTATACATGTCCTCCATCATCAGAAAATTACCACAAGGACAGGTTAAAAACACCAAAAACATTGGAGAGGGCCTTTAAATATTGATTTGGTTAAAGAGGAGCTACTGGGGGACATGTTTAGTTTTTACTTGAAGAAATGTGATCCCCTTTTAAACTTTCATGCCAAACAGGAGATACTTTACACTCACACCTGCCTGAATCCAAGTGCTACTGTCTACAGAACAGAAAGGAAGGCTGCAACTGACACTTTAGGTGTCTAAACCCTGCAGCTACTTTTCAAAATCATAAGAGAGGACTGTCTTGTTGGACTGGAGGAAAAAAATGACAGCACTCCCTAAGGTGCTGTCAGTGCAAAGTCATTAAATATAAACAATGGAAAAAGGTCCTGTAGGACAGGAAAGATGGCTGCTCCCTCCCTGACTAACACAAAGTTGAGCAAGCGGCAGGATATTTGAGCAGCTTAACAGCAGTGGGCTGTAGTCCAGCCCAGTGTAAACACAAAAGTCCCACAACCTGCACTGGGACATGAACTGGTCTGATGACAAAAGTGGACATAAATGCCCCCACGATACCAGTCCTCCAAAAAACACACAAAATATACAACAATATACAACATGCAAATGATGAGACACTCTTGAAATAAAAACAAAACACAAAATAAAGCACCTGTGCTTGTCCTCAGTGCTCTCCTCCAGTGCTGCCTTTTTGTTCTCTGGCTCTCCATCCTCCTGCTCATGTCCCTAAGAAAAATTTAAAATCACACAGTGACTTATTTATTCTATCATTTAAATAGAATAAACTACTCTCTGTGTTTGTCTCTGATGTCTATGTGGCTATAAGGGACCTTAACATGTCAACATTTGATCTTTTTTTCTCATTCAGCCTTATCTAACTTTACTCTCCTTTTACATATCCTTTCTATAGGTCGGCATTAAAATCCTATCTAAAAAGATTATATCAATTATTTTGTTTGGAAAGGGATGAATGCTTTTGCAGATCTTGATGTAGGTCAATGTTTGCCTATAAAACCAAAACAACATCTGCATCTCATGTTGTCCAGTAATTTGGAAGTCAAATAAGTAATTTCCATGTTCCACTTCATTGCAACGGACACTGACTTACATGACGTTTTTAGAAACGTGACCAGTCGGTCCACTAAGGTCAGCTAAATCAAGAAAAACTGATGTTTGGAGGCAGGGAAGGAAACAGAGGATGGATGGTATTGACACAGCAATACATGAAGTGCTTTTCTCCACATGGTGTATAAAATACCTAAACAAAATGTAAAATATCTGGAAAAAAACATTATGAAATTGAAAGAACAATTCAAAGACTTCTTTCGCACATTTTACAAAGGATACTTCCTGTTAGCCTGTTACAACAATTCATGGTAGTCAGCCATTTTTTATGTCAAGTGCAGAAGGACAGTAACTACACACTTGTGGAATGTAAACAATCATTTATCATGCTCAATACTTCAGCCTGAAAAATGGCCAGCCCTGGTCTCCAAGGTCTACCACTCTGCTTGTTTTCCAGCTCACCTTCTTGCTGCTGATGACTTGGTTCGGGTGTGTTCAGTCAATCAGAATGACACTTAAATCAGCAGAAAGCAGTGCACAGAGAGCTGTAAAAACAGGCAGAGTGATAGATCTCGAGGATTAGAGTTGTTCAGTCCTGATGTACACTGATACAACCGCTGGAACATTGAACATTGTTTCCTTTAAGAATAAGCACTCTTTCTAAGGACCAACAAAGGAGGAGCAAAACAGCATTTGTTTAACAAACACTCCAAACCCACTGAAGAGAATCAGAAATTTACAATTATACAAAACCTACCACAATACTATGTTTTCTGTAAAAATAAAGTCTGTATAGTAGTATTTGAGTATTTACAGTTTTCTAAATGTTTAGTCTTATCCTTATTATTTAGAAAATAATATTTTTTCAGCATTTGGGAATAAATAGTGGCTAAATTAAACCAGTTTAGCTAGAGACGGGATTTAAAAAGGAAATAAAAATCAAATGTAGGTCTTTAAGCCTCATTGAGTAAATTTTTGTAGGAGGTGAAAATAAAAAAGAGGGTCATTTGTCTTATCTCTGCAACCTGCTGGTCTGCACCCTCAGTTAGTAAGATAACAACAGCCTGACTTTAACTATGTAACAGATAAACAAAGAGGCCCAAAATGCAAAATATGGAGCCATTAAAAGTATTGCTAATCTTTTTTTTACTTTTAAAAAATCTTGTAACTCAAATGAGTAATTATGATTGTTTCGATTCCAGGGACAGCAAGCAAGTTATACATTTTATATTAATTGTTGTGTACTTCATTTCCCTAATAAATAAAAATAAACGCTTAAAACAACACAAAAGTGGATTTTATTCATGAATTTAGTGAAGGCAAAAGCTGCTGTTAGCTTCTGTGTGCTAATCTTGGAGGTAACTGCTAACTGCTAGCACTAGCACTCTGTCAATGTAGCCTCACAATGAAAATGGCCATTTTCGGTCCATTGGAAACAAAACAGGCAGCAGGCCCGATACTTACGTGAAGCTTTTTATCCCTCAGTGCTTTGAGCCTCTCTTTTCTCTTGAGAGCCTGTTCCTGAAGCGACCCAACACTTAGCTCCATGTTTGTTTCTACACGCCCCTCGATTGACTCTGAAATCTACTAGTAGAGCCTGGTGAGGAAGGGGAGTGAAGCGATCTTCGAACACGTCGATTGAAGTGACCTTTTGTTTGATCACGTGACTTTATATTTTCAGTTTTCTATAGACGTTCTATTAGTATTTTGCTATTTATTTGTTTATGTTTATTGCCAAAAATAAAGGTTAAAGAAAACACAGTGTTTTGTCATGTGTAGGTTAATTCATTTTCACTGTGGTTTCAAAAGCTTCATTTAAACATGTTACCTTTAGTTAAACTTGTAAATGAATAAGTCTATTACTGCACTGGGAAAGCATTCTGCATATAGCTGCAGTGTCAGGTCCTTTTAGGGAATGTAGGCCATTGCTATAGTAATACAGATGCTCCAAGCGTCATAATTCTCCTGATGAACAACACCAGAGTGTAAAGACACACACCCAATTGAGATAAAGAGTCCTAAAAAAAGGCTTAGAGATGATCATAATGAGTACAGCTTTCAACTTATAATTATCATTTTTTTAATCTTTGCATCTCAGAGTAAAAATATCTTACACAATATTGCACAGTAAAGATAGCAGAAAACCAACAAACATACAAAAAAAAACAAACATCCACCTCACAGTGTCGCACCATCCCACATCTAATCTTCATTCCTCCAATAAGGATGTGCCCTTTCTCAGTACTGTAAGTAAAAGACATATATTTTTGTTTTGTTTTGAAGTTGCTAAAAACGTTTGCACCAAGTTTACTTTTCTACGTGCAGGATGTCTGTAAATGTGTTAATTACCTATTCAAAAGTCCTATACACAACGTATTTTTGAAGATAGATCCCTGTCCTGATATATTCATATGGCAAATGGTTGAATGTGATCTGTGTTGACCTTGGTACTACTTCCACTATTATGGTATTAGTGGTCAGTTTTGTGTGGATCAGATGTTGCCCAAGAGTCATAACTTAGTGTGACTCAAAATTACCAATGACAATTCATATCTGGGCCATGACAAATTGTATCCTATTAATAGTTTAAACTGCACATAAGCTAATTACATTTTAGTCAAAGCAAAAGGGGGGCAAGAGGAGTAACTGCAATAAGTTACATTTTCAGATAGTTATTTAAAAGAAACAGGCTGAAAAAACAAATTTTTCTCTTGAAAGAAGCATATTGAATATTTACAATAAAAACTGCCAGTCTCTTGTAGGCATTCACTACATTTTTAGAATAACTAGTGTGGGGTTCCATTTGTCTTTGTTGTCTTTAGTTCATTAAACAGGTTTATTGAACATTTATTTATGTCTATGGAACCCCAAGATATAGACAGTGAACACAAAAACATAGTTTTAGCACAAATGACCCGAAAAAACTACTACAAAAATTAAAATAATACATGCATATAAGTAAATAAAGAAACAAATAAATAAAAGTATCGATTTTTGCTGAGTTTGAGTTGGGGTTTTTGAAAGTAAATGCATTCAGGTAAAAGAAAAAAAGGAAGTATGGGGCAGTAAAAACGTTACTTAGATATAATTGAGTAAAAGTAATTCGTTACTATCCTCGTTTACAGGCGGGAGGTGCAGTACTTCAATAAAGTTGTGAAAATATGAGTAAAGTCTATGTTTGTTGCTTGTTTACTGGTTATTACGGTGCAGTTTCCTCGCGTGGACCGTGTTTTTAACCCAGCCTACCTGTGAGTGTGATCTGCTGTTCACTCTGGGCTTGTTCACAGTAGTTGCATCCTCGCGTGGAGCGCGTGGCATGTGTCGCTTCCGTGGGAACGCTCTCCAATAGGAATCAAACAGCAACAGGCTCGCTCTAAATGCGGACATGGGTGTTTCTCCAGGCATGCACTTCCACGCATTATCGCAGCCGCCCGTGCAGTCTCGACACTGATCGCGCGGTGTTTACATCGACGCGGTTTTTTTTTCTCTCAACTTTGCGCGTCGAGGCGGAAAACCACTTTTTTTTTTTATTGTTGAGGGGGGGATCGCTGCGCCTGTTGGATTGACGGGGATGGCTAGCAGGAGGAGCGCGCCGCGTCCCCCCACCTCCAGGAGACAACCTCCAGCTCCCTCCTCGGCTCCGAGGAGCGCTTAAGGTTCTGCGAGGAGGTTTAGAGGGAGATTATGAGCAACCACGCCAGGGCCGGCGGGATGGCATCGAAAGAGAGGCTTTATGAGCTGTGGATGTTGTATTACACAAAGGTGAGTGCAAGTGCGGAAGAGCCGGGGACGTGACACCTGTTGTTGTTGCTCCTGGTCAACAGTTAGAAGAACTTTACAACAAGACTAGATCTGATGTAGTCTGCTGGGTTTTCTAGAGCCTTGTTTTTGGCTGTAAACCGTTCTTTTTAATCAGGAAGTAACACTTTTTTTTTTTTTTTTTTTTTTTTTTTGCTCACTTGTGCGCAAACCATCTGTTTATGTAATGATCGGGACTCTGGTGCAAGCTTCACATCGCATCATAGTGTCTTTGTTTTGGGCTCTCTGTGATATTTAGGAACAGAAAATATCATGTTTGGCACGTCCGTACCTGCGATGCAGGTGTCCCTAGAGTCACTTCCTCTTCCTGTTCTTACCTGCTTCTCTTCCTGACTTCAAATAGACAAATATAACAGGATATGTGCTCACTATAAACCTTAAAAATAATTTAATCTTCTACATTCATTATAAACAGTGTCATTATGTCATGATTTATTTATTATTTATTAAGTAAAATATGTTTCTGTTGAGGGAGGTTGCCCCCTCGTGGATGCTATTTTTGCACAACTTTCTTTTTTTGTTTTTGTTTATTAAAATGTAATAAACCGCAGATGAAACCAAATCCTCCAGCTTGGCACCAAGTAAAGATTCATTATTTAATGTTTGAGCAATCTGCCTCCATGCCTCCAGGCAGACTTCTATCCAAGTTTTCATGTGCCACCATATCACACTGCAGGGTTATGTATTTTCTTGTAATATCACAAAAAATCAGCTGTTTTCATTTTATATTTTGTGTTTATGGATTTAATTGCTATATGATTTTTTTATTTGAAAACCTTACATGCATCAATGCCAGAGGTGAAAACTGCATTTCTTCTCAAAGCAGTCATTGTGGCCACTTTTGGCAGGTCTCAGAGGAAGTGTGTTGCTAATCCACCCTGTTACTTCTCCTGTGGGCCACTGCTGAGCTGTGGATTCACTGAACCCTTTCTTATTGTGCGACAAACAAAACAAGTCAAAGATGTTTCCGTCCCCGTCTTTAGCTGGAAAGGCTCATTGGGGTCGGTGTGAACAGTTTCAAATGTGATGGGAGGGTTTTCTGAATCCGCCTATGACAGAGGTCAAGCATCGCTACAGGTGACACTGCTTCATTATAAAACTGCCCCTTGATTCAGTTCTCTTCAGTTGCCCTGACAACTTAACAACACTTTGATGGCCGTTTAGCGCTGTTTGCAAGTGCATTTTCTTTCTATTTGTTCTTGGAGCAGTTTCCACTCTCTCTATCTTCTGCAACACAATGGAGTACATCAGAGGAGAGGGAATTATCTGAGCCAAAATGTCACCATCTTAAGTGACTCATAAGAACACAACAGAGCAGAAAGGCAGAAGGACCAATCCCACGCCTCTCCTTTAGAAACCATCGTGTCATTGTCTTTAATGTTTTTGTTATCTGCCTGTTAGTCCAGTTGCACATACAATTTTTTTTTTTTTTCTTTTTCAGATGGACACATCTAGTCTCTGAGTCACAAACCTTGTTCAATAGTTTTTCACATACCAAGGAGAGTTTCAACAACTTCAAAGCAGTCAGCCTGCACAAAAAAACTGGCCTTTATTTAGGCTTTTTGTTTAAGGTGCAAACCTGCCCTTTGCTTCTGTATTCAGATCAGTTCGAGTAAAGCCTTTTAAATCCCAGTTAATGATGCTGTTTTGTTTTTTGAATGTTTCGCCATTTTTCTGCACAACCTTTTGTGTCCTGTAGTTAACCATGAAATATGCAATAAAAAAGTCAAAAATCAGATAAATAATTTAAATATTCCTTCATAGATCTAGATTGTAATCCGTCTTTCGGTATTCTGCAGTGAGAAGCACAGCTTGTGCAGACTTGTCATTGATAAAGCAGCTCGACTTCCTTCGATTGTGCAAGGAATCACACACCCTTCAAAAGACTTAAAGATCAGGGAAATACTTCTAAGTCTCTACCGAGAGAATATTTCTGTGACCAAACAGACAGTTTCTATTAATTTTATTCTCTTTCTTTTCAACTATTGTATCTTGCCTCTGTGGATTCTTCCTATAGGAGTCTATTCAATCTTCCACCTGCACACAACACTGTTTGCAGTGTTTACTCCCTAAATTGCTTTCGATCATTCCCCGAATGTTACAGTTTGGTGCTAAATCAGCCCGTGCTCCAAAACAAAGCCCAAGCATAAAACCAAACTCTGGTTTAATGTAAACTCCTTTTTCCAATCACGTGGATGTTTGTTTTTGATTGGCACAGGAAACTCTCGCCTGAGATGCAAAGAAAGTCTACTCTAATCACTTTCTGAAAGAACTTGCCTTATTGTGCTCTAGAAATGCTGAAGGGTATGGATTTTTGGGCATGTTTGCTCATTTCCTCTGGTACAAAGAAACAGGTAATAAGATTTCAGTAAACCTTCCTGACTTGCCTTTGTAGAAATCTTTGTGAAATGTTCTTTGAGGATTACTTGCAGGGAAGACAAACGGAACTGCTGTTCAGGAACAAAAACATTTTCAACTCAGTCTATATTATAGCATTTGTTTATTATGCATTGTTCTGCTTTTCTTGATATTTAATCACAAGGTCATACTTTATGCTTTGCAGCAACACATTTATTTTAGCGTTTGAGGAGTTTTAGGTTTGAAAAATTTGCTCCTCAGTTGTTTATCCATCATGTTGCATTAACAAGTAATCCATTATTTGTGGGTTAACTTATTTTTCTTCACATTTTTATCAGAAAATTGTTATTTTCTTACTATTTTTATTATTATGAAAAATAATAAATTTTTAAAATTATAATAAAACTATTATTATGTTCTTACTTCTTATCATAAATTGCTATTTGAACACAAGAATACAAGGAAAATAATCATTGTTTTGTTACCTTGATACACAAGGGATTGATAAGAGGAAAAAGAACAATAATCGCGATGGGTTGAGAAAAATGGAATTTTAAACGAAATGTTCCAATGCTACATACAGCTGCATGGCGATAAAGAAAGAAGAAGCATCTCATCTGGAGATCAGTGAGGTTGTAGAAGGTGGCGGGAGGCCTTGGTGTGATCATGCTGTGACCCTTCGCTGCAGCGACTAATTAAAGCCTTTGGTGGTAAAGTTGAACTGCCATGACAATCCCACAGCTGGGGGCACAGCTGTGACCGCCCCCAACTCTCCTTCCACCCCAGAAAGCACAACAAGTGATGCTTCCTTGCTTTTCTTACGTTACAAATTTGGTCACCTCCTTATGCACTTGTCAGCCTTATTGATGCTTTGATGCCTGACAGTATTGTATGAGGGGGTAAAAAAAAAACACCCTGACGTTCTGGATGTTATCACGTCTCATTAGCCCCGTGTGACTCGACCTCGCCTGTTTACCAACAGAGGAGCCAACCAGGAGAATCAAAGTCCTCTTTGCTTTCGCTTCTGTAGGAAGCAGGAGTCCAGCAGAATGCTAAGAAGCACAGAGCAGCACAGCTGCAGAGAAACCAGCTAAAGGACACGGTTGTTAGTGACGTTGGCTAGAATAGCTTTAAAACATTGTCATTTAACATTTATCCATGAAGTTCTTGTGTTTTTAAACAATTTTTTTACAGGTTTTGCTTCTCTGTAGCAAAACCAGGTTCATTTTTTTAAAAAAAGACATAAAAATGTTTTAAAAGTTTTTCTCTTCTTCTTCAATCAGCTTCTGTCCTCTCCAAGCATATCAGTAACCTGTCACTTCAATGCAGACATTTTCTGTTTACTTAAAGAGGATAAAGGATGCTGGATGCACACATTAAAGCTGCGGAGCAATATTTTGCTAATTCCAAGAGTTTTTTGTCCTCTAATCATACAATGTCACAAATGTCAATGCTCTAAAGAAAAATAGTCATAGTGTGGCCTCTGTTATTTGTTAATAAAAACTTTTTTTTAGGTGTCCTTGCTATTTTTCTCCTTGACTCCCAAGCACTTTATTGTCCAGATGTAGTTCAACAATAGGTTCTTTTTGCAGCTTCCTGTTTTTCCCGATTGCACTGTAAAGAACGTCTCAACATTTACTGTTGATTTACAACTGCAGCTTGCAGCATGCCACCTATAAAAGTTGTCAACATTTTCCATTTAGACCTACAGATACAGTATTCTTTTTATTTGCACAATGATTTTCTTGGCACAAAGCATAGCTTTCTGGACTGCATTGTTCCTAAAGTTGTGTTCAGGAACATCTGACATCATCTACTGTGAGGTTCCTTTATTACAGGGGGGAAAATATACTCAGATGTTCCAGTAATCTGACTGAACAGCTGATTGTGAGAATGGCATGTTGTAAATTCAGTAAAAGCTTTAACATTTTTCAGAATTTCTATGATGTCTTTGTGAGTGACATTTCAGTGACTCATTTCTGCTCAAGCTTTTTATCTTGTGTAAATCTATTGTTTCATCTGTGGAAAGAAACAATAACACTTGGCAGATACAAGTCTAGACCAAGTGTGTAGTTTGTCATCTGTCATAACTTTTGGTGCAACACAACAGCATATTTGTGTTCCATGTTAGGATAGAGTTGGTTCTGTGAAATTCTTCAGTCTGCAGGGATAATCATTTCTGTCATAGCTTATAGTTTTGCAGAAGAGGTCTGAATCATCTGAATTCAGAATTAAAGTCAAAATTGGCACCACTTGAAAAAAAAATTCATCTTCAGTTTTGTTGTTAAAACTGCAGTTTTAACTGGTCCTTCCTCAGTTTAGTCAGCAAAAACGGTAATTTTTTACCTTTTTGTTCTGCAGGATGATTCTGTTGACATAGTTATACAAGAAGCACAACATCTTTGTTGTTCTTCACTGTTGAAGTGATCTATAGAGAGCTACCTCCACTTTACTCGACACTTTCAGCTCAACCCAAAAGAGGAAGAGGTTTAACGGGGAGGCTGAGCGCGGAGGAAATAAGCCTAGCTTAAAGTGACATGTAATTTCCTGGTTAGCTGGCTTGACGTTTAGGGACCAGAGGCGATTGAGTCAGACGCTGGAGCATGTCAGCAGTGATGTGAGCTTGCTGAGCGGCTGACGGTGGTCCACGCTGGGGCTCGTGTGAGACTAGGTTCGCATGAGCCTGGCACCCTGCTCAGACTCAAAAAATGAGAGATGGACTGGCACATAAGTCAGTGCCGACTGGTAAGCTCCTTTTATCATTTAAACAACATTTAAGAAGATGCATGTCAATTCAGATATTTCTTAGAGCAGGAGTTTTGGATGTCAAGCTATTGACAGCTATTGACTGTGGCTTGTTTGCTTGCTGGCCAAGGGGAAGTACCTGATGAATTGATGTATAGTGCACTTTGTTCTCATGTGTTATTTGTGAGTAACTCAGCCTGAAACAACTTGTTTCTTCTTTTTTCACTGCTCCCCACTTCTCTTTCATAAACCAGCAACAGTTAGTGGCATCAAAGTTGCAAAAGGATAACTTTTTCTGCATGCTATATTCCGTGATTTTGCAATCAGGACTTATTATTGCTCTTTCGTCTAACTAAAAAGAGGTCTGTTCAGAGTAAAAAAAAAGTGTTTAAAGTTGACCTGCTTGCCTCGTGACCTGTGTTGTGCAGTTTGTCTGACGCGAGATCAAGAGACTGATATTTGGAGGGCAGTGTGGCAGGATATGTTGCACTGCAGAGACTGATGGAAGCCGTGATAACATCCCTTGTGTGTAAACATCTTCGGTTCACATGACAGAATAAGGACCTGCTAATGGCTTAACCTTTCCTTCAGAGTTCTGGCATGTCCACTTTGAAGTGAAGTTAGTGAATGTTTTCTTCTGATTTGTAATGACATGACTGTTTTGGGTTGAAAATACTGCATTGTGGTAACAAAAAAAAAAAAAAAAGGAGAGCATTGGTTCATGGTGTTCTTTTTGCGTCGCATCTCTTTGCAACATCCTGTTACAAAAACAGGTCAAAAAGGTTTAGTCACTGCTCATCTTTTTAGCTGCTGTGTGGCACATTTTAATAGCACTTCATATGTAGTTATAGCAATAATGCATAACTTTATTTAAATATACAGATGTGATTGTTTGCTGACATCAAGCAAATGCAAGGAGGAGCAAGACTATTTCCTCTCATGTTTTTTTCCACCCTTCTGCAGAAAGACGTGTGCTATCTGCAGCAGTGGTTGGAGGCATTTGTAGCATCATTTGAAAGGCTTATTGACGTGCAGACACTAGAACCTCGAAGGTAAGATGAAAAACTTGCCTTATTATTCAAAAATAAGTGTTCTGACATGCCACTGTGCAGCAGAAGTATGGGTCACAGTGTCGTTTTAACGTCCTCATCCTGCTTTCCAGACTGGAAGAGGGAAGCTCCGAGGTGCCCTTGCTTCCCAGGGAGGTCCTGGTGCTCCTCAGCACCAAACTATGGCACAGTGCACTCCACCTCTCCAGTGCCGCAGAGGAAAACAGCAGCACACCTCACCCACTACTCCTTATCAAGTTCTTCATCATTGTATGCAGGTGAGAGAGCTCAGCTTTATGTGTTTTGCTTGGTAATATACCCAGGTAAATCAATCTAATCTGCATTTTTTTACTATCTTGTATTGATGAAGTACATTTGAATTCAGGAAAGCAACATGAGTTTATAAATGTCCAATAGCAATAAATGTGATAAAAAAGTTAAAAATGATGCCTTTTGTGTGGAGTATAAGGCTTTTAAAATATTATATGGCCCTACCCATGCTAACCTCTGGCCTTTGAAAAATAGAGTGAAGGAATGGATTCAGGTATAAAATTCTTTATGAAAATATAAGAAATCCCAGTGCAGCTGCTTGCATCCTAAATAGAGAAAATTGTCGTAAATATTTCCCAGCATTTTTTACCACTTTATGTTGGAGAACAATTCTGACTTTAGCTAAACTGTTCTATTTGTATTTATTTCATCCATCCATCCATTTTCTTAACGCCTTTGACCCTTTTAGGGTCACGGGGATGCTGGACCCTGGAGCCTTGTATCTATTTAATACAGTTTATATGTTTTAAACAGGTTAGATTATTAAACTGTACTTTTACCAGAAGGTAGATAGCCAGTGATTACTGAGGAAATTTTGGGAAAATGAAACTTTGTGCAAAGTTGCTGCAACTGTGTCTGTGTAGAATCGCTGTAACTGTCCTTTCTGCACCTAGATGACTATTTTGTATAAAAGTTCATGAAACGTTATCAACATTTTTACCGTTTTTTTCCAGAAATATGGAGAACATCGACACAGAAAAAACACCTAGTTTTGTTTTTGAAACCATCAAGCTTTTGAATTTCTGTCTGGATCAGGTAAGATCATTAAAAGTAGAACCTTAACAGCAGTGGTGTGTTAAACTGCTCAATTTGCAGGTGTGCTAATAGACCAAATGCAAAGTACAAACCCTCTCGTGTAGCAACAATGAATGTGTCTGGGCTGAGACATCCTCGCCCTGATGTAAGAGATCTGCTTTAGTCTGAAAGAGAAGCAGACATGTTTTGACCTTCTGTCAAATGAAGTGGAGTTTGTTGTGACAATGTTAAACCAAATTCTTGCACAGAAGATGAATGTGGGCCTCCGTCTTTGTTTATGCAGTTGAAGAAGGGACAAGTCGATAAGTTGTCTCTGCAGAACGTCGTGCAGTATGGGCTGGTGCTCTGCGAGAGTCTGTTCGACCCTTATCAGACGTGGAGGAGACGCCTGGCTGGGTGAGTTTGTAACTTTACCTCAAGATTGCGTGGGAGGTGGAATTCTAACACAAAGACTGGCAGGCCATTATTTGTATTTCAAATCTTTCCCAACCTTCTGCGATGTGTAACACCTTGTCTTTCTGCTGCTACGCCTTGAAGTCATCTTTGGTACCTGTTAGTCAGTAGTGCACACTTGACAAAGGCATCATGGGAGTGCGTGACTCATGGCTTTTTGTGTTGCAGAGAGGAGGTGAGCTTGCTGGAGAGGAATAAGTATAAGTTCTCCCCGCTGGCTTTGCCAGAAGAACTACCGGCTCTGTTCCACGGTGAGAAACTCCCCTGCAGCTGCTTCAGCTCTGATCTGTGTCAGACCCCACATGCCATAACATTCAAGGGGTCCTGCCACAGCTCAAACACCTCACTTTTCTTTTTTTCTTATCTTTAAAATGTGTATTTCCTTAAAGAAAAACATTCAGTCCAGCTCTAAATCTCCAGGACCAGCATTTGTTAAGATTAAATCTATGGGATTAGATTTATGTGCTCGGTGCTAATCTATAAGCAAAGTGGGAAATCACATCTGGAAGTTTTCCAATGTCAAAATTTTTTGGAGTATTACAGTGTAACAAGTATAATAAGTTAAGATGGAATTGTTAAAGCTCATTTATGTTTTATATACTTAAATAGCAAAGCTTTTCTTTTTGACAGTGAACTCATAAGAACAACTTTTTAGAAAATCCAAATAAAGTTACAGAATCCTTGTTTTTTATTTGGGCTTGCATTCTCCCATCTCCTGTTCTTCTTGTTCTTCCTGTTCTCCCAAACCTGAATCACTGTCCAAAGTGAGCCGTGCCGCTAAGAATTGGTTTCCATGTTAAAAGGCTCGGCCTGCTGTGAAATTTCTTCATCTCTTTTTCCATTTGCTTTTAATTCAACATTAGTTTTGTCTGACATTTAAACCACTCAGCAGATTGTCATTAAATTGATTTACAGAGACAAGCTTTTAAAGGGGCCATACCATGATTTTCTTAAGCCTTTCAGAGTAAACTACATCCATATATATGATCAACTATTTATGAAATATGAGTTATTTTTGTGGACTCTTTTCATACCCAGAAGTAAAACGACTTGATCTCTGAGGCACCACCTTATGACCCTTGTTGGTCCCGCCCATTTCACTACATCCTCTGCGTGTGTCAGTGGATCCAAACAACATCTGAAGTTTTTGTAGATGGATGTGCATTTTGGACATATAAAATGAAGTGTTTTACAGATTACCGCTATCTCATCAGAGTAAGTGTGTGTGTGTGTTAGCCTGGGGGCGGAGCTAGCATCGCAGATTCTTCCTGATAGGGGTTGACCTCTATCTATGACATCAGCTCGTGAGAACCTGCTCGTTTTTGTGGGTAGGGGCTGTTGCAGAGAGCACAGGTTTTTAGAGGCTTACTCAGAAATGCGTGAACGAATTAAATGCTGCTTTGAGGTTGTTTATAGTGAGGAATGGACAGTATAATACATTTAAAAGCTCAAATAGTTGGTCTTTAATGGTATGGCCCCTTTAAATCGAAATAAACTCTTTGGATTTTGCCAAGTATTTTCTGAAATGTTCAACATTTGTAGAAAAAATTAAATACAGTGTACAGTTTGAACTTTTTAACAAGCACATGCAGGTTAGAAAGCAAAAGCCATAGGGCAGACAGGGGCAGAACAGAAGACGGTTTAAATAAGATGGGTTTTTCTTTTTTTTTCTGAAATCTTATTGGGAATGTATCTTATTTTAATGACAAATAACAATAGCTTAAATTTAAAAATTGTGTCTTTAACTTTTCAGCAAATTGTAAAACTGTATGGATAGAAAAGCTGCTTTACCGTAGTTTTTAGCTGATTTAAAACAGGCATGTCCAAAGTCTGGCCTGTGGGCCAGTTGCGGCCCGCATTCACAGTTCTACCGACCCCCAGGCTCCTGTCAAAAAAACAAGAACATGCTGCCCCAGCACTTTGTAAGAATTGTGTGCACAATTGATTATGACTGGCTCATATTACGTTATGAGATGCTGTCAACCTGTGGCGATAACCTGTGGTTACTTGACTTTCAAAGCCTTAAGGGCCAAACGAGATCTGATCAAAATAGAATAACTATTTGTGTTATTGTGTTTCCCTGTTCACATGATGTCAGTGTAGAAGTTTACAATGAGCATTTCATAGTGAAAAAAAAATGAACCCAGATTTATTTTTGTCAAATAGTTTTTTTCCAGACTTTTTCTTTATTTCTGGTCTTCCAATCAGAAATTCACAGTTATTTGGGTTAAAAATGTATCTAAAGATATTTCATTGCAATGTTTTTTATTAATTCTTTTTTTTTTTTTTTTTTTTTTTGCAGTTAATGTTAATAAAGGGGTTCATATAAGCCAGACTGATTAGTTGGCCGTCACACATTTTCACCTCACCAAATCTGGCCCTCTTTGCAAAAAGTTCGGATACCCCTGATTTAAAATGGTCATTACATTTTGTTTGATTAAATCCAAACACTACACTGTTTTCCGTCCCGGTAGGTAAGACAAAGCTATGATAATGCTTGAGATCAAATGTATTTGTTTTCTTTGGATTGTGTTGGTTTCCTGTTATTCATCCATTCTTCCATTTTCGGAAACAGTTTTATCTGTTTTGGCGTCACGGTGTTGTCAGAGCCTGTCCCAGCTACTGTTGAGCAAAGGCGGGGTACACCCTGGACACAGTCACTCACACATGCACACGTAGGATCACGTTAGAGAAACCATTTTACCCATGAAGCATGTTTCTGGATTGTGGGAGGAGTGCCCGGTGAAAACCCATGCACACACGGGGAGAACATGCAAACTCCACACAGAGAGAGGTCCCAGCTTGGATTTGAACCAGGGCCTTCTTGCTGTGGGGCAATAACGCAGCCCGGTTCCCTGTTATGTGTTTCATAATTCACTTTTTATTGAAATTCTCTGATACAGAGAGTCTTCAGTACAGCGAGAAGATCCCAGAGCTGCTCACACTCAGATTGGTTCATCTCCAAGGTGCTGTCATCAGTGGAGGAAAGGTCTGTTGTCACATCTTTAATAACACACATTAAAGCATCTTGCAGAAAAGCCAAAGTAACTTTTTTTCTTTCTATCCATTTTCTAGAAAAATGGTCTCCTCTCCATCACCCCTCAGGCTGTTGAGGATTTGTTCTCTGTTTTGCGGGCATGGTGCTGCCGTGCCTCTCCTGAACCCAAGAGCCCCAAACTCCCCCGGTTGACTTTGCAGTGCATAACGGCAATGATCCACCTCCTGCACTCGAGCAGCCCCGCAGAGCGGCAGGTTGAGATCAGGACGATCCTCGAGAGCTACTTTCAGCTGCTCAACTGGAACCGCCCGCTCATCAGCGAACAGGAGAACAGACTGAGCTGGGAGGAAAGTCTGATCTCGCTCCAGAGTCAAATGCTAAGTAAGAACAAGCCCGGCGCAGCAGGAGGTTCAGTCAGTCTTAGAGTAAAGTGTTATTTTATCTGGTTCTGAACCAAAATAGCCACTGAAAATCTATTGTGTCCAATTCGCTTCCCCTTTTTGTCGATTGTAGCCGCTGTTCCTGAGATCCTGCAGTGCTCAGATAGACCCGTCCTGCAGGCAGTCTTCCTCAACAACAACTGCTTTGAGCACATCCTCAGACTCATTCAGAACAGCAAGGTTAGGCCACTGCTCGTCAAAAAACTGCTCTGATGCTTCACGTCTGTCCCTCTGTCGAGCAGCCTGGCTCGCGTCAGTCTGTCGCTTTTATTTGTCCGACCCATTTCCTCTTTCCGTGGTGTCATATCTGCTGTCTGTCATCTTCATGTTTTTGGCAAATTTCAAGCAAAGAATGATTTCAAGCTCATGTAGATTTTGACAAAAATGTTCCCCTGCAGCTGTGCATTGACTTCGGTCTCTGCTCAGTCTCTCAGATCTTTTTTTTTTGTCTAATTGTCTTTTTTGTGCCGTGTGTGTGTGTGCCTTTGTGTGTCCTGAAGCTCTTTCAGAGCAACAGGCAAAAGCCGGACAGTGAGGTTGTGTGTGACCTCACCACACAATTACTCACAGAAGTGGATCAGGTACTCCCCCCCCCACTTCCCTTCCCCAACTCAATGTTGTTGATGGTCTGTCAGCAGGAAACTCAACCCTCTCCACTCATTAAGTCTTCTGAGACACTTAAACAAGAAGTTTTGGGCAGGGAGTCTGACTGACTCTTTTGGAATTGAAGCAGGTATGACTTGAGATGAGCGCTGTCTCCAGGCTGGAACTTATTGACCGGTCACCTCGTTCACCACTCTTACTCGAGGCAGCCGTTCCCTTAAGTTAAAACATGTTACCCAACATGGCAGCAACTAGACGTTGAATTCCCTGTTGATAAGAAGAGCATGCTGTGTTTATCTCTGCATGGAATAGTGGCTTCTTGGTGCATTTCTTTCCTTCTTTTTTCCCACTGTTTTGCTGCTCCTCTGAGTGACCTGTGAAAGCGACCTGGCTCGCGTCCTGGAGCTTGATTTTTGACTTATATCCTGGCCGAGGATCTTCTCAGTTCTGTTTTAATGGCTTTGGTTTTGCATGCTGGGCTCTTCCGGTGATTAACAATGGGGTGATTACCAGTTCCTTTACTTTGACTCGGTCTGCTGTGGTAATTGTGGTGCATTTGCTTTTGCCCTTCATAGATAACCACTTAGGTATTATTTTATAGAAGTTTTTTTTGCACTGCAGTGACTCAGACAACTTCCTCCTTAATTTTCCATGCAGGTGTGGGAAAAGGGATCAGACAGTATTACAGTTCATGCCTTGGGGGTTCTCACAGCTATAATGAGCAACTCCCCCTCTGCTAAGGTAACTATTCTTCAGTCCAAGTGTGTCTCTTTAAGGCAAATGTATGTTTAAATCTTAAATTTACATCATACCTAAAACACTCGCGAGTTAATTGAGTTTCTGATGATGAATGCTGCTTTCCCTTCATTTGGAAAAGCTCAACACCAGAAGTATGCCAGCTTCCTCCCTGCGGAGCAGCTTTCTTCATCTTCTTTTTGTCTCCTCTCCTCTCAGGAGGTTTTCAAGGAAAGAATTGGCTACTCGCAGCTGTTCGATGTGCTGAGAAGTCAAGGGCAACCCACCAAAAGACTGCTGCAGGAACTGATGAACATGGTGACAATCTCGTTTTCTGAGGATTGTGAAAAGTGACTTCATTTCAGCTTGTTTGAACGTTTTTTGGTGATTTCGCTGCAGGCGGTGGAGGGTGAGCATGCCCACGCTCACCATCTCGGGATCAGCAATGATCAGCCTTTGCTGCTGCTCCTGCAGTGGCTTCCTGACTTGTCGGGTCAGAGGGCTCTTCAGCTGTTGGTTGCGCAGTGGCTAGCAGCTGTATGTGGGGGTTCCCTGTCCTGCCGCACGGTGGCCGTAGAAGCTGGCATGGTCGGAGCCTTGCTGCAGGTGCTTTCTCACCCTCAGAGTCTGGACAGACAATGTGCAGATGCCCTGCTGGGCCTCCTGCAGGATCTGGGCTCTTTGTGTCTTAAACCAGAAGAGCTGAAGAGCCTTCTAAGACTCCTCAGGGTAGATGAGCACAATGGTGCAAATCTAAGGAAGGTGCACCCCTACTGCAGCCGGATTATACGCGTTCTCTCAGCCATGGCATCCAGAGAAGGCAAGGACAGTGCGTTGCAGTATTTTGATCTTTCACCACCGATGGCCGGCATCATGGTGCCCACAGTCCAGCGCTGGCCTGGAAGTGGGTTTGCATTTCACGCCTGGCTCTGCTTGAACACGGACTTCCCATCTTATCACTTGGACGCCTCAAATAACCGTAAATCTCCTGCCGGCTCTGAGATGGGCGCCCAGCATGACATGGGGAAAGGTCCACGCAGGAAGCAGCTCTACAGGTAAAATGGCCCTTCAGAAGGACTGCTGTGAAAATGTAGTGTACGTTTTTTTACATTGTCTTGTTCTTGTGAAAAGTTTCTTCACAGCAAGTGGAACTGGACTGGAGGCTTTCTTTAACATGGAGGGTGTGCTGGTGGTGGCTGTATGCACAAAGAAAGACTACATGGCAGTTGCTTTGACAGAATACCCTCTCACCGACTCATCCTGGGTGAGTTTAGTCCTAGTTTTTTTTTTTTTTTTTTGTATTTGTTGTGATCATCTTTTACATTTTTTCTGGTCTTCCTCATTGCTATCCCAGCATTCGGTGGCTATAGTTCACGTCCCAGGGAGGCGTCCTTTTGGTCAGAATCTTGTCACGATCTATATCGACGGAGAACTGCGGAAAACTGCTCAGCTTCGCTTTCCGTCCTTCAGTGAGGTAACTAAAACTAATCTCTGCAAAATTGTTTCTCGTCTCATGTTGTGTAGCTAAAATGTTCCTTTTTATCCATCTAACTGAGTCTTTGTCGTTTTTTGTTTTTTAACGTTTGGAAGCCTTTCACCTCCTGCTGCATCGGCTCTGCCGGCCACAGAACCACAACCACCACCACCTCCCCAAACCTGCCCGCGTCCATCACCTCCAGCCCGTCCCCTGAATTTGCCTTCCCCGCTCCTGCCCCCTTCCTCAGTCGATCCCAGTCTTTCCCAGCCTCCTTTGCAGGAGGTCGTTGGGGGTCTTCAGCAGACCTGTTGGTGCGCATCATTCCAGCAGGGCTGCAGGACACAGAGTGGGGATCCCCCACGTCTCTGAATGGGCTTTTGGGTACCGCTTTCATCTGTCATGAGGCTCTGCAGCAAACGCAAGCACGGGCTTTGTACGCTGCAGGTCAGTCAAGTTCACCTTCTTATGTTTAAGCCAATAGGAGCATACACTCAGAAGTCATGTTTCATGTAAAGTTTCTTATTTTCTAACCTACATTCTTTTAATTCTCTCTAATTACAGGCCCCAACCATGTGCCTTTATTCAAAGCAGACGGAGAATTATCTGATCTCAACAGCAAGCTTCTACTCTACTACACACCTCAGGTGACTCACTGACACTGGAAACATGTTTACCTTTTACAACACCTCCACCAGTTTTTGTTCACTTAATTCTTTTTTATTTTCAGGCGTTCAAGAGTCAGATTTGTCTGGATTTGGCACCCAACCGTCAATACGACGGCAGACTCACAGGACACAGGGTGGTCAACTGGGACATCAAGGTAAGAGGTAGAAAGTATTCAAAGTTCAATGTCCTTTTCTGAGATTACAAGTATCAGAAAAGTGAAAAAAACAAGGATTAGGTTTCTGACAATAGTCATCTGTTTATAGGATTAGGACTAAAGGGTCTAAAACAGGGCAAGGGATTAACTCCAGGAATTATTGATGCAGGCAAAAAATTCCCATGACTCCAGTAACATGAAGTATAGTCAGTCACATGAAAACTGACTGTGATCTCTTTTAGCTCAAAGCTTTTAAGCGTCAGAGCACATGACAGAAAGAGTCGGTCCCTGTAAATGACACAGAATATCAGAGTTTCATTCAAAATGCAGAAGTTTGTGGAAACGAGAAATATAACCATGATTCAGATGTTTGCAGAACAAACTTGAGCTGCAGTAACTTGAAGTTATCGTGTTCTGCATACAGTCGTGTCACATCGTTGAGAAAGATTTATGGTCTGATCAATGATTCAGCTTATTGAAAATATACATAAAATTCTTCCTTAGAGTTACAATGAGTGTAGGTCAAGAATTGATTGGTGAAACACATTTAGATTTATTTCTTAAATATTTTTGTCTTGTAGTTTCAAACGGATGTTTCACAGCATATTTATAGTTTCCAAACTTGCTCAGGTCACAAGCACATATTATTATAACTCCACCTCCATGCTCATTTATTACGCAGTTTGATCAACACAATCCTTTTTAACTCAGTTCATCTCTGTATGAACTTTCCCAGAATTATGGCCACCCTCTCTAAAAAGTCATTGCTGACGTTTTTATTTCCATTGAGTGAAAACCTATGCTTTTGCTCATATATGTAGGAGTTCAGGTTTGCTGATCAGCTTATCAAGTGCTGCACAAGCTTCTTATGCCCGTAACCTCAGTGTGAGCTGAAAAATGTGTCTGCATTTTTGTTTGTGGATTTGTTGTGCATTTTTGACTTATAAGTTTGTGTTTTCGTGAACAAATTTCGATGTGGCTTGTTTTTGTGTCTTTTACACATCAAATTCTTTCTTTATAACTACTATATATTTGGCATCTTTGTAGTCTTATTGAATAATCAACTCATAATTTAGCGTCTCCTTCTTTCCTGTAGGATGTTGTGAATGTGGTTGGAGGAATCGGGGTTTTTCTGCCCCTCCTCGAGCAGGTGTGTGAGGCTGAACATGTTTACAGTGGCGGGCAGGAAACCTCCGACCTGTTGGGGCCGGAGCTCACCTCCCCCAGAGGCCCTGCTGCTTTGCTGTTGCCTCTGAACAAATCTTCTGGTTAGTTTCTGTGATGATTCTCTGATCACATCTTCTCTCTATTCATATTTGGGATGTTTTTGTTGTTGTTGGGTTTTTTTTTTTTTTGAAGGTTCATTAATTGCTAATTTCTAGAAACACGTTTCAGGATCCCGTCATAGTTCTGTGCTGTGTCAAAAATAACTTTAACCTTTTTGTGACAACAGAGACAAAACTGCTAGCCTGACATAGAAATAATTGCTCAATCATAGTTGATGAGTAAAATGACAGACACATCAAAGGTATACGAATCAAATCTAGAGTAAAGTAATTTAGATAAAGGAACCGCTCCACAAATGTGACTAATGTAATCTCATGATTGACTCATTTTGAGATTATGTTTCTAAATTGCCTTGTAATGCACAAATGTGGTTGTGGCTAACTCAGGATATCTTGAACTTTGGTTTGCCCCATTTTTCTTGATAGAGGGCCGTTTGGAGACAAACAGCATCGCTGCCTTCTTGCTGTTGATCAAAAACCTGATTCGCCATCACCCCGTCAATCAGGAGAGCCTGCTGCAGTGCCAGGGGCCTAGCATCATCGGCGCCATACTGAGCAAAGTAGGTTTCTCAAACAGTGTTCCAGAAACAGCCTTATGCCTTCAGGGCAGAAGGGCTGATTAGCATCTGCAAGTGAAATATCTGACCTTTTCCAGTGCCTTGTTGTGGCATAATTTCTCTATAATGAATACCCGTCAAATGGCAATCATCTGTAGCAATGACTGCGTCGAGTGCTTGTGTGGGAGAATTGATGCAGTTTGCAAAGCTGCACACTTTCAGTCTGAGTGAGAACAAAGATTATGATCATAAAGCGTTTTTAGAAACAAAGTAGTGTACACAAGTCAATTTAAATTCAAAGTGAAATCATGATGCAGGGATCAACAAAGCTGTTGTTTGTGTCTGTGCTTGTGTTCTCCGTTCTCATCGTCGACTTTTCCTCTTTCTGTGACAGCACTCCAAGGTCAGTAAAGTATCTGTTAAACTCATGGTAACATTATAGTTATGAGGGGTGACTGTTTAGCAGGATATGTTGAAGCATACTGTTGTAAGGAGGAGCATCCTGTAAGGAAACTGTGTCTGAGGACTTTTTTTTTTGCTGAGAATGAGAAAAACATGCTTAGACACAACACTTTATATGCTCTTAAATAAATAAATCACCTCGTCCAATGAAAACAGATCCTATCGATTTGACTGTATTTGCTCAAATTCTTCTATTAACATAAATATTTTTAATGTGGACTTTTATGTATATTCTTGAAATCTAAATTCTTGTTTTAACCATGCAGCTTTTTTTTTTTAAAAAAAAGACCTTCTCGCGTCTGTTGCAGGTTTCAGGCAACATGATGGACATGAATGTTTTAATGGCGTGCCAGCTGCTACTGGAGCAAGTTTTCAATGAGGGCAACAGTTCACTTCTGCAGCAACTCTACCAACACCTGCTTTTTAATTTCCGCATCTGGACTCAAAGCCACTTTGCTGTTTGTTTGGGTAAGGCGCACACAAGCCCCAGTGTACTTTTGAAAGCTTGTCATGTCTGCTGAAGTCTTGGTGTGCGAGTTGCACGAGAGTGACAATGGAAAAAAAAAACTGCAATATTCTTTTTAAGATCAAGCTGCTACATGAGTCAAACTTTTGCACTTCCTCCATGCAGCATTGCTTAACAGTTCAGTAATTTTCTTTTCTTTTGCAGCACATGTGCAGTACCTGTCTTCGGTGATGAACAAGAGCAAGCAGCGCATGAAGAGGAAATATGGAGTTCAGTATATTCTGGATATCATTCGAACATACTACAGGTACAGCTTCCATAACAGAGGGTTTGGCTATTATTACTGCTGAAATACTTCAACTGGGTTTGTGTTTGGCCAGCCAAAACAAATTTCACATGAATAATGCTTTGAACTAAGCAAAGGTGAAACCTTTTTTGAGTGTTTTTTTAAAATATATTTTTAACTTTAGATCAGTTTTTTTGAGGCAATGCTTGATATCCATTTTTTAGGACAACCTCAGCTCCTTTTTACATAGATTTCCTTAATATTAACAATAAGTTTGTAATAAATCTGAAAATACACCAAAAAAATTCTATTCTAAGTTGTAAATGTTGTCATTTTTACTGTAAAAAACAAAACAAAGACTTTTTTATGCTTTATAGTAAAGATCAAAAGTGTACTGACAAAATAAAAAGGTATAAATCCAAAAACAAACCAAAGAAAGGTCAACAGAAAGTGAAAAAAATAGGCAAATCTCTGCTTAACAACAAAGCCTATAGTGTTCCAAGGATCTTTTCTAAGGGATATCACAAGTTTTTGTCATAACTTTGGTTTTATTTGTTCTAAACCATCAAAGCTAATAACCTTTTTGAAAATTTCACATTACATTTTCAATTAAAACTATATTAAAGGCATTTCGGCATCATTCCTAGAGAACCTAGGGTTTTTAATGTAATAAAAAAAAATAACAAAAGCTCTTCCAATAAATTACAATTAAAGAAAATTATTTTGTGTATTTTAGTAATTGATATATTTAAAAAATCCAGCTTTGTAATGTTGTAATAAAAATCTTGTTTCCGCTTCATAACTCATCTTTTGTTCTTTTCGATTACAGTGCAGAGAAGAATGACTCCTCTCTGTCTGATGAGAAGCAGACAATTCAAACGTCTCTGTTTTCCTTGCTGAAAGAGTTTCTCAAGTCTCCAACTACAGAGGAACTTCACAGTGTGCTTGCCTTCATACTGGCCGCAGGAGAAGAGCAGCAGGTTTTTATTTGTTTGTTTGTCTGACCTTCTTTAATGAGATAGTTTACTCCAGATGAACACTCCCTGAACATCTAAGTATTCTTTGTATACCTTAGGGTTTCTGTTTGGCTTAATTCTTACTGATGTAGTGTTTCCCTTCCTCATCTATATTTAATGATAACTTAGCTGCTCCTTGTATGTCAGGTGGTGAAGGCGTTGGATGTTCTGTATGAGCTCTTGAGGACCAGCCCTCCTCGTGAGCACGTGCAGACCGTACTGCTGGAGTGGGGCATCGAGCAGATCTACTGCCTACTGCTGAATCCAGGCTTTGGAGACGAGGGCAGGGAAAGGGTGTTTAGGGTAATAAAGCCCTTTAGAAACTAATTGATTTTAGTTTAACCTCCTCTGGAGTCTTTCACGAAAATTAAAACACTCATTCTTGCTCTTGTGCAGGTTTTATACAAAATACTTAAAAGCGAGAAGGTGTCAGAACGCAACAAGCATCGCATCAAGCTGAGGGATTTCGGATATCTCGGCCTGATATGTTTTCTAGAGGAAGTCCCCATGACCATGACCACCGTGCGCTGTCTGTATGAGCAAGTCCTGGCTACAGGTAATAGGAAAAGTTTTTTTTTTTTTTACCTTTAGTCTTTTTTACAAAAATGACAAAAACCTTAAACGGGTGATGAAAATGTTGGTTGCCACGCCGACTTTGATGACTTCATCATGACGTCATAGACCAGAACTCTTTTATAGAAAGTAAATTATTCAGGTGAAGCTAATTCTTCAAGGATGCCAGATGACGCATAATCTGCAGCTGAGGTGAACTGCATTTTATTCCCACAACAAATTGTTGGAAACAACACTGAGGTTTCTGAGCAGCTCCAAAAGTATTGCTCCATCGCTTCAGTAAACTCCTTCCATTTGTCAAAATCTTCTCGTGCTTCACCTCTCATCACCTCAGGTGACCTCAGCCTGATCTTTTGGTTGCCCAGCTCAAAGCGGCTTATTGCAATACCTCTATGTAGTTTATTTTCAACAGCAGTTGAAGATTGCAATTCAACATCTTCTGAATGGAATCCTTGTTGAATTGCTAAATTATTTTTTATTACTATCTAACTTAACTGGTAAGGTAATATTATTAGAGCAAATTTTGTTTTGATTTTCTGTATTTTTAAGTTTTCTAATTGTAGTGACCAATCAGTGATAAAATGTAATGCAACATAAACCTAAATAAATGTCAAATATTTCATATTTAGTTAGATTTATTGGATAGATTTCAGTGTCTTGTTTTGTACTGTTTTTCTTTAAAAATAAAAAACCCAAAGAATCAAAAATCAGTACTTCTGCTGTTTTTCCACAGATGCAGCTCCTAACTTCAGAGATCTCCTGGCTGTGGTCAGCTTGTCCCATCGAGCTGAACTTACCGTTCGACTAGATGTCTGTCGCAAGGTTTGCCTCAAATCCCTACCTTGAACGCGCCTGCAAAGTAAATGCATATTTTCTGTGTGGTGACAGACTTCTCTTTGTTTTTCCTGCAAAATGACTCAAGCTCTTCCATCTGATCTACTCCAACGAGGATTATGTGAAGCAGCTCGCCAGGCAGCCCGGCTGGCAGGATATCCTGACCAAGCTCTATGTGAAGGAGTCTTACGAAGCCCACGTCAACGACATTGCAGACTCCACCACTTCCGCTCCCTTTGAAACTAACTTCAGACCTCTGCTGCGCAGAGATCAGTCTCTGGTCATAGAGGATTCTGCCACCGCCATTTTTCTAAACTACCGCAACTCGCGGGAAATTGAGGACGAGGAGGAAGAGGAAGGCCAGAGAGACATTTCTGAGGGATTCTCTGATCTATCCCAGTCTCCCCCCAGTGGTGGAGGAGGCCCGCTGAAAAACTTGGAAGGCTCCCTCCATTTTAAGTCGTATGATTCTGCAGATCAGGAGAGTCAGTCATCTTCCATTTCAAACACAGTTGATATTAATTTATCTCGTCCTGACGATGAGGGAAAGGACTATCAGCCGCTATCGCCTTTCGGCACATCGCCCTTTGATTTGGAATTGGGAGGCATAGGAGGGAGCGGCGCTCAAACCCCCGTAGGAAGTCTGACAAACACTCCTTCCCCTCTGGAACACTTCAAACCATTTCCACCTCTTAGACCAAGGAAGAGCTCGAGTCTTTCCAACATTCTCGATGACACCAGTTATGGAACAGAGCTTCCTACTGGAGATACAATCTCAAACACTTCCAACCCACAGGTATTTCTTTTTTCTTTAACTCAGATGCTGATTTTATTTTCTAAGGTTTGAAGATGATTTTGCAAATTGATTTTTTTGCATTTTAGCAGACCCCTGAGGAAGAGCTGTGCAACCTGCTGACCAACATCATCTTTTCTGTGCTGTGGAGCAGCAGAGGTGCAGAGGGCATGGAGGATGTGGTATGGAGGGAGAGGGGGCAGGTCTTTTCTGTTCTCACTAAACTGGGATCTTCATGCCAGCTGGTGCGTCCCCCCGATGAAATCAAGCGCAGGTCAGTTATGGTTTCAAGAAATGCCTGTGAGTTTAATTCAGAGTGGAAAGCAAATGTACTTTCACTCTTAGCCTAATTACCTGCAAACATTTCCTTGTCACGTTGCAATGCTTTCAAAGAATATTGTTCCTTTTGTGTGCCAGTCTTTTAGAAATGATGCTGGAGTCATCATTATCAGATTTGAGAGACGCCCAGGGAGCGTCTCTGCCTTTCTGTCCCACCCTGGTCCGCCTCCTGCGACTGCTGCAAGACTTCCTGTTTGCAGAGGGAACGAGGGACCGGACTCTGTGGAGCGAGAAGGTACAGCTGCCCAATTCAAAATGAACAGAAAGTCCAAAGCTGTGATGTTGAAAACATCCAACAAATAGATAATAATGATTGTGAAGCCACAAAGAAAAGTCATCTTTTTATTTCATTCCTGACAGGATTTGTCTTAAAAACACACGACGGCATAAATATTATTGAGCTAAACAGCATAAAGAGTGACATTTCAACAAGATTTCACCAAAACAATCACAAACTCACAAACATGACGTGAAACTGCTACATTCCACCAAACCAAGATGGAGAAACTGTTTCACTGTCCTGTATTTTATGCAGATTGACATTCTGCTCTGAAATGATAAACAGAAGTTTCTCTGCATGAGTTTCTACAATTAGATTTTAGTTACGAGTTAGATGATCAAACTGATTTTGCTCAGACTTGAAAACAGGCTTAACTGGTTACTGCTTAACTGGCTCCAAAAACCTGCCTCAGCCCCATCTAACCTCTTGGCTGTCAGTTTATTAATCAGTCCAATCTTTATTTTTTGCATTTGTAGGTTTAGAAACAAGCTTTATTGTCGTCAGTTTTAATCACAAACTGTACAAATTTTAGCAAAAATAGTTCAAAAGTAGGTTTTCATTTATTTTAGAATTTTGTCCAAAGATCAGAAAAAGCTATACAATCTGTCAAACAGCTTTTCATAAAAACCGTTTAGAGAAACTGTTTTATTTTTTAAATAATTGTCTTAAATTGCCCTGAAAATATTTGTGTACTGTTAAAATTGAACAGATGTTTAAAATCGAACACCCAAGCTTTGAATTCACAGCGGGAGCAGTTGGTTGACACTGTGGGTGTTGTCCCTTTGAAGCATTAGGTCAAATGCTGCTGTCTTGTGTGACAAAAGCTTCGAGTTGGAGGTTAATGTTCATTTAAAGATTGCTTCAAGGTGTGGAAACAGGTCTAACCTTTATGTTGGAGTTCAACTTTGACAGCCCTGTTGTTGCCTTTGCAGATCTTCGAGGGGGTTGTGAACTTGCTGGACAGGTTGCAGGCCTGGCACAGCACCCCTGGTAGTCCTAGAAACACCGAGCTGAAAGAGATGGCCCAGATTGGACTACGTATCATCACGGGATATATGCAGCAGCAGCACTCGCAGGTCAGCTGCACCCACAGCTCAACCTGCCAAGCACATCGTCCAAAGATATGAAATCTTTGTCAGTGTTCTGTTCTTTCACAACCAAGACATGTCCAAGACAAGATTTTTTAAGAAGATAGTTTTGAAAAGCTTTACTGTTCTTATTTGATTTGATAAGTGCGCAGTGATAAAGACAGCTCTCAAATACCATGCCTTCTATGGGTACGGCATTGCATTCATTCCTGTCTGGGAGTGTTTTGTATGAAAGGGCAGCTCATCTTTGAGTTATGGCAGCTGTTACTGCAGGATTGTGGGCTTCAGAGAGGATTTTATATGTGTCCTGACCATTAGGCGTTCAACTCTAAAACATTTTTCTCTTTCAAACTGTCCATAAAAGTTGTAAAAGCCCTTAAAATAAAAAAGCGTCAAGACAATTCAGTTGGAGGTTGAAATTTTTTTTTTATTGTTTTTTTTTTAATCTTTCAAGGAGGGAAAAAAACAATAATTGAGAAAGAAAATATTCAGTTGCTCTGCTTAGTTAAGCCCCAATTTAAAAAAAAAAAGCTGAAAATGCATTAAAAGCTGACTATAATGGATCTTACATGTGTTATGGTACTGTTGTTGTTATCCAGTTGTAACATGGCTTTAAATGTATAATTTTAATAGATTTCAATCTAAAAAAAGATTAATTTAAAAAAAGATTTTATTTTGGTAGAATTTTACTTTGTTTATAGATTTGGCAAAGTTTTGTGCTGGTTTCGATTTAATGACTTTTGTGTCCAACTGCTTTTCGAACTTCAAAGTCAACTTTATTCATAATCACTTTGAAGAACAATAAAGTTAGAGCAACAACAAAAGAAAAAAATGCTGTAAAATAACTACAAATAAGGCTAACATAAATTTACTGAGATTTATATTTAGTATTTTGTGAACTTTGGTAAATATAATGGAATTTTTCCATGTGAAATTGATCCTATGAAGAGTTTACGCTTAAAGCCTGACACTGCCAAGATAATCCTCAAGAATAAATAAAAGACTTATTATAAAATGTTCTATTTTCAATTTTTCTATTTACTTTGTGCATCCTCAGGTCTGTGAGATGGCCTATTTGAAGCTCCACAGCCTTCTCCAAACTGTGCTCTGTCTGAGCTGGGAGGAGGTTTGCTTCCTACTTGGGGAACTTGGCGCCCCCCTGTGGCCAGGAGGTGTCATGAATGACACCAACTGCAGTCAGTCCGAAACCTTTTCCCAGCTGGTGCCCATTGTCCGCACACTACTCGACCAGCATGCTGACCCCATTATGCTCCAGAAGCTGCTGCCGAACCTGCCCATCACCAACGGGAGCACCACTTTTGCACAGGACCTGAAGGCTTACTGTGACACGCTGGAGTGGCAGAGCTTTTACCAGCAGCAGGTCTGACTCAGCTTATTTACTAAAAATAAGCCAGTTACTCATCAGTTTTTTGACAGGCATCCATACTCTTGTGTCTTCAAGAAAAGCAGGCGTCTTCTTCCTAAAACTATACGTTCTGTTCTTTTTTAAACGTGTACAAACGAAGAACTTAACCTCTCCTTTACCCGGTTGACCTGAGAAAGCTTGGATCACATTCTCAGCCTGCAAGGTTGATGACTTTTACTGTGTTTTTAAACTTAGATCTATTAATGCTTGAACCTGAAGATGAGAGATCCCACAAACAGATGCCAAGCAGGCTTGATTTATTCAGATTTATCATCACTTTGTGTGACAGAGCCCCTCATAAATCTGGTTTTGCTTAGAGAACGTCTGCATACAAAAGCCTGTGATGCATTAGCCACTCTGGCATAAATTTGGCTGCAAAGATGTGAGACTAATGTAAGCAGTTTTAGTCTGATGGTTGATCATTTAGGAAGCATTAATTTAAAAAAAAGCAGAGTCTGTTTTCACGCGTTTCTTTAATTGTATCTGCAGATTCAGCCCAGTAAGGAGCAGTACGAGCTGGACACGTTTGGCCGAAGTCACGACATCATGTCCAATTTTTGGAACTCAAGCTTCGACGACCTCATGAGCACAGCGTCCAGACGAGAAAAAGACAGATCTGACAGCAAATCCAAGTTTCAGGTTGATGTTGACCCAATAACATGCTCTAATACAAAAACACCTCAGTATTATGCTCCACGCTTTGTGCTTGCCTTTATAAATGTTTGCATCTACAGGAAATGATTGTTGACCCCTACCTGAAGCGACTTCGCAGTGAGACCAACAGGCATCATGCTTGGCAGAAGCAGATCTGCAGCCAGCAGGGGGTGGTGCTGCAACACTGGAGAGCTCTCCGCAGACAGTTTACTAGTGAGAGGGGTGCATGGGCTAACAGGTACCACATCTCTCCCTTTAACTGTAAAGACTGTGAAGAAATATAAGAGTCTTTGAGTTCTAATTGTTCCCTTGTGTTTTGCTGTCAGAGTTCAGCCAGAGGTCAAATGGAAGCTGTCCAACGCGGAGACGTACTCAAAGATGCGCCTCAAACTCTTGCCCAACTACGACTATGACGCTCACTGTGAGGCCAGTGCCCTCAGGGACAACATGGGTATGAAACTGACATTTTCTAAAAGTTATTTACTTCTGTTTGTCTGCAAAGCAAAGGGAGGCACTGAAATGTTTTTCTCACTGACAGGAGCGGAGAGCCCCCGCAGCTCTGAACCCATCCCGCTCGCTGTTGCTAAGGAAGCAAAAGTGAGTGTCATGAAAGATGATCAGCTTGGAGAAGAGGACCTCATCTACGCAGATAATGAGTAAGTCTTGGATTTTGCTTTTAAATCATATCTGCAAACGTCTGCAGCATTGTTTAAATGTGAAAAGATGAAACGAGGTGGAACGCTGCCAACCATTTCAGGGGGGAAGGAGAAGACGAGAGTCAGAAAGAAAAGCTGGTTCTGTCTGAAGACTGCGAACTCATCACCATTGTGGCAGTGGTTCCAGGCCGTCTGGAGGTCACCACCCACCACCTGTACTTCTATGATGGCAGCAGCGAGAAAGAAGAGACGGAGGAGGGTAGGAGGAAGGGATTTTAATAAGATATCATCATTATTTATTGATTTTTTCTCAGCCTTTTGTAAAAAGAAACAAACATTGTATTTTTTCTTCAGGAATTGGGTTTGATTTTAAGAGACCTCTGTCTCAGCTCCGAGAGGTTCATTTGAGGCGCTACAACCTGCGGCGCTCCGCACTAGAGCTGTTCTTCATAGACCAGGCCCACTACTTCATCAACTTCAAGAAGAAGGTGATGGATTTTTACATTGACATTATGTTTTCAATCTTAAAAAATACAGGATTGGAATCTAATAAAAGGAAATTTAAAATAAAATTAAATGCACTTTTTTTTTTAAATGTACCTTATTCAATTTTTAATTTTCATTGTATTCTTACTTTTTCTATTTCTAAGAAAGCAACTGCTGTTTTGTTTCCTTTTGAGATTGAAATATTTTCCCTTTTCTCACTTGACATTGGAAATCCGCTGCTTAACAGTTTGAGTCCTACTTTTTATTCCTACAACAACAAATGCTTTCAGTTTCCAAACATTTCCATATTCAGCACAGGCTGGTTTTACATCCAAATGCTTCTGCGTCTTTGCAGCACATCATCATAAATGTGCTGTAAAACCTATCCATACAATAATTGATGCAGACTGTCTTTATTTGACTTTATTAGACTGTATCTTTATTTCATGTGACATTCTTGGAAAATATGATAAAAGTGAAAGCTTCTTATGTTACTCTGCTTTGATCTTCAGGTACGAAACAAAGTGTACTCGAGGATTCTTGGACTGCGACTTCCAAATCTGTTTTACTTTGGCTCTCGCTCTCCTCAAGAGCTGCTGAAGGCTTCAGGCCTCACCCAGGTGCTTATTTACATAAATATGTACCAGTAGCTGGCTTCTTTTCAGCATAAAGAGCCTTTTGTTTGTGGCCTAATGCAGTCAAATGCTGCCGTTAACAGAAATGGGTATACAGAGAGATCTCCAACTTTGAGTACTTGATGCAGCTGAACACCATTGCTGGACGAACCTACAACGACCTGTCACAGTACCCCGTGGTGAGCACACCGCCCCTATCTGCGCATGTCATTCGTAGTGGTGCTTTCATCAGTGTAGGCGGGGCGCTTATAGCATCAGGATTAGACTGTGTTTGTTTTGCTCCTCTCCAGTTCCCTTGGGTTCTGTGCGACTACACTTCTCCTACTCTGGATCTGAACGACCCCTCCGTGTTCAGAGACCTGTCCAAGCCCATAGGTGTGGTCAACCCGCGTCATGCACAAAACGTCAGAGAAAAGTAAGCAGGGTGTGCAGCGAAAACAATTTAAAGATGCTTTTTTTTGTGTAAATCTAAGACTTTGCTTTCTTTATTTAGATATGAGAGCTTTGAAGACCCTACAGGCACCATTGACAAATTCCACTATGGCACACACTACTCTAACGCAGCAGGAGTCATGCACTACATGATCCGCATGGAGCCATTCACCACCCTGCATATCCAGCTGCAGAGTGGCAGGTGGGAGTTTAAAGTGGGATACATTTGGACTTTTGGAGTTTATTTTCTAACCCATACGTGCTGCGTTTGTGCAGGTTTGATGTTGCAGACAGACAGTTCCACTCAGTGGCCGCAGCCTGGCAGGCTCGCATGGAGAGTCCAGCCGATGTCAAAGAGCTCATTCCGGAGTTCTTCTATTTCCCAGAATTCCTCCAGAACATGAATGGTGGGCTGATTTGCAAAGTTTAGTCAATGTCCCAAAGTGGTGAAAGCTAATGCATCACTGGTGCTGCAGGCTTCGACCTGGGCCACTTACAGATCTCTCAGGAGGCGGTGACAGACGTTGAGCTGCCCCGCTGGGCCACATCGAGGGAAGACTTCATCCGAAAGCACAGGAAAGCCCTGGTGAGTCTGCACAAACATCCAGAGCATACATTCGCTTTCTAAATGTTTTGGATGAAGCTCAAGAAAGAGAACCGTTTTTTTTTAACTCTAGGAATCTGAACACGTGTCCAGTCACCTCCACGAGTGGATTGACCTTATTTTTGGTTGCAAGCAGAGAGGAGAAGAAGCAGTGAATGCTCTCAATGTCTTTTATTACTGCACTTATGAAGGTAAGCCCACAATTGACTCTGTTTACATGGATAATTAATAAAAAGATTTAAGCTTCAAATTAAAGGCTATTCCTGGTCAAATAGGAAAATACTTCCTGAAAGAATTTGATGTTTTTAATATGTTCTTGTGACATGTTTCTGATGATAGTTTGATGATGGATGTATGTTTAGGAAATTAAGCTCAAAATTTTGTTTCTGAGTATTTTTTGATTATTAAAGTTTTCATATATTTATTCAAATATATCGTGAGCAGAGATCAGCAGCAGACAAAAAAATGCAGTTTAAAAAAGAGATGTTTTTAAATTAAATTTGATGAAAAATAATATAAAAGATGTGTTTTATACACTTATAAAATTAACTTAATCATTATATTTATGTTTGGACTTAAACTTTATTTTAGTAATTATGAAAATACTTTTCTGTACTTTTAGCCAAAGACAAATTTTTTCCGAACTTTATCCATTTAAATGTCTCTGAAACCGAGTTGTATAAAAATCAGGAATGTTTTTTTAAGTAAATTAGTTTAAAAATGACTTTTACCTCCCAAAACTCATTTAACTGGTATATATGTTCTGTCTCCTCATTGGTTTGATTAAATTTGTGAATTTACTGTCACGCAATGTTAGTTTTATGAGAAATCCCTGACACACAACATCAACATAGTTTACACTCTACTTTATGCTGCAAGTGATCAATATCAGCCCCAGCATTTGGAATTATTCGCATTTGCACTTTATGTTTGTTTTTTTTTTGAAGCACAAATAAAAAAGGAACATTTGTTATTTGAGCTTATTGGGAAGTAAATAAACTGAAGAATTTTCCATTCATAAACTGTTGCATCTCTTACTGAAATATCCTGAAAAAGATTTTTCTTCTCAATTTAGAAAATGGCAAAATATAGGGAGCGTTCTTGGAATATTTCAAAATGCTCTAAAGTGTGCTAAGTACTACTGTGCACAAGTATAACCTAGTTTTTTTTTTGTTTTCGGCTCCCTCTTGTAGGAGCTGTAGATCTAGACGCAATCCCTAATGAGACTGAACGAAAGGCCTTGGAAGGCATCATCAGCAACTTTGGACAAACACCATGCCAGCTTCTTAAGGTAAAAATTCCAATTCAACACTCCACAACGCTTGGAATTCTTCATTCAGTTGACCTGTGCTTATAGGAAATGTGTTTTCTGTGATCCAGGAACCTCACCCTTCCAGGATGACAGCTGAGAACGCAGTCAGACGGCTGGCCCGTCTGGACACTGTACCCCCAAATATCTTTGAGCACCTAGCTAAAATCCGCCCCTTTGTGGAGGTGGGCTCAAAAAGGGATTTCAAGGGATTCATTTAATTACTAATGGACCAGGTTCATATGTAAATTGAAATGTTTGTGTGTCAGGTGGTCAGTGATGGCATTCCTTTGGTTCAAGCAGTGGTACCTAAGAGCCAGAATCGCTCCTCCATCATTCAGGGATCTAATACGCTGGTATTGATCTAGTTTTCATTTTTCTAAAGGAAAAAAATAGTACTTCACTTTCAAAATTGGTGTTGTTTTTTTTGTCTCATTGTCCTGTTGTTGCTGCAGGTGAGTGTCAGTTCAAATGGTTTGATAGGGACGCACAGCTGGCTTCCATATGACAAAAACATTGCCAACTACTTTACTTTCAACAAAGACCCAACAACAACCAACCCAAAGTAAGTTCCTTTTTATTTAAAAAAAGTTGTTTTTTTTAACTGGTGAAATTAATTGACCCAAAAACGTTTATTTTAAACCTGTTTGGATTAAAATGAAGCATCTGTGCAGCAATCCTGAAGGGTGTTGAAGTCATAGGTTCATCTTTTCTTATCTGACCACAAATAAAGAAAACAAATCATTAAGATAAGAACCATCTGAATCCAGTCTCACTCTGGATACGGTTTCATTGCTGCTTGTAAATCTCGTCTTCAATGAAAGCCCAGCAGACTGGTTTTGAGCTTTGATCCTCTGCTTCAGAACTCAGCGTTTCTTGAGCGGGCCTTTTTCCCCTGGAGTGGAGATCAGCACTCAGGTGTTAGTGGTGTCCAACGATGGTCGGCTGCTATTCAGCGGGGGGCACTGGGACTGCAGCCTGCGGGTCACCCAGCTGGCCAAAGGAAAGATAGTTGGCAGGATCTGCCGGCACATTGGTGAGCTCTTCTTGCAGAAGAAATCCTCCTCTTTTCTGAACTGTGTCTTAATGTACACCGTTCTGTGTCGCAAAGATGTTGTTACCTGCTTGGCTCTGGATCTCTGTGGCATCTACCTCATTTCTGGATCGAGAGATACTTCCTGCATCGTGTGGCAGGTCTTACAACAGGTGGGTAGAAACATGGCTGCTGATCTGACGGGGTCAGTTTGAGGTGTTTAAGGAAACATCTCTTTCTCTGTTCTCCAGGGAGAGTTCTCCTGTGGTCTGTCTCCTCGACCGGTCCAGATCCTTAGTGGACATGACCAGGAGGTGACCTGTGTGGCAATCAGCACTGAACTGGACATGGCCGTTTCAGGGTCAAAGGTCAGAGGTTGCTTTAGTCTCTTTTGCTTAAGGCAGGAGTAAATGTGGGGTTTTTTTCCAGCTGGGGTACAGTAATACTAATTTTGTTCAAATGTGTTACAACTTGATTCTTTATTAGCTTTTAGGACTAAACATACATGCAGAATTTAAGTTTGAAAACATGCATTAAAATAAACCAAGAAAAAAGGTTTACTGGAGTATTGAGTTTTCCTGTAGAATAGTTTATTTTAAATATTTTCAAAGCATTCATGAAATTTAACCTTTTTTATTCTCTGGAAATTAGAATCTCATGTTTTTCTGCTAAAAGAAACAGATTTGATTAATGTATAAAAAACATTAGTCTGACAAACCAACAAAAGCTTCTTTCTCAATAGACCCCAATGCTCTAATTTAATCTGACAGCCAGATATTCAACTGACTTAATTTAACTAGGCTGAGTCAGTTTAAATATAACTTTTGTCTGAATTAGACAAATCTTTTTCCTGTATGAGGTGCTTTAAAGTAAAGTTCTTGTCCTAAATATAAATTCAATTTTTAACCAAATGAAATTGAGCATGAAAGCAGTTGTTGAGACGTGACCTTTGCAGGTTCCTACAAATGATGCTTGTGGGTGAATTCTGAAGTATGAGAAACATTAATGACAGAATTTTACAGTTCAAGCAGTGGGATGATTTTTTGTTATTTACTTGTTAATGTCTAAAAAAATCTTTACAGTGGAAAGATGAGAGTATGTAAAGATATAAACAGATTCTTCTCCCACCGAAGGCAACTACTGGCATTTAAAATCCAGTCTTCTGGGTAAATAAATTAGGGTTGAAATAACTCAAATTTAGAGATAAAATCAAATAAGTTACTGTGTCAGTTCTTTTTTTTGTTAATGATAATCAGACATTGCAAATAAGACATCATTGCAAATATAAGTCACAATTGAAATTGACATTTCCCTTTTTCTTTTTTTTTTTTAATTTTCAAGCATTTAAGTCACATTATTTTAACAATAACTGCTTCTTCACATTCTTAGGGTAAATTCAATGGGTTTCATTTTTCTTTCCTGACTTTGTTTGTGCTGGGAACAATAAATGACAAATATAACTTATAATAAATTAGAACTTTCTTTTAACAAATCAAATTATGTTAAATGCATTAGTCCGTTTGTTATTTTTTCTTTCAAATTTGTAATTCTACTTTTATTTTATAGATTTATATTATCTATTTAGATATTAATTCTTGTGCAGTTTTCTTAGCTTGATATTTATCCTTTATTTTCTATCTATTGTGAGCGTAATTTCAACAGACACGAAGCACTAAGAGCCATGGAAAGGAAATTCAATTCTGATCGGAATTTCTTAAATGTTGCATCTACTATGCAGTGCATTGATAGTCCTAACTGTAGCGCTTGTGACACGCTAGGACGGGACCGTGATCGTGCACACAATCCGGCGCGGACAGTTCCTGCGAACACTGCGGCCTCCCAGCGACAGCTGCGTTCCCATGCAAATCTCCGAGCTCCAGGTGGGCATGGAAGGACACATCGTGGTGCAAACATCACAGAAGGAACACTGTCACACCAAGGTGCGTGAACAAAAGGCTGCAAGTGTAAGCGTGAGCAGTTTCAACCGTGCTGTGCCAACATCTACACTGTGCTTGTTCCCACAGGGCAAATACTCCATTCATGTGTACTCAGTCAACGGCTGTCTGCTGTCCTCTTTCACCATGGAGGAGCAGATAACAGCCGTCCACTTGATGTCTGAATATGTCATCCTAGGAACCATGCAGGGAGGTCTCCACATAAGAGATTTGTACAGGTAAAGAGATGCTATTGTTGTCAAATACAGAAATCTTTTGTCCCTCCATCCTAAAGCTGTTGTCTTTGGCAGCCTGGATGCCCTGGTCACGCCCCTGGCCTTGAGGGTTCCTGTGAGGAGCGTGTCTGTCACCAAGGAATGCAGTCACATTCTAGTGGGACTGGAGAACGGAAAGTTAATTGTGGTGGGGGCAGGGAAGCCCGAGGAGGTGAGAGACTAGGGTGGGGGGCAGAAAATGGGGTTGAGCCCAAACATTTCCTGAGCACATCCTGAAAACATCTTTCAGCTTTGAACGTGTATGTCCCTTCCTCATGTTCTCAGGTCCGCTCCGGACAATTCTCCCGTCGCCTATGGGGCTCCACGCGTCGAATCTGTCAGGTGTCGTCAGGTGAAACCGAGTACAATCCCATTGAGAACGTGAGCAAATGAGCAGAGCCACTGAGACTGAACTCTGAAGAGCCTGAAGGGATGCAGATTTGCTCACCAGACTCTTATTTGGCTTCTCCTTTCTCGCTGGGAAACCTAAATCCTAAGCCACTGGTCTCTCTGAGAGAGCAACTATACACAGCACTTTCTATAGTTGAGTGATTTTTTATTTTTTAATGCATGTTTTACTTTGTGCTGTTTATTTTTTATCAGCATTATGCCAAAGAGCGGCCTTGTTGGGGTTGTGAGGTTGTGAATTACGGTGGGGAATGCATCTGCACTGAGAGCCCGCTACCATTACACCAGTTGGGCCGTGCTAGAGTCTATCTGGCCCCCAAAACATGAACTCTTTTGGTAGCTGCGAGCGCTCTGGTGTTGTATCGAGTACCGGCCTTGCCAGGCACGTGCCACAACACCAAACTCGAGGACTGCAAGCAGTGATGGATCAAAAGAAGGAGTAAATATCCCCTCCCTGCTGCATCAGCATACACATTTGCAGTACCTGGACATCAACGGCTAATAGACTTTCTAAACGGAGCCAGGAATGGCGCTGTCTGCACGGCCCGACTGGTGTGCTGTGAGTAGGTTGTGAGTCAGATTTCAGAGGAATGACTCACTCAGCTGCAGATGGAGCACAGCAAACTCCCTGGGCCCCTAACGTTTTGGCCTCCTTTTGTTGTCAGCACTGTTGAATGTCTTAACCCACTTTGGCATCTTCTTAAAACTCCTGAAAACTTGAAGAACTGTTGCAGAAATCACTCGACGCAACTTCCACGACGCAACACGACCACAAAAAGATGTTTGCAGAGAGACCCGGGGGCGAGAATGCATTTGTCTGTGTGTGTATAGACGGGGCATGCATATGCTTTGAACCTGTGCTGTTGTGCTCATCCTACCAGCAGAAAAGCAGCAGTTTATAGGTGGACATGTAAGGCTCTAAGCAGTGTGACACTGTTACAATTAAAGCAGCACATGCTTTAATGGTCAAGTATGTGAAATATATTCACTTTTTATCACAGCTGAGCTGCAATGCGATTAACCTCAACCGAAGAGCTGTTGCCTTCCACACAAAATGACCTTTATAGATGCTTCTATGTTTTACTGCTCACCATGTCCAATCTCTGATCAAAGAAGTGCCTTTTTTTTACTTGAGGCTCATCGAAACCATAAATTATGTTTCTGCAAAACAATGTTTTTGGTTATTTTAATTATATCTGCTGATCTCTTTGACTTCTGCTCTGTCAGAATGACTCGGTGAGAAAACCCAATAGTTGGCTGAATGAATAAACTTGTCTGTGCTGGTGGTGTGACGCAAGGAGATCTGAAGACTCCATGACTCTTTTATCATGTGATTGAGCTTTATAGGAATGCATTTCCTGCCCACGCGTGTCTCTGTGTGTGAGTGTTACTTTGGCTGGAACAGAGTAATGAATCCCGAGATGTCATGATAGATGAGAACAATTTGGCTGAATGTTAGGCACAATTTATTTAATTTAGATGCAAATTACCTGTTTATTGTCAGCAAAAATAGACAAAAAACTGCAATTCATTGGGATTTTTGTTGTCTTAAAGGGTATGTGTCGTTACACCATATGTAAAATGTAAAAGATCATACTTTGTGCATTTCTGCCAGTGTCTGTTACCTTTGTGAAAGCTCAGATATTGCTTCATGTTTCTGTTCCTGCAGTCACAGCATCCACCATCGGATTGCGGCTCCAAGTTCTGCTGTTGTGTTTATGTGTGTGTGTTTTTTTTCCTTCTTGCGACCCCTAAGAATGCCTTATGTTTTAGGCCAGCACTGCCTTGAATTTAAATTCACCTTGTCTTATGATATCTAGTAACTGCTGATTTAGGACCATGTTGGAAATACAGCCGACTTTAAGAAAAAAAAGTGCTTTTTTTGTCCTCCTTTGCAGAAGTTTGCACTCAAAGTTTCCTGAAATGTGTGGTCAATGTGGTTTGAAAGTGTGACCACAGTTTGTAATTCTTGCCTAAGATCATTTAAGGAATGACGTTCCAACCACAAGGAAGGAAATCGATCTGCTGCCACAAGCGTGGATGATCCAGCTCGACCATGGTGGCTCCATTTGTGACGTGAACCCTGTCAGTTGAAAAGGTCACAGTGAGCAGCATGTACATAAAGAGAAGACTTTGATCTCCTCAAGGGTCGAACATCCTGTCAGCCTGCCTGTAAACACATCTGTGGGGGCACAATTTACTGGGGGTGAGATGGGTGGTAAAACGCTACTCAAATAGCAACTTCATAGAGCGAATGAGGAAGGTGGAGTCGGGAGGATGAGGAGTCGCACCAGTGTGCTCCTGCTGACAATGGAGGGTGGAGTTAACACCTTGTTCCCTCCAGGTTGGGCCCTTCCTGGACCTGAAGGGGTGGATATTGGGAAATGCCCCAATTTTGGTGTTTTAGCTACACTTGCTTGATCCACAAAAACTCATAAACAGACCTTTTTAAAACAACGTCTTCATCCTTTACGGATCTTTTCTCTTTGGTCTGTGAACGACATGTTTTCGTTCCATTTTTATTTTTGTCTTATCGTCCTCACCCATGTGGGAACATGCAGGAACTGGGCCGAGTGATAAGAAAAGCCTTCTCTTGAAGATAATTTTTTAGCTAATTTTAGATAAACAGATGTTTGTTTATAATTTGTTAAAAGTTTGCTTCCTCCCATAATGACTGATATCAAGCCCTGCTCTTTTAAAAAAAAAATGAAAAAAGCGGTAAAGAATAAAGCTCTGGGAAATAAATATATTTGATTCGGTAAAAGTCAGAGTTTGAATTTTTACTTTAAAACATGAATCCTGCCAACTCAGTCGTGTTTTTTATTTATATGGAAATTAAGAAAAGGAAAGGGGAAGTTTTAAATGTCTTTCCTATGTACCACATAACTCAAAAATCAAAATAAACCCTTCATGTCACAGGGCGCAAATTCACAATGTACTGTTTAATTCAGAACTTGACTTAATTTAGCATCACTTTGAATGGAAAATAAAACGTTGACAATATTTTTCATGAGGGGTTTAATGATTCGTTTTAGCAATGATTCAATTCACATCATAGTTTCAGATTCATAGTTGATATTGGTTCATTTTGAACAATCCAGTTCAATGCGACTCATTGACCTAAAATCCATCCGGGACTCAGAGATAAATACCTGGGTACTCAAGTGTTTCCCAGATTTCTTGTATTTCTTGCCAGATAATCAAGTGTAAATTAAATATGTGTACAAACAAACAAGTGAACAAGAATTAATGTCAAATCCATTTACGTTTTAGTTTCATAAAGTTCAGCCCACTGTTGTTTTTCCACATCAAAATAATTCAAACAGAACATTATTAGAACGTTCTTCCACACTTGATGGTTTGATCATTTTTTGTTGTCATCACGAGTGTTGTCCGCTGTGATGGCACTATTCGTTCTTACATTTTAGGAAAATAAACCTTCCGTGCCTAAATCCAAATGGTTTTTTTTCCAATATCAATTGTCAATTTTTCTCATTTTAAAACTTTTTTTCTTGCTTTAGGTCAATTTGATTCGATGAACACCAGACAGATTGATCTAGTTGGACAGTAGGAATAGAAATTGATTAATCGATTATTCATTCAAAAATTCAGGCATGTGGGGGTTAAATGTATACCCCACCAGGTTTAAACCACTGAGCATCTTCCTTTTTATTTTATTTTAGTTTTTAGCAGTAGTTCACAACTGTCTACTCGAGACAAACCTCTACAAATCTCATGTCTTCTTTTGGACATAGATTTTTTTTTTTTTAAATAAACATTTTGCCCATTTTATAACCATGACTCAACCCTAAGATTTTTACAGAGATGTTAAAACTAATAACCAAACTCATTCCTTTTTTTTGACTCAAAAAAATTATATCCAAGAATAAATCAATTTCAAATTAAAGTTCTATCAAGATAGATTTATGTATTTTTTTATTTCAAATGGTACCCCATTCTCTTCATTTTTGCTTTTGTCAACAAACAATTTATTTTGCATGTTTATTCCTTTAGCTTTTTATCATTTTGGTTTAGTGAAAGGTCTTTTCATTTTTTGTAAGACATTCGTTTATCACATTTTTATCATCCATGATTTTCTCTGTTCATTTCCAGCTTTTAGAGTTTTTGCAGAAGATTGTGTGTTGCAACCTTTGGGGAGGGTTTCTGTGACCTGAGGTGTTTAATTAAAGAATTCAAGCAATAAAAACTCTTATATTTTTACTTTTAATGTTTCGATTTAATTTGATGTTATTTTTGCATTTCTTACTGTTTTGATTAAATAATTGCATTCTAAACTGCACAATTTAGGAATGTGGAAACTCCCAAATCTAACCAGCACAATAAATCCCAAATTTTAAAATGAATCAACAAGAATGAATGTTGTGAGCTGGAGGTGGTTGGATACTGTAAGTGAAATAAAAAGGTGTTTTATGCACGGCTCAAAGTGGTTCCTTCTCTCTCTTTGTCTCTTCTGATCCCTCAACATGCTTTGAAGTGCGAGTGGTATTGTCTGACAGATCTCCCCATTTGTTTCCTTCTGAAGTCTCCCACCCCCAAGCTGATACTCTGACCAAAATTTACAAGGTGTGTAATTTACCCTTCGTTGGTTTCTAATCTTTTGAGATGCTGAGATCAAACAGCACGTCTTCTGAGAAGCAACATGCTCCTCTCCTTTGTTTTAGATAAGAGCTTTCCTCAGCAGTGTGCAAAAACTCCTGCAGGGTGGCAAAATAATGTGATGTTGTAAATGCCCATTTTGAAGGGGTTTTCCCAAGGATTTAGGCATCAACTGCTGATAAGTGGTGTAAGAGTTTCCAACAAAGATGAAACTAGGAAAGCTGGATTCATGATTTTCTTTTCTTGAGTATATTTTCCTCTTTTTAAAAGAAGGAATACAATTCAGTCTAAGATTATGCTTTTGTGTGTAACCTGTGCTTTAGTACTTTGGTAAGACACATGCAATGATAATGAATTAAAAAAAACAACCGAGGTGGGAAAAGGGAAAACCTAGTTTCTCAATGTAGTTCTCCTAAAGAGAAGGGGATGTTCTTCAAGTAAATCGTTACATGACAATGACTGCAAACACTGAGCTTTCGAAGGACATCAGCAGCTATGAAGGAGTTTATGATGTTCCTGTGCTGAGCATGAAAACTCAGACTTATTTCTGGGGTTAAAAACACACAGACTTTATGGTGGATACAGTTTAGTCTAGGAATATACTGTATATTCAATATTGTAATACACAATCCACATTGTGACATCATTTTATGAAACGGGCAATGTACTTCTGCTCTTTTACCATATTTCATTTTTTTAAGAAAGGTATGAGTTTAACCAATAGCTAAACTTTTTGATTTGAATTTCTACTTTATATTTTAAATAATTTTGTGGTTTTTAAAGGTATATTTATTTAAAATACACTCAATCAGACTCTAATGAGTCAAATTCTGCGCTTTTTTATTTTTATTCGATACGTTTTGTTACCCCCAAACTCCTCGAACAATACAGATTTTGGGGTCAAAATGGACAATAATGCTCACAGCATGAGCATATATTTAGTTGATGTAGAATGAGAGCGTTTCAACATTTAATGAAGGCAGAGCGAATTAAAAACCAATTGTTGTTTTGTTTTTTTTTAGGATAAATGAGAGATTTCAGTCTGAGCATTTTTCCTAGAGGTCAGTTCACCTTACTATTTCTGATTAAAACTTTGCTTTATTGTTGTTTTATTGCTCAGAGACATCAGTGCGCATTAAAAGCATCACTATGAGCAGTGTCGGGTGTTTACTCATTCCCTAATTTAGAAAGTGATTCATTATTTGCTACTTTACTTTATTTCCACTCATGCAAATTCTTAAGGGAATAAAGTTAACAAGACACCCTTGTCTTTTATTTAACTTTCTTTTTAAAGCAATGACTTTGTGCAAAGAATGAACATGGTTTGAGACATAACCTGCCTCCATTAGAATTTAGACAGCAGTGTGAATCATATTACAAAAATACTGTGGCTGGGTTCATTTTGCTGAAAGCGTGGCATGGCTGTGTGATCTTGCCAATTGCTGGGTCAGGTTGCTCATTGACACTACGTCAGTGGAAAGCAGTTTATCTCCAGGACATGCACTGAAATATTTTTGCCTTTGTTGTTTTTTATAAAATTAGATAAGAATTCATACTTGTCCATATTTCTGCTCTTTAACTCCGTCTTACTTTGACCGACCTCCAACTCTGCATTAAATGGGATTTAGAATTTGACAGAGAGAAAATATCAGAGCTCATTGTACATACAAGTATATTTGTATATAAATCAACACCTATGATGGTTTCACTGCACCAAAACGTGAGTAACAAAATAACATGGGTTTTTACAGTCTAGTCATTGTAATTTGATTTCTGAAATTTGATTTGTAATTCATTACGTACTTCCATTACTGACAAAAGTAATTAAATTACAGTTATTTGTTACTTTGACATGTGTTTCTGCCAAAACTGGCAATTAGAGTTACTCCAGTGGGTATTTAGTCCCTGGACAGATATTATCTACCTAAAAAATGAAAAACAACAATTAAAAATCAATTAAAAGGATGTACAATGAAAATGCAATTACAAGACAATCAATTAAAATACCCACAAGTGATAGTAATGAAAATGCATACATGATGGAACATTAATATGAATGTGAAAAAACATAGAATTGCATAGATCAGACAAAGGGGGAGAAGAATTTCATAATTAAATGTTGACTGTGTTAAGAGCCAGTTTTTAATGTGTTTTTTAAACACTTTGAATGTGGTGACTTCTTCTGATTCTGATGGGCAGTATTCCATTCTTTAGGATTTAAACTAATTAGGAGGTAATATGGAACAGATTTCATTGCAGAAGTATGTTTTAAATACAGATTTGTGTCATGGTTTTGTCTTTGAAGTGCGTCCTCTTGCTCCATGCCTTTCAGCATTTAGTGAACGTCAACATCATTTAATTATCCGATTATTACTGTCAGGAGGTTGCAAAAAAAACAAAGACAAAACACGTGTTCTTTGAATTAATAGACAGTTTTTTGGTTTTCGCCGTTTTGAAGGATGCAGCCAATCAGAGAGCCCGTCAGAGAGCGCCTGCTTGGCAGGAGGAAAAAAAAGCGCAGGAGAGACTGCCCTTCTCTGCTGTTGCAGAGCTGCGGGGAAGCTGGAGCCTGTGTATCCCGTGAGCTGTAACAGAGGAAACTTTGTTAAGCTTCATTTGTACAAAGGAATACACCGAAAGAGAGATATGCATCCACGCGTCTAGAAGCCATTCTGTCGTGCGTAAAAACGCAATAAATGGACTCGTTTCCAAATGCGGAACCAGCACTTTTGATGGGAAGCTGGATTTTTTTTTTTTTAATTAGGCTGCTTTTCGAGTTTTGACTTTTTATGCCATTGCTGGAAGCTAAGAGTGGGGTTCCCGTTCCAGTGTTCGTTCAAAGTCAAGGATTTCGGCGTCTAAAACTATGGAACGACTAGCCGTCTGCGCGCTTCTGCTGCTGGAAGTAAGTAACGGTTAACTCACGCTTTTCCTGCACATGACTCATGTTGGGTTAACAGATCTTTTCTTTTGTCTCTCATATTAAAGAGGCTTTGGTAAGACTCTTCCTGCCTCTCCAACCTCATTGTTCCCAAAGGAAAACACCTAAGATTATAACCTCAGCCCACTTAATAGCTGTTATGATGGCTGGTATTCAGCTGTTGCCAACATAACAAAATAAAGAGTGAGTGGAGGCCTTTGATTTATATGTATTCTGTTGGTTTTTTTTCATGAAAAAAGAAAAAGATGAATTAAACCTACTTGGTTTTTATGGAGTGTCACATTTTAGCCCACAGAAGTCGGTTAATACTCCTTTTCCCCCATCTTTCTTTCGTTTGCAGCTCATTAAATGTAGTTAGGCCTATTTCCCCCCCCCAACACACACACAATCTTGACACTTTTGTTTTAACAGCTTTGATAAGAACAACATTTAAAAAGGGAGGCAAACAAGGCTTTTGCAGCACAAAGTTAATAATAATAATATGTTTTCTGAGCAAACTTTAGTTTTGGTGTTGACAGCATATGATAAACCCAGGATCAGGATGAATAGAAAAGCTAAAAAAAAAAAATCCCTTAAGGGTACGTTCTCCTGTTCAGACCTGCTTCCCACAGTAAAGTCATCCTGTTAGACCAAGGACTTATAATACCTCACCTCTTCAAAAGACGAGCATTTCTTCTTTGCTTTTGCACATGTGATGTCAGAATATTTAAAGTCGAGATCTGAAAAAAACATCCCTTGTTCAGTCAAAAGACAGACAACTTTTGGACGATATCTTTTATCTTTGACTCTGTTTCCAAGGACCATATTCCCTGTAGTTTACTGCATGCTTTGCCACATTTGTTGCTCTTGGCAATTCCTGGTGAATTGTGGCTGAGCGGGCAGTATACTGCTGAGATATCCGGAGCAAAGCAATTATCATGAACCCCTCGTGTTTGTGTGCTGGGGGGGCTTAGTCTCTAACCACAGTCATTTTAATTTTCAAGTTGGAAACATTTCTGAATCATTTCATTAGACTTTGCTAAAATGCATGGATAAATTGTGGGTTTTAAATCTGTATGCTTTATATTTTTTTATCCCTGAACTTGTCTTTTGTGATGGTTTTGATCAAAGGTTTCAGTTCCATCTACTGTTTGTTGATCTGAGAGTTCAGTCACATTGTCACGTCATTATTCTTGTGTGTTTATATTCACACAGATTAGATTAACTTTGGAAATTCTAGCTGTCAGACATGCTTTCACTTTAGGAAGAAAAGTTTAAAGCACTGAGAAGTCTAAAGTGAGGGGGTCTGTGTTTGATCTGTGAGTGACTGCAGCAGCCGAGGAGCTCAGAGGCCCATTGAAAGCAGAACTCCTCGGTGGTCCGTCTGTTCTCACCAGGGAATCCCTTCAGATTCCAGCTTCTTACCTAAATGGGAAAAAAACAACTGCAGTTCCCTTCTTTTCAGAATTAGAACCTCAGATATGACAGATAAGAAGGGACCCTGTGAGGCTCACAGAAGACGGACTCAAAAACATATGACGAAGCACTGCAGCAAAACGAGCAGTCTAGACCTCATTCTTCCAGTTCTGCTCACTTCTGATAGGACGTGAGCAAAGACACATGAAGCCACATTTAACTGGATTTCAGTTAAGCTTATTAGGGAACTAGTTTATTCAGTTTTCATCAAAGTTGATGGAAAATTTTGATCTGAAGTCAAGATTTGGGAAGCTGAGGCAAAATGAAGTTGAATCCACGTCAGCTATGAGTTTACTTAACAAAGAAAAACTTTCTGAGATTAAAGTCTTAGAAACATACCTCCCACTCCCCAATTTCAAAGAGAGAGGGGGAAAGAAAGCACATTTTAATAAAGCAGCCTCTTCAGAACCAGCTGATTTTGGTTTTTGGGATGTATCTTTAGCCGATCTAAGCTACCTTAAAAGCTTCTGATGCGCTTAGAAAGGGCTTTTGGGGCCTCTTCACCACCCTTTGTAATAATATCTCATGTTTTTAAATGAAATGAAAAGGACATTTTCCCCTTTTGTTCTCCGAGGGACAGCTCATGTATTTTTAAATGAGACACCGAAAGTCACGGTGATGCACACTGCATTAACTAAAAAAAACAATGAGTCTACTTGTGTCCTTCTGCCAAGAATTAAGAAATTAACCCTGCCTGTTTCCAGTTCTCCCAGCTTGGACTGCTTCATGCTAACTACTTAAACCAGGTGAGTTCAGTCAGGATGTGGAATCACTTGAGTCAGCCAATCAACAGAAAGAGCTGGCACCATTGTGGCTCTTGAGGACCAGGGTTGGCCAGCGCAGGTCTAAACGTTGCTTTGAAACAGCAGAAAGCCAGAACAGATGCCCCCATGCTTGTTAGAGTCACTCCTCCTTCCTGTTTCCATTATGGGGCGTTGGAATTTTCGGTGCAGGCAGGTATCCAACCTTTAAGGAGAACCGGACAATTTACTTCATGTCCTCGCAGAAAGCTGGAGGAAACTTTTTCCAGCCATTACGATGTAGCATTCTACCACCACCGTTCACAAATGCCTGTGAAACATTGGTCTGCTTCTTTAGTGCTTTTTTATGCTTGTGAAAAGTGAAGTCAAAGCTTTCTACAGCATGATGCCCTATAAATACATTCATATCCTTGTGCAGGGCTGCTTCATCCAGATATAAAGTGGAGCTTGTTAATCTGCTGTTTCGGGAAATCAGTTGCCAATCAAACTTTCGGTTTCAATGTTTTAGTTGACACAGGGCCTCAGTGGGTGAAGTGTCAAGCGTGGAGCGGTTCCTGCTCTTATGAGGGAGCTGTAAGAAGTGCCAACCGGCACTGTAACATGCCAGACATCCAAGCTGCACAGGGATGTGAACAGAACCACCGTCACTAAATATTTATTCAAGTATATCTTGAGAGTTAAAAGGTTAGTAAATGTTAGGAAAGGCTTCATTTGTCAAATAAAGAGGGCCCACAGGAGTCTCTTACTCTTTTTCTTTTTTTTCCTGAAGTTTTTATGGTGCAGATTTGGTCACACTGCTTCTTCACACTTCCCAGCCGCCCTGTCGCCAAAATCCCTCTGATCTGGGTTGTGTGTCTGCCACTCGGATCTCTCTGTAAACAGAACAAGAGCACTAGCGGTTTGGTTTTGGATTGATTGGAGTCTACCTTCAAAGCTGTGTTCCCTATTAGATTATTGTTACAGAACAGTTTATTGATTTGTTTCTGGCTCGTCTGTTTTTGGTGCACTTCTGTTTTAGGGTTTAAGTGCCACACCAGAACCAGGAGAGCCAGCAGTGAGCAGTTCCTCTGTTACTTTTCCTCTTAGCAGGAGGTTTGTTGTTAAACATCTGTTTGCTCTTGTCAGGCTCCAGGCAGAGAAGTTCGGTCTCCTTTAAACGCACACATATTTTAAATACCGCAGTGTTGAGCCTTGAGAATGGGTGTTAGTCAAATACTGACCTTCACAGACACACCTGCAGGGTCTATGGACTTCAAAGACCCCCTCTCAGCCAAATGGACGCTCATGCTGAGCACCTTTGGTTAACTGACACTCTTGCCCGGGGCTGGAAGCCTTCTCCCTTCTCCCCCAATCACGGGTGTAGCTCAAAACGTTAAAATGCCACCCTCACTGGCTTTGTAGTGAATGGAAAAGTGGAAGATCTTGACTTTCTCCTGGCCTTCTGTTTCTGATCACTTAGTTTGCTCATTTTTCTGTTTCACGTCTGTGATCCATAGTCATTAGACTTCATCCAGCCACTTTTTGCGAGACACCAACTCGTTGCACAAGCTGTTAGGAATGTCAGATGTGGCCCTCATGGCTCTGAGACACGCTTGCACACACACACACACACACACACACACACAAAACTCAGAGCACTTTAAAGTGAGGAAAATAAAAGAAGATTACAGGCAAGAATTCACATTTTCTCTTTTTCTTGTTGGGGTGGATGATGGTGGTTTAGTGCTGTACAAACCCAGTTTATTTTAACAACTTAAAACATTTCCAGACACTAATAATACATATATTTAAGAATTTGTAGAGTTTTTTCTTTGTAAACTGCTTACTTAATATGATTTTCTGATTTCATGTTTGCTTTAGGCTACTTTTGGGAATACCTGCACCACTCTCAAGTTCACTGAAGCAGGACAGTGCTGCAGTTCCTGTCCTGCTGGCTATGAAGTACAGGTAGAGTGTGGGAAGGAGGATACCAAATGTTCTCCTTGTCCACAGGGTGAGCACTGAAAGTTTAAGCCTTGCATTTTCCATGTTGAAATTCATCTGATGGATGAAGCTGATTTTGTAATCTGCTTTCTAGGAACATTTTCTGAATCTGAAGGCCTTGGTCGTTGTCTTCCATGCAACAAGTGCCCACATGGAGTTCCTACTCTGGTCTCCTGCTCAGCCACTAGCAACACACAATGTGAATGTGACGATGGCTTCTTTTATTTGGCGCAGCATAACGTCTGCGCCCCGTGCTCCAAGTGCAGGAAGGGTTGGGGGGTCTTTCGGGAGTGTGGCAGTCAGGGAGATGCTATTTGCCAAACATGCAGCCCAGGGACCTTCTCAGAAGAGGACTGGAATGAGAAGCCTTGCAAGACCTGCACTCAGTGCTCCAACAGCGAGGTGGAGATCCAATCCTGTAAGCCCTCCCAAGACACTGTCTGCATGGGTGAGTGTCAGCATGAACTGTCTGTCATGGCAGTGTTCGATGGCTGGACTCAAGAAGAAAATTCCAGCGACTGTATTTTTAAAGAAGGCATGTGTATCATAGCTCTTAGTCCTAAACATCAGGTGTGGGAGCAGGTGTATCCAACTCAAGGAACAAAAGTGGATTGTTTGAGCAGATGACTGGAAAAGTTGACGATGGCAGAATGCCTTGTGATCGAAGCAAAACAGAGAAACTGGCGGTAGAAAAAGGAACTTTTTCTGACGGAAACAACAGGCCGCCACAGTGCTGCTAACTCTCAGTCAAACCCTCCGGCGCACAGGATTTGAATTGCAGTCAGACTAGTGTGTCAGGTTACCTCAACAGATGAGGTCAGACAGGGTATGGGGGAACTCTGGTGACAGAAAACACAATTAGATAAAGTTTCTGACGTGGTAAAGGCACCAAACAATAAAAGAAAGGCTGTAATGAGGCAATGTGGTAGTAGTAAAGAGGCCGAAGCCTCAAGCCTACACCATGTAATGATAGGTGAAGGCTTTCCCTGTCCTGGAGGACAACCTGCAGAATCTCACCATGAAAATGAATCATACCCCTTTCCTTCTCTTTAATACAAATGCAGTTTATACATTTGCACTCAACTGTAATTTAAGAAAAAATGTTTATGAGCTTTACTCCATTTTTTTTACACATAAATCCTGATAGTTAAACACAGGCTGCTCCCTTTGGAGTAACATATGTTTTTCAGATGCAATCTTCTTATTTAACACATCTTAAAAGGTCTGATTTGTATTAATCTTTTGCATTACAGAGAGATAAAGGATACTAGAAGGTGCTGAAAGCCCGGCAGCTTTTTGCCTTGCCGAGGATTTACTTACTATGAGAAAAATGCAAAAGAGTGCCAGATTTATTCTTTAAAAGTCTGATGGCAGGAGGACCATTAAAAAAGATAAAAGACGGGGCTAAATGGAGATAGGATGTGGAGCAGGAGGACATGTGGCCAGCACCTGTATCCACACCTCAACTCTGAGGTCTCCGTGCTGAGAAGCATGATGGGGAAGAAGAAAAAACCTCTTTAAGTGTTGTAGTTTAATGGATACGAGCTTGACAGGTTTTTAGGTTAACTGTCGCTGACGGCTAAGAGAGGCTGCTGACCCCAGCAGCTAATACTCTTGCCCCCAAATTACAACATTTGCTCCCCAGGAGTGAGGTCATCTGTATGCGGTGAGATCCTGCACACCTCGACCCTTTGACCCCAAAAGGATAAGCACAGTATGCTAGTGTTTGATCCGAAAAAGGCATGCATCAGTAGAGAGAACGAGGCTGCAATGAAACATTCAAAAATCCAAACTGTGGCTTTCACCATATCTAGATTTATGTCGCCAAACGTTTTCTGTTTTTTCTCCATGTTTTCTTGTCTTAATTTTGATAGACAGGAGGCTCCACATTATGCCTCGTCCCACTGACAGTGAAGATGGACCTGGCAGACATGGTGAAAAGGAGATGGAGGAAGAGCCTAGCTCCACATTGGGAACGTTGACCCCAGAGGATGAGGGCGGCAGCAATAATATTCTAGCCTACGTGTCTGTCCTGGCTGCTGTGGTGCTCGGCCTTCTTCTTTACGTTGCCTATAAATGGTAAACATTCACTGGACACTGTGTGACTTCAGAGAAAACAGCGGCATGGACTGAACTCCTTCTCGATGTTCTTCTTAGCTGGAAATCTTGCAAACAGAAGCAGGCTCTCTCTAAGGCTCGTGCAGCCGAGCTGGGAGCATCTCCAGAAGGAGAAAAGCTCCAAAGTGACAGTGGCGTTTTTCTGGACTCCTGCAGCCTACAGGACAACCAGTCCAATAAAGGTAAGCAGGACTTATCGATAGTAGCACTTTCAGAGGTTTCAGGACATATTTAAGTCAGGCGTTTCAAACACTTCAAAATTGTGCATTGGAAAAATGGCAAGAAATGCTAACTGAATAGCTAAAATTGGTAATAATAAAAAAATAAGGACATTAGTTTATTGAAAGGTACGACAAAGTATTAGGGCCATTTTACAAACATTTTTTTTAAATTACAACTTAAAATCATTAACTCACGAGAAAAAAAGTGGTATATTTACAACTTTAAAAGTCATAGGCTAGATTTATGACTTTTTTTCCTAAATTTAAGGGTTACAAAGTTATGAATAATTACTTTAAATGTTGTAAATTCATGACTTTGAAGCACGTAAATTTACTAGAAGAAAAAGACACATTTACAAGAAAAAAGCAATACATTTATGAGAAAAAAAAATAATAAATTAACACTTGCTGGACTGTAGGTTCACTTCGACTTTAATCTCGTAATATTACTTTTTTTGTGGTCCTTTATGAGAAACAAAATTAAATTTAAAGATTTACAAATGTTTTCTCTTAAATTTACAACTTTATTTCCTAAATAAATAAATGGGACGATGCAATTTTATAAAACAATTTGTAAAAATGAAAAAAAAAAAGCCAGAATTAGTCAAAAAGGCTCTTTTTAGTGGAACACATTAAGAAAATGCTACGAAGACAGAATTTCTCTTTAATTACTGATCATAAAATAATTTAAATTGTTTGGATCTGTTTAGGTACCAAGACAAACAGCAAACAGGACAATCGGTTGTACAGCAACCTGCCCCCACACAGAAAAGAAGAGGTGGAGCGCCTTTTACAGGAGGGAGGAGGCCGGGGATGGAGGCACCTGGGTTTGGCTTTGGGTTATGAGTCCGAGCAGCTGGACCCCTTCGGGCACGGGGAGGCCCCGGCGCACACGCTGCTGTCTGACTGGGCCCAGAAAGAAGGCTCCTCTTTGGGACTGCTGTGCTCTGCGCTGGCCCGCATTGACAGGCCTGACGTGGTAACAGCTCTTACCTGCCCCTCACAGGGCATGTCTGTGGTCTGACAGGTGACGGGCTCCTACGGCGAACTTGATGAAAACTTTTATTGGAAAAAGGGAAGCACTCCATTTACAACTTTGTATAAAAGCTGCCACTTATTCTTTTTTTTTTTTTATAACTTTTTGTCAAAAAACATTTTTTAAAAATCTTCTTTTTTATCTTCAGTTTTCTTCATCTTACGAGAGCATTTGCCATGTTCATAACTGCAGGGACTTCGTAGAGTGGAATTACACTGAGTCACAACTCACAACTGCCACCAACGCATCTGAAACAAGGACCCTAATATCATCAGTCATATGGTTTTTTTCTGATTATATACACCAATACCACAACGTTTTAGCCGTTAGCTGGAGCAAAAATACTTTTTACAAGTAATGTTGATAATATAACCATATCAGTCATGAGCTAAGCATCCAGTTTGCTAAACTCAAGCAAAACAGTACAACTGGATAGAGTCCATTGAACTTTGGAACGAAGACGGACTTCACCGCCAGCCTCAAAAAGTCCATTTAAATGCTAAATGCTTTTTAGTATTTTCTCAGTCTCATTTACATAGTTTATACTCTCTGTGTAGACAGGAACTGCTGGAAAAGCTTTTTTTTTGGCTTTTGTGTATGTGTGACTTTTAAAATCCTGCAGCCACGAGGCAGCTGTGTATTTTTGATTTACCCTGAGGGTCAATCAAACTCGAGTCAAATATCATAAATCTTTAATAAAAGACAAAAAAGAAGCATTCTGTCATATTTCCTCTGTTCATGATCAATCCTCCTCATAGGAACAGCACTGTGTTGGTTTCATATTCATTTCAAAGCGAAAAGTAAATGATAAATTAGGCTCCAGGTTTTAGCTTCCACATGTAGGTTGTCAGCTCTGAACTATCACAGAACTTAAGATGTGAATATGTGCTTTTTTTATTTGTATTGCTTAAAACATAGACATTTAAAAATTAAGGCATAGAAGGCCATAATAAAACTGGTTTTTAGTCTATTAAGTGGAGAGTCATTCAAATATGAAGTGAGAATTATCAGTAGATTATCATTAAAAAAAAAGCTTTTCTGGACGTGTTCCTTTGCTTTATTATTGAAAAGAAAGACAGTTTTTACTTAAATGTTGCTAGTTTCAGATTCTTGGGTATTTGCTCAAGCTTCAGATTGAACTGCACTATTGACTGAAGATATATCAGTGACATTTTTTTATGCTGAATGTTGCTTTAACGTTTGTTTGACACTAAACTCAAAAGGTAATTTTCTCAAAAAAAAAAAAAAAGAAAGATGCCCAAAAAATGCCACAGATGGTGATGGATTGAAAACATTTCTCTCAGAACTCAGTAGAAAATATAGCTCAACATAAATGTTTAGACACAATTGGATGGTATTTTTCTTAAGATATTTAGCAAATTCATTCATATTACAAAAACTGTTTATAAAGAAAGTTGTCCGTCATGCTGGATGCTGGCGTCTGCACTTCCCCTCTGTGTGCCCTCAGCTTTAAATCTGTTCATGATCGTTGGTTTTAAAGTGGGAGCAGGCGTCTTGCATAGCTTGGGGCAGTGTCACACACTCCAGCAGGGACTGCTTAAATGTGGTCGGGAGCACACAGGGAGAGGGTTTACAAAATGTGCATGCACTATAAAAATAAATAAAAAGGGGGGATGTTGAGATTCAGGAGAACGAACAATGACTCTTTGCTTCACTCAGAATTGGCCTCCATATTTGGAGTAAAATGAATGTCTGTGATAAAAGCATTTAATGACTCGGTTTCCGGGTGTTCAGACAAACATCTGGCTGACGACTGTGCGTTTAACAGAAGCTGGAGCGAATCTAAATCAGGACGTGGTCGCTGCAGAAGCAAAGCGCAACAAGTGAGCTGCAAAATAGGAAGACGATCATTTTACAAAAGATTTTTTTATTATCTTAAAATGTTTGTACACTCGGTATGACAATGTGCTTACACAATACTTACATTTAAGTGTGGGGGGGTGGAAATTTTGTACATAAAAAATAAAAAAACAACCAAAAACAATAACAACAACAAAAAGATGAGTCTCTCCCTGGCCCAATGAAATAAAATACAAGACAGAGGTGCGAGCTTGACAGGCTGAAGTGAAACTGGATCAGGACTGAGCTGGTGGGTCGATTCACTTTCCTGTGAGTCCCCCCCGACAACCAGCCTGGTTAATTGACACAGTAATATGTACACCTTCCATCAAGAAACGATAATCCTTTAACAAAGTTTTTTAATTATTTTAACATTCCCAAAACTATCATTCAACATATTCACAGATAAAGCAATATACATATGTTTGAGCTTTGTTTAATGCGATTTACTGGGCTCTAAAAAAACTGATGACCTAATGCTTCATGAAGAGACCAGTTTTTTTACTGTCAACAGTAAAAAAAACAATGTCAAATTTAGCAATGGACAGCTTGAGACAGAGGCCAAACCACACCAAACTTCTTGACTATTAACTGAGGTAAATAAAAGACCAGAATAGGTGACATTTTTAATAACTATTAAAACTGCAATGCTCCAACCTTCATTTTTTTATTTCATTTTTGTGTGAATAGATTGGGGAAAAAACAAGTTGAGGGTACTAAATAGATAGCACAATTTGGTTTAAATTCCAGGTAATAATCAGCTAAAATTGTTTGCTAACCACTTTTCCCAACCTGCATCTCGTTTGCTGAATGAATTCTGAGTAAAAGCCCGACCAATAGAAAAGAAGATGGAGATTCACCGACACGTATTCATAAAACAAACGCCGTTTTCCTAAGTGTTGTGGTTAAAGGGGAAGCTTGGAGCTCCACAGACCAGTTAAAAGCAGCACCAGTTTTCAGTCAGTGGAAATGGGGGGGGGGTGGAGGTTGAAGCACACGAGAAATAGGATGATTGGGAAGGGAGGGGTTTTTCTGTCACATCTGAACAGTGGAAAAAAATACATCTATTTGATATGAAAACCAATTTGTTTAAATGACTTTGATTCAGGAGTTTAAAAAGTGGAATAAAGTTGATCACCTCAGGAACATTAAGAGTCTCAAATAGACAAAAAAAATAAATCTAAAAATGAAACAGTCAGGGAAAACATTAGTCTCTGTAGCACCCCTCAGTGTCATCCATCACCAACACCGCACCTTAGAGTCCTGGGTTGTTTAGCAACACTCCTGTGCAATCCACAAGGCCCGGAGAGCATCTCAGGCAGCAGTGCAACTTGTAGACATAAATAAGAAATGACTTCACTGTTCAAGCTGTCCGGATCATACAGGAAAGAGTGGGTGGAAAGGCAGATGTGTGCTTCTCCAGTGCGAATGCAGAGATGTCTGTGGCTCTCACAGGTCAGTACACGTCTGTGTCCTCCTTGGGCCTGTACACGGCACCAAATCTCTGCATGTACTTCTTGATGTACTCCTTGGTCTTGTGCTTCACATTCTCGTTGCATTCAAGATCTTCTGGGTTCTTGCAGGCTTTCAGTTCCTTATTCATTACCCCATGAGTAAGCTGCAACAGACAAAGCATGGACGCGTTATGAATGTTTCTGCTCAGACAACATTGAAACGACACGGCTCCGGCGTCCTGTAAGCTGTGGTAAAGCAGCTGGTCGTTAATCTTTTTGTGAGTTTTGCACAATGAAATGCTTTCTTTAAACAAGTGGAGCCAAACTTGTCTTTTTGTTTATCGCACCCACATCATCACAGCCATCACAACCCTGGTATGCAGGAGACGTGAACCACTGAACATATACACAGGCACCAAACAGGAAAGAGCAGAGATTTAGGATCTCGAGTGTTTTTTCTCCACTTTTTAATAAATAATTTAAGAAAGTGACTGTAGAGATTCAAACAAAATGTTTATTAAAGATAGAAAACAAAGAAGCTCAACTGTTTGGTTCTGGTCTAGGGAGAGATGTCTTGCTAACAGCACATACACATATTGCTTAGCTTCAGCTTACCTTCCTTGCCAGGTGTTTAAAATCTTCAGTGTTGCTGATGCGTCCAGATTTGCAGTCTGGCTTACGATATGGATTCAGACATTGCACTATGAACTGGGACATCTGACAAACACATAAAGAAAATAGGCAACGAAAACAAAGTCAGACATTCTGTTTGGCTTTTTAGAAAACCAAAGACAAACTGACTCGCTTTACCTCTTTTCGAAACGTCTCTTTACTTTTCTTAGCCAGTTCACTGGAAGTGTCTGCTTCCGCTGTTTTAGTGGAGAACTGCAAAAACACATCATAAAAGTATAAAACAGCCTCTTATTCAGTCCTGGACTTCATCATGGCACCACTAAGTCATACAGTTGTTCTCTGGGATGATTTGCTATGAACATCAACCAGGTTCAGAACAACTGTGACCAATATCAGGGGACAGTCCCATTAAATAGCACCTGCACACCAAGCTATTTAACAACAGTAGGGATATCCTCTCAGGATGTTGCAGCCTTGAAAACAAGAAGCAGCAAAAAGCTTTGGCCTTCAGCTACTTTACAAAAACACTGCAGGGGCTAGTTTTCCAAGTGGACAGCAGGGTGAAATGAGACGCTTTATTCATATGAACTACTTTGTGAAAAATGCAGACTGCTTAGCTAACCTTTTTGTTTTTTTAAGAGAGGCACAAAGACTTACAGTGGAATAATTTGAACTAACGTGACAGGACTTCACAAATAAACAGATCCCACACGTTCCAGATGGTTTCCACTATTCTCACAGAGACAGAATATAAATGAAGCCAGAATACAGAATACAGGAAAGCTGCCCCTCCTCTACTAACAGCCTTGAGGGGGAAAAAGAAAGGATGGACTGAGAAAATCAGTTTCAACTTTCTGTCTCCACGTAGATCCATTTTATAAATGTGTTGAATAAATGTTTGAGAGCCAAATAAAAAAAAATGTATTGCTGCAATATAAGCTTTTTTTATTGTCTTTATTTAACAAAAGGGTGAAAAACAATCCAGTCTATAGAGTTACCTTGGAAGGATTCTCATCATAGGTTGGGGTTCCCAGGTCCATCTCAGATTCATGGTCCACACTCGTGCTGTCACTGCTTCCTTCCCAGGTGGGCGGATCCCACTGTGTTTGCCTGCAGGAAACGGCGACACGATCTTCATACGAACAGACTTTCTGAAAAACATGAAACACGTAGGACACAAACACTCTGCCCAACAAACCTTGTGACGATATGGTAGTAGTAGATCTTTCCTTCAGGGTCCCGAGCAACTTTCCAGTTGGGAGGTAGCACGATAGTTTTGGGTTTGGGGGGAGAGGGAGGAGGAAGGTCTATCACATTGTTGGGCACAATCATTTCCTGGTGAGAAATAACACGTGTAACCTTAGCTTCAGCTGTCAAATAACTCACATAAATAGAAGTGACTATAAATAGTAAAATCTCATGCAACCTCTGGATTAAATCGGAAATAAAAAGTAAAGCACATTAAAACAAAAGCTATGAGATTATGAGCATATTAATGATGATAAAGTAGTTTATATATAATGCTGCACTTTTATTGTCCAGTTAAAACACTGGAAACCTCACTGCTACAAAACATTTTTAGCTTTGTTTGGAGATTTGTTTTTGATTTCACACCTTTTTTTTTAACCATTTCAATGAATGAATGAAATACTAATCAGAAGCAGATGCACCCATCTAAACCCCATCTTGAAGTTATGGAAATAAATTCAAGAACAACAGCTAAAAATGTCTTCCACTCCCTTATGGCCACATTTGGATATACACCATCTCAAAATGCTGCAGTAGTTTCTTAGAAATTTGCATTCAGCAGAAATTTGAGTTGTTTTGTATTAGAATGGAGCAAAACAGGGAACTTGTGGCCTGCGAATTGTTGCACCTACGTCACTGCGACAGGATATTTCCAATCCAATTTGAGCTTAATTTTCTCAATGTTTCTCCTCCATCATCATAAAAAATGCCACAAGAACATGTTAAAAACCCAATTTTCCTTGGAGTGGGTCTTTAAAAAGCGGAGTCTTAATACAATATCATTGGGTTGGTGTCTTTGAAAGACTGAATGGAGCAGGTTAGTTACCTGTTGTACAGTTTGGGATGTCACAATGGTGGTTACTGTACCACCCTGCTGCACCACCACCCCCTGCTGGTGACCAGGATACACTGCCTGACCGTGCAGGTAGCTGGCTGTGGGTTCTGTATAAGCCTTCAAACAGAGAATGTCACAGGATAAAGATTATTATGAGATGTAGCTAATTTAGGCTGCAACATTCTAATCATGGTAAGCAAAACATGGAGCCTTTAGAACACGTAGAAATGCCTGGGAAGATTCATAACAAAAATCTCTGTGAACTCAAGAATTGATTTAGATATGTTTGTGTTAAAGTCAAATATATAGAATTGTGAAGAAATAATTTACATGATCAATAAACTAGCTTCAACATTATTAAAAATACACTACATTACTGTTTTAGAGGTTTATAAAATAGGTTTAGTACATAGTATAAATTAAACCCAGAGCAGATCTAGGGCAGTGTACCTGTATGACTGGAGGATTGCTCTGAGGATAGGCAGCAGGGATGCTGTAGATAGCTTGGCATGGCTGGCCCTGGTAATAGATGGCTGCTTGTGGCTGAGCCTGTCCTGCAGCTGCAGCGTACTGCTGTGCAGGCTGTGTCTGTACCGTCACTGCCTGTTGGGTAGTGGGATCCCAGAGAGTGGTGTAGCTCTGTTGGGTCTGTACCTGAGTGGCTGGCTGGGGTGGCACAGACAGTACAGCTACCCCTGCATCCTGGGTGGCTACATTTGGCTGGGCATACTGCTGGGCGATGCCAGTGGTGATGTTTGTGGTGGTGATGTGCTGGGAGAGGTTAGAGGCTGGAGTTGTTTGGGAAGTGGAGGAGGGAGACGGTATGCCTATTTCAGAGACGAGGCCAGCAGAGGCCACAGGGGGATTCTGTTCATAGTTAGCAGCGGGGTCGACTGGAGGGGTGGGAAGAAGGACTTTGCCAGCATTGGGGTTGGAGGGATCCACGAAGGTCTGGATTGGGTATCCAGGAGGGTAGGTGATGAAGCTGGGGCTTGACACGTAAGCCAGAGCAGGATCATAAACCATGGTTTGGAGCTGCTGCTGCTGCTGTTGCTGCTGCTGCTGCTGAAGCTGTTGTTGCTGTTGCTGTTGCTGTTTCTGGGCTTCACGCTGAGCAACTTCCTGTTCAAATAACTTCCTACGCTCCTCCGTGGACAGCTTGGTGCGCTCCTTACTGCTAACTCCTCTTGGCGTCTTGCTGTTTGAGAGATCAAACCTTCAAAAGAAAAAAACCCCAAAAAAACCAAACATCAGAGAAGAACTCCACTGACGAAAACACACATTACATCACATCAGAAACTTTAGGAATTCTTACCGCTCATCTGTGCGCCGGCTGCTCCACTCGTAAGAGGACGGTGGTGGAGACAGAGAGCGCCTCCTCCGTCGCTCAGAGCTGCGTGGAGTTTTTTCTGAGATTCGGTCGCGGTCGCGGTCCCGCTCTCTGTCCCTGTCCCAGTCTCGATCCCTGTCTTTTTCATAGTCTCTATCCCGGTCTCTGTCCCGCTCCCTTTCTCGCTCCCTCTCACGCTCTCGGCTGCCTGAGGTGGTGCGTGGCGTTAAACCTGTCTCTCGATCCCGGCTGCGATCTATAAGAAAATTGATTAATGGTAAACTCCAATTGAAATACTCTTTAACCAAGACAAAGTTTAGGAAAGTCTCACTTCTTGCTTCTTTTTCCACCTGACTCTTCTTTGGTATCCTGTAGACCTCCTACAAGAAACATCTCAAGTTTAATTTCAGAATAAAAGCATGCAAACTGTTCACAATTTAGAAAACATGTCACTGCATTTTAGATGTTAGAAAAAGTTTGTTTAATGTTGAACGTTTAACAGACCTTCAGGTCTTTCCATGCTTCCAACAGCCTGGCAGCCATACTGCTTATGTCCAAAACGTTGTGTTGGGGCTCCTGACTCCTTTCACTCTCCACATCGGAAACACCTTCCTCCTCATCCTGAGAAGGAGTTCCTACAGCTAAGGGCTCCACAGGTGTTGCAGTGACATCAGGAGGCATGGTCGCCTCTGTGGTCTCAGAGTTTGGGGGCATTTCAGTTGTAGATTCCCCAGAGTGGGTTTCAGTCTGTAAAGGAGGAGGAGGAGGGGGTGGAGGAGGAGGGGGAGGAGGTTTCTCTGCCTCTTGTAATTCTTCATGCACATCCAAAGTCTCTGATGGCCGCTCAGCTGGGAGATCATCAGCACCTTCTTGGTTGGACTGGTTTTCTGGCACATTTGGCTGGTCTCCCTCCAAATCAGGATTTTCTTCCACTGTTTGGCTTATCTGCTTCTCTGAATTATCCTGTTTATCACTAGGAACTTCCTGCTGAAAGTCTCTTTGACCCTCAGCAATGTCCTCCTTCATCTCAGAATCTTCCATTTTCACATTAGAATCAGTTTTTGTTTCCACAGTCAGATTTTGATGTTGTTGCTCACTTATTCCAGTCATCTCCAGCTCTTTCTGCTTCCCACTTACATTTTCTGTCATCGACTCGAGTATTGATTCTTTTGTCGCATCCGGAGCTTCAACCTTTAATTCCTTCTCTTCAGGTGGATCTCCATGCATATTTTCATCTTCTTCCTCGTCTTCTTCATCCTCCTCCTCCTCCTTCCCATCAGATGCTTTGCTGGCATCAGAAAGCGCGCTGTCAAGACTGTTCTCACTGATGATTTTTAGACGGCGGTACACAGCAGGCTTTGAGGCTTCGCTGTCCAACTCTGGTCCAATTTTGCTGGAGGAACCATCAGGAGTGTTGAGTGGGGTTTGGGCACGGGACGTGTTCTCGCTGGAGTAACCATCCATCTCAGTCTGCTGTGGGAGAGTTTTTGTCTGAGCCCAGCGCTGAATAAGGGTTAGGACTTTGCTCTCCTCCAGCATATTTTTGGTTGAAATAGGAAGCACAGCCAGGGTTTTCATAATCTGAAGGAAAAACAGATGTTCTGTGATCAAAAGTGGGCCGTTTTAAATGTCACAAACATCTCATGTTTAAAATTTTCAGAAATGAATAAAGTATTATATATAATCAATGACAAACATTACCTCTATCTGCATTTTTATGCCTGTAGCACTGTTACCCTTTGCCTCAGAGAGCTCCACCATAAAAATCCACAGCAGAGACAAGCCGTGATGGTCCAGGAACTGTTTCAGGCATGATGGATTTTGAGTATTCTGTGAAAAAGATCATCAAAAGATAGATTACAAACTCAAAAGAGAAAAACAGCAGCTATAAAGTCCAAACTACTTATGTCAAACCTGTATGAGCTTGAGACAAATGAGTTTCTGCTCCATTGTTTCCACTCGAACCATCAGTCTGCAGAGAGAAACCACCTGTTTCTCATCACACAGGCCTTCTCCGTTCTCCAGTAAGGCCTCCAGCTCTTCATCCACCTGTCAAGGAGGAATACAAGGTAAAGATTTCCTGGTATTTATTAAATAAAGAGAGTAGCAGCATCTCAAGGCTGACTCATAAATGTAATGTGATTCAAAACTCTAGTTTTAAGGTCACTTCAAAACCATTATGACCTCACTGAAGACTAAAAATATGACAATATATAAAAGAAAAACCATCAGGAGGTTCAGTTCATTCTATGCAGGAAGTGTAGGTATAGAACCAATACATACGTATTCATAAATGATAAATAATAAAGTGTTATTGCTTGCTTTATAGCGCAGAACCCCTATTCTGTTTAAAAACAATGCAAAAGTTGGAGACAAGCATTCTTACATCCCAACTAATAGCCGTCTTTCTCATCTGGTAATTTTGAACTTTTTTCATGATACAAAGTATTCTTCCTCTGCTCTTTCGGGACTGGGTCACGGGGGCAGCAGTCTAAGCAAAAATGCCCAGAGTTTTCTCTCTCTGACCACTTCCTCCAGCTGCTCTGGGGGGACTCCGAGACGTTCCCAGGCCAGCAGAGAGATGTAGTCTCTCCAGCCTGTCCTGGGTCTTCCCCAGGGTCTCCCCCCCCAGTGGAACAGCCCCGAACACCTCCCTAGGGAGGCGTCCAGAAGACATCCCAACCAGATGCCCGAGTCGTCTCAATTGGCTCCTCTCAATGTGGAGGAGCAGCAACTCTAATCTGAGCTCCTCCCGGGTAACCGGGTTTTTCCCACCCTATATCTACGGCAGAGTGTCCAGCCACCCTACGGAGGAAGCTCATTCCGGCCGGTTGTATCTGAGACCTCGTTCTTTCGGTCATGACCCAGAGCTCACGACCATATGTGAGTATTGGAGCGAAGATCGACTGGTAAATTGAGAGCTTTGCTTTCTGGTTTAGCTCTCTCTTCACCACAACGGACCGGAACAGCGACCGCATAACAGCAGACGCTGCACCAATCCGCCTGTCGACACCTGTCACACTCCGATCTTCCATCACTCATGAACAAGACCCAAAGATACTTTAACTCGACCACCTGCAGAGAAGTAATACTTTGGTGAAGTAATACTCTATTATTTGAAATGGACAAAGTGTAGGAACATTCTCTGCTGCTCCTTTTAACAGCTGAGATCACGTTTTTAATCAGAGGTTTTTTTTTTAATATAAACTAATATGAAGTCAGAGAACTTCTCCCTGTGGTGACATCAATTCCTCCTCTTCCAAACAAACAACTCCTTTTCAATGAAATGCTCTTTCAAGTAGATGTCACAGCAAGACAAAAATACCACTAAAGCAACTGACCGTGGTAAGAGCGCTCTTTCGATTGCGGTCTTTCTTCATTTTCCCTCCAGCTGCTCGAACACTAACTCTGTTCTCCCCACCGAGGAAGCCTCTACAGCTGGGCGCTCCACAGAAGCATTTCTGTGCTTCTTTCCTGCAGAAATCGCATAAAACAACCCATTCATTAAAAATACCTTACTAAAAACATTCAAGATGATGCACTTGCTTAATAGTAAACCATCAACACACAATGCAAAAAGTGAGCAGAAAAGATCTGTTCGGTTGCACTTTTAATGAAAAGGAAATGTGGAGAGACAATACCCATATCTTTGAAACTGGTAGTCAAACGTCAGCTCAGTTCCTGCAGCGACTGCTTTCGTGGTGAAGAACCCAACCCGAAGCTGGCCATTAACAGTCCACTAAGGAATCACAAAAATGTCACAGCATTAAGCAGCTTTCTATATGATCACAACACAAAGCACACATTTCCCATTTGCCGTTGTACCTTTTGGGTCTCGCAGTTGGGCTCACAGCTGTGGTTCATAAACCGAGAGCAGTTCCCCTTTAATGTTGCATCAATGATCTGAGATGACAAACACAAAAGATTTTTAGCAGCTGCAAATACATAAAACTTAATAGAAAGCATACCTTAATTAGCATAAGATCATCACTCACCTCATTGTTTTTTAAAGACATAAAGTAGTAGTGGATGTTTTTGTTACGAGCATATTCTTTCACTCTCGTTTTGAACTCTTTGTGGTCCAGCACCTCGCCGCAATATTCAAGGACAAACGTGTTCCTGGAATCCAATAAACAAGACATCTTTAAAAACAAACCCAACTGTCATGTCATCAACCAAAACAAAGGACTAATGATCAATTATTACACAAAAAAAGTTTGGAATCAACAACAAAACACATTTAGACCTTAGAATAGAATATTTGGGACAATGTTGTCACTTTTACAAAATATACTGCTCAAAAAAGATAAAGGGAACACCTAAACAACTCAATGTTACTCTAAGCCAGTCATACTTCTGTATAATCAAACTGTCCAATTACGAAGCAGCACTGACTGACAATCAATTTCACATGTTTTTGTGCAATCGAAATAGACAAAAGAAACAACAGGTGATCAGCAAGACACCTTCAATAAAGGAGTAGTTCTGCAAGTGGTGAACACAGACAACTTCTCTGTCCTTATGTTTTCTGGCTGATGTTTTGGTGACTTTTGAATGTCGATGGTGTTGTTACTTCCGTGGAACCATGGGACGGCATCTAGAACCCACACAAGTGGCCCAGGTAGTACAACTCATCCTGTATGACATCAAAGCAAGTCATGGCAAGGTTTGCTGTGTCTGTCAGCGTAGTGTCTAGAGCATGGAGGCACTACAAGGAGACAGGCCAGTAGATCAGGAGATGTGGAAGAGGCCGCAGGAGGACAATAACTCTGCATCAGAACCACTACCTCCTTCTTTGTGCAAGGAGAAACAGGAGGAGCACTGCCACAGCCCTGCAAAATGACCTCCAGCATGTGCCTACTTAAACTGAAACAGTAGGCTTAAACTGCCTACTTAAACTGAAACAGACTCTCCATGAGGATGGCATTTGCTAGAGAACACCAAGATTGGCAAAATGGACTGGCCCGCCCGTTCCCTAGACTTGAATAACATTGAGCACATCTGGAACATCATGTCTCAGTCCATCCACCAATGCCAGGTTGAACCACAGACTGTCCAGGAGTTAGTGGATGCTTTTGTCCAGATGTGGGAGGAGGGTGAGCCTCATCTTGACTTGTTTCAAAGACATTACATTGAAGTTGGATCAGCCTGTAGTGTGTTTTTCCACTTTAATTTTGAGTATGATTCCACATCCAGATCTCCATAGGTGAACATATTAATCTCCATTAATAATTTTTTGTGGTTTTGTTGTCAGGACGTGCATCCATGCAAAGAATAAAGCATTTATAAAGAATATTTGATTTGTTCAGGTATAGGATGTGTTTTTTGTAGTGTTCCCTTTATTCTCTTGAGCAGTGTATGACAGATTCCTTTCACTTACTAAAACAAGATATGTTTATTAAGAAGTTCTCTGATTAACAATAAAGAGCGTACACTTGTTATGGCAACTCATTCATTTCTGAACAAACAATGGCAAATTGAAAACACTTACGGAGCCATGTCTTTAGCTGCGCGCAGCCCCCAGCCCTTGTCATCGGTAAGTATGACCTCAAAGTCTGCATGCTGCTTCATTTGAAACCGGCGGTTAGAGCAGTATGCTCCATTCAAGCACCGTGATGAGCTTTGGAGAAAATTCACAACCAAAAGGGATGCTGAGAGACAGAAATACCACTAGGATTTTGCCTTTCACAAAGCATTTTAAAGATAATTAAATATTTTTGACTGAAATTAATCAGCCTTAAACAGAGTACCATTCAATCATCAGCAGCCTGTTCAAACAGTCCTCCCCACATGCCATCACTCCTTTTCCACGCTCCTCTCTGGACAGAACTGGACACTCACACTGCATCCTCTTGATGTCTCTATGAGACTTGCTCTTCTTTCTGAAATTATAAAAAAACATATTCTAAAATTTACTTAGACTTCACAATAAATTTTATTGATCTGGCTCATAACTTACCTCTCAGTCAAGTACAGATTCTCTTCAATCAAGTCAAAATAGGGGGGCATCTTTTTAGACCTGGCAAATTCTTTCCATTTTTGGGCATCTTGAAAGTCTTGCAAGCTGAGTGGTGGTCGTTGCACCTCAGCTTTTACAAGGGTTTCCTTGGAAACCTCTGCATCCCTCTGACGCTCCCTTTTGCTCGAGGGTCCTGCTTCCGCCTCGTTGTCTGAGTCTGACTCCACTTCAGGACGCCTCTTCTTTGGAGGGCCTCTGCCCCTGTGAGGCCTGAAAGTGTCATCTCTGGAAAGGTCAGGTACCACAGAGCCTCTGCTGTTGCTGCTTATTTCATGGGCTTGCACAAAGCTTGATGAACCTGGAGTGTTTAGTGAAGCTGCCTGACTCGATGACAGTTTATCCCCGCTGTAGTCATCATGGTCATTAGTGAGAGAGTCAGGATGGATTTCATTGGAAGTTTCCTGATAATGTTCATGGAGGTAGGGTTTCTTGATATCCTGCATGTTTGGGGGCTGTTGCGTGCAGGAAGCAACAGCATGTCTTGGCTCCGGACCAATGGATGCTGTTCCCGTCAGCTTAGTGTTTGTTAACAAAGACCCATGGCTGCTATCAGGCTGCTGACATGTACTAGTTGGTTGTTCTGACTGGGAAAAGTCCCAACCAAGAGAGAAGCCGTGTTTGTCATTAATACTATCTCCAGTAGAAAGATCTTCACGTTGGTAATATGAGAACATCTGCTGATCTTGGCTAGTTATGGGATGTTGTCTGAGATCTTGTCCAAACTTTTTGAAAATATTTGAAGTTTGGATACAATCTGAGGCTTGTCCATGGGAACTGTCATTACCAGCAATAAAAGGCAGGGCGCTCGTGAAACTGGCCCCTTCTGAGTGACTGGTGCTATCGATTGTATTGCTCTGGGACTGACACAACACACTTCTGATGAGAGGATCACTCGAACCACTCTGTCCTGAGGGCTGTGTTTGTTTGGAGTACATTTGATTTGGGACTTGGTTGGTATTCCCACAGCCTGGTAGACATGCAGTGGACAGGGTTAAAAGATTTTCAGCGTGACATGGAGACATTTCCCTATGCTTTGCATCTTTTGTCAGAGAAGAGTTCTTTGGCACCACTACGACAGAATGCAACTGTTTTATAGCCTTGTCACAATCAGAGTCATACTCAGAGTTGTCGCTGTCACTTCCTTCGCTCTGTTTTCCTAATGCATCCTGCTTGGCTGGTGCTCCTTTACTCAGTTTGCTTTTTTCTGTGATTTCCTTGGGTTCCCCTTCTTGGCTTTTGCCATTCCAATTTTGCGTGTTCAAACCCGAGATGATCTGTTGGTTGTCCATGATGTGCAGGGTCTCGTTTGAGTTTGTTGGAGTTTGGGTAGCAGTAACATTCAGGTCACAGTGATAAATGGTGGTTCCTATTTGTGAAGGCTCACTTTGGTCTTTGTATTTATAGGTCATGGTGTCTGAACTGACTTGCTGTTCAGAAATCTCCCCTTGCTTGGTCAGTGTAGTTTGTGTAGCAAGCTCTTGTTGAATCTCAGAATCTTGGCAAACATGGTTAGAAAATCTGGTACTTTTGACAGAAGGATTACTCTCTGCAAAACCTGCCCTTTGCGAGTTATCACTTTCAAAAATATCCTGCCCAACAATATCCCATCTAGACTTTCTGGTTGAACAACTACTCTTTTTTGCAGCATCAACGTTCGGCTGTGCCTGCACCTGCTGACTTTCATTTGTAAGACACGATGGATCGGATTCAAGTGTCTCACATTTAGCTGCTTGGTTTTCAAGTGCCAACACTTCATTCGGTTTATCAATCTCCAATTTAGTGTTTTGATTAACATCCTGTATGGCAGGTGCATCAGAAGAAAACTTTGGATGGAGATCTAAAACATTTTCATCTTGTTTGCACATAATACTCTCCTCGCTCTTGCACAAATTAAGTCCAGCTACATCACAATTTGGATGTGATTGGTCGTTAGAGGAGAAGCTATCCTTCACAGTGTACAAATCGTCAAAAGTGACACTTTCAGGATTCAGGCTTTGACGTGCAGTTATAGCTATTTCAAGTTCAGAATGTTCTTCTTCATCCCCCCTTGACAGCGATTCTTGAAGTATTGTGTTAGTGGGCGCAGCTATTTCGTTTGCATCCTGATTACTGTATGTGTTTCTTTCTGGTTGAAGATTGGATCTTGCCTTTTCACTTTGAGGACAAGTTTCTGAGATGGTTGCAGATGAGGACACATGGATGTCATTTGTTTGGCAGTCATGTTCAGGGGATTTCACTGGAGATCTAGAGGGGACCGTCTCTTTTGACTCTGGCCTTTTGCTTTCCTTTACAAGTTCTTTACATTTCTCTGAAGAGGAAGTACTTTTCTCAATGGGATGTAGTTTTCCCTCAGAGTCACTGGAGCTGCTTTTATGGTGTTTTTCATGCGTTTTAGATTGTGTATGAGATGCATTATCAGTGGTCTCTGACTTATAATGACTGCTGGATTTTCGGTATGATAAATCTGAAACTGGTGAGTACTTCCGTTGAGAATCAGAGTCTGATCTCTTTGAAGTCCTTTCAGACTTTGATGACTGTGATTTTTTGTCAAATTCAGAAGACTGAGAAGAATCCACAGATTTAGAGGATTTGTCAGACTTGGAGGACAATGAGGATTTTGACTCTTTGTGGGAGTTTAAGTGGTGGGATGACCTAGTCGAGTCTGTTGTTCTTGTTCTCCTATGGTCCTCATCAGAGTGAGAACTCTCTCGTGTTCTGTCTGGACGAGAACGAGAAAGTCTTCTCTCTCTGCTGGGAGAACTCCTGTGCGATCGCCGATCAGATTCGTGATAGTACGACCTTTCAGAGCGAGATCCTCTGTCACTTCTGTATCTCTCTGATCTGGAGTAAGATGAACTTGTCCGAGCCCCTCTCGATCTAGATCGGGATCTAGACCTGGACCTTCTTCGATCTTTCTCAGATCGTGATGAGCGTGAGGATAAATTTCTAGAGTCGCGGTCTGACCTGGAGTAACTAGAAGACCTTTCATGATTCTCCGATCGTTTAGAGGAACTTTTTTCTCTTTCCCCGACACGTGAACTAAAGGAAGACTTTTTAACTTTGTCTCTAAAGTCTGAGTTAGTTTTACTTTTTGAACCCGCTGACTGACGCCTGGAAGACACATGAGCTGACTCTCCATCAGTTTCAGAGGCATGGGGAGCACTATCCAACTGTGACCTGGTTACCCTTTTGTAAACATTTTCCCGATCAGTACTACTGGAACTGTCACTGTCCTTTCCTTGAGAAGCCGGTGGCTTCTTGGATTTGGGGCTTTCTTTCATCTCTAAAAGTTCTGTTTGAACATTTTCTGAGAAACTATCAGCATTCTGAGGCTGCAGCACTGGAAAGTCGGCTTCACTTTTGCTTGCTGACTTCGACAGTTCTGACGTGTGCAGCTCTTCTGATGTAACAGATGCTGGCTTCTCTACAGTTGCAGACACATTCAGAATTTGTTTCTTGAAGTGTATCTTTGCCAAGTTTGTTTTGAGTCTGGTGGAGCCACAGACTGATGTTGGAGAAGTTGTTTCTGCTACAGATGTTGGCACCATCACTGTCTGCTTTTGCTCAGCTTTGCCATCTGTACTTTTCCCTGCTCTGTCTGAGCTTGACTGCGACAAGGCACCTTGCGGTTCGGTGACAGGCGTATCTATACTGGCAGGGATGAAGAGTGGACTTTGCAAAGGCTTCTTTGTCTGTGCGAAGCTGAAGGACACTTTCTGACGACCCTGGTCTTCTAAATTTACCCTCATCTTGGTCCCTTTAGGCAAGAGGTGGTTAGACAGAATTACTCTGGGAGACAAACTCTTAATTAAAGCAGACTTTGACAGGCCTTCCACTTTGACCTACAAAACATAAAAAACAAATAAAAATTTGACCCTGATTGAAATAAATGAAAAATGTGAAAATGGTAAGTATATATATCTATATATATATATATATATAGATGTATATATTTTTTACACTCACTAGCTTTATCAAGTTAACTCACCGAAGCACCACTCCCTTCTTCTCTGTGGTCATAAGAGAACAACAAAGAAAATGAGAAGAGCAAAGTTAAAAAACAGTTTAAACTGCTACATATTTAACAAATTTACTGAGCATTAAGTTGAAATTGGGAAACAACACAGAAGGCTTCAATGAAAAACCCATTTCTATTCCTTAAATAGTTTTTTTACATATATTTTGACTGCTCATAATTTACAGAGGTCCCCTCAGTGAAATTACATGAAAAATTATCTGACATTTAGCTTTTTTTTGCCTAATGCCAAAATACTGAAACTATTTAAACAAAATTTAGCGCAATCAAGAAACCTAAAGACATTTTTCCTTTATTTCAAAACAATTTAAAAAGATGGAAAACAGAGCAAAGAAAGCACAACAGAAAATTAACAGTTTTATGCTTGAAGGCTTTTCTTCCAAATATGTGACAATAAGAAAGTTTCAATTCTTTCTGTCTAGTTATTAACTGGGTATTGGACAGTTGAGCTGGAATAAAGAAGGAAAAAAATGTCTCCTTAAATACAGACAAATGACTCATTTACCTTCTACACAAAGAAACAACTTTTGTCATTTTTCCAGTCGACAAAGGGTTTTATTATTATTGTGAATCTTGTACGTACAAGAATTCAATGACGATTGACTAAAGTCTAGCATTCTGGAAATATTTCTTTCAGTCAGATTTTGGGATTTTTTGGGGGGGGTGGGGGGGGGGGTGTCTTAACTCTTTTTTAAATGAAATTATATATGTAATTTCATGTATACCATTATTTATTATTATATGATGCTTTTTTTCAGTAGAGCTTACCGTTTTCCACGCACGTACCTTAATATAAAACATCAAACAGTGAAAGTGTTTTTTTCTATTATTGATACAACTCACTAGCAGTTAGATACAGTGGGGATCGAAAGTTTGGGCACCCCAGGTAAAATGTTATATTATTGTGCATTAAGAACCCAAGGAAGGATTGAAAATCTTCTTAAGACATCAGTTTACAGATGAGACATTCTTTTAATATGTCAAAAGAACTTAGGCTTCATTTCAATCATTTACCCTTTCAAAATAATAGAAAACAAATTGATAAAATAAAAAGGATATGACGTGTTTGGTGTAAATCGATGCATAAAAAGGAGAGAAAAGCAAATTATCTACACAATAAAACAAAGAAAACTGGGACATTTCTGGGAAGAGAAAGTTGTTCTACATGAATCCTCACTTTTTTTCCAAAGACTACAAAAATATTTTACATATAAAGAATCTTTCTTCACTCTTTAATAGAGTGAATTTATCATTCATGGTGAGAAAATGTGGGATTTGTTTTTTATTCTTTCTAAAAAACACTTTACAGATAAAATTATAAAATACAGAAAGCAAATTATAACTGCATTTGTTCCATTTGGCCAAAAGTCTCATCCTCTTGGATTTACATTGACCACTGCAATCGTTTTATATATATTATATTTAAGGATTCTACATTACATGGTTCTTGTTTTTCAAGCAACAGAACGGTACTAGATGCTCTTTCTTTACTTTTGCAGCTGCAAGGTCCTTGATCCCCAAGGACTATGCTGACAAATCATCATCATATTGTAAAATGGTGAAAAAATGACGAAAAAAATCAGACTTTAAAAGCGACAGAAAACATCCAACCTTCTATTTGTCACATATTTGTTTTCATCATCAAGTGGGATTGTGTTAAAAGTTGTGCTGCATCACATGGTATGGCTAAAAGCAACTCCTCTCTGCTTTGTTTTTTTATGTTAACAGTATCATTAAAACAGGGCAGGATTAACTGCTCTTCGTTGTTCCACAAAAAGCTGAAATGACAGAATAAACAGGAAAAAGAAACCGAACTGGGTGTAAAATGACAAACACTACTTGTTATCGCATTGGTGTAAAGGACTCTCACATTTCTTTAAAGGAGGAAGAAAAACTGCTTTCAATATTTTGCTTATTGATAGTGCTTTGTAAAAAAAAAGTTTAAAAGGTGTGTAGTCTCTGTAAAGGAAAAGTATTCCTTACAGTGAAAAATTAAATTTTTAGATTTTTAACTACTTAGGAACCTCAATGAAAAAAATGGTTGAAAAAATATCTGCACCAGCTCCAATAGAGGAAATTTAAAAACAATCCTGTAATAGAAAACTTCTGGACTTGGTAACATTTTAGACTTCAGGATGCCTTTAAAGGGCCTATGTCATGCAAAATCAACTTTTTGAGCTTTTAAAATGTACTTTAATGTTAATTTTTCACAAAAACAACCCACATTTCTGAGCATTCTGAGCACCAGCCTTTCACAACCCACAAAAATGAGTGGGATCTTACGAGCTGACAAAGACAAGTGAGAACAGCCCCTTTCAAGAAGAGTGTGGGCTGCCAGCACACACACACACACACTTTCTCCGCAGAGCTAGAAGAGATCGGCAAAGCGCTTTCATTTTATTTGCACAATAATGTATATCTTCAAATTGTGTCCTGTCTCGTATTAACGCTGGTTTCCAATAGGGCCTAACAGGTGATTGTAACTAATGTTCAACGCCGGTCTCTAATAGTGGCCAGGCTCCTTTAAGATTTGATCTTTAATATCTGCCCAGCTTCTCCGGGGGCATGCACAGTCGTAAAGACGCCGGAGGTCAGTGGTATTTGTGTTGTGAGCCAGTGTAGCAATGAACAAAAAAACTGCTCATTCAATTTAGCGTTTAAACTTTGGGCAGTGGCATATGCCAAAGAACATTATGGTGAGTATTATGCATGACATTTTTGGATGGATTCCAAACCTATCCAAGAATGGTGCAAGCAGATGGGCGATATTGACAAGAGGGCAAAAAAAAACCCCATTACCCTAAACCTTCTATCTGTGATGGAATAAAAGCTCGTCTCCAACTGATGTCTGTCTCTTATAAATGCCCGGATGGTCTCACACATTTTTGGAATAAACGCCCGGGCTACTATAGACAGATGTAGGGTATTTAAATCCCTCTTTGCAAAAGTTCGGATGTTTTTGTGGGCAAAATGCAAACACGCTGCCGATGCAGAGTCTAGGATGACGTCGTGAAATGGGCGGCAGCCACAAGGAGCACAAAGGTATGGCTCAGAGATCGAGTCATTGTTCCGTGTAAGAAAAGAACTTGCGAAAATAACAAAAATGTCATAAATCATTTGTTTTTAAGTGTTCCAAAGGTAATATGTTATCATACGGATATAGTTTACTCTGAGAGGACTAAGAAAAGCATGATGTAGGATAAACACAGTTTAGTTGTATACACTAGATAAAGAAAACCGATAAAATCAAAAGCATTCTTATAACCACACTGGCTCATGTTCAGCCTGGTTTCATGTAATAAAACAATAAATACTAAATCCTTGTAAAATTTATTGCAACACGTTTGACACTTTCAATATAGACCTACTGGTATGCAGTAGGGATGCAACAATTCACTTTACCCTCAATTCAATTCAATGGTGTAACATACAATTCAGTTCTAAACCCAGAATCATGGCATCCCTACAGTTCAGGTGTTTTCTTATACCTGATCTCTGACTTGGCCACACAGTCCATCGAGAAACTTGTCAAGGAATAGGAAGCCTGAAGAGTCTCTTGGCCAAGAATAATCCAAATCAGAGAAATGAGCTCTCCCAAGTTATGTCACACCTGACAAAAAAACAAAACAAAAAACAATACATTTATGTGCCACTTGACATAAAAAAATGGGACTGATACATTTACATAAATGTTTATAAAAGAACAATGACAGCCATGCTCTGCCACATCCAATAAATTGTGTACCTTTAGCAATATAGTTAGATTATTGTCGCTCAAAATGTTTAATTTGAGTAATTCCTCAAATCTTTGAGTAATGCCCAAGAGAAAAAATGTACTTAAACACTATTGTTATGAGCATTATGTTTTACACACATTTGATGTCATTAATAATAAATCAATTTTTCAAGCACACTTAATCCTTTTCCAAGGTCATTGGGTTGCTGGAGCTTATCCCAGACACTGTTTGGTGAAAGTGAGGTACAGCATAGTTTGCAAGTCCATTGCAGCGCCACACAGAGATAATCTGTAGTTACGATTGACCTATGATGCATATTTTTGGACCGTGGGAGGAAGCTGGAGTGCCTGGAGGAAACCCACTCATGCACGATGAGAACATGCAAACTCCATACAGAAAGGACCCAGCTGGGATTTAAATCGGGTCTTCTCACTGTGAGGCAAAAATGCTAACCACTACACCATTATGCGGCCACATTTGTCACACGTGTAAAATATTTATTCATATTATATCAACAGCTTACCCATTTAAAAGCACGTTTTTCATTAATCTAACTCAAAAAATGTCTGCATGTTCAGATTTTCATTCTAAAACCAAATTTGTGTGGAAACCAACAAATATATTCAGCCACATTGTCATTTAAACTGAAAAAGACTCAATATTATGTGATAAAACTGATTTCTAACATTAAAAACAAGCATTAAGCTTTTCTTTGACTAAGTTTCCGTGAAAGCTTATGACTGACAGGACAGTGCAACATAGAGATAGAGTGATTCAGTTTTATTTTAGTACAGGTTGCTGTAATTTGGAATAAACAGATAAAGAAAAAAACAAATTGTGTTTTCTTCCATTAATTGTTTTTGCAATCAAACGAGGAGGGGGGTGAGGGTACATGAAGTCATGACGAACAAAAAACCCGAATCTCCAAATGAGACATCTCAAGATCGAGCTAATGATTTGAAAACAAGGCAGACGTAGTTTGAATAAAGGAAAAAGTTAGAACCAAAATAGAAAATACTACAACAATAAACACTCCTGAGTGGAACTTACATTAATGGCAGCCTGGCCGGTACTGGGGGAGGAACTGATGCGGTCAAAACATGGCCTTTTAAAGAATGATGTACTCAGTGTGTGGAAACGAACTAAAGAATCTTCTTTAAACATAGCATTTACATTGTTTTCCTCACTACTTGCATTAAATCTATCAAAATCGTACATGTTAGGTGTGGGCTATAAAGATCAACTTTACGAATGTATGTCTTTTGGAATGCGAAAAAATAAAGTTCAGAAGCAGGACTTATTCAAAGTATTAGCACAGAGAGGTCTCCGGAGGCGTATCTTTAAACGAGGGTTTACTGTAGTGTAACTCAAAACCCGCACTTTTAAAATACTCGATACGATAAGTGTGGCGTTTAAAGTGTTTTTCGGCGGCAGTGTTTGTTTAAGAAATCGTTTGTTTTGACGGTTGACTAGCCCTCACTATGACGAGCAAGCGCTAAGCTAATTCTCGCACTATGTTAGCAATTTAGGCTAACATCGTCGATTTTGTGTGTTTGTTTGTAAACTAAGTGTTACGTCAGAGTAAACAACAGTTTTCTCCAATGACAAAACTCTGAACTCTGCATATGTATGAAAAAGCAAAGTCGTTGTAGTCTAAAAAATATTTTTTTTGGAGATAGAGACCTCTATATTTAGCTGTGTACAGCCGGCTTTGCTAGCAAGCTAGCTGCTGATGTTTTGTTGTGCACTTATCATCCGAACAACCAAACCCCTCGGTTAATCTTCATTGGTTTTCCATGTACTCACTCTGTGAACTTTTTTAGGTCACAAGGTCCCCCCATTCTCCAAGTATGCTTCAATCGGCCCCGTGAAAAACATCAAGCACCAGCGTATGTCGACGTCAAATCCATACGGATCTGTCGGAAATGATCGTCGGCTCAGTAGCTCCAGTGCGGCTGCTGCGCCCCAGCTTCCAGCGTGGGTCAATGTGGGTACTAGCATGTGCTCACATAGTTAGCAAGAGTTTAAGAAGAACTGGAAAAACATTATTTGTCATAAACACGAAATAAGACGACTCCTGCTTTTGCCAACCATTCGGCAAAGACTCTAATTCGTGGGGACTGTATTAGAACACGTCAAAAGAATCGCGTTTTGTTGAGAATAGTGATCCCTCACTGCGACATGAGCTGGAGCTGTGTTGAAACGTCACATGATGTGGGATCACAGCTGGCGCGAACCCCAACAGCACTGCGGACCGACGACGTGCAACAACTGGGACAAAACCCAAACTAAAATGATATTCATGTTGCAGGTCGCAGAAGCAAAATATATACAGCTGTAGAAGGATATGAACAATTAACGAACTGTACAAAAAATATTTAGTAAATGGTAGCACTTACTCCACAAACGCACACACTTTACTTTTTAGATTTACAATTGTACAGTAATCCAAATTTTTTGCATTAAAGTAGGTCAGTATAAATACCATGGGTTTGATCACTTTATTATGTTTGCTTCTCTTCAATTGTCATTGATTTACCTCCAGTTAATTCCAATATGTTTCAAAGGAAGAAAGACTCATTGTTTGACATCTTTTGATTTTTAAATTATTTGTTTATATGTTTCTTGTAGCTCTTTATAAGCCTCCATGTTGCCTGTTAATATATGACTTTTAAAAAAAATAATCACACGCTATTCCTTTCATTCTTACTTATACCAAAAAATAGATTGTTGCTTTATTGATGGAACTCATACATTTGAAAACCTTTTAATCTATATTCATTTTTGTTTTTTGTTTTACTTCACTAGAAAAATCTCAAGTATAGGCATAGAGGAGTCATTTAGTCCATTGACCCTCAAGGTGCAGGTTCAACTTTAAATCTGTCACAGTAAATCTGCTCATTAGCATAAAAATACAATAAAATGTATATTATTTTAGGACCGCATTGTTTTTGAGAAGTTTTCATTAAAAAGAACAACACAGGCACTGCCAGAATTTTCAAAGAACAGAAAATAATACTGTTACTCAAATACTAAACTCAAAATACAAAAGTGTGCCCTTAGACAGCCCTAACGTGTTTTAAGTTAGAAAAATGTTGGCAGGCCTTAAGTGCTTATCTCTGTTAATGAATGAGTATTACCTATTTATTGAATGAATGGATGAACGCGGCTCTTTTTAATTTACATTAGTGCTTTAGTAAAACAGGAAAATAACATCTGAATTGATCAAATAATTAGATTGTATTGTATGTGTGACTAGGTCAAAAAACTTTAAACTACAACCATGTTTTTTCAACAGAAACAAAAAAGAAAACGTCATCCATGTTGAATTTTCTAACTGATATACTTCAAAATAATAAAAAAATTAATCCTTAATATGTATTGAAAACAGCATATGTGTATGCAAAAATTAACAGTTTATGCAAAAATACTAAACATAAAACAAATATATAACGTCATCAATTTGGATGACCCTTTCTAAGGTCAAGAGCGTTTACATTCCGGTACACTAGGTGGCAGCAGTGGATTTTTCTGACGCTCGTTTTTTCACGGAAGTGCGGAAGACTCTTTTCAAGCTATGTTGATTTCAAGCAAGAAATGCGTCGACCATAAGGCTGCTTTTTGTCGAATCGGAACCTTTTGAGAGCAATCCTCTCTATTCTCGATTTTGATCGACAGTTTTTTCTTGTTGTTTGTGTAAGTTTGGTTGTTAGTTAGGTGCGCATGCTTATGGAATGATTACAAAGACAGTGGCGGTTATAGTCTTTGTCATGTCAGATAAGCTAACACCGAAGCTACAACGCGGGTTATCGACTACAGTTTCCCCCATGTGTTTCATCTTTCCAGCCATAGTAGATAACTAGTAAGCGGCGTTTACAACGCGTTGTTGCTGTTTAAAGGTTTCTTTGTGTGCTAACTAATTAGCGGATAAAACTGAAGAGGTTGTTTAGCGTGGGTACATTGTTTGCTTTGATTCACATTGTCTTTCCTCTTCACAGATATGTGAAGCCTTTCCTGAAAACGCAACCGAAAGAGAATATTTCTTTAACGGGCGTTTTGGTGGTTATTGTGATCCATGCTGATAGATTTGCATATCAGTCAATCTTAAAGTCATCACTGTTTTGGTTGGTGTTACGGGAAGGTTGTGGAGCTAAAGTAGTAAATTAAATAGTAGCTAGTGTTTGTTTACGTCACGTGCAGAACAAAGTTGCTAAAATCGTGTTGTTTGAGGAACTGTTTAATAGAGATACCTTCTCATGACGGTGTGAGGTCCTGGAAAACTTGGAGTGTTTCTTTTTTCTTCTTAAACTCCCGCATCTGTCTCGTAAGCATTTATCCTGGCGAGTATAGGGAACGGAACACTGGAAATCCTTTGGTGGAGGATCTGAACAAGTTCAACAATGCACAGGAAAATCCCCTCCTTTTTTTATTTTTATTTTTCCAATCATTTTAGAGCTAATGGCATGGTATTTGGATTTGAGCTGATATTTGAAAGGACCTGTTTGCAAACTGTTCAGCGTGGAGCAAGGAGTCCTCAACTTGCATAAAAGGAAACTGATAACATGGAGAAGTGGAAATCCTTTTTTTTCTTTATTTTTGTTTATTTGAAAGATTTTTTCAAAAGTTTCTTTTTATTCTGTGATTTATGTCAATTCAAATGTTCAGATTATCAAAAGGTTAGTCAGAAGTGGGTTAGCCAGTGTTCTCTGAGGGAATTCACTTCAATTAGCTCTGTGTTGTGTTGGGAATTGTCTGATAGTATCAAGAAAAAATTTCAGGGAAATGGCAGAATATAAAAGAAAAGGGGAAATTATTCTTATATGGTTCATACAGACGTAAATATTGACACACTTGCATGCTGCAAAAGTTTTTCTTTGTCAGTGTACCAATATTCACCCAATTTAACTGTTTTGAGTACACTTTTAAAGAGCATAAAATGAGATTAAAATGAAAAATGACCTTTCTAGATGCAATGTGGTGCATTATATTTAGAGACAATTCTTATTGGAGGAAGAACTTCAAAAATTGATTCAGATATCAAGTGTAACATTGGGTTTATAGTGTCCCAATTTGAGTTTATTCCTTTAGTCACTGTTTTTTGTGCTAAATATAAAGTTTGTCACCGAAAGGATTTTGCAACCCAACATTAGCTGAAATCTGTTGCATTTATATGGGGTTTAGTCTAATTTATATTGAATTTATTTTGAGTTTCCCTTATTTTTAATCAGTATGTTGTAAAAGGGTTATTGCTTAATGAAGGCTCTGATGTTTGAGTTTCAGAAGAGCACTTGTATAGTAGTTGTGATTGCTGTTCTATGTGGGTCTCACTATGATGTTTCTGAGTTGCTGGTTTGGCTTTATCCTACCTGTCTCCCTGAAGCAGGTGTTTGGGCAGAAAAATTGTGTGTGTAGTTGGAAGCATTGCAAACAACCAACTGGCTTTGTTTTTCAAGGTGTGTGTGTGAGGACTGGACTGATGATGGATAAAAAGCATCTTAAGTTTCTTACCATTGTAGTGATGCAGCATAACCATTTAAGTGCATGCTGTATTTTCAGATTTTGTTGGGTTTTTAAAAGGCATTTTAGGTGTTGCAGTTTCACCCTGACTCTCATTTTGCTGTCTTGTGCATTTCTCCGGTTGTTCCCTATGGTATGGCTAAATTGGTATTTATTGGTACCCATTTCTTCCATTACTTGTCAGGTTTAATGGCATCATATTAGAATGTTGGGGGATTGATGCAGAGCTCACGGTGCTCTGTAGGAAATAATGTTGTTCTGTACCCTTTTGTCTACAGGTCCGAGTTGTTTGTGCCTCAGCATGGCAGTCGTCATCCGTTTACAGGGACTGAGAGTCACCGCAGGTTCAGAGGATATTCGAAAGTTCTTCACTGGCCTCAAAATTCCGGATGGAGGGGTGCATATAATTGGTGGGGAGCAAGAGGAAGCGTTCATAATTTTCACTTCAGATGAAGATGCAAGAAGAGCCATGACGCGCTCGGGAGGTCTAATTAAGGATTCACCTGTTACCTTGCTACTAAGTAGTAAAACAGAGATGCAGAACGTGCTTGAAAGAACAACTCAAATCGCTGAGTTGGATCAGAAGAGGCAACTTGAGGGGAAAGAACCGTATGCTGGAAGATCCGTTGTTCCTAAATCAGACCGGAGGTCAAGTGGTCGCACAGAATTTAGCCCTCCCATTGACCGTAAAAGAGATATGGACACAGACAAATATTTTCTTGTGTTTCTAAATGGACTGCCATTCTCTGTGACTGAAAACGAAATCTGCGAGTTTTTTAAGGGTTTAGACGTAGATGAGATTGTGTTGCTGAAGAACCACAGAGGGCAAAACAACGGAAAAGCCTTTGTCAGGTTCGTAACAAGGGACGACGCTATGGAAGGCTTGAAAAGGAATATGGAATATATTGGGACGAGGTATGTGGAGGTTTGCACAACAACGATCAACGAGTGGTATCGTGCAGTTGGTAGAATGCCGACAGGTCTCGACATGGGTGACAATTTTGAAAGAGGGAAAGCACCTGATTACAGCCAAAGAATCTCACAACCTAGACGCTCACGATCTCCCATGATGCAACGGCATACTTTTGCTTCGGACGGAGAGTACTGCGTTTTGTTGGAAAATCTATCCTACGGTGTGGAAAAAGACAATATAAAACAAATGTTTCGCAATTCAAAGCTCGACAATGACCAGATCTTGCACTTAACTGACTCTGAGGGGAAAAGAACAAGATCTGCATTTGTACTGTTCAAGAGTTTCCACGACTACAAAAATGCCATAAGCTTTGAGAAAAAACTGTTTTACAATCGATGGGTGAATGTCCGTCCCATCTCCAGGGAAAACATGTTGTCTCTGCTGCAGTCGCAGAATTCAGCTATAAGACCTGAAAACAACCAGAGCTCTCGAGAGAGACCTCCATCTCACCCCAGGGATCCCTATGAGTCTGAGAAAGTCTGCGTGTTTGTGAAAAACCTTCCATTTGATGTCAGAAAAGTTGAAATAATGGACTTCTTTTATGGGTTTAATGTCTCAGAGAGCAGAGTGTCGGTGCTTTATGACCATAAAGGTGCTGGTGTTGGACAGGCTTTGGTCCTTTTTGAGTCTGAGGCAGAAGCCATGGAAGCGCTCTGTCTTAATGGGCGACGGCTTCTTGGGTCTGAAGTCATCCTGAAATGTATTTCACGTTTTCAAATGAAGCAGCTGGCAGCTGAACCGCATGTGCGGCAAGAACCATTACCAAGGGAGGAGTGGTTCCCAGGCAGGCGCAGCAGGAGCAGCGAGCCATCTTTTCGCCCAGATAACATTTTGTACTCGGACTTTAGAAATCCCAGGGATGGTATTTTATCTCAAGGGAATGTACAGAGTCACATTCACGGAGGCGCTGATTACGAACCATCTGCTGTGAAGCCTCGGCCTTCACGAGACTGGGGTAATGGAGCCCATGGTAGCTTTGGCTCCCCTGTGCAGCACTTTGATGGTCCCACGTGTGTGCAGTTGGTCAACTTGCCCTTCCAGATCAAGAGCGAAGAAATCTACGACTTCTGTTACGGATACAGTATCATACCTGGATCTGTCTCACTTCAGTATGACCAAAGTGGAAATCCTAAAGGCTCTGCCACTTTAGTGTTTGAGTCTCGCCAGGAGGCCTTAACTGCTCTTCGGGAATTAAATGGAAGACCAATTGGACCGAGAAAGATTGAGCTGATACTGCTGTAGGACAATATTGTCTTTTAAGAAAGCATGCCTGAGGCACTTCTTGTTGCTCAAGACAAACAAGAAACCTTTTTTTAGGCTTTTTATTTGTGGTGGGGAGAAGATTTTTTGTGTGGCCTTTTTTTTCTTCAATAGTCTGAAGAGTTGATTTTAATTTTATTTCATGCTAAGTAGTTTAAGTAAATGAGTAAATGTTTCTCAGTTTTGCACTCGTTTCCCTTCCCATCCGTTTAGGAATTTCAGTGCATCTTTGGAATTTTTGTGGATGATGTTCCTTAAAAATGATTTTTTTTAAAATAAAAAATTATCAAACTGACTCTCAATTTATCAGTCATAAAAGATCAGAAAATCAGGTAAAATGGGTAAGACATAAAAAATTACAGAGGTGTGTTTAAAAGAAGATAAGACAAGAATCTGAAAAAAATGTTTTGAGAGAAATCTTTAAAAATATGTTTGGTTAACAAATGTTTCCCTTATTTAAATTTGCACTTCACCATGACTCAAGGCAGTTACTCAAATAAATGGAATCGCCATGTTCTCACTTAAGCTACTGGCTTTAAGCAGATGTAGACCCTTACATTTTTAAAACAAAAGGAAAAGCTTGAGTAAGTGAAGTAAACTGCTGTAGATGTATGGCGGAATTTAAGGCAGAGGCATACATGACATGGTTGGTGGTATTTAGTCTTAAACAGTCATGTTTACCAAAGTAGTTCCTCAGGGCTTGTTAAATAAGTGTTACTTATAAGTGTGTTTAAAGGGAGATATAGTGGGTTTGAGGTTTACATAAAAAGCACAAGCCTTTATTATTAATAATTAAAAATATATATATATTTATCTATTAAACTACTAATAACTACATAAAGTCTGCTGGGGTATGACAAAATAAAAGTTATAGTCTACAACTTCGCATTTTTAAAAAATGCTGGGTTACTTTTATTGTGAAAGTTTTAATTTAGACAGGAAGTTATGGACTACATGACGCCTCTAAAGTGAGCAGATACAACCACGCGGAAAGAGTTGGATGTGAAGGTAAATACGGTCAGGTTTTCGTATTGTAATGCCAATTTTCGTTTTTTTTCTTTTAATATTTGTTAGGCTTTACATAAATTATGGCTGATTTTAATATGAAATAAAATAGCGACTCAAACCGTTAGTGAAACGGTTTTATTTGTAACGACAATTATTTGCTTGAGATTCAAATCAAAGTCATGAATCACGAAAAAGTGTAAACAATTATTCTAAAAGCATATCTGGTTGATTGCCTACCTTTTTTATGAAGTAACCGCGTGTTAACTTAATAAAAAGCGCACAATTTTGTATGCTTTTTTGCATTTATACATAAAAGAAAAGCCAACAACCTGTATGAACTTATCAAAACATTGAAACTTTATTGACATCAGAATGGAGGTATCAAGAAGAAGGATGATTCATAAACACTTGCAGCCGACGAGGCCCCTGCGTCGCTGCACTTTCGTTGAATTTGGTAAGTCCCCATAAGCTGACCAATGTTTAAGATGTTTTCATTATAGTAAACATAATTAATATTATCACTCAATTTAGACTTACAAATAACTGCAGCTGCATGTGGCCAGACACAGTTAATTCAAGAGGTGAGGTTCTTTATATTGTCATCTTTACATAATACCTCCTTACATTTAAAACCAAATCCTTCCCTAATCCTCCTTTTTTGCAGACAAAAGTTGATACAGAGCATCTTTACAGCAATGTCAGTCTCCATGAGCAGAAAAAAGGTAGGACTGCAAGCAAAGCATCTTTTACTGTAGAACTTTTTGATTTCTTAAAACATCTAACTGGAATTCGTGCATTGATGTCTGTCTTTGTAGCTAGAATTTCCTACTCAAGGGAGTTTTTAATGGGTCTGGCCAGCTGCCCTGAGGCAAAGATTAAACCACCATTCTTACCAGAGAATTCCATAATACTCTCTAAAGCAGTAAGTTTGTTGTTACTTTTACTTAATTTATTTCTTTATTTTTAATAATTGCTACCTATTGAAGTCCTGTTTTGAATTAACAATGCTTTTATGACTTTGACAGAGAGATCCAGGGCAACTCAGGCTTGGTGAGATCCCAGGGAGTGGTGATCACGTGTACATGTCAAGATAACCTTGTGTATGTTAAGTATGACTGAGTTTGACTTAAAAACGGAGCAATTTACATACATTTCTAGAGGGAAGATAGATCTCTCTTACATTAGTATTTAATTAATTTCTGCCTGATAATCTGTGATAATAGTGCAGGTCATAAGCTAGCAAGAAGTACAAAAACAAAGACATTAATCTGATTTACTTAAAACATTCCTTAGAAAAACTTTTTGGGAAAGCAGCTAATAAAAAATGCTAAGAAAAAAAGTCTAAATAGTAAAATGTAGGTTTTGATGCTTTTCTTTTGTTGGATTTCTATTTTCAAGTTTAGAAATCTATAATGACAAAAAGGCAGTCAAAGAATATGGATTTGAACTATTATTTCGCTTAGTATAAATTTCACAGTAATGCATATCGCCATACACTATTAGTAAGAACTTTTCACAGTTTGCTGTTTCGCCAACTTGATGGTAATAAAAGAAACATGCTTTTCGGTTTAGTCTGATTGGTTAAATTGTTGCCAACAGATGACAGAAAAGAATGATTGTTCTCTCATAACACCACCACCACATTCAGTTGCTGTCAGTTTAGTAGAAAGCCACACGTTTGAAAGAGACTGACAACAGCAACCTGACTGAGAGTAAAAAAAAAAGTGCTTGTCACTGTGGATGTCATTGTTTGCAAAGTCATTGTCTCTCCCATCCCCTCTGCCCAGTGAAAGCTTTGAGTGCTTGTTCTCACTAAGCATCCAAGTGGTCACAGATTTCCGGATGAAGTTAGATCAGGAAAATGTTTTCTTATACTGTACGCTGCAGTTGAGTAATGTTTTAAAAAAATATACTAACCTCCATGTTTTCTGTCTTTTCAGGTTGTGAGAACTCTCCGAGAGAATGTTTAATACGCTATATATTGTCAGTTGTGTTTGTGTGTTGGATGGTGTTTTTCTTTCTTTTTTAGTTTCACATATTTTATTTGCATGCTGTTCAAGTATTTAATATACATTTTTTGTTACCCTCTATTAGCACCTGTCTTCAAAACTTGTATATTGTTCAAATGTTTCATTCTAAACAGGAAGTGCCTATATTCAGATCTCAAGGAGATTATGGATATAAAAACTATTGGACTTATAAGTTGACTTAAAAAGTATCAGGTGTTGGTGTTTCAGATTACTAAAAAAAGTTAAGTTTACTTCTTGTAAAAAAGTGATTATTTGAATGCACACCAATAAAAAAAATCTTGTTTGAAAGTTTTGTTTTCTTGTGAACTACAACTAATCATTTAACATCAATAAAAACTATTGCATATTGTTTTCTCCCCTATTTGCGCACTTAAACGTGTATTCTATTCTGAAAGTTATATTTTAAAAAACATTCAATTTAAATTTTGAAACTTATTCTATACTGACAGAAATTAATGATACTTTCTTAAAGTTAATCCTCATAAAGAGCATTTATGTAGGTCATTTTATCAGTATTAATTAATCAATGGTCAAATCATTCATAAAAATATATTTTAAATAACATCTCTATTAAAACTGGTTAAAAAACACACTTCAGTAGTTATGTTTTGAAGGCGGATGTCCGCTGATGCGTGAGCGCGCCCTCATCCCATCTGTGCGTGACAGCGGGCCAATGAGCGGGCTGTTGCTGTCGTGACGTCACCGGGGGGCCGGCGTTTACTGTTACGACAGTAAGTCAGATGTTAAAGCGAAATTCATCTGTCCAAACTCAAGGGACCGGCAGGGAAGGGCATTATTATAAAGGCAGGTTTGAATTTCTTACTGTTGCTGGAAGCTTGACTCTATCGTTTCGTGGCATTATTTAATACAAATATGAAATTGTTTGTCTCCGACTGCATTCTGCGACAACCATATTGTACTGATTGCTGTTTTATATCCAATGCAATGATCTAGGGAATAATACATTGCAGTGGGAGTGTATTTTTCCTGCTGACTTGTGATCCCTTATCATCTGCTGCTGTAACGGCAGGTGTCATTCTCCCGCTTCCGGTCGCGGCAGTAAAGCTCAGGGCTTGACCGTCATTAACGTATTTTTTTAACCCCTCCTCCAGGCTGATGGATCGACTGAAGAACAAGCAAAACCCTCCATTCAGCACGTAAGACATACTCTCTGAACAGAAAATTTCTCTTATTGGTAGTTGTAGCCTCAGCTGTTATTTCGCAAGAGCAATAAGGAAATGTGGGAATGAGGATAGGAGGACATGACCTTTTCTTCAGCAAGTTCATTCATTAACACAATTCTTTAAAAATCACCCTTTTACTAGAAAGCTACCTGGCAACTATCCATAATTTTGAAAATTATTGGTAATATTGTGACATAGCAGACAGAAACTGGACATTTACATTTTACAGTCCCTTTTAAATCTCTTACAATTTCTTATATATGATATAATAATTACAATTGATATTTAAATGAATTGTGGGAAGTGCTGCTTGTACCACCCAAAAAGCTATTTTTTTCAAAGCATCTAAACATTCTCTTAAAGCTGTAGTCAGGTTAAAATCTTAAGACCCACACCCACATTTTGTCTTTAACATATTGTTGTAAAATTTCTCTCATGATAGAGAACATACATAAAGAAAATTATGCTTAAAATTGCATTTCTCAATATTTATTCAAATAAGTGTGACCCAGGAGCAGATGAAAAATGCCGTTGGAATAATTTTGTCGTTGTGACTTATAGAAGCTACAATCGGCAATCCACAAACTTCCTCCTCTCTAAATTTCTGATTATTATTACCACTCTGCAGAATATATATCCTAGCAAACAACACAGATTTTTTAAGACAACATAATCTAGGAATGTACTGAAAATATAAATCTTTTTTTTTTTTAGCCCTGTATGTGTGCACAATCCACATCTGGAGTCTTTGAAAGATGACATCCTCTACCACTTCAGCCTTGGAACTGAAACCCATGATCTTCCAGCAATGTTCGGGGATGTTAAGGTCATTAAATGCAATATTCATATTTCTACAGTCTATAGTGTCTGGTCTTTAGAATGTGGTACAACACAGTTGTTACAATGAGGATGGAAATAGTGCACACTGGCAACAGGACAATATATTTAGTATTTTTTCCCCCATTCTTTTCCATTCAATGATTGCATAAACTTTGTGTTAAATTTGCAAACCGTCTTTCAGTTTGTGTGTGTTGGAGGCAGTCCCTGGAGGATGAAAGCGTTCACGGAGTATATTGCTGCTGAGCTTGCAATGAAGGATCCCAAATCAGAGTATCCTAACATCTGCGCTGGAACTGATCGTTATGCCATGTACAAAGTTGGACCTGTCCTCTCTGTCAGCGTAAGTATTAACAGAACATTTGTATCGTCATATGGGACTGTTACTTCGCTCCTAAGCTCTTCAAGTTATATATATATATTTTTTCTTTTTGTAGCATGGAATGGGTATCCCATCTATTGCAATTATGTTGCATGAGCTGATAAAGCTTCTCTACCACGCTAGCTGCAAAGATGTGACAATCATACGAATCGGAACATCAGGAGGGATTGGTTGGTAACTTGTTTGATTTATTTACAATATCTCCAAAACTGCCATGATTCCCCATTATTCTGCTGGCTATTCTTGTTTTAAGGACTTGAGCCTGGCACGGTTGTTGTTACCAAGCAGTCTGTGGATGCCACTTTCCAGCCAAAGTTTGAGCAGGTGATTCTGGGAAAAACGGTGGTGCGCAATACAGATCTAGATCAAAACCTGGCTGAGGATCTGTTGCAGTGCAGCAAAGAACTGGGCCAGTTTGAGACGGTGATAGGAAATACCATGTGCACACTGGACTTCTATGAAGGTATGGCTTCAGGGTTGTTAATGGGCTTCTTTTGTTTTAAGAATTCCTTCACTTAATAGCTTTTTTTTGTGTCTCCTGTGCCCAATCAAACTCAGGGCAGGCCCGTTTGGATGGTGCCTTCTGCTCCTACTCTGAAAAGGACAAGCAAGACTACCTCATTAAAGCCAAGGAGGCAGGAGTCTGCAACATTGAAATGGAATCATCCGTTTTTTCTGCAATGTGCAAGCTCAGTGGTCTTCGAGGTAAGATATACATCACATTAAATTGAAGATAACCCATAAAAAAAAACACTTGACCCTAAATCTGACCCTTAAAACTCTGTCTTTTCTTTCTGGATGAAGCGGCTGTTGTTTGCGTAACCTTACTGGATCGACTGAAAGGGGACCAGATGATCAGTTCGCATGAAGTTCTCAACGATTTTCAAAAACGCCCTCAAATACTGGTGGGATGCTTCATAAAGAAACAGCTAATGACCAAAGCGCAAACAAGCTGAGTGCAATAGGAGAGTAGTATGGTCCTAGCCTCTAAACAGTTGAGTATAAAAGATTTGGTGTCTGTAAGTTGCTTTAAATATTTTGTTATGGAGATTTGTCCAATTTTATAACTGAATCTTGAATTTTGGCACCCATGTTTATTTGTTGATTTTGTTTCACCGCTTTGGAGGACAAGTATGCACTTTGTTCATCGTCTTATTTAATTTATAATTAATATATTTGCAACAAATGTGACAGAGGGGTTCTGTCTGAACTAAGGTCTTCTTTTGTGCTTGAATGACTAAGTACCTGATGCTTAAACTTGAACTTTTCATTCTCTTTAACAAAACCTTTACTTGCACTGGTGAAATAATCCATTTCACCTGAAGAGAATATCTGTTGAAGATTCATTCTTTTTGTTGTCAGTGATGTTTGTTAATATCAAAACCAAACACGTGGAGAACTGTTTCATTTGAGTCTAGTTTTTTTAAGATTATGTTGTTGAAGATTATGTTGTTGTTTTTTACCATCTCTTTGTTAAGTATACATTAAACAATAAAATAATGTATAGTGGTATTAAAACTCATATTTTTAGCATTCAAAGCATTAGAAATTGGTATAATCTCTTAAAATGACTTTAAACTGTAGTTCCAAGCTCCCCCTCTGTCTGCTAATTGTATCTTTTTCAATTTTTATAACTGATATTTTGAGCATCTGTTCACTGAGTCTACACAATTATCCAGAAGTTAGTTCTATTTTTTTGTGCTTGATTTGATGATTTTATTTTATTTTTCAAAGTCGGTGGTAAATTCCTGAAAAAGAAACAACCAAACTCTTCAATGGTAAAGAAAAATACGGTGGAAGAAATACATGTAAAAGGTTCTTATCAACCTCTATGGATCTTTGAGCGACTACGAAATGCAATAAAGTTTCGTTTTTCAGTCTTTGTTTAATGATTTCTCAACATGTTTTTTTTGTGTGAGCTGGTTGCTTTTGCAAGAATCTCATGTATGATTGTTTAGCTTTATTTTAAGTGTAACACAATTTATTTTTTGCTCAGTAACAATAAAAATGTCCTTCTTACATCACATGCTATTTGCCTTTTTAAAATTAAAGATGAACAAACTTATGTTGAATAGATTAAAGACTTTAGACTGGTATTCACACAAGATTACATTTATTTTAAATTTAAAAAAAATGTTTGAACTCCAACCTTGACCAAAATTGAATGAAATACAACTATTTTGAACTGAAAGTCACATGTTACACATTGTTTTTTCTTAACTGTTACAAAAAACTTGCAAAACAATAAAGACTATAATCCTAATCCAAGTATTGAAACTAGTATTAATGAAAACATTTAAATGTAAGCAGTTTAAACTCAATGAATGTTGAACTCTGATGTATGAAGCTTGAACCTGATAGTGTCCAGTTTGTGAGGATGCTGCAGCCTCTATGAGTGGGATGCCGACAGCTGCTCTGCGCGTCAGAGTCGGGTCTGCCTGCGCGCTCCCGTGCGCGCTCTCCTCTCGTCTGCTACCCGATCTAAGAAAAAGCCGTGAGTATTCGCTGACTCAGTGCCTTAAGCAGCATCCTCGTTCACCCGAGCAGAGATCCAGCATCTTCTACGGAGACAGGAACTAAAAACTAAAATCACCAGCCATGGCTAAAACAGCAACCGGTAAGCGCACCAACACTGCTCGTTGTGGAACGGATGGAAGGTTGGATGGACAGGTGCGTCTTGACTGTGTCGGCCGGTGTGGCAGCCTAAACCACGTTAGGCCAAACTTCAGTTATGGCTTTATTTTTTAAATAATATCAAATCATCATAACTACATCTAAATTGCTGCGCGTTTTTTTTTTTATTCTTTTGTAGATTGTCTCAACACAAATCTGTAAGACATGAATTTAAAAAGCCCGGGATGCTCTGCGGTCACATTACAAAAGATCTCCAATGTCATTCTTGTCCCATTTATTTTGGTTTCATCGATTAATACTCGATGTGTGCGTGATGCATGGATTGCCATCGGATAGAAAGCGTTCCTCACGGCGCTGCGGATCATGCAACAGCGGCTCCGACATAATGCAGACGGACCCCACCCAAGATGCTGGGCGGACGAGCATTTAGCCAATAGAAATATGCTGCTAGTGCATTGATGCTTTTATTTCTTCAAGATAATTGTGATAATGCGGCCTGCACAGCAGAAATGATCTTTTAAAAGCATTAGGCGAGGATCTGGATGAGAATTCAGTTTTTTTGGAGCTCCTTTCATTCATAGGTGTCTTGAGCTTCAGAGAGCATCTTAGCTGAGGCTCATTGGATAAATTGCATGTTTTTAAAGGTTTGTAAAATAAAGCAAACATGCTTTTAAATCAACTCCATACATGTATTGGATATCAAAATATCCTAATTTAATATAAAAGTATCGCCATGGGTCAACAATTTTCTGGACTATTTGGTCACTTTTGACTGCATGCTACTGGCTTTATCAGTGCTCTAAAGCGCACAGCATGATGGGAGGCAGGCCAGCCCTGCAGCAAGGGATCACTTCACACGCTGGCCTTTGCAGCAGCGGGGAGAGCAATGACAATCTGTGCTTCCTTCTTTATTAAAAGTGGGAAATGCACCACAAACAATCAGCCTTTGTATGCTTTACCTGAAGGTCTAATTCCACTCATCAGGAAAAACTTTCTTCATTCACTTTTGAAGTTTTGTTATTTTCCTGCATTTGTTGGAATGGATTAAGGTTTTTTTTCGTGAAACATCACAATGCTCAAAGATATTCCAAACTCGAGGACCCTGTTCGTACAGAAGTTCCTTAAATATGTTTGAAACTCACCTGTGCGCTGGTTTGTTGAATCCCTTCAGCATACAAAGAGAAGATGAAGGAGTTGTCTGTGCTGTCCCTCATCTGCTCCTGTTTCTACCCCGAGTCTCGCAACAAGCTTGTGTGCGAGTTTGAAGGTATGTATGAATGGATTTTTCTAACGGATGTTGTCTTCCTGCAGAATGAACTGGTATGTGATCGAACACCAAATTTTAGTGGCATCATCACTGCTAACATCTGATTCACAGACATGGAGGTGAAACCTATAAAGAAACGAACCTCGGGACAGGCCTTTGAGGTGATTCTCAAGCCTCTGTCTCCGGTGTCAGAGGTATCCCACAGCCTGCCTTCTCCACCAAAGAGGGATATCTCCTTGGAGGACATCGAGAAGAAGTTGGAGGCTGCTGAAGAGCGTAGGAAGGTGAGTTTTTTTCTTTCTGGCGAGTTGCTGTTAAGTAAAAAAGTCTAATTTCTCTATGTGTTTGGATACGTATTTAGTACCAGGAGGCTCAGGTGCTGAGAGCTTTGGCAGAAAAGCGAGAACATGAGAGGGATGTGTTGCTAAAAGCCATGGAAGAGAACAGCAACTTCAGCAAAATGGCTGAGGAGAAGCTCCAGATTAAGATGGAGCAGATCAAGGAGAACCGTGAAGCCCACATGGCAGCTATGATGGAGCGCCTACTGGAGAAAGTGAGAGCAGCAGAAATGTCACCGCCGACACAAGTCGGCGAGGGACACGCCACAGCTAAACTGTTGTCCCTTTCTTTCTCGTTGGGTTTAGGAAAAGCGTGCCGCCGTGGTGCGCAGGAACAAAGAGCTGAGGGAAGAGCTGATAGCATGAGCCGCGCACAAGTCCTGACTTCCATTATTCCTCCATCCACCCACCATCATCCTGCCCTCAACCTCCCAGAAACAAACACTCAACCTTGAAGGTCGAGAGGCTAGAAGACCTCTCCACCACATCACCGCACACACTGACACCAGGACCCACCACCACCAGTGTTCTCATTGATAAGACGTTCTGTTCAATTCAGTTTCATGAATGAATTGGTTGATTTTAGAAAGAATGTAAAACATCTATCTATCTATCTATCTATCTATCTATCTATCTATCTATCTATCTATCTATCTATCTATCTATCTATCTATCTATCTATCTATCTATCTATCTATCTATCTATCTATCTATCTATCTATCTATCTATCTATCTATCTATCTATCTATCTATCTACTTTACGAATTTGTACACTTTCAGACCATTTGTTTGTCGTTAAGCGCAGTTTCTGAATTTTGGCGGCGTTTTTCTCGTGAAAGGCCTTTGTGTTGTGGGTTAGCAGTCGGACGGGCAGTTTGAATTGTTCCCTAGTGATGTCAAGACGACGATGATGATGCTGATGTGTCTGTGCATTTTGTAAAGAACGATAGCCGGTGCAACCCTCCCCTACAGCTCTTTAGGATAGGAGAAAAATGGATCATTATTTCCCACATTTCTCTCATTCAACATGCAGACTCAAGGGAACTCAAGGGTCGGCCGCAGATCCGTTAAGTGTCCAACTTCTGAAAACAAACTTGATAATTATCGGTGCTTTATTGTCAACAAGAATGTGGTTTTTTTTCACCCGAAATAGAGCAACCGTTTTGACATTTGCATAGTCCTTCTTTCCCTGACATTTTTCAATGAGTTCATTGTATGCCAAATAAACCGCTCTGCTAGGAACACAGTATTTGGGGATGAATCTAGCAAATTAATGAATGTTATGATAGCAAACTGGTATCATGCATAGTGTCTTGGATAGTGGAATGTGCTGTTGCTTCCATCTTGATATAGATAGTGTGAGTATAATGTATGTCTGTGTGGGTGTGTGTGAAAGCAGACTTACTCCAGAAGCATCTTTAGTGTCATCTCTCAATATGGACTAGGTAGAAAGTGGATGGAGGATGCTTTATCTTTAGCACACTGAACTCGTCTGTTTTTAATATTCAGTATACCACTGATATCTGCCTGCGTTCTCTGCTGCTCGTGTTTCTTCCTTCATATATTTCTCTGTGAAAGCCTTGCTGAATAAAGGTTGGGGGGTTCTGTATACATGGCATGTACAATTCAAGAGTTTTTTTTTCTGTGCAAAAGACACAATGGAAATTGTAAACTGCCAAATAAAAGAGCCAGTTCTCTACCCACAGGGAGAATGACAGTCTTTTGTATTTCATTTTCAGTCAAATTATGTTCACATCGATTCAAGGAAACATGAAGATAAATATGATGTTTGACCACTAGATGGCAGTGTAGGAGTTAAAGAAAAAACTTTCTAAAATCAGGTGCATGGCTGCAGATTAAATTATGATTTAAGAAAACTATTATTTTTATGACATGGATTTAGGCAACAGGCAGCACATGACAATCTCTGCCTCATTAGTGTAAACCAATGGATGAAACAGTGTTGTTAAAATAACAAAAATCTTAAGACTTCAACACAACAGTACAAAAACCTCCCAATAATTTATGGATCCAGCTGTCGGTGTGTTTGTTGCTTCTTAATTACTGCTTTCCTCCAATGTCCTGGTCCTGTTCACACTATTGTCTCCATTTCAGACCAGCCCAGGCTGGTGAGGTCAGGGCAACATTGTAAAGGATTTCCTCTGGCTCTTAATGATTTCCTGGGTATTCATAAGAGCAACAATGCGTTTGGATTTGGTTACTTAACCTGGCACACAGTGAAGGCATTACCTTTCAGTCAATAAGCAGGCCTTATTAGCTCACGATTAACTTTCTCAAAAGTGAAGCAAAAGTGCATTTTCAGATTATTTGTAATTTAGGAAGATTATACTCATAAGGGGTTGCAAGAGAATCCGTCTTTTTGACAAATGATTTCAGGAAATAATCACAGAAGTTATAAATATTTTAGAATCTCAGGGACAGAAAAACAGATCGATTTATATGCGTTTTTCACATTTAAACTCAATTTATTGGTATGAACAAATACACAAATGTAAGTCTTAAATGTTGAAACTTTAGATCTCCTGCCATTTTTGTTTCTTGCAAAGTTTTGATAAAAAAAATAAAGCAGATTGAATCAAGCGACTATTCTGCTAAAATGCTGAAATTGGTCAGTGACTAAGGTATAAGATTCCAAATTTGATCCGTAAAGTTTATACATTTCCATTTGTGCTCAGAAGTACTACTGTTCCATACTCTGTCCTCCACCTGGAGGCAATGCAGACTACCTAGATACATTTTATTTCAATAAAAAATACAACAAAATGACTTGAAATTATATTCTTTTCTTAAAAACAAACGAGAAATTTAGAAGAAATTATTCCAAACCGCTTAGCTTCAATCCCATGATTATGGCTGCAAAGAAAAAAAAGAAGTCCGTCTGGAAGGGGTGAACCACCTCAGTAGCTTTAGTGCAGGACTTTGTGTCAGAAAGCCCCAATCTCCATGCCCCAGGGTCTGTAAGGCTTTGACGTGGTGGAAGGGGGAGTCACTGTGCTGCCAACTCCTGGTGAGACGAGAGGAAAAGCACTGAAGGCGAGGGGGAAAGAGGACAGCGAAGACAGGGATGACACGAGTGGTGGTGAAAGCTTAGATGTTGCCACAGGCAGACTGAAAGGTAAGGAGCTGCTTGGCAGCACCCTGGTGGGTTCTGTGGGGGGCATGACACCAAGTCTGGATTGCCCAGATCCGTCAATGGACGAAGGGGAGGATGAAGAAGAGGAGGAGGAGGACAAGGGTGGGGTGCTGTTGCTTTTGGGTGCAGGTGTCCTGCCCTGAGGGTGCTGCAGAAGGAGGTGGTGGGGGAGATGTGCGGGGGCGGCGCCGTATGCAGAGCCCCAGGCTAAGTGTTCCAATCCAGAGTGGACGTCCCTCTGAGAGGCACAGTTGCTAAGATGAGACACTAATCGCACTCGAAGCGAGTCTGTGGCGTCTCGACCCTCCACCACACTCAGGTAGCGGGCCGTCTCTGCCAGACACTCCCTGAAGCCCAGGCTGCGGTAATCCTTCGCAAGCGCGTGGGCCTCAAAGTAACCTGTGAGGAAACGACAACCCAAACTAAAATGAGACATGTTGTTGGGAAATATCACAGACATGACAAAAGCACACATTTATTTGCCTTTTCCGCTTGCAGCATGAAGCATCTTCAAGTGGTCCACCGTCATTTGCAAAATTTCTGCTTTTTCCAATTTAGCTGACCCCTGCAAAGACAGAATAAAAATAATTTCCACAATCCTTTTGTCAAAACAGCCCAGATTGAAACAAATCTGCACACTGAACACACACACACACACAAAAGAAGTCACCTGTTTTTCAAAAGCACTTGGCACCAGTCTCCTTAGTTCAGACAGACTGTTATTAATCCGGTCACGTCTCCTTTTCTCAATAATCTGTTGAACAACACAGAGAAATTGAGTCTGGTTTTCCTCTCATCACATGATTTCAACTGTAACCTCAGAAGTTTACACACCCCTCTGCGCCTCTTTCTGGCCTGGACTTGTGTGGTTGTGGAGGGAGACGTTGATCCGTGGGAGTCAAGTTGACTGCAATTATAAGCAGTTAGACATTTTATTTGGTAACAAAATAAAAGAAAATGAACAAATAACACATTTTTGATAAATAAAGTAGGACTTTAATTAACCCCTTCACGCCTACTAATGCAATTATTCATCAAACCACTTTTGGGTGCAAAATTACCAGCATTTACTGCATAGCAAAAACATTTGTGATTTTTTTACAAAGATGGAAAGAGGTTTAAAAATATGGAAAAACTGAATTTGTAGGAAATACCTCAAATATGAGATACTTTTGCCATAACATAACGATTTTTTAACCGCTGACATACCAGTTTTCATCACCGCTGTCCTTTTCCACTTCAACATTATCGTCCAGGTCGCTTTCAGAGGAGCTGTAGTTGTGGTTTCGCTTCATCTTGCCCTCCAGTCTGCAGACTCTGTTTCTAAGGAAAGCTCCCGCAGACACTGACCAGGCGGACCGTGAGAGACAGTTTAAACAGTTTTGACCCGGGATCTCACACCGCGGGGGAGAGGGAGGGGCGGCTGAAGCACCATGGGCGGGGCTTTGAGGAGTCTGAGCCAATCAGTAACGAGCTGTCTTTTGAGTGACAGGAGGAACGTTAATTAACAAAACAGAGGTAAATTAACGTGTTTAGAATATTTAACCCTGATTAACTGCCAGTTACAACTTCCTGTTATTTAAAAAAATTTTTTTTACATTATTTTACACATCCAAGGGACTAAAATGGAACTAACAGGAAAAAAAAGCATTTAAATGATTTAAATAAGAAAACAATAGAAAAAAAATATTATACTAATTTCTAACAAAGCAATTTAGACATATTGGAAAGAGATTATGCAGAAGTGAGCTTATGTGTTATGTAGGTCTAACAGGTGCCTTGTTTTCTACACAAACGTGTTCATTACTTGCAGATTTTATTTCCCAGGTGACTCTTCTGTCTCTCATTTTCTCCTCTCCTTCCAGGTTAATTGGTCTTTTTTTGGGGTCAGACAATCTTTCTTGCACTTAGCAGGAAGATATCACAGAGTAGAAACACAATACATCAAATATAGCAAATAACTTACAACCTTGGATACAATACTTCTTTTTTCTTTATGGGGTCACCATACTTTTCTTTCAAATTCACCTCTTTGACTACATTTTTTCTCACATTGTATGTCTTTGTTGACGAATCACCTTATTTTCAGTTTTCATTTTCTGCTCCTGTCAGTAGTTTTTGTGTCCTTCATGTTAAAGTCCCATTAGTTGTTACACACGTGCAATTTTCCTTTCACATTTGACATAATACCTGGGGGAGCAGTGACCTGCAACCACTGCTGCACACATGTGTATCCCTCCATCCAACAGTTAATGCTGAACATCAAGCAGACAGAAATTGGGTCCAGATTTTAGAGTTTTTTTAGTATCATCAATGAGTAAGCCTCCTATGCGCATTTATAATCTTGCTTCTGGCTACTACTGCATTACTTTTAAAGCTTAGATTTTTAAATATTAAGATTTATCACAACAATTATACCTTCTAGCAAACTATCAATAAAGTTTTAGATCTTTCAAAAGTTTTTTGTATATATTTGTTTTTGCAGCTCTGCTCACAAAAATTTCACGCATAATGGAAAAAGAATTTGTCCTTTTATGTGTGTGTGATCTGAATGATTTAGTGAAGAATACTGTAAGAATGGAGAACCCGATCTTGACCAGCAAAGTCAGGCAACCTAAGCTGACAAGCGTTCCAGCCAACAGGCTGAAATCAAAGACAACCCAGGACTGTCAGTTCAACATGATGAAGTTAGAAGTTCAGACAATTTTTTAAACCTCTAATGAAAACAATCTGTTCCATTAGAAAGGCAATACGTCTTTATTAATAAACACTTTCTTGCGTTTAAACAAACAACACAAAAATCACATGAACTATGATAGTATCACATATATTATATACGTTATTATATAAGTTTGTTTTACATGTCTAAATGTATTTTAAACCTTTTACATTTTCAGTTTGCCCAATTTTGTTAAACATTTCAGCTTTCCTGAGGTTTTGCTCAGAACTTGACATGTCTGTTTAGGCTATCAGTGTAAGGGCAAGCACATGCTGCACCCGCCCTCTGTTGACTTCCAGACCACTACCTTGCTGAGGAGCAGCTGTTTCTCTGCTCCTTCTGGAAGGTCAGGTTGTTGGTGCAGTGGGAGCGAGACAAGAGCGGATGAGGGCTTGATTCCTAAGAGCAACTGCAGACAACAAACACTGTTCTCAAAATGTCAGAGGGGCTTCATTAGTGACAGATGTGTGCTACTTCAATCTGTTTTGAACCATTCCTAACATGCAAATGCAGATTTGACTTCTTTATCTGTGCCTTCTGTTCCCAGTTTTGCTGTTTTTATCCTCATATACACACTCTGTATTGACCTTTGCAAAGGTGGCTACTTCTGTCTGACCCCACACATCCTGAAGACGGTGGATTCATTTACAAATGGATAACCTCTTGCAGCTCTTTGTGGCACACTGAAGTACTTCTCGCTCTTTGTGCCTCTGATAAACGTAGGCCTGAATATATTTCGCACTGTTTGTTTGTCAAACTGGAGAGACTCATGTGGTCTCTATTAGGCAGACACAATCAACTCACACCTGAGGGCCTCCACGTTAGCTGACATTCCTTCAGTTCATTAAACACAATCACAGTTTGTCGTCTCAAAACTCCACATCTTTGACATCGCAGTGTTTCAGTCCAATCTGATGAGATTTTTTTTGTCACTGTGACCTATTTGTTTAGATTATTTTTATGTTAGGTTGTGCCAGCGGCATGCGAGTCTGGCTGCTGACCATGGGCGTAACTCTGCCCCATTATGAAGAAACTGCTATTAAACTATGTGCAAGGAAGCAAAAAGGTATAGGCGAGCATTTGTTTGAAACTGGCGTGTGCCCAGCTGCCTTCCTCAATCTTCCCACAGGTTTCCCCGGGTGACTCCTTTGTGTGTGTGAGTGCGTCCTGAGTGTGCGCCGGCGTGTTTACGTGTGTGTGACTGAGAGTGTGCAAGTGTGTTTAGGAGGTGCCGTTTCCCACAACCCTGATCTAATTCCGTGGTAACTCAATCTCCGTGTGAGCGCTTCCCGGCAAGTGTTCTCCCACCCGTCGACAGTCTCTCCCTGACTGGTTGAGGGGGCTGAGTGTGTCCGACGGAGGCCGGCTCGGTCCCAGCGGGCCCCCTCTCCCCCTCCTCCTTCACCTCCTGCCTCCGTCTCACTCACCCCCCCCATCAGGTTTGATTTACTATGTCAACCGTTGTGGCTGTCGGCAGCAGCGACGCTCACAGCCGTGCCTGCATCCTGTGTGCACACCCTCCTGACATCTTATACCTGCCACTCAACAACTGCTGCACTGAAGTTTGCATTTGCGGCTTTTGTGGGGAGGAAGGTCATCTGGGAGGAATTTGTTCATGTGAGATAATTTTCTTAATCATGTTTTATTCAAGTGAGGGATGGTGTGGAGGGAAAAAAAAAGCTGAACTTTTGCAGAATACATGCATGAAGAATGACTTTCTTTGAGACAGAAAATGCCACCCATGTTGGTCCTGGAGGGGCTGTTCTTCTGGGGGAAATGTCTACTAGATAGCCTCCACACACAATGTTATCCTATGGGCCACAGTTTCCTGTCTGTTCCTGCTTGTTCCAGTCGGCACCCAGGCACTATATTAGGCTGGGACCAGACCAGGACTCAAACCCATTCCCACTGTTTGACTATAATACACACACATACTCATTCTTTATTTTCCTGTCTTTGTTGGCATCTATGCCTTTGCCTTTAGGATAGGTAAAGCCAAGGAGGATATGCTGACTTCCTCGTTTCTTTGTTTGGTCCAAGTTTTCTTTCCCCCACTTTTATTTTGCTCTCCCTCCCTTGGGTCCTAATATCTACGTAGAATCTCAGAATAAACCTATGATTATGAAAATAAGTCGGTCACATATGAATAAATAAAAAAAATTAGAAAATTACCAGTTTTTCATTCAGATTCTTGGACCATTTGTGATCAGGTTTTACCAGTACACTCCCAGCTTTAAGTTAACTTGCACCAGTTAATAATAACTGAATGGCAGATCACAAGACTGGCTGCTGAATGAGCCTGCACGTGATTCTCTCCCAGAGAAAGGAGTACCACGGAGCAAGCTACTTTTATGGCCACACATTGTGTTGCCACAGGAAAAACATTGTTTGCATATCAATGGATTGTGTGTCCAAAGGAGTGTGCGCCGTGGTCGACTGGAATTTTGGGGTTGGAAGTGAAATGTATCTCCTAGTTAGCATCAGAGATGCTGAAGTTAAGCAGAAAAAAGGATAATGGCAATTCTTGTGTGTGTGTGTGTGTGTGTGTGTGTGTGTGTGTGCGTGTGCGTGTGCGTGTGTGTGTGTGTGTGTGTGTGTGTGTGTGTGTGCTGCAGGCCTCTGATTGCTGAAGGTCATGTTATGAGTAACAGTCTGCAACGCCTCACAAAACTATATAAAGTTTTTGTTTTCTAACAGTTTGTTGTAGGTTTGCATTTCATTGAATCCACCTGTTAATAAACCACTTTTAGAGCATAAAGTTTGATTGGTCTGAAATTGCAAAACAGGCTAAATTTATTGAGCTGCAAGTTTATCTGAGTTTTATTTATTTTTTTTTGTTTCAAAGCTAGCTGGTTTCCCAGTGGATGCTCTGTGCCAGCTGTCTGCTCTGCGGTAAAGTACTGCTTTCCCAAGCTCTGACCTGTGGGAAAATCTGTTGTGGCCAGTAATTGATTCCGCCCTGCCAGCCCCATTACTCTCCACTGCAGTCAAACTGCCAGTGATCTCCAGAGAACGCAGCCTCTATAGTCTTTTTCTCTACAATCACCCTACAAACATTATGGCTTGTTGTAGGATTATATTTGTCAGGATATTTACATTTTTGCCCATCTTACTTTGCACTTCTCTCTTTATTTCTCCCTGATTTTTTATATATTTTTTTTCTGATAATCCTCCAGAGGGAAAATCAAGTAATTAAAGTTAGTTTGCTTGTATGCTGTGTTGCAGTGAAGAGTGTTTATTCTTGTATTTCAGAATAAATAGTTACTGGTATGTATTTTTAGGTGGTAATCTGTGATCAAGAACTTCCCCTCCCCTCCTAGATTTAAGATTTGTCATGAAATATTAAGTGCAGTCATCTGCTGAGATGGTTGTGTTGCTTTGTCACTGCTCGACATTTACCACATGTCTATAAAAAGATAAGCACTTTCCTTTCCAATTAATCCTCAATTAGGGGTTTTGCTGGGCGTATTCACATCTGCGTTTCCCAATCTTGCACCAGCAGGTGGGATGTGAGGGCACTGTGTGTGTGTGATGTGTGCTTGTGTGTGGGGTTATATGAGGATTATCAGGCCACAGCGAGAGGATGAAAGCATGTTTTCAGGAACAGTGTGTATATATTCACATGATGACCATCTAACTTCTTGCCATACTGATGACGCGGAAAACCCTTTGAACTCTGCCTTTTTAAAGCTTAAGGAAGAAAGGGACGCATAGAAAATAATCGCTCCTTGTGAGATGCGGAGAGACACGAGTGGCCTCAAGTGGAGTGATTTATCTGGGATTCTCATGACACCACCAGCTTAGGGGTACACTTTCCCATATTGTAAAGGGTCAGGAGGCCGCCCTCTGAGCGCAGCGGCTGTTGGTTTTCACACAAGAATTCCATCCCTCTGTTGGGTGATCTAAGAGAGCATGAAGGAGGGGGAGAGAACTGTACATCACTTTAGCTCCTGGTGAACCCCCGCCCACCGCTTTCTGCACCCGGTGACTGTGCCCTATGAAAAAGCTCTCTTGCCGCACCTCTCCCTTCACCGATGGAACAAGCAGCCTCTCTGTGAGAGAACCCCCCCTCCACAAAGCTGCCCCACCAGCCCCGTTTGTCGATGTGCTGCAAATCAGAGGCCTCGGGCAGAGAGAGTGTGTGGGATGAAGGAATGGGAGAGAAGATCAAAGCAGAGCGCAAGAAAAAAGCTCAAAGCACACAAGCAAGAGTCACCTCACTGACCTGTGCACACACACAAACTACTCCTCACAAACACACGACTCCTGGTAGCGCACAATGGCCAGAGCCCACCCTTTGGTTTCGCCAAGAGCCGTGCAAAAAGGCAAAGCGGAGAGGGCACATTGCTCAGGTCATGTGAGCCTTTCAGCAGATGGTTTGGACCTGCTGGGACCCTGACCTGAAGTGACATCCCCTGCTGGTGCCAGAAGTGTAGCACACACCAGTTGATTCTTATGAAACTTTGAATACAAAAATTAGAATATGAAAACATTTGGATCATACTGGAGGCAAAGCAATAATATAATAAAATTGACATAAAAAGGTCATTTATGTGCAAACAGATATGGAATATGGCTTGCTAAAAAAATGAAATTTGTTTCTCTGTCTCCATAAGTAGGCATTTGCAAAACCACAAAAAAAGAGTAAAAACTGTGATTCTTATTTCACACTATGAATAGCCAGCGACGTGATTGGCTGAAGCCCCGCTTTTACCTGCCAGTAAATAAAGCTGTAGTTTGCAGCAGGTCCTGTCAGACTGGCAAACTCCTCCTTGGCCCTCAGGATCCTCTCTCCATTATTCATGAAAGCTCAGGTTGGACCCTGGGAACAAGCTGAACGAGGCCCTGTGTCAATACGTAACATTGGCCGCCACAATGGGCTCTGCCTCCAACTACACTGTTGACAGACACCAACACAAAGGAGCTGAAAGGGGTCCCCCTCCGTTCTCACACAAACTAAAGAATGAGTCAGTGTGCTGCCGCTCAGAGCTGTGTTTGTACAGTATATACAGCTTTTGTTCATGGCCACTGTTCCCCATCAATGGGGGCTGAAGTGTTGATGAAAACCCAAGTAGGGGACTTGTCTGAGAGAGTTCAGGTTTATTAGATGGGCTCGGATTCGGCTGGACGGCACCTGTGTGTACACAAAGAAACTCCGGCTGACAGAACAACAAATAATCGCCTTAGATATGTGAGGCAGCTCAGCCCGTTTGACTGTCATTCTCTCACAGGCGGGCTGCACGGAGGTGTAGTGGTTAGCACTTTCGCCCCAGTGAGAAGGCCCTGGTTTGCGTTCCAGCTCTGCTCTTTCTTTTGGAGTTTGCATGTTCTCCCTGTGCACAAGTGTTTTTTTCTTCAGGTACTCTGGCTTCCTCTCACAGTCTAAAAATATGCATTAATTAGTGGTTCTTAATACCCCCTAGGTGTAGATGTCAGTGTGTATGGTTGTGCAGCCCTGTGACGGACTGACAACCTGTCATGGGTGTACCCCACCTTTAGCCAACAGTAGATGGAATAGACTTCATCAACTCTGTGGCCCCTATAGGGATTCAGTGCGTTTGGATGTATGGATGGGCCCTTACAAGCTGTTTTGAATGCATAATTTTGAAGAATATGTTTATCAAACACCCAGACCATATCATACATCACACATGTCTACTTCCAGTACTTAATTACTAGTTTATTTGTGTATAACAAAGTCTGTTTTTCTACACAAAGTGTAGATTAGTGGTAATTTAACCACCACTAATCTAAATCTTTTGTAGTTTTATGTAGTGTGCACACAGTGTCCACAGACTGCTTTTCATACATTTTCTGCCTCTTACAAAAGTCTACACATTATTAGGTTTTTCTTTAAAATCAATAAATAAAATAGAAGAAGAGGTAATAGAAAAAATAAAAAATGAATTAAAATTTTACAAAGAATTTAATTGATTATAAGCTGATTAAAGCATCTTCAGTGAATTCAGTTCAATTCACTTTTTTTATAAAGCCCAAAATCACAACCATAGCCATTTCAATGGGCTTCACACCGCTATTTATGCAAAGAACATAAAGTCAGTCATAAAAATTTAAACAATAGCTGGTTACTTTATTAAACTAAACAGACTAAGCTAAACTGACCTCCCTGCCCTTAGACTCTCTCCTTCTCTGTGAGAAAAAACACTATCTTGGGGGAAAAAAAAGAAACCTCAGCGATGTCTCCATGAAGGAGGGATCCTCTCCTAGGACATGTTTGAATGAAAACTGCATTTATAAATAACAACTTCATGTTTGAATAAATTATAATTATTATCCCAAACTTCATTATAATAGGTGAGGTAGGAGAGCAATAAGTTAGATATTTTCTGATTATCAGCTAGCCTGGCATTCCTCTTTAGGTCTGTCCAAAAAGGAATGTTTTAAGCCTAACTTTGAATGTAGAAACTGCGTCTCCCTCTCTTGCATGAGCTGGGAGCTTATTCCATAAGACAGCGGCTTGGTGGCTAAAGGCTCTACCTCCAATTGTGCTCTTAGAAATTCTAGGAACCACAAGTAGTCCTGCATTTTGTTAAGGAAGTGTTTTGTTTTCAATTACAGATAAATACCACTAATTATTACATTTTCAGATTATTTGGTTTAGCTGTTTTTAAACTTAAGAGACAAACAAAATATCACTTTGGCATTTTTTTTTCTCCATGCCTCCAAAGATAATTTAAACCATGACTGAATGCAGAATTTTATTTTGTTATTAAAAAAAGAAGGTTTATATATTATTCATTGTTTATCTTTGCAAAATCTTTTAAGTCAACAGTCTTTAGTTTAGTTCACTCTTTAAAAAATGTAACATGTAAAATATTACAAGCCATAAAATAAAGCACATTTTTGGATATTTTGATTTACTTTTGCTTAAAGGTTTACATATTCCATCAGGGTGATAGTCCTAAAAAAAATCAGTCCAATTCCTAAGATTACTTCCCTCCACCATTTTTTAATCTAGAATTTGTGATATTGCTGTCTGTTTGTATCTATACAAGCCAAACAAATTTGTAGAACACTGCTAAAATAGAGTTAATTTGGGATTAGATCTACAGCGTCTTAGGTGGCTAAAGCAATTGTAATCATTTGAAATATTGATTGAGGTCAGACATCTGACTGTGATGTTATGGACCCCAGAGTTTGTCATCAGAATAAAAATATTTGACCAAAAAAAAAAAAAAATCTTAGCATGAACATATTGTGATTGATTATATCCACTAGATGGCAGTGAAAAATTGTTGTAGAAGAATATTGATGACAGAGCTGTTACCAAAGTAAAGACATAAATACAATTCTGTTGGTGGAGAAAACAAATAAACATTCAAATTGTGCATTAAAGCTTTTTTTGTTTGCGTCTTGTGCGGGATTGGAGTCTACAATTATATTGAGATGTAATTGAAGATTCTCATTTTTCCAGGTGACATTGTCTTTTGGTTGAGTTGTGATGCCATCTGAACTCTTTCAAGTGGTGACATTGCGTCAGTCATCTGTAGAGATGTTTCTACCTTAATACCCAAAATGGCGCCATCTCCTGGTTAATATTTGCCACCTAAAGTTTAACAAACCGTCTCTAAAGCCATTTTAAAGTAAAGGATAATACTAAATATCACGAATAAATGACAGATAAATAAAATACAGGAAAGAAGATATAAAAACAATGCAGTGCAAAAAAAAAAAAGAAATAGACTATAGAAATAGAAAACTATTTTTAAAATCATTTTCACTATTTGGAACAGATTTGTTCTTTGCTGATAGGAAATATACAGTTAGAAAAGATAAAATTGTTGTGTGAAGTTATTATAGGGACAGTTTTTTTCTTCAATACTCTTAGAGTAGCATAAATTAATTTACAGTCTTTGGAAGGAATTTAAGAACTCAAGTAGCAAACTACTTCATAAAATAGAGTTACTTTAATGTTGTTGGGTTCATTGAGATGATTTGTTGTACTTAAGTCAATGCAAAATAAAGTGAACTTTTATCAATCAAATTCTTTATGACCTATCACATTAAAAGGATTAAAGTCTGTTTGGAAGTTGGAGTGTGTACTGAAGTGTTGAGCTGCAACAAAACAGAAAAGGAGAAACTGGTTTGAATTGAAAACAAGAAATTTGCTTTTGGCCTTATGATTTCTTTAAATGTTTGCCTGATGCATTTTTTGGGGGAGAAGGAAACTACAATCACACACACGTCACCTGACTTTTATTGCAACATCTAAGTCTCCCTTAATAATTCTGAAGTCAGTAAACCCTGATCAAACTCATAATCCCAATCAGGTTTGAAGACACGCCTCCTAAGCCTCTGGTTTCCATGGAAACTTGAGCACCTGCTGATGATTGGTAGCCAGGAGTCATGCGTGCCCTTGTTCAGGCTTGATAAACCTTCTTTTCTAAAGGGGACCTACTGTAGAGGATACCTTGCAGACCAGAACGGCCATCTCTGACTGAGCAGCATCGGTAACCATCATGGTTGAACAGTTTGCAGGAACCTGGACTTTAGCTTCCAGTGAGAACTTTGACGAGTACATGAAGGCTGTAGGTAAGCAGCTCTGAGTTAGTGAGACTTTGATGTTTTGAGGAACTTCAGTGGAATATGAAACTGCAAAGCTGTGTGTGCAAAAAGGCATTATTCTTGAATAGAAGTGTTTCCTTTGTAAAGGTATGGGGTTTGCCACCCGGCAAATGGGCAACATAACTAAGCCTAACCTGGTGATCCAGGTGGGTGCTGACGGGCTCATCTCTATGAAAGCTGAGAGCACCTTCAAGACAACAGAGATCAAGTTCAAGCTGGATGAAGAATTTGATGAGACTACAGTGGACGGCAGAAACGTAAAGGTACTTTGAAAGTAGCAGCACGTTCCCATCTTTTTCAGTAACGTGGCAGTTAAACTCCTAACTTTCTCCCTCCTCAGTCCACATTCACCCTTGAGAATGACAAACTTGTGCAGAAACAAAACTGGGATGGCAAGACCTCAACTCTGGAGCGAGAGATTCAAGATGGGAAACTAATAGCTGTAAGTAAAGTGCTTGAGAAGTTGTAAGGTCGAATGAAGAAGAGCACCGGAGCTTTTTTAATGTTCAATTAAGGATATAATGTACTGTGACATGGGGATTTAAACAGTAAATTGACTAATGCACTGATTTAATCTGTCTCTGCAGAAATGTATCATGGGTGACGTTGTTGCTGTGAGGACATACGAGAAGGCAGCATAAATATCGTCCGAAATAACTTCAGCCTTGATAAAGTAAACCAATGTTGCTGTTAAAGATGCCAATAAAGTTTGAATCTGTCAGTGTCACCTATCACCCATGCTAATAAAATAACTTAAAAAAGCTATTTCCTTGTGAAACCTTTTTTTTTTTTTTTTTTTTTTTTTTTTTTTTTTTTTTCATTCAAAATAAATGGTGAGACATCTACTTTATAGCAAATTCCTTAATTAGCTAATGACCTCTGCATTACCCCACACTAAGCCAAGGAGCAGTGATCTTTTAAGTTTTTGGCTTTCAGTCTAATGCCCCTTGTCCAGACTTTAGACTGGTCTGTGTTTTTTTTTTTTTTTTTAATTCCAAGTGATTTCTATGTTAACTGAAGGTGGGTGCAGACAAAAGCCTATTGTTTAAACAAGCAAAAGCAGCATGAAGCACTTATGACAAGGACGTGAGTGTAGAGGCATGAGCTTAAATCCCTTCTTGAGGTTAATGCTATGGACACCCCCCCCCCCCCATTACTTACAAATCGGGCCTTTTCTCTTGGACGCACAGATGTACTCTCAGTACATTAAAGTAATTAGTTTAGCTGGGATTTTTGCAGCAGTATAAATCCTAAAGCAAACCTTACAACTTTAGTAATTGAGCAACTATGAACTCAAAGTATTGCATTCTACTTTTCCAGACATGCTTAAACCCCTTTGGGGATGTTGGAGCCTAATTCCCCACTTGTTTGAACTTTGAATTTTTATTCTAACCACTCCTTTTTGTTTTAATGTTTTATGTAAAGCACTTTGGCATTGCACTTTTCATGTACAAAAACGATCAACTTGCTTTGCATTATCTCAGCCAATGGGCTGGGTGGGGAAGGTGGGGTACACCCTGGATGGTTCATTAGTTCATCACAGGGCCATGCATACTTTTCTCTCTAAGCATCAGACCTTCCCTAGTCTTTTATTGCAGGGGGACCTTATTTTTACAGATTAATCTTTCTTAGAATTGTGTGTGTATTAGAAAGCTTCAAGAAGCAGAGTTTATTTGAAATGGCTTTGCCTCCTTAAACACAATGACCCGATCAGCTGGTAATTCTTATTGCTCCAAATCCACTTAACCAGCCATTTAAGATTAAATTCCTTTAATAGTAGACAAAGTAACACTGCAAAATATTTGACACTTAATTTAAATATTTTTTATTTGATAAATATTTTTTTATTCTTGTAAATATACAATGCTTGAAGTTAATGTTGTTAGCAGGATCAACCTCTATCTTTGCAGAGCCAGACTTGTAAAAGCCATCAACTGGTAAAACTCCAGTTGTCCAAGAGAAAATTGTACAAAAGGTGAACATTTCTTCTACTTTATGCAATTTTCCTTTGAAAACACTACAAGACAAAGTCTGACTTCTTTATTAGGTCCCTGTGTTTCTAAGTAAGTTACTTATTGATGAAAAACATGAAACTGGTGAACTGCTTAAGAGTCAGAAAAAGGGAGATTGAAAAATGTATGAATGCTTGGCTTCGTTCAGCATAAATCCCATTTTAATAGGGCGGCAATGATCCTGTATTATAGCAGCAGCATGGGGGCAATTATTCAGATAGACCGACTCTAACAATTTCACAAAAATACATATATATATATTTTTTTAATTGTATTAACTGTTTTTCAAGCAAAAAAAAAGTAATTTTTATTGTAGTTCAAATACTTTTGCTGAAATGCTTCTCTCTAGTGGTTGACTCTTGTAAAAGCAAGTTCGTTTGGAAGATACCACTTTAATAAAATGATAGGTGAGTTATAAAGCCAAATTTAACGTTCGTTGTGTTCTCTTATAATAGACAATATATTCCAGAATCTTTGTATTATATTACTAATATAATGTGTAAAGCATAACATATTCCTATCGTTAATGTTTCCTAAAAAAGAATTCTTATTTATAAGGTCCAAAATGATCTGACCCCGAATGACGCTGTGCGTTTGTACGTGACGCAACGCCTTCAAACATGGTCGACAAAGAAAACACAACTATGGGAGTCGATAAAGAAAAGAGTAAGCCCTTTGTTAGAGACGTTACGTCTCCGCATGACAACGAAACCCAAAGAACAGACAACCAGAGCCACTCTGACAGCAAGAAGGACGCCGCCGAAAGCCGCGCCACAGCGGAATACTGCGAGAAGCTGCAGGCATGGATGTGGCAGTACTACACTGGATATGTGAATTGGCAGAGCTGGCTGGCAGCGTCAGCCATGTCCTGTCCGTATTATTTCCCGTCCTCCGGCAGCGGAGCGTCGACGGCGGTTGATTTCGGCTCTCAGAGCTGGCACAACAGCCTGCTCGGTCTGCCGTTGTCGTCCTACCCGCACGCCGCCGCTTCCTCGAGCAGCCACGCAGGTGTAGGCGTTGCCGGGGCTGCAGTTCCCGCACAGCCGCAGCAGCAGACGCCGCAGGAGAATCGAAATGCCCAAAGACCAGGTAAAAAAAAAAAAAAAAAAAAAAAAGCGAGTTTGCAGCACATTCAAAGCAATAATCAGACTATTGGTGGATAAGAGTTTGTATTTGAAGTATTTTTGTCATAGTAACATGATGCAGCCTTTTTTCAATAGTTAAAACATTTTATTTTTCAGTTAGTTATACTTTCTTTGATCAGTCCATCATTACAGTCCACTTTGAATTTTGCAAAGACAAAGAGAGAAATACAGGGGGTCTGAAAAACTTCAAATGCAATGTTCAGTACCCAGGTATTTATCGCACTGCTTGAATATTTGGCAAACGATGTCCTGGATCGATTTTAGGTCTCGGATCGTTCAAAATGAACTAATATCGACAACCACAAATTAGGATATGAATCAAATTGATGTTAATATGAATTGTTACACCCCAACTGAAGTTGAAAAAAATCAGAATTTCTTCAACGTTCTTTGTGACGTTTTGATGTTGTTGGGGTTGGTTGACCAAGGTGGCTGTCAAACCTCTTTGATTAAATGTGAGCCTCCATCATACATCCCAGATCTCAGGACAACTTATTATCCTAAAAAGCATGTTTTTGCACTGTTAGGGAAGCCGAAGTTCTGCATACACAGGGAGAAGATGCCAACTCCACATTGAAAGGACCTTTGGGAGTCAAACTAGATGCTGAGATGCGAGAGCACAAACCACTGCACCATCATGCCGCTCTTGATTCCAGACTTTTTTTCTAAAACCAACTTAGTGTCTGCTTTTGTGTGATTGTTTTCACCAGGCCGGGAGTACATGATTCCTTCACCTCTCCAAAGATTAATGGCTGAGATGGTGGATTTTTTCATACTGTTTTTCATTAAAGCAACCATAATCATCAGCATTATGCATCTAAGTGGAATCAAGTAAGTTTTGGTCCCAGACTTTTTGTTTGTATCCTTTATAGTCTAATAATAATAAGACACTTCTTATAGTAAGAAAAACATCATTGCAGAATGCAGAATAACTTTTTGTCTCTATCACCTCCTTTTTTCCAGAGATGTGTCAAAGTTTGCCATGCATTTCATAGTAGAAGAAATCGACGAGGACACATCAATGGAGGAGCTGCAGAAAATGATGCTTGTTGCCCTTGTTTACAGGATACTAGTGTGTTTTTATGAGGTAAGTCTTTATGCAAGAACGAGACCTTTAAAAGCTTTGGAAAGACTCTGTGACTTTATGTGGAATCTCCAAATTCTTCCTCTGTTCAGATCGTGTGTATTTGGGGAGCAGGAGGAGCCACACCGGGGAAGTTTCTTATCGGACTCCGAGTTGTAACGTGCGATTCTTCTATCATGGTTCAGCCCAACAGGGTGCTGGTGGTCCCAGCAACTAATGTCTCTCTTTCTGCGTAAGTGATCAATTTAAAAAGTGTATCTTTTTGAGTTTCTGAGCAGGCGACAAACTAAGTCATCGCTGTGTCCTTTTCTCTCTTTTTAGATCAACAGTCCGAGCCTTGAATAAAAACTTCTCCATTGCTTTCTTTTTCCCTGCCTTCATCACACTTCTCTTCTTCCAGCACAACAGGACTGTGTACGACATGGTTGCTGGTACAATTGTCGTCAAGCGATCCAGGATTAGATGATGCCAAAACAGAACAATTTTTACAAAATGAAAACAACCACAGAACTCAAACGCTGCAATTAGCAGCTACTTCTAGAATACAGTGAAGCTGAGCTGTCTCCTAAAAATCTGAAACGCATCAATGGGGACTCTTTCCAGTTTATTACTACTAAAGTTTATTCCTGACACTCACTGTAATTCTGCATGAAGGTCTACATGCTGCTTTCAGTATCTGCTTAAAGCACGGTAGGAATGATGGTAAATGCACTTTTTTTTAATTATCAACACATGCTTTGCCTTTTCTTTTTAAATTAATATTATTACTGACTTCTAGTTCAAAAGTGAATATCATGGATCACACAGTGTTTAAATGACTCATTACCCTCAGTATGTGTTTGTATTATAATCTGTTTCTAAAAACCCTTTAATGACTGTTTGCAGTGTTTGTAAAATGAGAATGTAAGGAAAAATGTCTTAAGCTGAAAACGATTTTGGTTAAGATTGATGAACTGATCATTTCCTTTCAAAGCATAAGAAACATGCTTAAAACCTTTGAGCGTCATCTATTTATTTTACCTCACTTGAGAAGCACATGGAACCTGAAAAAATTGTTTTGAATGCAAGAAAACATTTTAAAAAAATATTTAAGGCATTCTAACAGATTTGGATGTGCCATGTGTCCTGCACCCCCCAGTTACCTCAAATATGCTGGTTCTCTAACAGGCTGTTTAGTTCATCTCTACTTGTTTTTTTCTTCATTTCTAATTGTACTGTTTATGAATTTTCTTAATATTTCATTAAAATCCGCTCAGGATTGGCTTTCCCTCAGTCTGTGATTCCCACTGAATACATTTAGCGTCATCCTTTTCTGTTCCTGAACGCCTCTTTGCGAAGTGCTGCTGCTGTCTCATGAAATATGAGCCGATCAAAAAGAGAAATTTGTTAAAGCCACTATTTGGGATATTTTGGATCATATCAGTACTTTTGCTCTTGAAACATATTTTATTGGGGACTTAAACATAGACTGGTTTGCAAAAACTTGTTAATTAAAAACAAAGCTTTTGGCTGCCTCAAAAACATGTGGATTCACTTAATTAGTGGATGGTGTTACAAGAACATTTTTGAATAAGAATGCTTAGTCTCAACAACTTGTATTGATCACATGTTTAGTAACAGACCTGAGCTATGCTCTAGAATAGAGAATATATTGTTCCAGTAGGATGTAGTGGTCAAAATCGTGTTTTACATGTAAGAAATGCAAAGTTTTCAACACAGGACCAAAAATAATTTACAAGAGAACATTTAAATGGTTTAATCAAATGAGGTTTATTGAAAATGTTAAAAGAATGAACTTGGATAATCTTGAACATTATGGATTTGAAAAATCAGCTGTCTTGGATTGAGTTACTATCTTTTTAATAGTTGCTATTCTGATGCAAGAAGTGTAACAGTATAATTAGGTAGTTTTCAATGTAAATAAAGCAAAGTGCATGGTATTTGGCTCTAAATATGCTATAAGTAGAAATCCAAAACTAAATGTGAAAGGAACAGTAATTCAGCAAACAAATGTAATTAGACTTTTAGGAATAGCTATTGATGATAAATTACTTTGGGAAAAGCACATAGATGGCATCTCAACTAAAATGGGAAGATCCGTTTCTACAATTAGTCAAAATGCTATTTTTTTAACACTGCAAGCAAGAAAATTCAACCCCTATTTCTTTCAAATATAGACTACTGTTTGGTAATTTGGTCCACGGCCACAGCAACACTGTTAAGCAAAGTTCAAAAATTTCAAAACAGAGCAGCACGGGTAGCACTTGAGTGCAATTATAGAACTAATATCAATTATATGCATAAACAATTACACTGGCTTCAAGTAAAAGACAGATTTATTTATGTATTATTGCTTTTTACCACGAACATTATTATAACAAAATCTCAATTACACATTACAATTATTTATAGAAGTTTAGTTGCAATACACAAAACTATTCCACAAGACAGGCAGAGGATAGTCATTTCACTTTACCAAAAGCAAAAACTAAAAGCATTAAAAAGATTGTTCTGTACAGAGGCATACCATATTGGAACTTATTACCAAAAACTATTTCATAGTCAAAGAGCAAAGTTATTTTGAATTCATTTTAAAAACGTATTTATCTGAAATAAAATAAAAAAGTTACAAGGAAGTTTAAGATAGAATGGGCAATACGTGAAAAGTCTACTCATGTTGGAAGGGTTTTCCACAGACTTTTGTCAACAATTCTTGTTAAAAGAAAAAGAAAGAAGCTGAAATGTATTTTTGAAAGACAATTTGAAAGAAACATTTGAAAAGTTTTAGTATTAAAGTAAGCTATTTGTAAAAAAAAAAATGATGATGCTTTTCTGTGCGTGGTGTTAAATATAAAGACTTATCTGAAGGAGAAATCCAGTGTTAGTAGTGCCTTTGTTTATTATAACAGATGCAGGAAATTTTTTTTTGTTGTTTTTTTATGAAGTGTGACTAAGATATAGCTAGAACCTAAAACCATTTAGGTAACCATTTTTTCTTTTTTGAGACTTTGAGAGAATTGCTGGGACAGGCTCCACAACGTCTGTGACCCCTCTCAGGGTGAAGATGATGAACCAATAGTTGGAGCTTGTTAAAATGACTGACCATTTTCTCCTCTGCATGTAGTGTGTGATTTCTACTCACTTGAACAGCACTTTGTTTGCATGTCTGTATCTATCTATTTCCAATTTAAGTGGTTTTATGTATTTGCATCTCAGAAAGGCAGCGGACCTGCCTCCCTGTGACATGAGTCAGGCTTCACCAGAACAGCTGGTGTTGGAGACATGCTTCTCATACTTCCTGCTTCCTGGCAAATCTCGTTCGAAGGGGACCATGGCAGCTCCAACAGTTGGCAAGTGTTGACATGGTGATTGGGTTCAGCCCACTAAGTGGCAGCTTCAGATGACAGCTACAGATGGTACAGCCGGATTACAGGCTGACCCCCTCACATGCAGCTTCCCTTCATTGTGCCATAAACTTTGGATTAATATAACCCAAAGGCAAAAAGAGCATCCACACATATCGCAGGATGCGAGTGAAACATCAGCAAAGAAGAGTTTGCTACATCTAATGAGAGAACCAGGTGACAGGAATCAGTTAAGCTGCATCCAAAACTTGAATCTTTCATTACACAAATCCTCTGAAGATTTTTTTTGCATTCATGCAAGGGTGTCCAAATAGAGGCCTCGAGGGCCAGTGTCCAACACATTTTCTAACCAACCTGCCATTGAAGCTTCTTATTGGCTAAACCTGATCCAGGTAATCAGCAGCAAAAAAGGCAGGGCCTCTGAAAAATCAGCAGAGGGCCGTACCTCGAGGCCTGGGTTTAGACATCCCAGGTTTATAACACAAACAAAGGAAAAAACTGCAAGTCTGTCCTTTTTCTTAGATATGTCAATAAAATTGTCTTTGCTGGACTTGGAGGAAAGTCAGTCCCCATATTCTTGTTCAGATTTCAGTGGTACGGTTGAAAAATCCACTTCCTTGTCACCACATGGCGTGCCATACGGTACAGAGTTGATGCAGTGTCCAGCCTTTCTGGCAGGCGGCATGAAGGGCTCACAGCTTTCCCTGACAGCCATGTGTCCTGCGCCTGAACAAATCCACGAACAGGCCAGGGGAATAAGGTAAATAGTCTGGGCTCAAATGAACTAAAATATTCACAGCAATTGATAACATTTATGCCCTTGAAGATGTTTCTTTTTGGCTAGCTCAGTGCTGCCAGCATGCGGCAGCTGCTCTTCATACAAACAGACTCTGGGTGAGTTGAAGTGGCAGAAAGGTGATGTGGGCTGAAACGCTGTTGATCAGTGTGTCTGCGCCTTCTGGTATTCCTTTCAAGTGGAGCCAGTCACTTCAGGTTGGCTAAGTTGCGCCTGAGTGGAAATAGCTGTTGATGAAGAGGAGACCTGTTGACTGGGAAAGACATGAATGCCCACATTAACACTGGAGATGTCATCCAGAGGCAGAACACATAAAAAACATGCAACACATTTTTACATTTTGACTCTCAAAACTATAATTACAGTTTTAGGTACTAGTAATGGAGGACATATATAAAGAAAATTAAGCTTATAAATGCATTTCTGAATATTTCTGTATTCAAATTGTTGTGAATCAGGAGCAGATAGAAAAAACGTCATTGGAAAAAGTTTTAAAGTGTGACAAGGAACTTACAACGGCAAGCCACAAGCTCCCTGCTGCTCCATTCTGATGCCTTCACTTGTAGATGACTAGATCCCTGCACGTCTTTGTTTTCCTTGTCTGAGCTGCCATCTGGCTCAAACTTGTATGGCCGGATAGCTTCAATATTGCTCGCCATTTCTGTTGCACTGGTAATGTTAGGTTCGGGGTGTGAGGGGCTGTGAGCTAGCAGAACAGCATGTAAACAGAGAGCTCTCGGTAAGGGGAAGGGGGGTTGCTCCATGCAAATGGTCCCAAACACTACTCAGAGGTGGATTTCTAATAAACTACTGCCTCTCTGCAGAAACTATGTCCTAGAAAACGAGACGTTTTCAATTTTGGGTAAAAAAAGACATAATCATAATTAAAAGACCTCTGGGAACACTTAAACTATAGCTCAAGAGATGATTAGAGTGGAACTTTAGGCTTTTAATACGACTCTCCCTATTATAAAAAAACCCCAATAAATAAATAGAACTAGCTGTTTCTACTGAACAGTGCATTGCCTGTGCTCCACTCCCTCTCCTGCTGTAAAAATAGATATGTATGAAGCAAGTACAAACTCTGGATGAGTGATGTACAAACACTAAGCGAAAATCTGAATGTGTGTGTCTGAGTGTGTGCCTTAAGTGTAGCGGCACAACTTTCACGACATTTTTAATACATAACAGGTTTCTAGCTGTTTTTTTAATACAGTAGATTTCCCCTTGAGACTCTGAATATTAGGTTGTCAGGACAACCGTGGGATGCTGCATTAGTAACTGTAGAGAATTTTGAGACATTTTTTTTCCCACTGTGTCTTATTTTCTATTTATATTTCAAGAAACACTTGAGAAAAGGCAAAAGAAAATCGAAAAAAATGGAATAAAAAATGTGTTAAGCCATTTGTCCTCTTGTGACTTTTTGTAATTTAGTCACTGTCTGTCAGAATTTGCTTCTCTTTTATTGTGTAATTGGATTGAGGAGGGAATTAGAAATGTGCTTCTGTCCAATTACATCAGTTTGGTTTAAAAGTTGTGTTATTTTAGGCTTGCTTCATGACTTCCTTCATTCTACAACAATTAGTTAATAAATGACAAGATAACAGGCCAGGCTTGAATAAAGCCAGCAGAACCTCAGATGTACAAATCCAAATGATTTCTGCAAATAAAAAAAAAAAAAGAATAAACTTTATTCATAACACAGATTGTAATAGAATTTGAACTTTAACCCCATGAGTAGCAAGCGCTCTGCAGATTTGAATCAAGGACCCTGAAGTCTACATATCTGATGAGCTATTGGAGCTGAGAATGACTGCTGAGATCCTTGAGACCATGAATATGATGAGGTAGTGTTGAAAAATGAGCAAGTTTTCTGGTCTGGAGCCCATTATTATTGCTTTTTTGAGAAATAAAAAACTCCTGGATCAAAGTCTTTAGTACAGATGAGTCAATCATTTACATTTTTTTGTTATTCCAGCCAATATTCCTGAAAGAAGACCAGCACAGCACACCAACAATACACCATCCAATAATTAGATGACCACCATCCAATCGTTGGATGCAAGAATAACTGACACAGATGTCTGTCAAAAAGATGATTTGTGGCTGAAATCAAATCACGCAAACTATTAAAGGAATTTCAAAAAAGCTCTTTGCTGCAATTGAAGGATCCAGCGAGGCGCCCTCTGTTGTGTGAAAATGGCACTGAATAAAGAGGAGGCAGGAAGGAGGGAGGGGGTAATTAAAAAGAGGCATTTTAGGACTGTGGTTGTCAAACTCGCATATCTGAACGAAGGAAAAGTAAAATGAATTTTGTGAAGACAATCACATCTCATATGAATGTTTAAAAAAAAACCTATCCAAATAAAGCTAATTCCAGCTTTCCTCCTGGCTGGACATTGAACTTGTTTTGTTTTCTTCTCTTCTTTTTTCTTGTTTTAAGCACAATCTGGTGTGTCTGATTCATTTGGTTAATGTTGTCAAATGAACTCCACAGAGTTCTTCTTTCAGTGGTTGTATTCCTCCTCCACAAATTACTCCCACCCAATCCTTTAGTTGCCTAAACTATGTTCTGGAGATGTGCGTAAGCAGTGGCTTGCTATTTTGGGCTGAATGAAAGAGTCTTGGCACTCACTTGGACTCAGGATGAAATCTGTTTTGTTCTGCTGAATTTGGCTCCCACCATTTGCACAGTTTCTACATGACACAGAGTCAAGAAACTCAGTTTTATGGCATCCTGCAGTAAACTCAAGTCATTTGACTAGGAAGTGTGACTTTAACGTCTAATTACTTGCTGTCAACAGGAATCTGTTACCCATGTCATGACAATTACTGTTTAAAACAGAGAGAAGTTGCTTTTTTTAGTAAAAACAAAAGGCGTTTGAGTGATTTCTGTGCAAAATGGTGATAATGGAGGTAATCATTCCGACGTAACAGGTTGATTAAAAGGTTCATCTACTCCTCCACATAAAGCATTCATAGTTTCAACTATGAATCATAAAGCAGAAAACGGATCTTTTGCAAGACAAACCTTTATACTTGATAGACAAAAAAAGTTTAAATCTTATTTTTCTTATATTTTAAACAGCAACACAATTTTTGTAAGGATGAAAGATAAGTTCTAATTTCAAATTTGACTCTATAGTATTAAAAAAGAGCATTTATGTATTTAAAAAAAGCTTCAATCTTCTTATCTTGTGTAACTTCTTTCACACAAAGTTTTTGACGTTTTTTATGATCTCTTCAAATAAAAAAATCCTCTGATGGAACGACCTTGCACAAACTCCCCTTTTTTTTTTAAACTCAGGAGGTAAAAACTGTAGAAAAGTCCTCTCTGAGAGAAGAAGGTGAGATAGGCATCACCTGTCAGATGGATTTGCTGCCCTTTTCCCCTTTTCATTGACTGCTGCATTTGCAGCCTTTCAAAAGGCCTTTCAGCGTGTCATGCAACACCACCATTGAGCTGCAGCCACGTTGCCACCCATCTTTCTTAATGGGGACTGGAGACAGTGGAGCTGCCTTGTTGCCATGGCAGCTAGTACTTTCACATTCTCCCCACATAGCATGGAGTAGGCATGTGGCTCCCTCCAAAGGGTAGTGCGCCACAATAGAGGCAGGTCTGCTCTCAGACAGGATTGAGTTTAGAGGTTTTTATTTTCTATGCTACTTGTCCTATCAGGCCTTCAGACTTGCACTGACAACTTTTTACTTTTACTTTGTCAACTTTGCTCTAAAATGAATGTTTAAAATCTAGAAAGTACTAAACTACAGAGAGAGATAACAGGACACTTGACAGCATAATGTCATTGTACTTTCTAAGCTATGTCAGCATTGATAATAAGAGTGTTGTGATTGTATAGAAATCTGTCTAGACTGTCTATGTCCTCTATTGCCAGCTGCATCTGTGACTGTCTCCAAGGCCATGCAACAACCAGCAGTTTTACATAACATTTATTCACCATAGAATTATGACCAAACAACTGCAAGTGATAAATACACTGTGTGGACTTTAGTGTTGCCCAAAAGGCACTTTGACAACTGAGAAAATTAAGCTTTGATGCATGAGTTTGTTACTGGAAGGTGTTCACTCTAACTTAAAAATACTCTTGAGACATGAATCATACACAGAGGGAGGGGACATCTTGTTTTACCAACAAAAATCCACATTTTACTAGAGACAATTATGCTCTTTTAAAGAATTATTTTAAAGTTCTTCAAACTCTGGGCACTGAAAAAATAATTAGAAACATGTAAAAATAAAGTATAAAAACAATGAATTTGTTGAACTTTGCAGCAGAGAGAAGCACATTTGTAAAATGTTATGTGATAACAATGCACTTATTTGCAGTGGCGGAGCTAGGACTTTTTGTAATAAAAAATACAAGTAATTGAATCCTGGTCAAACTGCACAGTGTCTGCAAACAGCTATTATGCAAACTGTTAACTTTATTCAAAACTATCTGGTAAAAGAAAGGGTTTATTTAGATAAAGCCAGAGAGCAACAAGGACTATAGGACCTTGTTTGCACTGCAAAAACTATAGTCTAAACTCCCCAAAATAAGTCTAAACTTCTTCTACTCTTTTGGCAGATTTTCTTTAATTTAAAAAAAATAAAATCTGGCAATAGGGTAAGAAAAATTGTATATTACCAAGAATTGTTTTTTGAGAAAAAAATTCTAGTCTCAACAAGACATGTTTTCTCAAATTAAAATTCTGTTTGTTATTTAAAAGACAAAAAAAAAAAAAATATTCATGAAGCAGGAGTCTACAGTATTTACTTTCTGAATGTTCAGTTATATAGTAAATTTATTTAGTACCGTGTGCTATAGGAAACCTAAATGGTGCTCTGGGTGGTACTGCTGATCGCATGGTAAATATGACATATTCTATTATATTCTCTGCTCCTTTACTTTGTTCCTGGTTCTGCAGGTTCCCTGATTATAGAGGAAACAATGCCCCTGTGGGTATTAAAGGATCCACAGACGCGCCTCAAGCCTCGGGCCTAGGATGACCTGGGTGATCTTGCTTCAGTGTCAACAGGCATATCGTTCCTGAATCTGACCGACGTCTAAAAACAAGATTATTTCTGCCCCAGTGCAAATCTAATCAATCTCTACAACTGCTTTAACAATGACTGCCTAATTTTTTAGACATTTTTAATGCAATTTTCAATTAAAGTGTACTTCAAGAATTTGATTAGCAGAGGGGATTATTGAAGCGAGCGTGAATAAATTGGCTGCATGACGCCTCATTTAAGATGTGTGATATAAGCCCGTTAAATACATTTGGATTGCACTACTTTTGCAGTTAAGCACCCCAAGCCTCAACAACTTTTTCACTAATCATTCAGCCTAAATGTTAGGAACTGGAATTGCACATCTTTGTCCAGAGTTTCCATAAAATTCTTTAAAAAATATTTGTAGTCATGCCAAAGACTGTGTGCATTTGGAAATAACCTTTTATTTCCCTTCTGTTTTTACCATACAGCTGCCCAGTCACATGAGCATCAGTGCAGCATGTCTGGACATGTTTCCAGCATTAAAGGAGTCTCCATAAAGGCAGACTGAAGAGGATGTGCAAAATGTGGGTAATGATGCTTGGATAATTGTTGGCTTGACACCCACCAGTTTAAAAGGTACTGTGATTCATTTCTCCACATTTATTCTAGAATGTGCAATCGAGACAATGTAGCTAAACCTTCAAAAAGGGACTAATCTTCAGATCTGCAGTGAAGGTCACACAATCTTGCAACCTCGCTGTTGACGCTAATATTAGTTTTCAACGTTTTTTTCTTTTTTCCTCTGAAAGCTCAAATGTTCACAAGGAACAGGGGGGGCGTGGAGTCCTTTTTTAAAACAGAGGAGTGCTACTTTCATGTAAATTCTGTTTGCTGAGAAAGTGGACTGATACAGATGCTTCTACCTTTACTATTCCTGCTGGGTTTTTTATGTGTAGCTCTACCGAGATGATATGTAATATGTTGTTTCCCAATTGATTTGCACCACACGGTGGAATGTAGCACCTGCAGCTCAGACTGTTGCATATGTGCTCAAAAGACAAGAGTACACGAAAAAAAAAGGGCGGGTACAACCCTCCCTGTCAGGTTGGACCACATCATCTTTCTCTCTGAGGTATCCAGTAGTGTCTGTTAGGATGTCAACAAAGTATTTTTCCCTTGTTTTTGTTCCCCGGTCTGTGACGAAGACTTCCCGAACCACAAAAGCACTGGGAAACCTTTGATCTAACTACAACCACAGTTTCATTCCTCATCTTCTACTGAACAGTTTGTGCTGAAACTCCATTTATTTCAGCTAACCGTTACTTTGAGTCTTTGCAAGGTAAAAACAATATATAAATAAATGCAGTGCCTTGTAGGAACTTCTTCCGTTTTCGAGCGAAAGTTGTAAAAAGCTGCTTTTCGTTCTTTTGCTGTCGTTTCCAAGGTTCACATTGAGAAGTTTTCTTGTTGAAATATGAGTCATAGAAAGAGAGACTACAGCTGCTTGGCATAGAAAACATCCAACACATTACTTCTCAAGCTGAGCAGCTGAGAAAACAATCTTTGTGTGTGCAGTAAGTATGTGCATTTGGATGCCTGATACTCTAATTATTCATGCGCTTCTCTCTCACCTCGTTGTGACTTGAAGGCACACACCCTTTTCTGTCACTCCTGCTTATGAGCCTTTCAGCTACAAACGTATCTCCATTTTTCTGCAACTATTTCACAAGTGAAATGAAAGAAGATTCAGATGACTCCTTTTTTGTCCCACAGGGGGAAACTTGCAACGTGCAACAGCCAAATAGAACAGAGTTGAACAAGGAGTATAACTGGCAACATAGAAGTAAAAAGTAATTCAAAGTAGAAAAAAAAAAAGAAGAAAACTTGGAATTGAAATGTGAAACCTCAGATCAAAATTACATTTTTTAATCTAGTCAATAAGCAAAAATAGAACTGTAAAATACACAAACGTATTTGTTATCATATTGTTGTAAAACTACCAAAAAAACAACAACTAGCCTCTGCAAAAAATATATGCTACATGTAGAATAAAGTCAAACTCCAGTCATGTTTTATCTAATGTAAAAGTGTTTCCAGTGCTCTTTTAATCATGATAATGCTGTTTTTAGCCGAAATCGAGGGCATAGTGTCTGCAGAATGGCAGTAGATCATTAGAAATTTACCTCAGTTGTGGGCGAGACTGTTGACATAGCGTGAGCCTGCCCCATTAACCATTATCCTTTTGTTTACACGCTCTCTGGCTGGCTTACAGTCCCTCACAACCCCAACATGGCATGCACTATTGAATCATACAGTTTTGAGCCAGATGCAAGAACCGACAAGGAAAACAAAGACGTATATTACATCTATTATATCTATTTGCCTGCAAATGGATGCATTGGAATGAAGCAGGGTGCTTGTGGACCAGTGACTGTAGCACATGCGTCCCTGCTAAAGGTTTTTTCAAGTAGTATTTATTTCCTCTTCTACTGATTCACAATGATTTTAATAAAGAAATACTCAGAAACACAGTTTCAATCTTAATTTTCTTAATATATGTACTCCATCATGAGGAAATGCTACAAGGATTTGTTAAAAACAACAAAAACACCATTTTCACTGAAATGGGGCTTTGAATAAAGTTAATAACTTCATTTTTCTAGAATTAATAAATCAAACATCACTTATAACCTAAATCAAGCTTGTAATTTACCAGCAGCAGCTGTAAAAAAAAAAAAAGATCTTAGTTTTTAAGACGGCATTTACTTAATGACCCTTTTTCAGTTTAGTAATTCATGGATCATAGAGCATTGGTAAAATTTTATGAGTGCAAAGTTTGTTAAATGCTCAGTAGAAAAACACTGAATTTAAATTTAGAAGTTTAAAAAAAGTATTTGTTATCTTAACGTACATTTTATTAAAATGCATGTAATTAAAAGTGTTAAATCTCCCCTTCTGTAATATCCATAAGTGAACAGAGCAGCATGAGCCTCGGTGACTGTGGTGCGAACCACTATGTTTGTTGTGTGCTTGTTTTCCAGAGAAAAATCTCACTAATTTCCAGAATGGTGCTGAAATATCTGCCTGCAGGCTAACTGCTATGAGCTGCACAGGATAAACAAGGAGAAGGCCTTTGGGTGAGGAGGCCTTCAGTGCCAAGTGGTTGTGTGTGTTTGTGTGTGTGTGGTGTTGATCAGCGCTGCCTGTCAGCACTAAAGGAAGAGATTGTAAGGGCTGGGGGCAGATCTGTGCCTGGTTGGCTTGAGTCATTCCACAGCTGAGAATGTAATTGTAAAGCAACTCACAGTGCAGATTAAGGGGAGATTTGTTTCTGTGGGAAAGATACATATGAATATGGATGGGAGTGAAGAAGGGCATTTAAACTGTGAGCAGTTTAATCTTCTGTGCATGCATGCATGCATGCGTCTGTGTGCGCACACGCGAAGGCAAATCCCCCCACTGCAGCTCCCATCCGTGCTGCATGTCTGTCTCAGCAAACCTTTTCTGAATCTCCAGCTCTCTTCTTCCTCCTCGCCCTCTGTCTGTTGCTCCCCCCGCCTCCACTCCTCTTTCTGTGTGAGCGTAGTCTGGGCACTGAGCCAAGTAGAGTGTGTTTTTTGAATGAATACCTGATGCGGCTGATGAGGCTGGCTGGGGGAGGAGCTAGTCAGTGGAGTACTGAGGGAGAGAAAGAAGGGAGGAGGGAGGGAGGAAAGGAAAGGAGGCAGAAACACAACGCAGGAGACAGGGAAGCAACCAGGCAGAGGGAGAGATCTGGCGGACTGGTGGCCTTGCATAACTCACATAGGGGCTGACTTGCACACAGAGTCTTGGTGTGGTCTCCAGCAAGAGGGGAACTACCTCTACTTCCCACTGCAGGGGCAGCACAACCTCAAAACCCACTGAGAGGAGAGGAGGAGCTGGAGCAACCACAGCACAGGAGAGGAGAACGGCACAAACAGGAGATCCAGGAAGAGGAGTCCTAGGAAACACGTCTTCAACACACACACACTGACTTGACAGGAAGAATCCTTGGACTTGCTCTGTAAGCAGTGGCGGTGGAGAGACTGGTGAGCTATTCTTAGTACTTTAACCATAGGAGGGGAGGGGAGGGGTGTCTCTTTTCTTCTTGATTTGTGACAAAGTGGTATTTCTTCCTTTGCCCTGCTACTACACTCGTCAGCTTTCAAGTTAAAGCCTTCAGAGGATGTGGCCACAGCATCTGTCCCTGATCTGTCCACTAGGATTTAGCAGCTTTGACCCTGTTTGCTTGTGCTCCCTCAGTGGGATGCACGCCTGCATGTTTGTGCCTGAAATGTGCTGTGATCAGAGTGTGTCAAGCAGTGATGCAGAACTCTGGAGTCATTGTGAAGACAAACAGCCTGAACCCCACTGCTTGTTCTTACTGTCTGCTGCCACACAGTCGATCCGCCTCTTAAAGGCGAAGGCACCACTGTTGCACAGGGCAGGGGACCAGAAAACAGGCTCTTTTGAAAATGAGAAAAAGCCGTTCTCTTTATTGATATGCCCTGCTGCAAAAGCCAAGAATTATACACACTGGATGAGATTTGGCTATTTTTAAAAGCATGCCATCATGGATAAGTGCACGTACATATTGTCCTCACCAGTACCTCCCCCTCTGTTTCATACCAGAGCTCAGATTGATAAAGATGTTTTTGTTTTCTATATTTAGCTATTTGCTATACAGGGTACTCACTGATTAACTTTGACAGGCTTATCCTGTGAACGATGAGGTAAAGGTAGCTTGGAAACAGATTTATGCCCCTAAGGTTATTGCATTTTTTTTTTATTAAGCATGAATCTTTTACAATGAGTAATGCCAGTAAACAATGTGTGAGCCTTCTTGGTGCCTCTCTGCATAGTCCTCCTGCAGAGAAATGTTGCTATGAAGTCATGGATCAATATAAGGAGTAAATAGTTGGTCTGGGAGCACGGGAGAAGACTGACGGAACTGGGCGGAGGAAGAAGAGGTGGGGGACCAGTGGAGCTGGCAACTGCAGCATTATGGGAGAGGATGTAACCCTGTATGGGGTCCTGTCACCTGGAGACTGGAGATGAGGCGGAGGAAAATCGTCTCATCTGCGCATTAGCAGTGGGCACTCACCACAGCACAAAGCTGGAGCTCTCCGGTCTGGGTAGCTTTTGTGAGTGTGTATGGAACAAGGATCCCATGCCAGACTGGCTCCATCACTCTGTCTGAACTGAGAGACAGCAGTGAGATGAACTGAGCCAACACTGCACCGTGTTGCTTGTCTCTTCATTGTCATCCTTTCATAGGAGTCTGAGAGGAGTCAGTCCAGCGCTCAAGGTCTGACTCAGGAATCCCATGCTGCGTGGCTCAGTCATGTTCTCCATAGTATCACATAAGCCTTATGTTATTTAGTGTCAATGCTCTAATTATAGACAGACACAGGAAAACAGAGGCTTTGGGCTGCTTGCTTGTGTGCAATGCTCCACAGAGGTAGAGTGTAGCCTGATCCAACCACTGATATGGTTTTCTGGCTTTTCAAAATTGACGCATTTTGCCTTTGTCTTCTACTGCTGCCTTAATGATAGGAGGTCCTTATGCTTAAGATGTGATGTCATTACAGTGTTGACACAGTGTTGCTGAGGTGTGGTTGTTGCCACTGAATGATGCTGCACAGTGTAGCTCAGACTGTAGCGGATCGGGGATCTCTCCGTGAGGTGGGGGCAATGGCGCTCTGATGCTGCAGGCACTGCTCAATGTGGGTCAGGAGAAGCGGCACTCTGTGTGCTCCCTTTGCCTACCATCACTCCTTCTTTTCCTCTGCGAATGTAAAAATGTTCCTCTTTCTTTTGCACACAAGGTTCTGCAGCTTGCTGTGCCCCCTCCTCCTCCCCCACAATCCCCCTCTTCCCGCCGCTTTTTTTTTTTTTTTTTTACCCATCTCCTCTGCTCTCCTCCTTTGTTATGTTTGGTAGATCTACTATGCCTGGAACTGCGCAAGGTTCTCGCTGCTTTCAGATGCAGTGACCTTGTCCGGGTTAGGAGGAGACATGCACATATACAAAAAAATATCCAAGGTCGACTTGTAACCCCCGCTTCTTTTTTATGTAACGTGTCTGTGATTGCCTGATGTAGTGGAGCCTTTGCTGTAAATACACTTCAGTGTTGTCATATGATACATAACATTCCGTTTGCACGAAAATGGATATGGATAAATTAGGGACTTTAGTTTGTTTCATATTGTGTTTTCTCCACTTAATAAACAACTAAGAGCAGTTTTGCATTGACTGATAAGCATACAGCAGAGAACAGTGAAGAACCACTGCAGCTTTGAGGTTAATAGAAAGCTAAAATGCATGTTAAAATGCATGCCAAAACTAAAACTCACATTTATATTTTTTCTTTTACTTTGTACGTGCTTTGGGCAACTCTGGTTAAAAGGAATAAGGTTGGTGTTTGGGGGTGAAACAGTAACACACCATTTATCAATCTTGCTTGACCACAATTCTCCATGTGTGCCAAGAGCAAGTTTTATTCCTCATTTGCTCAGACTTTATTTATGTTCATTTGCTAAACTGGAAGAGTTACCACTTCACTGTTCATTCTCAGACACGTTGAACCTAGAAGCAGAATTCAACCAGCTCGTATGAACTTGCTATTGTCCAAATTCAGAACTTTGATGACAGCAATAAAGGTTCTTGTGGGATGTGTGCAAAATGGTTTTATTTCGTTTATTTGATCAAACATGAATCTGTGTTGTTTATGCTAAAAGTGTCCATTCATCTGGAGTTCATGGAAGTGGATGTTATATTTACAGGACAGTGCATACTCCCCCCCTCCACCCAAAGCCTTAGGCACTGATGAAATCCAGACAAAAACCACCCCCCCTTCTGTTTAGCTGCTTGCTATGCTTTAACTTTGATCTGCTTCTTTGCAATTGACCCTGGAGCGAGATAACAGGAATACACAACCACGCGTACACCCAACCACTGCACTTCAAAACACGTCTGGAAACTGACACCTTATCTGACACCTGAAAGTGATGACCCACGAGGTTGTGCCCTAAAAATTCTGTGTGTAATTGTGATTCTTCATAGAAGGGAAGATTTTATTGTCACAGTTAGTTCATACAGATCTCAGAGAAACTTCTGGAGGATACAGTTTGAGAAAGATACACATACAAGTGTAAATCAAAGAAGAGATTGCCTGATGCCATCTAGTGGGATTAAGCAACAATGCCATATGGGTATTTGGTGGTTGCTTCTTTGCATTTGGAAGCCTGCAGGGGCATTATGAAGGATGATTCATAACACTTAGTGGTTTATGCAGTGCACTTTTCACTAAATTATAAGTCAGGTAGACAACAAGAAGCTTTATTGAGATTTGTTGTAAAAATCTTTCTTTTTTTGCATAAATGTCTAACCCAAAATTCTTTTTGCTTTTAGGTTTGTGCAGGCTTTGTGGACGGGGGTGATCTTTCCGAGATGATTCCTCATGAAGTTCATGGAGTTCATTTTAGAAGTTGGATTAATTCCATCTTCTCTTGCGTAAAACCTGGAGCTGGCCGCCAATAAGTACAAAAGGAGCCAGAGCCTCAGAGAGCACAGCAAGGCTGGCCCCTGCTGGTAACTACTGAATGTAGTTGAGAACGTGACCTCAGAGGAAACTAGAAGAAATAAGAGGGAAAATTAAAACTTCTGAGACACAATGAAAGCCAATCAAGAGCGGAGCAATGGATGCTTGCCTCCTAAAAAGCGAGAGATACTTGCTTTGGAGCAAAGGCCAGTGGTGGTGGCTGCAGCAACACCTCCTGCTGTTGTGTCTAATGACAGTCCCCACACAGAGAACTTGGCATGGCTAGCCAGTGTGGCCAGTGAACGCTGCAAATCCAGGGATGCAGACAGCCCAAGATGTACTATTCCATCTGCTTCAACCTCCTCCCCTTCTACATCTATTCCTTCTCAAGCTACTCCTCTTTCTGCCGTTCCTTTGGCCTCCCTGCCTGCAGTTTATCCAACTGCCCTTCCCCAGCAAGCTGGCACTATTCACTTTGCTCAGTTAGGGGCCAACGTTCAGTTCATCAGCTCTGGGCCTTACGCTGGCTACATCTCATCTCACATCATCTCAACTAATGCTAGTTCTGTACCTAACAGTTCTGCCATTGTTGGACAGCGATCGCATTTAGATGGTTACACTGCTGCCGTTGTCTCCCCAAACACCAAAGGGGAGCAACAGTTTCAAATCGGCATCTCCCCAACCGAGTTAACCTCTGTGTCGGCTTCAAGTTCCCCTCAAGTCACGAGCCAGTACATTCATCTGGACAGCAGAACGCCTTTGACTGTCAGCGGAAACGCTGTCACGTCTCCTACGGGCCATCTCCAGCTCCACCCGCAGGCAACTGTCCTTCCTCAGACGCTGACACTGGCTCCATCACAGCTTGTAGTTCAATACGCAGATAGTTCAGCTGGAAAGAAACCAGAGGGGCATGCTAAGGGTGTGCTGAATGGGGATTTAGAGATGGTCAAACAAGCTAAATGCACCAGCCAGCAAGCAAATCATCAGCAAGTCCAAAGCTATGAGACGAGACATATCCTTCTTCCTGCAGACTATGGGCAAAACCCTGCAGGGCTCCAGACCTCCTTGGTGCTAGTGGCTCAGCCCAATTCTGGAGCTGATCATGATCCAAACTCAAGTAAGATCTCTTTAGTCCAAACTGAAAAAGGAAACATCTGTTTGGGGAAACAACTGTCCAGAACTTCTTCTTTCACTTCCCTTTCATCTTCAGAAATGGTGAAATCTGTTGCTCCTCATGCTATCATCCAGACCACTCTACCTTCTGAGGAGCTTCCAACTAATCTGTACTCCGCCACACAACCGCCCATTATTGGTTATATCACCAGTGCAAACCAGCACACTGTCAGCTACCATGCAGCTCTACCCCAGCACCTGGTCATACCAAGTGGGCAGTCCCTCCTAATTCCAGTCAGCAGTGCAAATAATGGCACAGAACTAGAGGTTAGTCGTAGTGTGAGTGCACTGACTGCCACCACAACCCCTCAAATATCCACCGCCATGCCCCATGCTTATCTGGCTACAGCCCTTTCCAAGTGTGAGGCACTTGGGCCAGATGGACATCAAACACCCCATGCTGTGGCTCAGCCTCCAGCGTTGCCAGTACTCTCCTCAAATCCGGTTTCCTCTGAAGTGGCAGCTCCATCTCCAGCTCCCGCCGTTGTTCCTACACCTGCCCCAGTTTCCATCCAAGCGTCCCCTTCTGTCTCCTCTCCCCCGTCACCTGTGGCACTTCCTCCATTTTTTATGCGAGGCTCCATCATACAGCTGGCTGATGGAGAGCTGAAGCGGGTGGAGGACCTCAAGACAGAAGATTTCATCCAGAGTGCTGAAATCAGCAACGAGCTGAAGATTGACTCCAGCACTGTGGAGCGCATTGATACTGGGCAAAGTCCTAATGCTGTGGTCATACAGTTTTCTGTGGGAGAGCTAAAAGCCCAGGTAAGCCCTTTTAGATTTTTAAATGGCCTTTTTTTTTATGTCTAACTCAAGCATTTTCTGAACTATAAAAACAGATGTCATATGTTCTAGCTCTCTATCTTTGCCTAAAGTAGTTCTATGAGTTGCATCAGTCCTTCTTTGTCTTTCTTTTCTTTTCCAACTTTTCACATCCTTATGCATCTATGTCAGGCCTTTGAAGAGCTCCATTTACGATTCTGCATTTCAGCTCAACTTGCTTCCTGTTTTTTTCTTAATTTGGTTATTATTTTTAACTTCTTTGAATATTTTGATCACGTGCTTGTAAACTACGGTGGCCTTGAAGTACAAATCACACCAACAAATTACCTAAAACAAAAGCATGTCACAATGACAAAAGAAAAAGCAAAACAAATAGTAAAAAAGTAACATTACATTTTAAAAACCAGAACAACTTTCCAGAAACCAAAACACAGTTCCAAAAAAATATAAACAAAATAAAAATAAAATGTTTCTGAAAACTAAAATAATTGTCAAAAATTTAAACAAAGTGTTAAAACACAAAACAAAATAAGAAACTGGAAAAGATTGTTTCTATAGGACATCCCTAGTTGGATGTTGACATTTGAGTTTTGACGTGTACGTTTTTTCACATGAGTCTTTTACTGTCTATATACTAATATACGGAGCCCTGGACATGACATTGAAGAAAAAACAGTTCCCTCAAGATAGCAATTTTTCCACACAAGTTAGTAAGTTATTGTCTTGTGTGCACAAATTAGCATTGTGTGTACAAGATAGCATCTTGTGTTTACAGATAGAATTTTAGTATTTAATTTATTCCCATAGACAGTAGTAAATTAGTGTTTTGGTAGCACAAAAAGCTACCTGGTGTACACACAATACTAACTTTTCCACGCAAAATAAGAATTTGTGCGCATAAAATGCCAATTTGAGGGAACAATTTATTTAAACATTTTTTAAATGTCATGTCCAGGGCTGCATACTAAAAAAACTTCTGTGATTAGTATGAAGTTTATCTAGTATCGCTTCATGCCCAATAACTTTCTGCTTAAATGATAGACATACGTCATCATCCAATCAGCGTTGTCCCATAGTACCTGTCAATTACAGTTTCTTATTGTGTTTCATTTTGTAAAATTTCATTTTGATTTCTGGAAGTTAATTTTGTTTTCCGAAACATTTATTTTTATTTTGTTACATTGGAATTGTGTTTTGATTTTGTGGACTAAAATGAAAGGTTGCTTTTGTGTGTTTTGCTTTGCCTTTTTAAATTCTTGTGTTTATCTTTATTATGTTTTTGACTTAAGTGATTTGTTGGTGTGATTTGTACTTCAGGACCACAGTAAAAAACTGTAATTTTTTTGGGTTTTGTTTTATGATGTTTCAATCTTTTGTTGTTTTTATCTACATTTTTGGTGTTGAATATAATTATGCTTTTGTTTTTCTTAACAATAAAAAATGTTAAGAATATCAGAAAAGTAGGAAATCTAGCAGCTTGGAGCTCTGCCATTAATTAGTTTGAGTCTGTGGATACAATTGCAGAACTCTCAGCCCTGATGCTGCTTTTGCATCAATAAGAGACAGCTTCTCCTCATCCTACTTCTCCTCTAGCTTCAACTGGTCCTTACTGACATCTTGCTGCTTTCAAATCCAAATCTGAGCTGTGCTCAAGCAAGATTTGATGCATATAACAAGCACCCTGGTGCGTTTTTTTTCTTTCCTTCAAATGTGAAGCTCAAAAAAAAAAAAAGAAACACTGGCAATATAAAGACAGTCACTGACACAGGTAGTGAAGAGCATCCTGTGTGCAGCTTGGGGCCTAATGGTGAAATTCACCTTAGTGAAGGAGATTTATTTTAATCCAGAGTGATGCATTGTCATTGCTGCTCAAACAACACACTCAGAATGGCTTGGTTTTTCTACCTGCCCAACTGACAGATAAGATTGCATTCATGAGTATTTCTTTATTCAAATTGTTGTGAATCAGGAGCAGATGAAAAAATACAGTTGGAGAAAGCTTGTAGGTGTGACCTAGAACTTACAACGGCAAGCCACAAGCTCCGTGCTCCGCTCCATTCCGATGCATCCACTTGCAGACAAATAGATCCATTTATGTTTTCATTTTGCTTGTCTGAGGTGACATTTGGCTCAAAACTGTGCAGCTGGATAGCTCCAATGTTGCTCATCATTTTAATTGCACTGGTAATGTTAAGTTGGAGTTGTGAGGGGCTATAAGCTAGTGGGAGAGAATGTAAACCAGTGGATGATGGGAAGTTTGGCAGGCTTACTCTGCGGCAACAGTCCTGCCCCCAACTCGGAAGCCAATTTCTGCTCTGCATATTGAGATCTCCTACTCATTTACCAGTAGACATCTGATCCCTTTATATATTTAAAGATCTATTAATGTATTTTTAAACACGTTTATTAGATAAAAAAAAATAGAAAAGCCGAGTCAAACATGTTTCTATCATTGTGATTTAAGTGTGCCATGATCCTGCATCTCATTTACTATCCAATGTAAACATGAGAACGTTGGTGTAAAATGCAAGTCTATACTTTTAAAACTTTGCCTCTGAGCAGCAACTAGACAATGTTGTGCAGAAGAAGATAAGAAAATGTACTTTATAATCACTGTAGTTGTCTACGGTATATGTATATTAGGTATCTAATAGATATTCCTTGCCTGATGGGAAATAAAGGTAAAGTAAATATGGTTTACTACAAGCTGATGAAACACATTATATTTTAATTTCTCTGCAATACTAAACACAATGATTATTCATCCATTTAGATTCATGTGTATTGATGTGTTAAAAGCAACTGTCTCTTCTGCTTTAATCCAGGTGTGTGTGGAGGTGCTGGTGGAATACCCTTTCTTTGTTTTTGGTCAGGGGTGGTCATCTTGCTGCCCTGACAGGACCACGCAGCTGTTCGAGCTGTCCTGCGCTAAGCTGTGCGTGGGTGACGTGTGCGTGTCACTGACCCTGCGCAGTTTGAAGAATGGTTCACTAACAGATGCATTGGGGGCCAAGCTGAAGATGGGTCACCTCCCTGACTCCTCCCCCAACATGGATCCTAACACGAGGAACCGTATGAGCTCTGAAGCTGCAGATGGAAACTGTGGCCTCCTCATAAAAGCGTCCGGTGCAGAAAGGATGGAGCGACAACATGCTACTGGATCTGGAGGAGGAATGGGAACTTTTCCAAGTCAGAGAGAAGGAATCTACGCAGCAGGATCAGCGCTGGCTGCTCAAGTAACTGTAGAAGAAGGGCAGGAATTATCAAAAACAGACACCTCTGCCCTCTCTAAACAACATGTTGACCAAGAGAAACCCTCAGCCCGAAAAAGACGCTGGTCAGCTCCAGAGCGGGACCAGACTGAGAGAGCTGAGGAGGAGGAGCCGCCTGTGACTCTTCCCAAACCCTCCTTCATCCCTCAGGAGGTCAAAATCAGTATAGAGGGTCACTCCAGTTCCGGGAGTGAGATGTGTGCAAACAAAAGAGTGAACTGTTAGGGAAACTCTAAATACCTGTGATTTGCTTTGTGCTTAGCTTCCTGTTTTTTCTATTTCAGCTACTGTAATATAAACTGAGTTTGTGCAGTATTTACATGTTTTCTGTCACATTAGTCTGATATCTATGATGAAGTACAGTGCAGCACCTTCATAAGTGGTATAACACACAAGATCAGTGCAATCAATGCTGAAAGCAAAAATAAATGCAGCATGAATGTCAAGTATGAATGGCAGTCAGACATGGGAGACATCAGCGTTAACGCGGGGTCCCCGTTGTCATGGGGATGAAACCTGTTGAATTCAGACATGTTAACAATTTACACTTTTAAGCACAGAACTCGATGTCAGTGTGGAGGAAATGGGTATCTATATATTTGCATTCTGTTCGCTTCACAGTTTATTTGTCGTGGGAACCAAAGTCAGACGTTTTTTTCATTTTTTTTTAAATCATCCATCTTTTTCAAGCCATTACAAATACACGAGCTGCTGTAGATAGCAAGGTTCCTTTGTGTGGATGAGAGCATGTGTTAGTTTATATGTGTCAAACAAGAGCACAGCATATGGGGTTCTTTGGTGCTGGTGGCTGTGAAGAAACCAAGACTAAAAAAGGCATGAATGTAGGCCACAAATCAAGGATAAATGAAGTTACAGATGTGTTTTTTGAGACGATTAATTCATGTTTTTAACTCATGGGTTATGCATAAAGTTGAAACGTACTCTCCTTTAGTTGAGTCCAGTTTAATGTGCAGGATTTCAAATCTACCCTCAGTTACTGGAATTCTGTTTAATACCAACAAACCAGTTAAAAGTCAAGCCATGCAAAATGAATGAAAGTTGGTTAGAATTTCTTCGGTGAAAGAACAGTTTATTTCTAATTATTAATGCACACCATTCTCTAGTGCTAAATCTGCTTTTACTTCTTTGACAGTGCTGGCTTTTAATTATGGCATCTACTCAAATACTATGGATAATACCTCTGCTTTATAACCTTTTCTGAGCATAAACACATGGACTTCAGTGGTAAAGCTGTCTTTTATTTAGTTTTTCAACTTTCAATGAGTAAAAAAGTGTTTCTTTACCAACCTGAGTGGACTGTCCGATGCAATACGAGAGTTTTAAATTAAAGTTCTGTTTTAAATATCAGTGAAATAATTGCAGTGTTTATACAAAGTAAAACAACATGAATTTGTATAGAGAAACATAAATTCAATCAGCCCTTCTCCTCTACTTTATCATCAGACCGCTTTTTAAGGGTAATTTTGCTCTTCCGCATCCATTCTCACTAATTTGTTGTTTGAGGGAGAAAAAATTACCACAATTTGGTAAAGTAATTTAATCTAAAAAATAAGCGAATACATAAATAAATAAAAGCTTGCTAAATTGGACATTAGTCTTTGTGAGGGTGGCCATGAATTGACCATCAAAATATTTTCAAAAATTGTAATCCATTTGTGGTTGAAGGGTTTATCCAAAAAGCAATCCCTGGCGTGAGACACAGTAGCCAATACTTCTTTGGGTTTCTACATTACAACTTCAATGACAATACGCCCATCTTCGGTGCATAACTGATATTTCAGTGTTGTGCAGCTGCAGTAGAACTGCAGAACTGCACAATTTTATTCTTAAAAAAGAACGAGATCTCCTAGTTCATACTCAGGATCAGTGTGTGGCTGTGTGTGAGACCAACAGCATTTGCTGTGGTCAGTGCTTGTACCTGAGAGAAGAGAACATGCATGTCCACAGTCACTCGCGTGTCCGTGCACGTGTCTGGAAAAACAGCACTTTGGTATCCAGTTGGAGTGTGGTGGCAATCCTCACCCTCAGCTGTTAGAAAACTAACAGACTTTCTTGTTGCATCACTTGTCATGCAGGTTCTTTCATAGAGAGAAATCTAAGGAATGTAAAAAAGACGTTGGGTAAATTTTATTTTGGGATAATTTCCAGAGATAATTATTCAGACAGACACAGAGAGTTGCAAAGTTAACTAGCTAGCTAGTAATAATCATGTACAGTTAATTGTATTTTAGGAAAGTGTACAGAGTGTATTTTAACCTTCATGTGGCTTATGTACTGTAATGTACCACCACACCTCCTTTTTCAGTCATTCCATTTGTTCAGCAGGATCTTCTGGGGCTTTGTGTGTCAGCTCTAGTACTGATCAAATGTTCATGAATGTGCTATTGAACGTCTATATATACCAGGACCTCCTCAGAATCCAACTTGCAGTATCTGTTAAAACTTTCTCTTAATAGCCATGAAATTATTCAAAAGGTGTTAACTGTACAACTGGTAACCAGACTGTTCCGTTTGTGTTGACTGCTCAGGCTGAACACTGCCCTTTGACTGTTCTCCTCCAAAGTTATGTGGACTTGTATCCGTCACTGTTACGAAATATATTGCTATTTGTCTTAATAGCCATTTTCTTTGATTTAAACTGGCCCCTGTTTGTACTTTCCCAAAGCAATTTATTTTTTAATGCAGATTTGAAATGTCATGCAAAGCAACCCGTGAAATGTCAAGTTCCTTTTAAAAGAAGAAAAAAATAATAAATGTATGGTGTTCCTTTTAATGAACTGTATGGAGGTGAATGGAGCCATCACTAAGTGGTACGTAAACTAATTATTTATATAACATATAAGACTGACAATACATTTTTTTCACATTTTTTGAGCTAAAAATCACCATACATTGACTGATGCTGTATAGTTTGGTTACAAATGAACTTTCAAAATATTTATATATATATTTTTGTCCCTTTTCTTCAATTTCTTCTGGAATAAATAAATTTAGGAGAAAAAAGTGATTTGTTAATAGGTCACAGTAGCTTTTTATGTTTGCAATCTGCATCCAAAAATTTACTTAAATTCTAATTTTTTTTTGTGGTCATAATTGAGCATTTTGGGTGTAGAAAGACAACAATTAATGAATTTGCAATTGCACATAGTTTGCATATTCCATTTTTCATTTTAACTTCCTCATTTTTGTCTTAAAAGGTAAAAGTAAAATTTTGCACTTTTAAAAATAACATTTTAATATTACGCAAGGGGTAAAAAAATAAATAAATAAAAAAACAACAACAACAAAAAACCAGGCTATTTAATGGTTACTATTTTTGACTGTCCAATATTTACTGCTGACTACATCATTTGGTTTGGGGAAAAGTCTGTCATCTACAAAAGCAGAAGGATCCAATTTTTTTTCTCTTTGAAATTAAATCACAATATTAGCCACTTGTTTTTAATCACCACTAAAGTTTTATTTCAGGTGTATCATACTCAACTGGAGGGACAAATGTTTTACTTCTATGAATGAGAAGACACACAAAGAGATCAACAATAAATATACAAATGAAAATGTTTGAGTAAAGAAGTCACTTGACTGATTTTTCAACTATTTTTCTGTCTTAATTGAGACAAAAAAAGAATGCAAAGGTTTTTTTAAGGGCTGTATTGACTGTGGCACATCAGTAATGGTTGCCATTTCCTTAAACATGATCACTGTTGAGGTTCAATATCTACTAGCAAAGGATTTTCTAAAGAACCACCAGCACAGTAATTTGAAGGACAGTTCCACAGTTATGACAGTAAAGAAAAACAACTTTGATCGCAATTTCTTAAGAAAGACAAACCATTTTTTTTTTTTTACAAAAGACTAATATTAGGGAAATAAATATTTTGGTGCCTGCACCTAGCCATTTCTGTATTGTTACTGCACTTTAAGGCTATGTCCAGCTTTTATACAGTCAATGAAAATGGTTATTATTGTTTCCTTGTCTGTCATGTCTTTGGCATCCTGATGCTTCATGATTTCTACTTCACTCACATCTTTGAGATCTGGTGGCAAATGTGTTGATACATAAAAAAATGGCTGTTTACTATTTGTTTTATACAAACCGTATTAACTGGTAATCGTTTTGTAGAAGCAGATGGACATTGTGCTCCAACTAGAAATTGCAGCACAAGATTGTGATCAAAATAGCTGTGTGCTTACTCATATTTACAGCACATAGTTTATAGTATATTTTTTAATTATGTTTTGGACAACTGCACATGTAACAAGGATGTCAAGGTACATAAACCAGGATAAATAATAGGTTCTTTAAAAAATGTTATATCTTTAGCGGGATTTGTCATCAGCAAGTGAAGTACACATTTTGCCAGAATAATGCTTTGGTGTCCTGAAGACTTACACAGTAATGCTTTCTTACTGGATTTCTACTCATGAAAGTGTTATGGGCAAAAACATAGAAAATTGACTGAAGATATGCCTGAGACAAATGCTGTATAGTTTGATACAAACGTCTCTTTGGAAAACAACATGGTAAAACACCTATGAAGGCAGGATAAATATCTAAAATAGTGTAGAAGCTTCAACTTAGCCACCATTCTCCAAATTTATGGAGTTTTAGTTTTGATAATGAATCCGCTTGTCCAAAAAATTCCACATTTGACCCTTTAATAACTAAAAGTTCACAGGTTTTTTTTCTTAACAAAGGCACTTTGACGTAGTATTCCATTGTGAGGATTTAAATGTACATAGAAGACATTTACAGCATGGATGAGTAAAAGTGCACACCATTTGTACATCTTATGATTTGTAAATAGCCGAAGTCTTCCATTATAATTTAGTCTGACCTCATTGAAAGTGAAAGAAAACAACTCCACCACTATCCTTTGTACAGACCTATAAAGTAATATTCAGTTTCAAAAAGACGTCAGTGTAACTTTGACTAAAATGTAAGATGTTGCTTCACCATACATGATTCATTTATAGGCACCGGCTCAGAAATGCAGGAAATGAAGGGTGTCAAAGATTAAGTGGATTGTGTTTGGTCAAACCTCTAGATCAAATGTGATAAGCCCTATGCGTACACTATATAGTAAGTCCAATATTGTCACTTTATTTTGAATGTATTGAGATTCCTTATTAGAGAAACTGTTAAATCTTTAATTGAACTACTTGGTTTTACATTTGATCGATTATATGAAAACAGAAATAAAGAGTCTTAAGAAAAATGCAAACTGTCTTTTTTTCAGCTTTTTTTTCAGGATTGTTTTTGCATTTGAGCTTTAAAAAGAAAAATAGAAGTTATATGTTCTCATCTTTCTGTGATTTATACATATTGCTAGCCAGCTGCTAGATGTTTTCTCATGCATAGAAGGCAATTTATCATCTTTGTACCTTTGTAGAACATTTACGGTCCTCCTTTCATATTTTCAGTACAAAATGTACAGCAGTCATTAATTATTGAACAATAATAACAGCAGAATAAGCCATAAGTAATGATTAAAAGATAACAGATATATTAAGCAGCAGATTTTTTTTTTTTTTTGGCAATTACAGTTAATATGGATGCCTTATATTTTTAGAATTGGTATTAACCCCTGATGGCGGAAATTTTTTAATGAAGAAAAAAACATTTATGTTTTTGTTTTAAAGTAGATGCTAAAGAAAGTAATTTTGGAGCTGAAGTAGTTTGATGCATATGTGCATCAAATATACGTAAAGGGGTTAAAGTTGTTTTAAAAGTTGTTTCACAAATCTTCGGTGTTTTATAACTATGAATCGCTGTCTCTGGATCTGTTGCCCTTTCCCTCTGCCGTTACTCTTAGTCAACGATGTGTCTTAAAGTAACCGTAAAGGCTTGTATCCTTTACTTAATTATACTTCCAAAACTTTGCATTTAAAGCATTCCATAACCTAAAATCAAGCATCTCTACAAGCAGAAGTTCCAAATTTTGAGCTTCAGATCACAGATCAGAGTTTTGCAACATAAATAATTAACATAGCGCACTCTAATCATAACAGATGTATAATTAAAAAAAAGGAAAAAGTACGTTGAGACTTTGTAACTTGAAACCTGTACAGGCTTTTGCAGCTTCGTCACGACTGAGCTTGCTTTTGACATGCAGACAAGAATTACTCTGCCTTTTTTTCCCCCTGTGTCTGGCCTGTCAACATTCTGCCTACAAGTGGACACATGGACTTCATTATTTCTGGATTTTTAGGTAATTTGATATCTTCCCTTTCTTTCAGCCCCAGTTTTCCAGTTTTTTTTTTCTATCCTTCAAATAAGTCACATTTCACACAAGGTTTTGAGAGAAGCTGACTTTTGAGAGCCAAAGAGCTAAATATAATGTAATAAATACAATAAAATAAAATACAGGGGAATAAACTTACCTATATATTTCTGAAAATTATTAAAAGGGGAAATGTTTTGAACACATAAAACAGCAAAAACAGAGTGAACAGCTTGACAATACCTCAACTCAATAACTGTTGCAAAGCATTAAACTCTCAGTCTATTTAACAAAGTAATGAAACTGTCTGTAATGAAAATCTGATTGGTAACTGCTCCCAATGATAAATGCCCAAAGCTTAGATTCATACATCAATTCCTTGTTTTAAATCAGTGCAGACTGCTGTGCAATGAGGGGCCACAGTATGGCGCTGCGCTCCCTAATGTGCACTCACTCTTTGCAGATGCACTTTTATTTTAACTTCAAACCACTTGGGGGAGCAATGGTCCTTTCCCTGAGGTATAATAGTCCTCAAACATTTTTTTATTTTTAAACATTAAAAACTAAGAAGGTGAGAGAACTACATGCTCTTTTAATGATCATTTTGTGCAAACAAACCTAGCCTTCACATCTGTAAACCCAATATTTTGAAAAAAAAAAAAAAGCAAATAAAAGAAAATGGGCTGCTGTTATTTTGATGAAGCAACACTTTATTCTGACCTTAGTTTCACACACTGAAAGAGTCAAACATGAAATATGAAAGACTGATTTAATTTTAGACTGTTGCTGGAGTCCCCACCGCTTTTACTCTCCCCTGTCTGTGCATGAAATAATAACAAAAAAACAGCAAAAAAAAAATCATAAACAAACAAAAAAAACATGCACACGTTTAAGAAGCAGTTTAGAGCTTCAGCTGTAAAAAACGAATCACAGAAACACCAATTCATGTAAGATATTTAATTCTTGATTGAGTCATTCTTTTTTTAATGGCTTCAGTTTGTCTACAAATTGCTTGGCTTTTTCAGAAATATTAATCATCTAATGTAACAATCAGTCCACTCACATAATATACATAAACACTGAAGATCTCATAAAATAGTGCCAGTGTAACAACGAGCTTCAGCTTAACAACACCCAAATATTGCACGTACATTCATAAATATTTCCTTTCAGACTTTGTTGACCAAACATGAGGCTTTATCTTACAGCATTTCTGTGTGGTTCTAAATGTCCTGGTCAGACGGAAACGGAGATCCAATTCATCTCAGGGTAAATGTAGGTTGAAGCAGAAGGCACCTAATGAACACATACAGTACTTGCACTCCAACTCCATCACTCTGAAAGCAATCAAGTCTATGTGTTGCAAATGGAGGAGAAACATTTAAAGAACTGACAAAATCCAGCCTGTCTTCAGCTTAATCACGATGGATAAACAGTGATGATGTGTGATTTGAACTGCCGTTTCGCCTCTGCCGCTAGCGTGATTGTTCTGGTCCCGGTTCATGAGGTTTTGCAGTCTTTGCTTTGTTTTGCTCACGAAAAGGCAGGAAAGCTCTAGGTAATAGAGACTTCTATAAAGCAGATCCCAGATCTGATTTCAGTCATTCAGAAGGTGCACATCCCTCCCAAACCTAAAGCATCCAGCCAAGTACTGTCAGAGGTCATATTAGGCGTCCCCTGCTTGATCTGATGTCAGCTTCTCCTGGTCGGAAATGTTGTCATCCGCTGGCAGCCGCGCCCGGTCGAAGAAACCACACTGGAACATTCGTATCAACCCGTTACAATTTGAAATCATCAAATGACTAAAGAAAACCATTTGTAACAAGCAGTAAGTGTGTACCTTCCACATAGCTAACGTCAGAATGGCCAACACCAGCAGCCCCAGCAGTATGGCCAGAATGATAACCCAAAGCGGGACAGCGAATGACACATCAGGAGTCCCCCACAGAACCAGGGTTCCCATCTGCAGAAAAAAATGAATAAACCCGTTTGACTCTCTTTCTTGAGGCTTTAGAACAAACGGCAGAAAGTTCTCTGTGCTACTTACAGAAGTTCTGCGATGGGGCAAGGTCGTAGGTTGGCTGCGATAAGGCACTGATAAGACCATGAAGGACACAGTTGAATTTAGTATGTAGGGATCGTTCCGCCGCTTTAAGAGAAAACACACAAAAAGATGACATTTCCACAACTAGATTTTATTTTACTGTAATAGATTGTCTTCATGATGTTAAAGTCTCTAGATGTTCCATAAAACAAACAATTAAACATATAATTTCATTTAACCCTTGTATGGTGTTTGTATGGCCAGAGTTCATGGGTCTGGTGGACCCGCTAACTCAATTGAACAATTATAAGTTACAATCCTCAACAGATGTTTACTTAATCCCAATTACAAGTCATATGAACAGCAAACATGGTTAATGTTTGTCCATTAGATCACATTTATGAATGATTACACCATGATCCGGGTGAATACTCAATTCTGATTGACTGCAGGGTGTGGATTAAAAAGTGATCATGGACAGTGATAATGTAAACCTAAAAAGAAGTTCCTGTCACATAGCCCAAATGTTCTATATTTGGCCTAAATAGCAGTATGTATTCCAGTTATTGACACATGTTGACACAAATTCCGTGATAAAAAATAACATTGGTTGTCATACCTTATTCCACAGTTTATCACAACAGCAAGACAGTAGAAAAGATGAGTGATTTTATTGATTCTTTTAACCTATTTGGTTAATTTGAACTTATGAACTTTGTCTCTGAACTGATGCCTTGTTTAACCTGTCATGACATTCACGTTATCAAATAGTCCGCTTTTTGAAAAAATGTGAATTCAATCCCCCCCCCAAAAAACAAGAAAAGTACTAAAATTGATTGAATACATATTCCTTTTGTAAGTAACCATGGTACAAGCGGGATAATGCACTTCAAAGTGTGCATTATCAGAAATTAACAGATTAACAGAAGCAACTGTCAGGCTTTTGCATCCTTCGTTCATTTTTGACACTGCACACTTTGTCGGGCATTATACTTTGCATGTACAACTCGTTTTTATTTAAAATGTAAAAGAAATGAAAATTGGTTATAATCAAGTGGAGTGAATAGGAAAACAAACATGAAAAGAAAGATGTTTCAAGAACTTCATTAGACATATAGACTAACTTATTCAGGTCAGTTTACACAACACAAGTTTAACATATGCAGTATAACAATATCTGTCTCAACTCATCATTCCCTTTAAATTGTTTTTCAGCAAGCTATGCAAACATAAGGGGCAGAGTTTTATTGCTCCACATGTAAGTCTCACACTTGTTGCACATGTTTAGACTTTTGCTTTTTAACCTGGGTTCACAGACTTTGAAGCGCTTCTTTTTGTTTTTGCTGACCATTATCTAGAAAAATGAAAAGATCAGATATGTTACTAACACCTATTCCTATTATTTCAGACATTTACAACAGCACCACACAGTTACGTCAGGCTTGGTAGATGTTGGTTCTGTAGGCACCACCATATTCCTCCTAAATTTTCCTCATGATGGCTGCAGAAGCTGGTGTTTTGCCTCTGGTTGCATCAGCAGCTCTGGGTGGTTCTTTTCTTTGGCAAGGAGACCATTTAATTTCACCATTTCTGACATCCAAATGTCTTCTTTGCTGTTTGATGGACTTGTTCTGGTGCTGGAGCTGGCTGTGGATGTATTGCTCCTGATGCTGGCTGCTGACAGGTTGCTCATCTTTGTTTTGGCAATAATTGGTGTTCAACCTCATCCTCTTCTTCAAAGTCTGGGTCATTTTCAGAAATTTGATCTTTACATTCAGGAACTTTATCTTCAGCTTGATTATCAGAAGCTTCCTCAAAATATTTGACAAGACCCTCTCAATAATCTTTTGATCATCTTGATCAGTTCTGACAAGCAACCACAATGGCAAAAGCCATATTTGTTGCCTCACATCTCTAATTTGCAGATTTGAGATTAGAGGTGTGAGAAAATAAAGTTTGGTTCCCACATGAGAGAAATGTACAGGAATGTAAGAGCAGACAATGTTGGGAGTTGAATTTTTGTGGTAGCAGGAGGTGCAGAAAATACGATCAGTAGCCAAAAAAAGGAGGAAGACAGACTGAAGATACACAGAATATGCACTTTTCACCCCATTTTTTTTTAGCTCTGGGTCCAGTGGATCCAAACACCTTGTATGTGAAATAAATGTGTTAGTGAGTGTACAGTGTGTCGTCATTAAAAATGTGTTTACAATTATGCTTAAAACATAAATGCTTCTGAATTTTAAGTAGAACTTTTTTTTGTTTCATATTTCTTTGGAATAAAACTGAAAACAGGTCCAACAGACCTGAACACCATACAAGGGGTAAAAAAACAGAATGACATTTTAAAAAATTCAACAAGAAAAAAAAAAAAGACTGACCTGAAGAAAAGTATGTGCCCAAAGTCTTGATCGGATCCTAATCACTGCACTCTGGCCACGGCCCAACTTACCAACCACACACATGATCCTGAGACAGGAGATGTTGGTGCAGTTCTGTATGGGAAAAAAAGGAAGAAAGACATCAAGCAGCTGAGAATCCTTAATGAACATGTGCTCTAGCGTGTTTTTTTTCTTAGGAAATGCACATGTGCGTGGGGCTCACCAAAGTCTTGCTGCTGTAGCTCTCAGCTGTGCTGACAGATCGTTTGTGGCGCTGAGAGGGAGCGCTGGAGTTTTTCAGGAAACCCAGCAGTTCAGGTGTGTCCTGGAGAGCCGAAATCTGGGAGACGAAAACAGGAATCCTGAACACTTTATATTACAGCGTAGCTCGGTATCTATTTTGTTTTAAACACAATCGCTTCTTAGCCCAGTTTTAGGAGTTTGCTAGATGGATTTAGCAAATGGAACAAGTTTGGCAAAGATGGGAAGATAAAACAAACAGCATGACAGTTTTGTTGTCTGAACAGCGTGTGCTGAGGATGATAGTTTTACATTAGAACACAATGATCACCACATATTGACTATATTTATCAATATATGTGTGCCTTTATCAACGGCTTAGAATGCATTTTCATAATGAACAGAGAATCTGCATCTGTAAAAATGACAAGGAATTTTCTAATCTAATCTTTCTTTTCATTTTTTGTTTTTTTGGTGGGTTCAGGGAGGTTTGTCTTCTGTCTATAAAATCATGCTGGCAGCCAAAGGAAAACAGAGAGCCCAAACAGAAGGAAATAACCTGAGTGTCCTCGAGTCTCAGATAACACACAGAGAGCAGCTTTTATGTTTCTCCTCAGGGGAATGTGGATGTAGACCAGATTGAACATCTTGATTTGTAATTTCATTTAAATCTTTTAAAAAGCCAACAATCTGGGGGACAGAAGTTGCTTTTATCTTCTAATTTAAATATTTTTAGAAGCACGTCAAAAGTTCGTTGTTTTATTTGGAGCTATATAGGAAGTGACAGAAACTAATACACTTGTTTTCAACAAGTTACACACTAATATGGTGATTGACTTTGCATTACCTTTCCCAAGACATTCAAGTGAAGAACTAACCTTTTAAGGACAAATATTACTACTTTACGCAGATGATATTACATATTTGAATTTTATTTTCTTGTCAACATCAGACACCTGAAGGAGGATATGAAACAACTCATGCACACAGATCTGGCAAAATTTGTCAAAGTGCATTAGGATGATGAAAAAACACCTTTCTGAAAAGTTTGCATGTTTTAAAAATTGCTCTGCAAATGATGTCATAGATAATGGAAAGCTCCTCCAGCTCTGCTCATAATAGTCCTTCTTTCTGTGGAGCCAGCTGGCAAAGAACAGGACACAATTATGTTTGAACAATACCTGCAATTATGCTTTAAATAAGTGGGTCTAAATGACGGAAAAACCGATGATTGAATTAAGTTTGCAAAAATAGATGTCCAAAATTCCTGCAGATTGAAGGTTTAGAAAGCAGACAGGTGTATGTTAGAGCGGGTAGTATGTTAAAACAGTGTTCTTCTCCATGTGTGTTTAAATGTAGAAACATGTATGCTGTCAAGTTACCTGCAACCCAAGCGGGTTCAGGCTGGTGTTTGTCCTGCAGCTAATTGGGCCGTCAGTTTGAATCTCCATGGCATACAGCAGGTTCTCATCACGGAAACGGGAAGGCCAGCCGACCTGAAGCTCTGCCTCGCCAATACTGCTGGGACCGTAGTTGTGAAGCTGGAAAACGAGAGAAGGAGCAGCAAGAGCAGATCTGTCAAGACGTTGCTCTCCTTGGTCTGATCAGTGGGTCTCATATGACCCAAGCCATAATGAGGTTATCATAACTGTGGGATGAAGACACAGACCACCTGCATTTTTGTGAAGATAACAGTAATGGAGCCTTCAACCTCTGGAGGCTGAAATTCAAAACTAGTAAAAGCTACATCATTACCAGAGTAATCATCTAGCATCAGAGCAAGGATGAATGAATTATGAATCTAAATGAACCATCAATTGAAGGAATCCTCCGTTAATCCCATTTCTCCTTCACATGCACACAAATACTCCCTCTGCACACACATGCAGGCAGCGTCATTAACACAGTCATCCAAACAGGACATGATCGTGGTGCTGCTGCAGGGCAGGAATTCCAAGAGAGCACAAAACTCTGTCCTCTCTAACTGGAACCAGCTGCTCGCTGGGGAAAAGAACCACGAACGAAAATCATTATCAGCTGCAGGACGAGCCAGACACTGCTGCACTCCGGTTCAGGAAAGCTGTCCCCCATTTAAAACCAAATGAAATCACATGTACAGTACACATACATGACCTGTCACCTACTGTAAACTGTCGCCGGTTTGTCTACAACTCTCTATCCTCTGACTGAGCTGTCTGTGCATCCCAGTAATTAATTCTTAGTGCACTCATAGTTTCCTCTGTGTTTCGTCGCTCCAACTATCTTTTACTTTGTGCTGCAGTTTTCAAGTTTTCAACTTACAGGTTTCCTACTGTTTATGATTGTTTTTCAACGTATTGTTATAAACATCTAAAACCGGAGGGGCACCAACTAATTCAGGGAACGAACAGAAACACTTTATTTGTACCTCATAGATGTGTGTCACTTGTGGTCCAACGTCGCCCTCTTTGACAGGCTTCTCTTTAGGTTCCCAGTTTGGGAAAGGCAGAACCACCTGAGAAGGGTGAGACACCCTGACAGAAATAAAAGTAGCTTTTATTATCATGGCACACGAGAAAGATTTCTGTGAAAGCGTTCTACAAAAGCCTGCCTTACTTCAAAGTAATAACAATGTATCCTAAAAAGTAAGACTTTAAACAATCAAAAAAAGAAATACGAACAAAAGGAGGAAGATCTCGGTGCCAGGTGTGGCACGCCAAAATGTATGGCTCGATAGTAAATCAAAAACATCTGCTAACAGGTAGAGAGACTCTGTTTTAGGCTGATTCTTGGGAAAGGCAGCTGTGTTGGCTCAACAAGAACAGCTGAGAGAGATCAACTTAGCAGCATTTTATTTCTTCACACATTTCTACGCCAATCCTATTCTTTTTCCATTAAAAATGTTCACTATAATCTTACTTATTTCTGATTTTAGAGCTATATTGACTGCGTATCTTATATAACTTCAGTTTATAATATGACTCAGAAATTAAAATCATGTTAAGTGGTCCCAGGAGAAGAATTAATGAAAAAATTGCAATAAGACTCGGACATTTGCTTTAGCGTGTTACATGCTGCCTCAGCTACAGCAACAACAAAAGGACAAAAGAATTTCCGTGAGTAAACGGTTTGTCCAAAGGTTAAGTGTTAGGTCAGAGAAATTCAACTGACATCTTGCTGAGTTAGTAGACGAAGAGCCACACATCATGATCGGCCAAAGCGAACTTAAGTTTTACAGTTTCACCACAGCTACACCCATATGTTTTAAAACACGTGTTATTTTTAATTTTAAAAATCCTGAAACATTTCAGTTATTTTAAAAGTAAAACTGCACATGTTTTGTGTTAAATGAGCATTGTTGAAGCGACACAATCAAATGAACCTGGGACTATGGTTTCCTTTGTGCTCGTTGCAGGTTTTCCTGTGTTTGTGTGCATGAGTGACCACACCCAAACAACAAAATGTGAGGCTCAAAGCTTCGAAGCGCTCCTGGACTCGTGTATTAGTCATTTGCAAATAATGTCATGTGCAAACGCTTAACTAAAACCTACTTTTAGAAAACAGTTGAGCTATTTTACATCCAAAAATGGCCCTTCACATTCAAACATTTCGGAAGGAAGATCTTAGCCTAAAAAGGATCAAAATTTGAGCGGGAAATAGTGTGTAACAATGTGGCATGGAGATGTCAGACTCACCCACGTAAATCAAGCTCAGATCTGGCAACAATGGACAGATTCAAGCTGACCAAATTGCTGTCGGAGTTATCTTTGTTGGAGCTGTGGAGAGATAACCAGAGTTTAAGTACAAAGCAGTAATTGTTTCTAAATTAATGCTTTAGTTTGAGTAGTAAGCATTTGCAAAAATAACTCAAAAATTGATTTCACTGCTTTTTTCCCACATTTTTTTCAATAACTATCAGTGTTCAGAATAAAAAAAGTTATACTGCATTTCAGGAAAATAGAAGTAAATCTTTGTCATTTGCTAAAGAGTCTTTTTTGGAATCAAAAAACAAGATGATGCTGTCACTGTAGAAACCATTGAATGAGTCTGTGAAAGAGTTTGAGTGAAAACCATGACTTAAAATAATGTCTCTAAGTTTAGCTGATTTTAGGATCTTATCCCCTGGCCCAGAGCTGCGTGTAATGATGTGATGTTTTGAAATAAGTGCAATGAAGCAAACAGTAAGCATTTTCTGTCAAACGTGTCTGCTGCCTGGAGTTCCTTTGGGCCATCTGTCTTTCTTTATCGCTGCGGTTATTTTCACATATACCACAGACTGTAACAGGATCAGGACAGACAGGACCTTTTTCTACAAATCCCAAGAAAAGTCCTCTTGCAAGTGTGAGGGCTGAAGGCTTTATGGGGGGAAGTATAAGTGTTGGTGGGTGTATCACCTGTGGATCTGCAGCTCAAAGTGGATTTCTGGTCCCGAATCTTCCAACCTTTGGATTGAAAACCTCAAACCAACAGACAGCTGGGCAGGAGAAAGAAGAAAATTTGATGGAAATTAGATACATTTAAAGGCAACATAGTGTGTGACAAAAGTATCTCTGTGTTATGTTATTTAATATTCATAATGCTGTATTAAACATTATGCTGTTTGTGTTAAGACTCCTAAACATGAGAAAAGCCAGACTGCAGCCACGTACTTAAAAACCACAGCTACATTTTTGTATCTGCTCGGTTTAAATCCCAGTGTCCTCCAGCAAAACTCAAAACATGTGCAGAGTTCAGATCACCATCATCTGCACAGCAACATAAGTACATATTATATGCATATGCCATGAGCTGCATTAAAAAAAAAAAAACGGGTCAAGCTCGCGGTCCAGTGAGGTAGATGACAACATGCAGACTTGCAGTGAAACTTCAAGAGACCTGTGGGGGAGTGAAGGAGGGAGGGAGGCCAGGGTGAATGACTACAAAGTCGAGATATCTTTATGGGATGCATTAAGGGGACTGGAAACTGAGATCTAAAGAAGCGAGCACCAAATGTGTCGTTCAGAGTCATCGCTACCGGCTTCCTGTTACAGACGGGAGGAAGGGGAGAGGACAGAACAGAAGTCAAGCAATATAATTAGGTTTTTTCATGGTTTATTTCAATCAAAGAGATATTTGCAGTCCTGTTCTTTCAGATTTTTTTCAAACAAATTATTAGAAAGGTCTTTAATAGTTTCACTTGTCAAAGCACGTTTGAACATAACTAAAATTGATTAAATTAATTGCGTTTGTTGTCTTCTTGGAAGATTCCCAGCTTTCCTTTTAGTGTAAAGCTTTGAAGTGAAACTTTATTCTTAAAAACAAATGAAAAAAAGGGGTTTGTCTACAAGCAGCAGTTACAGTAGTTACAGCGAACAGTTCATTCTAAAAATCCCATCAATTTCCTTGATGTTGCTGATGTAATTTATTAGGGGTTTATTTGGGGTTCCATTCACCTAAATGTTAAATTAAGAATGGGATTTTTTTGCCCGTCTTCTGGTGATGTAGACATTTACAATGCTACAGCTCATTGTCACGAGAAAACACTTTTTTTTTCCCCTTCCATCCTGCACCTGTAATCGTAATGGTCTCATCCCCTCCTCTGGTCACTGATGAAACTGACAACAACTGCAAAATCACTGAACTCCACCGCAGCTGTAGTTGGGCCAACCTTCTCCTCAAATGACGATGACTGATTTGCTCGTTGTTTATGGCCGACAACATCAGCACAATCTCCACCAGCATGAAACCACGACTAAAGCAATCCATTATAAATTGAGCAGTTCTTCTGGTGTTCAAAATTTTCTCTGACAAACTGCTTTGTTTTGCACAAAAGTTATCTTGTTATTATGACATCTACTATCTTGTGATAATGAGATAGTAGATGTCATTATGACACAAAAACTGGCAAAAAAATGGTAAGCCGTTCTTGGCAGCTTAAATACCACAAAAGTTATGTTTTCTTGTTTTTTAGGATGCAACAAACAAATGTATAAAGTGTATATTTTTACACTGACTGATGGTAATTCATGGACAAAAATGACATCTACAGAGACGAATTAGCCTCTCAAAAAGTCCAAACATTTTGATTTTTGTTGTAGTTCTATCACATATAGCTGAAATTTAGAACACTAAGAGTGACAAAAGAATAAAAAGTAGATTAATCAAAATCTGCTTTGTTTCTAACATCCAGCCGCTTAGTCTGATGACACGCCAGCTGTGAACTGAGACCATCAGAATGATTTGGTTTTGTGAAGCAGAGCGTGCATGGGGGGTTTGTGGAGGTATGTACTGCATAAGCTCATGGATTCCTGAATGTCCAACAGCATGAGGGGGTAGACTGGGGGGGGCTGAATATGGGAAACATCTGGTGAGGAGAACGCAAATGCACATGCGTAGCCTCTTTCACACGGCTCCCCCATGTGTGAAATACATGCAAGGGTGTTTAAAGCCCCCTCCTTTCAAACTATGAAACATGACCACATAATTGATTTATCAGAATGCCCTGTTCCACCTCGCTGGCACTCATGACACTTTTGAAAGAGAAGCTCACATGTTTATGCACAACAGAGTGGTGGAGTATCATGTCGAACTGATCATTATTATATCGAGCTTTCTACACGTCACGCGGAGCAGCTAAATGGACTATTATCACGCGTGCGTGCAAAGGCTGAGGGTCAAGGTGATGATCAGCGATCTTTGGAAACTATCAGTCTGTGTGAATTAAACCTGACGGATTACAGAGCAGTGGAGGCATGAATGTTTCATGAAAAAGTGTCAGCATTTTTTCTTTCTTCTGTTTTCTGCATCAGAACTCACCTCTGTTCCTGTCACCATCGGGTTCCCGAGGTCACACACCACCACCCTGGATTCATTGATCATCTTGTACTCACAGTTTAACTGGGCGAGAGTCTGGAGGAACAGAACAATGATAAAATTAAAAAAAAAAGTACAAATGGGAGGCTTGAATGAAAAACAAGAGCCAGACTGGGATATGAGAGGCCATCATTATTTTGAGAGAGGAGAACCAAAAGAGTGATGGATGCCCTGACAGGAACAATGTCATCCATCAAACAGCCCTATTACACACTCATTAGAGCAAACGCACACATGCAAACAAACACACACGCATGCACAAGCTGACCCTATCCGTTTCCCTGGTCACTAATGTGGCCTGTAAATCATTATAGGAGCTTTTGGGCTGTTGCCAGCAAAGCATATCCGGCTGATGGGCTTTCCTTAATCACGGCAAACAAACACGCTGCAGAGACGCATCAGGATGTGACGCTGCGCCGCAACTGCCGCCTCAGAAAGCCCCCTTCTTTACTTGAAACTTGGAAATGAAAACAAGGAAATGGCTGCAGTCTTTCATTTTCTACTGGAACCATCCATCCTTCCTGAGCCTTAACGTGAAACGGGCCAACTTACAAGAGACAAAAAACCTTCCTGAGAGTTTTTTATTTTTACATTTCTTTTGTATTTACATCAACGGAAAAACTCAACATAACAGTTTGTTTGCGACCACCTAGGCTTAAAAATCTCTCATTTGGTGAGCTGTTCAGATTAGTAGGGGTTTGTTATGTCACCAACCCAAATCAGAGCAGGACTACCCCTTCTTTATCTCCACCCACATCTTCAAAGCTGTATCTCAAAAATGAAAGGTCAAACTTATTTGCTTTCTGCTTTGCTATTTCCTTCTAGTTCTAAAAACACATTCTAACATCTATTCAACCTAAACGTAGATATATTGTAATAATAATTCCCCATCAATTTGTTGAACTTTAAAAGGCACACTAGTTAAGAATAAGAATGAAGGATTTAACTTAATTTGATTATTGCTAAAACAAAATAATTCAGACTAATTGCAGATCACTGATACCAGAATTAATTTAGAGCACCAGAGCTGCCTGTTCAAAAGTGTATCTGAAAGAGAGATCACTGTCTACAAATGAAAGTAAGATAAAAATGTATACATTTGAGATAAAAAAAATAATATTTCTTTGTAAGTTTGGTGTTTGGTCATTTGAGCTCTGTTGGTAGTAACCGGCTGATTTCTCACACATTCAGTATTTTAGTATTTGTGTACAAAACCCACACAGGACAGGCACTTGAAGCTCCAGGATAAGTCTTAGGTTGTGTCTGAATTCCTTCACTTTTTACTACCAAGTGCAAGATGGAGGGCGTTTGCCATTTTTTTGCCATTCCAGTGCCCTGGAAATTTCCCAGAAGTCTCTGCAAAAAATGATTTTCATCATCTGAACACAGTGGATTCATACATAGTCTTTGTAAAATGTTCATATTTATTAGGTTTTTAATTCGACAAATGTGTGACATCATATTTGGTCTTAATAAAAAGTAGTTAGTATGTGACTGAATTGTGTTAAAACCCAGGAATGATAGTCCTGAACTATATAGTCTTTTAGATTGTTAGGTAGGGACAGCATGGTGGCACTGTGGTTAGCGCTCTTGTCTCACAGAAATAAAGGCCTGGTTCAAATCCAGACTGGAGCCTTTCTGTGTGGGGTTTACATGTTCTCCTTGTGCATGCATGGCTGGCTTTTCTCTGGGCGCCCCAGCTTCCTCCCACAGTCCAGAAACCCATTTCATAGGTAAATTGGTTGTTCTAAAGCAGGCATCAGAATTAGCTAGAAATCAAGAGTAGTCAGTTTCCACATGAGTAAATGTGTGGCACATCTTACCCTTCAAAACTGCTGGAAATTATGGGACATAGTAATGACAGAGGTCTCTCTTTTTAGTGTTTTCCGTAAAGAATACCATGAATTTTTCAAGGCTTAAAAAATAATTTACTAGTTTTAAAGATTGGACAATTAAGCATTAAATGAGAATTTACCTCCACTCTGCGAGCCACTCCTATGTAGTCAGCCTCAGGTGGTATCAGTGCATGCAGCTCTGTCTCATAAGCTCCTTCTCCTTGGTTCACTGCGGTGATTGTTAGCATGACCAGATTGTCATCTCCAATCACTAGCTCTGTGTGATCCCTGTGTTCAAAAGGAAAACAAAATAGTAACTTTTTTTTAACATTGTTGCATTGTTGTGTGGTTTTGACGCAGTAATATAGAGGATCTTTGTCAATTTAATTCTGACCACATTTAAAATTGCGCTTGTGTGCAATCAGCGGCAGGGAACGCAACCGAGTCTCTGTGAACCCCAACAGTGTGCCTGTGTGAACCTGTCAGTAGATGATGAGAAGATGTTTGTGTAATGCTGACATGGAGAAGTCATGCAGCAGGAAACACACGCTCGACTGCAAAAACTCCTGCACATGTGGCCATAATGTGGAAAACCCAATTTGTTGTTTGGGGAATAACTTTGTGTGCGTGCAGAAAGGTTGTTCTTTCACACATTAGGGTCAAAGGTTACAACTGCATTGGACTTACATGGTGGCAGAGAGCTGGAGATCAGGTATGCAAACATTGTCGTCACCACAGTTCAGAAGGATGTATGCCTGAAAGGAAGAGGGGCACAAAGAGAGAGGAAATGCCTTAAGAACACTAAATATAATCTCAATCCCCCAAATAGACAAAAATTTAAGAGCCAGACAATCAACGATGCAGATGTTGTGCATTTTAGTTCAAGAAATACTGAACTGATTTGTTCCGATTAACAAAGAATATGAACAAAGCCTAATGTCTGTGGGTTCTTCCCCCCCAACCTGTGGGTGTGTTAACAATAACATGCCGGCAAATGGAAACATGAAAAACATAGTCATTTGTTTAAAAAAACTATAAATAGTATGGGGTAGACTGCTTCCATGAAGGACTACGATCCTGCGTGATGCTGAAGTCAAGGAACAGAACTCAGAAGTGGAATGAGAAATATCAAATTAGACTTTCTGCAACCCAAAACTTAGCTTTGGAAAACTTAAAAGGCTGAAATATTTATTTGAACACATCCTGAAGTGACAGAGCAATCAAAGGAGGGCATACTTTCCATCAGAGGTTCATGTTTGGAAAATTCCTATTGTGAAGTTGCTCCAAAGATTGATTTTTTTTAGCTCTCAACAGGCCATTTAGTTTACAGCATTGATTATTCTAAATTACTACATTCATGGAGTTATTTGCTGCTATTTCTTTTTTTTTTTTTGCACAGCTCTGGTTTTTACATGGTTTTGTGAGCTGTCTATTTCAGGAAAAAAGAATAGATATGAAGAAAAGTTACATTTTTATGTGATTCATGTTTATGTTTTCTGTCAGATTTGTACAAATAATGAAGCCAATCAGCTGAGGAATTATAGTACTAATTTGTGATTCAATGTTGCAATTAAGACCTTCAAATTGTATGAAAACCTGACTTAATATTTAACACCAATTTTATTAAACTTTTCATCAGATTGCAGATATAGCAGCACAGATATCTGATTTTGTAAGGAAAAAAAGTGAAACAGTCACCTCTTTCATTCTGTAATATCCCATTTTTTAGTTCCATTTTAATTGATCACCTAACTGAAAGAGGTAGTTCTTGAAAAAGCACATTTTTCACATCCCTATCATCAAGGATCCATATTTTTGCTGCGCCACAACAACGAATACAATCCTAAACTCACATTATCTTGGAGGAAGGTGCTGCTGTACTGGTTAAGAACAGGCGGGAGGGTTTTGTCATGAGCAGGTGGAGCCAGGCTGTAGTTCAAAGCCAGCGTGATGGGACTCAGTTTGTCTCTAAATTCATCGTCCTCCTGCAAAAGAACATAGTGTTTTCTTTTTCTTAAAAAAAAAAAAAAAAAAAAAAAAACCCAAACCTGTAGTTATGCCAAACTGCCAATTTGCTCCTCAAGAGTTGCAGTAACAGTTTCCAAATTCGTAATTGTATCTTGTAAGTGGGTGTGGTTTGCTTACTCGTAGGTAAATCATGTAGTTCAGGCACGCGTGTTGGCGATTGTAACCAAGTTTTAGGAGCCCTGAGTGATGGGGCTGCTGGGTTTCCAAGAAGAGAACTCTCTTAACTCCACCCCTGGAACCTTTTGACCAATCCAGCTGCAGCTCAGCTCTCAGATCTGGACAGAAGACAGTGAGAGAAACGGATGGAGAATAGACAGTTTTTAGGGAGCAGGAAGTAACCAGGAAGCCATACAAATCCAAGTAAAGTCCCACTTTGATTATCTTTTGATCGATTGTAAAAGCTAAATTTAAAGTGTGTGTGAGAATAATACCTGACCTGATGATCTAAGAGCACAAGATGGTTAGTGGAAGGTAAGAACATGTAATGTGGGGCCTGACCATGTGGAGCTCTAAAAGTGAGAACTACATTTTTAAAATGGGTGGGGTGTGTTTAAAGATGTGCGTGAACAGCCTGGAGGTGGTGAAAATCCTTTTGGCTTGAACAAGTAAAAGAACTGTTGCAATAATCCAGGCGTGATGAAACAAATGCATGAATAATTATTTCAAGCTCTGCCTTTGATACCAGAGACCTTAAGTTGGAGATGTTCCTCAGCTGGAAAAAAAAAAAACTGTTTCTGGTTAAGTGAGTAAAGGAAGTTATCGGAGTGCAGTCACTTACCCACAGAAGTGGGAATCTCCACGCCACTCACTCCTGCGCACACTTCCACTTTCAGGCTAGAAGAAACCATTATCAGAAATGAACAAGGGACAAGAATGCAATCATCTGCTCCACATTGCAAAGAATTATACTTTTTGTTTATTTTTTACTTTACGATTAGCCTATTCAAACTTATTTTGAAAAAAGAAATGAAAAGCAATATGTATGTCTGACTAAGTAAGGGATTTCTTCCTTCCTGTTGTCCAGGGGGCTTTGGGAATTACCACAGAGGCCCCAGCATTAGACACAGACATGGGAGACTGGGAAGCTTTTCTGCATTTCCTCTCTTTATGTGTTTATTACTGTAAATGCAAGTGTGTTTTTTGTGTGCGTTATCACATTGTTAATCAAGAACAGGAAAGTGGCTCTTACACAGGGAGGCCTGCATCTCTAATAAGCACTAATCTGGGGAAGTTTCTGGTGGTAACATTCTAGCATCTACAGTGAAGACGGCCACATGGGGTATGATGCTAATGACCTCATGTAATTATATATCGTTTGGTTCACACTGCAACACAAGCAGAATGCAGATGTTTGAGGTACTTGTTTGTTTGTTGATAATTAGCATCCTCGTAAAATGACAGGATTGATGAGTTACATTAAAACGTGTGCAGTGCAGATTTCAGGTGATGTAATAACACTTCTTTCTTTTTAATTTTCTTTTTTTAAATAAAAATGTCTCCTAAAGATTATGGGATCTCCAGCTGGCTTCATGTGCGCCTGTGCACAGGTGTGTGTTTCACAGTTTGGGGAAGGTCTGACTTTAATAAGCTCTGTGTGTCCCTTCAGTGCATGCTGCCCAGAAACAAGCCCAGGTTTTTCATTACTCTGTGTAATTTTCCTCGAACTGCATCTGTGGTCCATCGTCCAGCCAGCACCGTCAGTACCTGCCTGATCCTCAGTGGTTTTACTTTAATAAACCACACACACCTTTATACAGTCTGATAAAAAGATTCTGTTTAACTAGAAAAAAGATGTTTATATGGTTAGATTAAAAAAAAAACTTCACCTAGCAACAGATTTTTGTCTGATTTGTCTATTCAAGGCTGGACAAAGCTTTCATTTTTGCACATTTTTGGCAGAGGTCAATGAGTAATGCAATTATCCATATTGTTGTTTCCCCTTTATTACGTCACAAGCTAATGTTTCATCTAACCCTGAGTGCAGCAAATTGGAATATATTTAATTTTTGAGGATGCCAATGACATTCTGCACAAACATGTTTGTAGGTTGATTTTCTTCTCCTCATCTTCGTCTTTCTTCATCCAAACTTGGCCAAATATCTGCAGGCAAGGCTCTCATGTATCAGCAACAGCCTAAATTCCAATAATTTCAAAAATAACTGGATTTTGGCTTTAAAATTTGTATGTATTGTAATTAAATAATGAAATAAAGGATGAGTATGTTAGAGAAATATAATATTAAACAATTGTAAACCTGATACGTCAATATAAATCAATATAAATGTAAGTTATTCTCCAAGAATGCACAGATATGGTGGGAAAATGAAGGACTTAAAGGTGTTTTTTAAGCTTTTCCTTTTGTAACTTTTGCGCAAACCACTAAGTATTTGATTTAGACTTCAAAAGGAGAAAACAATTACTATATAAAAGCAGCTGTAGTAAAATGCCTTGGCTAAAACCATATGCAGCTTTTTAATTTTACGAAAAAGATTAAAAAATGCTTCTTAATGCCACCTTCTGAAGAAAACTTATTGAGTGTGATCACTAGACTATCTGCATGTGAAGCTACAAAAATATTAGGACACTTTTTAAGGGCTGTGAAACTTCTTTGGCTGAAAACAATAGGATAAATACCCCTTTTTATTTCAGTTTAATGCGCTAAATACAACTTATCAGTTTTGTATTAGAGAAGGTATTGAACGTCTCTTTGATATCCATGTTTTGACTGACTGCTTAGACATATTTGTGGAAAACTGTCACTTTTTAAGCAACAATTCAGAAATAAAGGGAAAATGTTTCTGTCAGAAGGTTAAAAGAGTCTTTGAAGTTCATTGAGGTTTAGTCGTGGTGGCAGCCGGTTTTGTCTCACAACCTCTAAGGTTAAAGACTGTGGGTCAATTACTGCTTTCAGGAAAATCAAGTGCTCTACTTTGTGAGTCACATTTACTAGTAGTGCTGTTGTAGACTGAAGCTGAACCTTTAAATGGTTCTCTTTGGCTGGAATGTTTTAAATCTTCAACACTCACGAAGACAAGTGCCTGTGGTATCCATTAATTGTGCAGACGCTTGATTTGCACACAACTCCAATTTTCTTTGATTGCATCCAACCGACCACAAATTTATTTAAATAAAGCTTTATTTAGATTAAATTCACTCAGTTTGGTCTTCTGTGTTGATCTGACCCAAATCCAGTTCCCACTTTTCTTTCCCTGCCAATACTTACACACCACCATTCAGAAACCACGGTGGCAGGCAGCCCAACCTGTGTCTCTCGTCTACACAATCCTGATCCAGACCAACAATAGACCGCGGTGGAGCAGCAAGAATCCTTCAGACCGACTCCTCTCAATGAAACTCACCCTGAGGCTGTTCAAAGCCAGCCTGCCTCCCACATGAGCCATGAGACAATCAAAACAGTATTATGCAGTCTTAAATTAAATGCAGGGGTCCTATAAATCTGAATTTGCAGGGTTCACAAGTCTGCTTTTTCAGTTAGCTGATACATTTTTGCTCAGGAGAAACAGGCAAACAGCCTTCTGGTGATGACCAACATCTAAGAGTGGAATACTTGCTCTGTTTGTAATTTAATGATGAATTTCAAGCAATTTTTATGAGACAATGGGCCTCATTAGTTTGGTGCTTGTTCAAGACTTTGAGCCGTTTAGGCTAACTTCACCTTCACACATCAAATTCAAACAGACATTTAACTTAATTGTAATCTAGTGCAAGAACTGACATTTGAAAAGAGACTTTTATTCGTTTCTCATTGTTTAATTTTTCCAGATTCCTCTCCTCAATACATTTTCTTCTTTTTATCATCAAAGAAACAAGCAAAGAGGAGAAAAAAAAACAAATGAGAGGCAACAAATGAGTTTGTGCACATTTTAAGATGACCACACTTTAAAGTTATTTTGACTGATATTTGACTTAGTTTTATTACTGCATACAGCGGTGCTTTCCCATCTTTTTTAGATGTGGAGCAAACATGTTTGAACCAATAACATTTTCCATCAGTTTTTGCTCTTATGGAAATTAGGATTTTGTGGATGCTGAAAAATTCCCTGTAGCATCTTTACTGCAATTTTCCAATTAGGTTCCTTTTCAAATGCAGCTTTATTTCCATGTATTTTTCCTTGAATTGACAATTTCCACTTGATACTTGAGATTACCCTTTACTGAGGAGTCACTTGTCAAAATGTCAATTTTAATCCAGGTTGAGTCTAAGAGAGATGACATTGGTGTTGTACTGCAAAGTGAACAGTTTTTAACGGCCTGAGTTTGTCTGTTAGGGCAGCCTGCACACATTTACATGTTTTGTTTGGAGAACCCATGGATTTCCCTATATAATGAATTTTGTTGAAGATAACAGCACCTGTCCTCTGAAGATAACAGCGCTGTGGGATACAACCCTCCCAAAAACTGGTGGCATGAGGTTAACGCTACGGTCACAAATACAACTGGCACTGCATGTTGGGGAGGCAACAGCACAACATTCAAAATGTCACGATACCACCTTTGAATATCGTTGGTGTGGTCATGAATGTAGATAGCGGCAATCAGGCGGCCATCAGGTGTGCAGAATGGCCCGCTTTTTATATACTCTCAGCTGGGGGTCACTTGATATGGATGGCCACCATCTAGAGACATTTACACATCGTCCAGTCCGAGTTGCTGCCGGGCGGTGATACCGGCTGCCATCGCCCTTTAGTGGCCAAGTTATCGATTTTGTAATGCAATCATCCCCACCTGTCTCTGGACTGCCACAGCGTGACCTCAAAATGTGCCCAGGCAGCCACTGACCGATGTCAACTTTCAAAGAAAAATCGTCCAGTTGGTGTAAAATATTAACCTTTTCTTAAAACCACCAAGGCCCCCTGCCGAATTTGCTGAAAAACTTGCATTTAGGTTGCGGCACAGTGGCATTTTTGGATATGTGACCATAACCTAATACTTAAATCTTTGACTAAACATTGAGAGGGTTAAAAAAGCCAATAAATCAAAAAGCCTTTCACCTAAAAATGTAGTTTTGATTCAATTTTACTCAAAAGCATTTTTTTTAGTGTTAGTTTTTTAGTTAACAATTTATCTTTCTTTAATAAAAGTTCAACCTTTGTTCAGTTTTTACCTCTAGCAATGTAAAAAATTCAACATAGTAAACCTAAATTAAATATATTTGTATTGTGTCATGTTGTGATAAATAAGAAATAAGTGAAATCAAAGTATAAACCTGTAAAGTTGAATCAGTTTGGCAGAGATACCCACCCCTAACTTTTTGTGTTATTTATAATAACTGTGTTTTCTATTATCATCCCCACTGTTTAAATGTGAGGCACATAGACAAATGTATACAGTATAGATCAAAAGGAAGGAATGTCTTTTTTTTACCATGTAACCATGATATTCGCCTGAGGCAGGAGACACTGCCGATCATCGGGATTCAGGATTTTTGGAGTCAGCGTCATTGTAGCTTCCACAGACACCACAGCCTGAGACCTGCATGCGCACAAAACAAAGGCAAACATGCAACAAGCCTTGAAATGTATCATGTCAACAGAGAAGCACAATTGTGACAAACATCCATCTCTATTTCAAGACTTGTACCTGTACACTGACACCTCATCTGCGCCAAACGCCCCCACAATCAGATCTACAGAGAGACACACAGAGCAAGGGGAGACGGGAAACAGTGAGCTTCAAAGAGCGCCACAGATGGGACTGATTTCAGGGTCTCCAACAATCTTCATCAAACACAGACGCCGCACATGTAAAATGCACACACACACACACACATATACACCAAGACTGAGATGCAGACATGACAATCTGATATTATCACAGATTTTGTTTCAAACTCGGCTAAAATGCAAAAATGTTGTGTCTTTTTGTGTCGTGCATGTATGAGAACATCCTCGTGCTGTTTCCCAGAGCCTTAGAGAATTCACATCACCCACTTGTTAGGCAACAACATTTCCCAACAACCCATGCTGCTCCAATCCCTAATTGTGAGCAGCAACAGATCTCATCTTTGTGCCATTTTTATTTGTTTTCATGGGTTTTGTGATGAACACACTCATTTAATTGGCACAAAATGTTTAAAATAGAGACGGAATTTAATGACTGTGGTCAGGGGACACATACCAACCAAAGCCGCAGAAAAACACACACACACACACACACACACCTCCCCTAACACAAATGCTGATTAAAACAATGTGAAACTGAGGAGAGCCTTTTGATGATTAAAAGCCACCAGATGAAGCAGGACGTTTAGTTGTTAGGCCTGTGAAAGATACAAAATGTTCATACCGCTCAGAGAGAGTCCACAGGGGCTTCATCTCATTTATCAAATTAATTTAAATAATTACGCATTTCTGCACGTCTTTATTAAATTAGAATTTCCTTGATTCATTTAGCTGATTGGATCAGTTAAATCTTTGCACGACTAGCATTAAAAAGCTTCTGTGGCCTTCTGGAGGATGGCAGCATGTGGAAAAGTTACCTTGAACACTTCTTTAGACAGTTTTCTCTGCCTTTCTTCTGTGGCGTATTTGAAAAGGAAACGACTAATTGAATCTAAGAGAAGAACATCTGTTTCTGCCTTTGGCTGCAGTCTCTGAGTTCCCCCTGGAACCGCAACATGAAACATTTGTCCCTTCTCCCCTGAGGTTAACTACGTTGATCCGAGAGTGTGTCACCCTGCATTTATGTGTGTGAGTGAAAAAAATCAACCAAGAAAAAAGGATCCCAAGATGCTTTTTTATTTTCCATTGAGAAATATAGGGGGAAAGAGGAGGGAAAAGCTGCAGAGTGAGTTAAAGACGTAATATCAAATACCAAGAATGGAGGATCGTGTACTCTGCATTAAAACCACGATCTGTGAAAGCAATCAAAGATTGCTCTTCTTTAGGGAGCAGGACCACCTCACTGCTACCATTCTGTACAGTAGGAACTGTAGTTTGCCTCCTGCCACAAATATGTCATTTTGACTGATGATGGTGCTGCTAAACCTAGCGCCAGTGTTTGCTCACTTAACAATACATGACATGAGACTGACTGGAGCACAGGGCACCTTTGGGGTTAAGTGTGTGCAAATATGTAAGTGCACACATGACTGCGTTGAGCTCTAAATCAAATAAAGACCCACTTTCCTATCCATGTAAATCCCATTTGTGACATACAGCAGCGCTTACTGAATGCTGCTGATCTGAGGAGCGTGGAGGCATGTTGTCTATAGCTGATCCAGACGCCGTGGGCTGACACCAATGGCATTTCAAGGTGCGGATGGCATGGTCTGGGTAGCTGAGCTGCTTCAGTTAATGTGGTGTCTGAACTAGGGTGGGAAAACATTACAATTGTCCAGGATTTAGACTAACTGTCAAGCTGTCACTGGCTATCTGCTGCAACTGCCTGTTTAGCTGCAGGGGGGCTGGTCCTAATGAGGAAAGGTCAAATGTCAAAGATACACAGTGGGAAAGGAGACTATGAGAGAGAATAGATGGTGGATTTCTGAATTAATGTGTGGGTTAATTAGGGGGCTTTTTGTCGAGCAGCAAACTATTAAACATTTTTGAGGCATACTGTTTTATAGATCCAGAGCAGAGCCGGGATCTTTTCTTCGAGCTGTGGCACCATTTGTGCCTTTGAGGGAGCAAAAGAAAAAAAGGGTATTTTTTTTCCTCCAGATTTTAAACTATTTCTTTGATTTAGTCCATAAAAGGCAACCAGATGGTGACACATTATAGAAAACAATGAAAGCTTAAACTGTAATGAGAAAGTGGCTTTTTGTGGGATTCCCAATCCCGACGTGCACATATCTGTCAGTTTTTCAGCAAACTCTTTTGGTTGACAGTGTCAGAGTTTGACCTTTGACCTGTTAAGTGAGTCAAAGATGCATCTTGAAGCAGGCTGACCCCCTGGATACACAAATGACCCTGGCCTCGTGACAACAAGCCTCACGTCAAGCTATGTGCAAAAGCAGATGCTCATAATTAAGTTATTAAGGAACATACATGGATTTTGTCGTGTTTTTCCCAACGCGGGCTCTGATTCCAGTGCAACTTCATGATGTAATCTTTACACGTAAATCTATTGAAGTCCTAAAAGGAGCTCGCTCATCATCCTTGCTTCCCTTCTGAAGTAGACTAATGACATTTTATGTTGATGCAACCATATGGCCGCTCCAGCAGGCACATGTGCAGCCCTCTTGTAACCCTGATCAAACACCCCTGCTTCCTTTGAACAGTGTGACTTTACTAGCCTGCAAACGACAGACCGTATGTGCGTGTCTCTCACTTCCGTCTCTAATGACAGAAAGGCTGCACATTTGTGCATGTTTGTGCAGTATGTGTGTGTTGGCTGAGAGCTCTGCCACCCGTGAGTTTCTTATCCAGCTTCCTCCATCAGCAGGAATTGTACCTGTAATCCCTGTGTGTGTGTTTGTGTTTCTTTTAGTGCTGATTGGAGGTGGACTGCACAGGTCTGAGCGTGACCTGGAGCCTGGCACACGCTGAACACACACTTCCTAGGCGCCAGGGAAACTGATCACAATCCATGCACGAGGACTTCTGAGGGCTCTTGTTTATAGAATGAGTGTGTATTATTGTAGCGGAGAGAGAAGGGAAATGGCACGGACGCAAAGAAAGGTAAATCTAAACCATTTTTACATTTCAGTCTAATCTGTGGAAGTCTAAAGCCAAAATAACCATGAGAGCAGACTGGCTATCAATTAGGGAGAAAATAAGCCGGTAAAACATTAGTTTTCCTTTATTTCTTTCAAGGTTTAAGAGCGTAAGTAAAGAGAACAGACAGTCAACATATTTTTTGGAAGTACTATAAATCCCTCAAGAATGGATGCAGCCTTGGCTCATGGCCCACATCCCATACCCCGGTATAATGACTTAACCAGAGAAGATGGGGAAAGCAACAAGCCAGAACATGGAGATCGTAGTGAGAGAAAATGTGAAGGTCAAGACAGAGGTATGAGGTCTGATGGAGGAGTGAAGCAAAAATGAAACAAGGCTTCGAAGGAATTTTGACTGTCCCATGGAAAACTGAGAGATCTGGGGCTGACTTGAGTGGTATTTACCAGGATATTGATTGTTGTCCAGGTCTTGGCCTCCTCTCAGAGTGAATCCGAACCCAGGCAAACTGCCACTGGGGGTCCGGGCTGCTCTCAGCTCTTGGCTCAGGGTCAGCCCTTGAGTTAAGATGTCCCCGTTTCCGTTAAAGATCAACACTCTTCCTCCACTGTCCTGGCCTCCAAATGGACAGCCCACTGCCACGTCTAAAGGGGGACACATAGATGCATGGTTTAGACATCAGCAGGGCTGAGGGCCCCCTCAGAGACAGAAGCAGAGAAAAACATTCAAGAAAGACGAAGGGAGAATATGGAAAAGTGCTTGACCCCTTTTAACAGGGGTCGACAGTTATTTATTTAACTATTTTATGACAATTTATTCAACATATTTCAGTTTATTTTTTTATATAAGCCTAAGATCATCTAATGCATTTGACTTGTAAGGAAAACCTTTTTTTTCCCTTTAAAAACTCCTGCATTGTTTTTGTCCAGTTAAGGGTCACTGGGTTGCTGGAGCCTATCCAGCTACTGATGGGCAGTAGCAGGATACACTCTTAACAGTTTGTCAGTTCATCACAAGGCCAAATGGCTTATTGCCTCAAAAATATTTTATTATCCTCGCTTGCTGGTCATCATATTAGTTTAACTTCAAACTTTTCCCTCCAATAGGACCTCAGTTCAACCAGTTTAGTCTGATTTCACACCACACTCTTAAGGGCAGACCAAACTGTCTAGAAACATTACGCAATTAAAACAATTCATCTTTTGTAGGCAACATTGACAAAAAAGACCTCTGACCAGGAAGAAAAAAAAAGCACTGTATTTTTTGGATCATAAGGATCAAAATCATTTCTCAAAAACTAACTAAGTGACTTGTTTTCCTGGCCCTCATTCATTTATAACTTAATTTACTTCCTCACTTCATAACCTTTATAGGCAAGACATGTTCCAATTTTTCTGTAATTTCTCTTTTTGGATAAATGTTAATAACACTTACTCCCTTCACAACTCCTGGGACAGTTGGATAGTTTAGATAGTTCTCCTGCGCCCACACTGCAGGTAAACTGTGCTTCATTGCAGCTGAATCATGATCTGACCAGAGGGATTTTTAAAAATATTTGCTAAACAAAAGGGAACATCCAAGAACATCCAAGAAGAAACTCTAAACTCTAAACTGCCCTAATGTGAAAGAGCCTTAGAATGTTTCAGACTCACAATTTGGTCAAAAGCCTGTTGAGTCACTAAAATTACTTAGAACTATGTTAGGGGAGATTATCTGCACATTTTAGGGCTGTAAACTGTGAAAAGTGAATAAAGAAAAATAATGTCTTATTTTCTGTCTGGTACGAACAAAAATCAGATCAAGAGAGCTATTCAAAAGCATAATAATCTTTGAGAAGAGTTTGAGAATACATATCATGTTTACTATCTATTGTAAAAGCCTTCCAAATGGTCTTTTAAATATGATGTCATTTTTTGACAAAAAAACATCCCCGTCATCTTCTAGGACATAATTTCTGCAGAGCGGCAGGAATTTATTAGAAATTCGACTCCGCGTTGTGGGTGGGAAGTAAGCGTTCTCTCTCCCGCTAGTTTACAGCCCCTCACACCACAAACATAACATTAGACGTGTAACAAAAATTGTGAGCAACATCAGAGTCATCTAGCTGTACAGTTTTGAGCCAGATTCCAGCTCAGACGAGGAAAATGAAGGCATAGATGGATCTGGTCATCTACAAGTGGATGCATCAGAATGGAGCGGAGCACGGAGCTTGTGGTTTGCTGTTGTAAGTTCTAGGTCACACCTATAAGCTTTTTCCAAGGCAATTTTTTGTCTGCTCCTGATTCACAATGATTTGAATAAGCAAATACTAAATAATGCACATTTAAGCTTAATTTTCTTAATATATGTCCACAAAAACATGTTAAAAACAGCAAAAACACCATTTTAATTGGAGTGGGTCTTGAAGAACTTTTGACTTATCTCTAAATGGCCTGTTTTTGCCGTGTAGATCTTAAACATTGTATGTGAATGAATTAAAATCTGCACATTAATCCTAGATATGTTAAAAAGCTGAATATTTTCAGGGGAAACTTTATTTGGGCAACATTAGAGGGGTAAAAAATAAAAATATAAGGTGTAACATACAACTGACATACAGATCAAGGTCTGTTAGACAAAACAAAACATTGTAGATCTTTGCTTCTGTAGTTCTGTATGACCATCCATGACAATGTGCTGCCTTTAAACAACCATCAGTACTGTAACTGTCCAAATACCTCTAGACATCCTGTTTGTCTCCAGACCCCCTCTTTTCCAGTCTAAACAACTGGTTCCACATGAAGGAGATTGTGGGGTAAAGAGGATAAATGCAACCATGTGTGTAAGCTAGTGTACAAATGAGCCTATGCGTGTCCATGTGTGCAATAAGTCTCTACATCTATGTGCTCATTTGTGTATATTGCTGAACATGTGTGAAAATATCTTTAAAAATCTAAACGAATGGAAATGTCACTCATAGACTTTGCTCAACAACATCTCACATGATGCAGACAATGGGTGGAACTCCCAATGAGCTCACTGAGGCCAGAACTTTAGGAGACTCTTAATCACACACCTAGTAGACAGATTGTGATGAGCAGGGACAGAAGACCAATGTTGGTTGTTTGAAAACTGTAAACAGGAGGCATAAACGTATTAGCTAAATTGTAATAGTTTGACTGGGAACAGTCAGCAGAACAATGAGGATGACAGAATGGATTTGTTTTTGGAGATTCTGGGAGAGGTGGTCCTTTCTGTAGGGGGAAGGTCTCAGAAAAAGGAATCTGTTGGTAATCATGTCTTACACAGCTGGCAGGTTACAGTTAACACACAATTGAGAGCCATGATCACAAAGCTGCTATGACGACTCTGCTATAATCCATTCTAATAAGATCAACCACTGACACAGCCGTGCCTTCATCCATCAACTCTAAGCAAGTATTTTGTGTCACTCACCCTCTGGGAATGTCACTGACAGCCAGCGCGTGTGATTGATGCTTCCATCCAAAGAAAAGCTCTAATATTGATCCGATTGTTATTGATCTACTGGCTAATGGGGTTTAACGGTGTGGTATGCACATTAACACTCTCTGCCTTTGAATAAATTAAAAATACAACAGTGGGATTGATGTTATCCACCAACCAGATGTGCATCCTTTCATTCCTCTTTATGAGGGCAGTCAGCGGGCACTAGCCTGGAGCATTTGTGCTCCAGGCTTTGAGTGCATGCGTGTGTGTGTGCGTCTTTCTCCAATCAACGTGAGAATAAAACAAACACATGGAAGAGGAATGAACTCCGGGCTGAAGGACAAAAACCCCTCGCAGGTTATTTTATCTTAGCACACATCTGGTAAGGTAAAAATAGCCCCTTCAAACATGCATCTCTTTAACCCCAACGTCACAGGATGAAGTATTTTTACACACTTACAACCATTCATTGCCACACTTGATTGGCTAAAGAGCTCTCAGATTCCTCAAACTAAAGGGACAAAGACTTCCTTAACTAAAAAAGAAACGGGCCATTAGGCTCAAAAACAAATTAGAGTAGCTTTTATTGTTTTCCCATTTTTTTTTGTTGCTTTAATGGATTGTTTTTTAGCAAAATAACCATACCATTGTATCCATCCTGGTTGATATCTTCCAGAGGTGCAATAGCTGTTCCAAAACGGCCAAAAGTGTATGTGCCGGTAAGAACGACTGGCTTGGAAAAAGTGAGCGGCGCCAGTTGGAGGTACAGGTATACCCTTCCCACCTCCCTGGGTTTGCTCTCTGTCTCCCTTTCCATGAAAAGGGGAGCTCCAACAAGCACATCATCAGTCCTGAGGAGACAACGCCAGTGAGCAGAGACAGAAGCAGCACACACGGAATGAAAGTGCAAATCTCCACATACCCATCTCCGTTTAGGTCACTGACAGCCACCGAGTACCCAAAGTAGGAGGCCATCTGAGGGGCCAAAAATCAGACAACCTTTCAGAATCTTAACCTTAATACTGCAAGATTGATCTGTTCTCAGACGTCCCAAACCAAACAGAAAAGTCAAAACTTGAGAACAAGATGTGCTGATGATCCTACCTGCTCTCCAGTGAAGTTCTGGATGTTCGTCAGATTAGTGGAGTTGATGACGGCCACCTGCAACGTGTAAGACAGCCTATTAAACATAATAAAGTATCATCAAAAATAAAATCACAATTTAACTTCATGTAGACCTAAAAAGGATCTCAAGTTTTAATCTCAATTACTAAAACAGCCCTTTTAGGATTCTTGCATTCTTTATTTTCAAAATGGTACTTTAATCTCTAAAAGCACACATTTAAAAGCATGCTATTGGTTATAAGAGTTTAGTAGTTTGCCCATTGCAATGACATGTGGAAGAAACCTACACGAACCTACACTGCTTCACCTGAGTGCCAACAAACGTCCCAGGGCACCAGCTTTTTCTGTTTTTGGGGACAGCAAATGTCATCATTTTTTTCACAGACATGAAAACGCAAAGAGTTTAAAAAACTGCAGTTAAGACAGCTTTTGTTCCACTGAAATTCTCTCCCACCGCCTCCATTTTTGCGCCCTCGTACCCTCGTCTTTCTCTGCTTCCCCCCATTCTAACATTGCTTGCAGGGAGAGTTAAACAGGGGGTTGTAGAATTCCTTTATAAGAACTAAAATAACAACCATATGGAGACAGCCAGGGGCTACATGCGCACACATGTGCGGGAGGAGACATGCTAATCTTGATCACCCAAAAACTTGCAGACAGATGATGTGTAAACAAAAATATTGAATAAATATGTTGACAATTAACTTTTCTTTTGTTCCAATTGTCTAAAAAGGAAATCTGACCAGATCTCTTTACGTCCCTCAGGAGCCTCTTCTGTGGCTTACCTGTGCCTACTGTGAGCTCTGTAGCACCAGCTATCCTTTTCAGAAACTAGACTCAGACTGCGGTAGTGTCTGTTTTGTGAGTCTGTGGTTAAACTGCAGGTTATGTGTTGTGTGCATTTAAAAAGGTCACTGGGGTGAGGTAAGGTCACTGCCCCCTAAATGCAGCGGAAGCTGTGTGTCATTAGGAAGGATTGAAACAGTCAGCCCCGGGGACACGTTCCCATAAGAAAGCACACGACAAACTAAAGTTTACACAAAGACGCATGAGCAGAGCTGTAGACATTCAGAGACATTCATGTGCATGTCTGATTATAGTCCTTCTTTCCAGTGTGTCTTCTATGTAGCTGGAAATGACATTAAAAGCTGTTGTTTTCAAAAAATACATTAATTAAAACGTGTTCATAATTTATTATTATTATTTTAAATAAAAAAAAATGTCAAAATTACTTGGCAATCATATAATTATTATTAAAAAAAATAAAAATAAACCTCCACTGTATAACTGTCGCTGAACTATTCTGTTTTGTTGGTGCCTATGAATACATATATAAAACTATTTTACACTTTACAAAAATGCTAGTTAAGTCTTTCTAAATATCTGTCAAAGTCACTGAAAGGCTTTTAAACTGTGAACATCTCTAAAGAGTTATTTTAGCTAATTCTGCAGAGGCCTGATTCAAGTGGATTAACTGAGTAACTGAGAAGTTACATCTTAACAAAAACATAGAATTGTTGACCAGAGAAAAGCATCACTCTAAAGACCTCTGTTCTAATAAAACCCTTCAAACTATCAAATTAAATGGTGTTCATATAAAAAAAATGATTTCAAACTCATTATGTTGAATTTTCATTATTTTTAGAAGGTAACCTTGTTGAAGAAAAACATAAACACAAAAGAGAGAATACATTACATTTCTTGCCGAAAGCAATGAGCACTGTGACTAAACCTGGACTTGAAAAGCATTAAGAGTTAGTCACGCAGGTCAAGAAATGGTTAAAAGAAAAGAATGTCGAGACTTCTGAGCTGCTCTGGCAGAAAGCAGACCTGAATCCCATCAAAAACTCCAGAACTAAAGACCAGAGTGATGGCAAGAAAATCATTTCACCTCTGAGATCTGGAGATCATCACAGAAGAGCACAGGTTCATAATCCCAGGGGAGACCTTTTAAAAAGTTGTTTTAATCAATAACAAAAGTTCAGTCTGACAGCAAGTAACTAAAATAAAAGAAAAATAAACACTATTTTAAGTTATCTTTTGATGTTATATAAAATAGCTCAAAATGACGACAGTAATCACATATTTTTGGTCAGTAGCTATAATTCATTTTAAATGATTAAAAAAAGGAAAGACTTATTCATTTTTAATTAGAATCTCTCTTTGATAAGGCTGTTTTAGTGTCACGTTTTTTGTATTGCCTCATAATATAAGATAGTATTGTCTGTAATATTTTAAAATCTTTGTTTAATATAATACCTTAACATTTAAGTTTGTAGATATTCTTTATTCCCTCAATATATTAAAGTAAAGTAACACAAATTCCTTTGCAGAGGACATTGTTTCCGCAAAAGATATGTCCATATTTAGCCTATTTGCTTTAAAGTTTGTTTAAAATCCTTACTGATGATAAATGAATCTGTTTATTTACATTTACCATTTATTGAGTAATTTGAGTTAGTGTCCACCATACTCACATATCCAAAGTTCTGTGCTCCTCTTGGAACTCCAGCTATCAGTTCTGTAAAACATAAAAACAACTCAGATTTGTGTGGGGAAAAAAAAGTAACTTCATTCAAGTTCCATTCTGTACCCGTCCCACATCCAAGTGGTTTTGATTGAGTAGTCAAGACTGATTACACAGAGATTGATGGTAGCAGTTGTGAAGACGATCAGAGAGACCCACCCAGAGAGAGGAGATAAAGTCCCTCCTTCCAAACAACATGCTCAACCGCCAGCCTAATTCTCAGCCTCATCTCCACTCAGAAGTCCCGGTTCTCCAGTCTGAGGAGGCTTTAAGGAACACGGCCACAACAAACTTTGCTCTATGACCCAACACATCCACCAGCACATGTGGGCTCTTTGGGGCTCACTTTAAGACATGTGTTGTGCCTGAGGGGGATTGGGGTCTTTGCAGGGTTGGTATGAGGGACAATTAAATGTGGAGTTGAAGATCCCACCAAAGGCTGAGCAGTAAAGTGACATGAAGGAGAGGACTGTCATGTTGGTGATGGACTGTGCGGTGAGGCTGTTTGAAGAGCGGGCAAATAACTGCAGGAAACAATACTGTGGCTGTTGTTTTCTGTATTCTTTTCTTTTATAAAAAGGGATACTTTTGTGAGAAAATAGCTTGTGTGTTTTAATTACACAGCAGAAGAAAAAACGGAATTTGTAGAAAGCGGGTTTGCAACTTAAGCATTTCTTTTCATGGCCTCAGTGCGGTCCAAATAAAAAACAGCTCTTCCCCAAATACATTTTTTTTGCAAAGTCATGTTTACGAGTGGCTGCATCTCCTTGCACCCAATATTTCAAGTTAAAAAGAGAATCTGCAGGGTCTCTTGACCTGTGGAGGTTTGCAGGGTCTGCCAGTGTTCAACTATAATCAGTCAAAACGAAGGACAGGAAACCCGTCTATTGGGAGGGGGTTCCTGAAGTCTTGTCCCGGTGGGGTCATGACCCAGACACACAGAGACAGTTCTCATTACTGCATCTAACAGAAGACAGCAGCGACCACTCACTATCAGTCACTGCACCCTTACAATACTCGGGAGGAGGCGAACATGCAGTGTTGATGCCATAAGTCAGGGATTCCTCCACAGCTGTGTGTGGTTTGTTACAATTAGCTGTTGGCCTTCTCACCTTGTTCAGAGTCTCCTGTAAACTCCCCCGTTGCAACAGAGTAACCTAGATCCAAAACAAAACTGCACTGAAATCAAACTGAGAGGGGCAACGCACATCGACGCACAGATTTTAGGAGTCTGTTACCAAGGTAACTGTCGTCGTTTGTGTCATCAGAAGCGCCGGTTTGTTTTTCTCCTGGAACTTGTCTCAGCACCGCCTTCAAGGAGTAGCCGTTGAGTATCTCTGCTATTCCAGCCGTCATCACTTGGCCTGCACTCACACAAACACACACAAAGTTATGTGGTGCAGAGAAACACACAGAAGGGACAATAATTCCCATTTCAACTTGGACACAGTGGATGAGACGCATTTTTTTTGTGGATTTCTGCTGGAGCTGGCTGATGCAAAGCGCCACGGCTGAATCCAAGAGCTCCCAGTGGAATTTTATAACACGTAATTTGCAGAAAAACAGCTGTACAGAATGCCCCAATGTTCGCTTGAAGTCCCTCGCAGGGGGAAACTGTGAATTATGGGCGTGTGCATCCAAACAACACTCTCTCTCAGCTGATGAACGAGGGGTCAAACAAACACAGCACTTTATCTATGGCTGCCCTCAACCATCCATAAATTCTTCTTTATGTGTGAGTGGAAGGAACAGGGAGGAAAATGTGCCCTTTAACCTCTCCTCCATCTCCTCTCCCTCTGCTCTAAGTTTGTCTCTGAAACTAACACATCACTGCACCGACTCATTTTAACAGTGCTATCTGATAAACGATGCTGCTGGCCAACACAAACACACGAGACACCGCTGCTAATTTGAAAACTACTTTGTACCCACGAGCTTTATTTATTTTTTTGATGATGAATCAGGCTGAAGGTAATTGTAGTATGTTAGACGCCATAAAATTCAGGCTGAGTGCTTTTATAAACATTTGAGGGAAGCGTTTTAACTGAAGGCAGCCGGCCTTGCCAGGGCACAGACAATCCATTAAGTCTTCTGTACATAGCATTCATTATTAAACAACATGTTAGATCAGCTCTAAACACCACATCACAAATCAGAGGGAAGCAGCTTTTTCATATTTCACAAAATAGTCTTTTGTAATTCAGTGTTTATCTGTGAAAGTTTGTGTTTCAGAACTTAGTCAAACTTAATAGTGCACTTATAAAAAACTGCAAATAAGTTAATTAGCACAAGTTAAAAAGCTAAAAGCCATTTAAACTACTTTAGTTTACAGAGACACATAAAGTGCCACTAATTAACTTGGACAAATAAATGCTAAATGGGCTTTCCAAACTTCTACCACATTTAAATACCCACTCTGATTCTTTTTTGAGCTATTATAAAAGCATTCACACTGGTCTTTTAATTAAGATTACTCTGTTTTTAAGCACAATAAAAAAAAACCTGTGTCTTTTTCTAGTACATAGTTTGATTGATTATTACATAGTACATAGTGACAGTTGGTTATTAATAATTTGCCTCTGAGTTGTGGGTGGAACTGTAGGCATGGAGCAGCCCTGCTTCCCATTCCCATAGCTGAAAGACTGGACCAGGGAGCTTGTGGCCCACCCCATTGTATTTTCTATTTCACAAATAACTCCTTTTTCCAACTGCATTTTTTTCTAACTCCTGATTTGTAACAATTTTAATAAGTAAATACATAGAAATGCAATTTAAGGTTTAATTTTCTTTAAATATGCCCTCCATTATGAAACAAATGCCACAAGAACATGCTAAAAAAACCAAAACTTGATTTTTATCAGAGAGGATCTTTAATTTCTGTACTTAAAAAAAGGCAGATCTTGTGGTGGAATGAAAGGAGGGATCAACATCTGCTTCACTGCTCCTCACCAACGTCTCTCTAAATTCGGAAAGCCCAGATAAACACCCAAACACCTGAGGATGGAGGAGTACTGCCACACTTCAGCAGCTTCTCCAAGTCACACTCCAGCTTCACAGAATAATCCCTCCTGCTGAGACAAGCCGTGTATTTCCAGCAGGCACGCTGACCTCAGAGCCGCCTTTATCAAGCAGGAGATTCATCTTCCGCTTTCATTTTGACACTTCGAAGCACTCCCGTCCTTCTCATCCATCTCTCCTTCTGAACCAGCGTGTTTCTGTCATCACTTTAGCGGTTCCTTATCATTTCTTCACTCACTTTCTCCGTCCTCCCACTGCCCACCCTCATGTTCCTCTGCTGTCAAAGGGAGCATTTCTTTCGGATTTTAAATCACCAGATGTTAAAATATTCACATTTTCAAAAAACAAAAATAAAATCAGTAAAACAATCAATCTTAGCAATGTTTTTCCTTCAATATGTTGAGAGGCAGAATGAATTCAGGGGAGAGGCTTTATTTAAGTGTCTTTTTTTTCTAATGATCTAGCTGCCCCTCTGTGCTGTATCACTGGACAGAGGGGCAGTTCCTCCACACTTCATTACCCCCTCATCAGATCATTACAGTGGCCAAACACCCACTTCCTGTAACTCTACAGGCAGAGACAGGCCTCAAACAGAGGAGTGAAAAGTGAGAATAGAAGTGGGCAGAGAAAGAAATAAAAAAAGCATCTCACTTGATTTGGAAGTTAAGTTGGTGTGGGCTGTTCTGACTGTTGAACTCATTTCATTCCTTTTAGACCCCTCTGAAATCTTTGCAACAAAACCTCCAAATGAGGACTGGTAACTGCTGTTTTGACGTTACCTTGCCAGTAAAAGCTTCCTGGTCCTCCTACAACCAGCCTTCCTTCCTGGAAAGAGAGTAGTTAGTAGGGCTCATCACATGACACCAATTTGTCATTTTTATTGTCCATGTGTGTCTGCACATATGATTTATGTGGTCATGCTTGCAAAAAAGGGCATTTTCCTGTGCGGAAGGGTAGAATGTGACTATGTGACATGGTTAGGGCTGTACAGCAAAAGAGTGCATGTGCATCTGTGGTGTTGAGAGGCTTTCAGTTTCATCATTCCAAGAACATTCAGATTGTTGTGTTGGTGATACACTCAGAGGGATCTTCACCTTGGTGAAATCCACGCTGAAACCAGCCTGGCAGAACCCCTGTCCCTCTGGGTCTGGATCATCTGTAATGTGACACAAACACACACGCAAAGTTAAACAGCACTCAAGCGTTTGACTTTATTTTGGAACTCTCGGAAACTCAATACAGCCTTTGTTTGTCTGCCTGAGAGACATTTAGCATCTGCTTTTTTTTTTTTTTTTTTTTTTGGTTTCGCATTAAAATCAAAACCGTGTGCGCAGTTTGGTGAATGAAATCAGACTTTTTCATCTAAAGTTGCTCCATGAGTCATAATACTTGTGACTTTTTGCAGTATGGAAATGACAAAATACTTTTTTGTTTCATGCCTGACAATACTACCATCTATCAACTTTGCCTGAACTGACAGGTGTCTGTCAGTGACCTACTACCTAAAACCAAAGTTTTATATACTTAATAATTTCGTTATGTCCATAGTACACAAACACTCTTAACAACCAGTTCAAAACTCCTGAAAACGTGAATTCCCTGAGCTGCTTTTGTGTTTCTGTGATCTCATCTGACTGTACATACAAACACGAGGTGTCACGTGCACATAAATTGTTCCTCATTTTAGTGGCACCCTGAGGTGAAGTTTAATGATGCGTAAATTACACGAGCGCACTTGCAGCATAAACAATAACTCCGTTACTCCTCGAGTGTGTCTGACTGCCAAGTTAAGATGAAGCCAAGAAGCTGTTGGTGGCAGAAAAATCCCGTCTAAACACACCATAAAGAAACACTCGCTCTCTCTTGAGAAGTAATCAGAGTAATTTCATAATAATTCCCTTGTTAAAATGTGAACTATCATAACGCTGCTCAGGCTGAGAACATCCAGCCACAAAGAGGGAGGAAAAAAACTGGATCTGAGAAAGGAGGAGGTTTGAGCTGGTGTGTGGGGGGCATCCTATAAATCCCATTTACAGAGGCGATGACAGGAAGAAGAGGGCTCAAGTGAGAGACTGATAAACTTTCGGTCAGATCATATTTAGGTTACTCTGGTGACTTGTACAGCGTCAGAAAAGCTCATCAGTAGAGGGGGTAATAATCCTCAACAACAGGACATCTCTAACATAAAAAACAGGTTTGGATCAACTATTGACTGTATATTGTATTGTGTAGTTTGTCATAAATTCAAACAACAAAGTTCATACCAACCCACAATTTCTCAGTGGGTGAAAGACTGACACCCACAGCCCTTTGCAATGTTACTTCAGTTTAAGCACCAATCTACCACTACGGTCATCCAAAGGTCCTTCACAAGTAATGCAATAAAAGCATCAAACCAAACAATAAATGAAGAATACTCCCAGTTTGATCATAATTAAGATTGTTATGATCCAGTTTAGCTCAGATCATTCCAAGATGGCTAAATTATCTCAACTGTAATTTATTATGAACTATTAAAAGATTATTCTTATATAATCCTAATCCTGTGTATTGAACACGCGATCAAGCAATTGGAAGTAAAAAAGAAAGAGAGGGTGGGAAGAACTGGACAGCAAAGATATTTGCAGGTGAGGCTGCCGAGTTACTCACTCGTCCTGCAGGGTGAGTACTCTGCATAGGCGCTGAAATTCTGCACAGCCACATAGCAGGTCCCCACGGGGTCCTTTTCCCCATCTCTCTTCACTGTCCGCCAGTGGTACAGAGGAGCACATGCCTGAAGGACAGGGACAGCTGTATTTTTAATTGTCAGGCAAACCAAGATTCAAAAGGAAGATAATATTCCTGAAAAATAAAAGTTTGTTGTCAGTACTGCGTGCACTCACCACCACCTTCCCTTTGTGTGTCCTGACTGACGCCCCAAACCACTGGTGTGACTTAAACTCCAGAGGCTCTCTGGTTCCATTCACCTTAATCATTCTGTTATCTGGTGGCAACAAAAAAGGAGGTCACAGTAAAACGTACATTTGAACAGATGTTTTCCACAGTGTTGGCAATTAAAGCTGACGTTGAACCTGACAATGCGGTCTGAAGTATTTGTCCTTAATGAGCAAGAGCAACCAGCAATGTCTTAAACAGGCCAGTAAACACACTTCAAAACACCCCAGAACTTGACATTCAACAGGATATGAAGGCTTTTTCTTTTTTTTTTTAAATCTCTCATAAAAAATGTAACACTTGAAGGACTGACACAGAGACATATGTTTATGTGAACAAATTGTTTCCTTTTATATCGGAATTACAGTAAAACTGTCTGATTGGAAGTTTACATTTGCTTGCTGTAGAAATTTTCCATCCTGTATACTTTCAGGACCAGATGGGTTGTTAGTGATCCAGACCTGTCTTCATTAAACGCCTTGCTTTAGCACATGTGCACACAAACACGCAAACATCGACTCACACAAAAACAAATAGATTTAGATCAAATAGATGTGTGTACATTTCTGCTCATTATTTCATTTTATTTTAACTCTAGTTAACATATCTTTAGGAGTGATAGTTGTTATTTGGAGGCAGGCGTCTCTTTTGATTTAAAATTAAAAACTAGTGGCCCTGCGATGGACTGGTGAACTACCCAAATTCTGCCCTACCTTCACCCCATAGTGGCTGGGATAGGCTCCAGCATCCTCCCTGACCCCAAAAAGGATTAAGGTTTAGAAAATGGATGGGATTAGACACCAGAGAGCTCATTGGTCAAAAGACACCAACAAATGCGCACTGAACCGATTATTTTTCATGTCATCCATAGGATTCTGAAAGGTGAAAATGAAACCTGATTTGGGACTCACACTGACCGGAGTTTGCTACACCCAATTTAGCTGTGCTGGAAAAATAGGTGATACGTATTGTATTGGGTCCACCCACCTGTCAATCAAAACATGCCCCTATTTATGCATACATTTGAGCTCTAATAATATTTAAACAAACACTTTTAAGACAAAATAGTTCAAATGAAAACTAAATCAATATGCATCAAAACAGCTTTGTTATCAGGCCGTGTAGATATTTGTTTCTGGTGAAAAGCTCGATTTTATTTTTTACATGGGAGTTCATCGAGAATTGTTCCTCTTTTGAAAGAAGCCTCCAGTGGTCATTTGAGGTACTGCAACATTTAGTTTGTGTGGTTGGAATTGTGGCACAAAGGAGGAGTAGACATCTGACTGGAAAATCGTAGGTTTGGTGTCAGTGGTTTGGTTTCTTGCCTGTTCATGTGTCAAAGTGTCCTTGGGCAAGACACTGAGCCCCACATTGCTCCTGGTGGCTATAGGTTGACCATTTGTTTGGAAGCGGAGCCGCCATCAGTGTGTGAACCTGTTTGTGCATGGGTCAATAGGACTGTGACTTTGGGCCTGAATCCGTTTATAAAAGTGCTAGTAAACCCCATCCCACCACCTCCATATAGTTTTTCTCTAAGGCGTCCAGTTCTGTCGACAAGATGAAACACATGAATATAAGAAAGCAGTTAAGATTCACTTGCCAGACTTCTTCACTCAAACCACAGAGATGCAATCTATCAAAAATGTGATAACATATCACCCCCTCTCCCATCACTCCACTAGCAAGGCCTGACACATCTGCATTATGTCACCGAAGAATTTGCATGCACAGGTACTCACATATACAACATCCACATGTGAAGCTGATCTATGACATAAACCAGTCAAGTCCAAACAGATGTTCACCTCTCATGCTGCAGTTTTTCACAGGGTCAGTAGACATTGTCTGCTAATCTGCATTCATGGTGGTGGACTTTTTTCTGTTAGAGTGGGTGATATTTCATGGTGAGGTTGTTGATGACTGGCCATGCAAGGTTTATCCTTCAAACCTGAAATTACTCCCTGAAAGGCTTGGTGAGAAGTCATTGTAATTAAGTTTATGAGGAAGGAGGAGTGGCCCTTCACTTCAAACAGAGCAGTGTTCAGAATTCTTTTCAAATAAGCAATAAGAGACAAACAACCTTATACAGGACAACAAAAAGAGAATAGATCAGAGACATGTTTAGACACCTTTTTGTTATGTTCCATTTTCTCCCCACTAGGAGCTAAAATCTCATGTGTGTACAGTTTACAGTGTACAGTTCAAACCCTGAAAATAAAGCGTTCTTCCCAAAAATAAGATTTACAAAGTGATGGCTGACTGAACCCTGATGATAAAATACAAAACAATACACACGATGGAGACTTGCATTGGCAAACCTGCAACTTTTTGTTAAACTGATGGGATCCACATGCCTTATCTCTATTTCTCATGCAACCCCACATAGAAACACGTATGAGACACATGGGGCTTCTGGATTCCAGTTCTTTAAGGGCATTCTGACCTTTAAGGGCATTCTGACCCAAAAAATCATTTGTAAAATTTAAAAACAGCAAATGAGAAAAACCACAGAGGGATTTTTTTTTATGTTTGACAGCACTATAATATGTAGGGGCCCCAAGTAAACTAGTTTAGATCCACGAGAAGATGGGAAATGTCCAACTGATAACTTACTGGAATTGTCAAAAGGAATCTGCCTGCAGGTTCCAGACACTTCCGGCCAAGGGCAGTAATAGACAGCTCCCGCCTCAACGATGCCAGGCTGGGAGGTGTTCGCTTTAGGAGCCCCCACCAGCACGCTGATCCTGGGGGGGGAACAAGGGAAAAACCACAGCACATGCAAGACATGCAGGACAAGCACAGCCTGAACCACAAACACATGACAATGTCTTTTCTGCTTAAAGTTATTGCAAATAAGCAGCACCCCTCTTTCTGCATGTAAACAGGAGCATGTAAAGATGCAGTTCTGGGTCAGATCTTCTGCAGCGTCAACTCACGTGTTTCTGTCGCTGGTGGCTTGATAAAAGTCCACAGAATAACCGAAATAACTCCCAACGGGTCCTTTGTAAACAGTAGGATGCTGTGCGTAAAGGTTAAAACTCCCAACTCCGCGCGGCGCCGGCCAAAGCACAGCCAGGACCCCCAGCGTGAACATCCCAGCAGAAGACCAGCAATCCCAAACGCGCTCCATCCCGATGCACACTGTCCCGCCGCTGGAGTGGACACGACCTTCCCTGCTGCAGGTGGTGAGAAGTTCTGCGCAAAGTTCCTCCCCAATCCCCCCGAATCCCCTGCCTTGCCTTTGGATGTCTGCGCGCGCTCCCCGATGCCTTTTTCCTCCACCAGGTTTGAGGTTTGCGCTCCAAGATTACACAGTCGCGCCCCCGCCCCCATTAAAAAAAAAAAAAGAAGTTACCCCCTACACACACATTACCAAGCACAAACCACATCTGAGCGCGCAAAAAGGAGTCACCACTCCTTTTATGGCGCGTCTCGTTCCAAGTCTCTTGATGGCATTAACGTGACATTTTGGTTAAAGATAAATACAGAACATTAAAACAGACTAAATTACGTCCCTTTTTTTACAAGCCGAGTAAACCGTTAGATTGGGCTTTCCCTCCTTCCGCTGAGAATAATCTCTTGTAATTACAGAACTAATTATGATGTCGACTCGGGGCAGAAATCTGTAAAGTTGCACACGTTTGTGACATTTTAGGCCCCGAACTTCACTCAACACCAAGTCATTTCCCCTCAAACCACAGAGGTAACAAGCTCACTTTTGCCGAAAATAATCTCCTGCTTTGAAGGAGTCTCAGAGATGACATGCCTGTTTCTGTATATTTAGCTTTGCGCTCTTTGGACCATTTATCTTGCAATATCTTGCACTGTGTGCAATTGGGAACAAGCGCTGCTACATAGTGTGCTGTGTGATCTCAGGGGTTTATTTTAATTAAACTTGGCTTTATGGGAGCGGGCTTAAAGTAAATGACACACAATGGAGGCTGCAGCGAGCCGCTTTAAAGTCTGATTGGGCTGTTTTCTGTCAGGACAGAAGATGGAAAACAGGTGGGAAGGTGAGGAAGAGAGAAAACCCAACCTTGACCAGTCAGGAGTGGAAACCTCCACACACAGTACCTGATTCATCCTCTTTTTTTTTATTATTTTAATTCTTGCAGCAGTGATTTATAGAGAGAACATGTTAGAAGAAGAAGACTTGGGTTTGTTGGAACAGAGAAAAAGTAACAGACAGAATTAGATGTGATGAATTTACAATTAAAGAAGGAAGATGATGGAACTGCTGTTACCATTCATTGTCTGACAACATTTATCAGGTAATTACAGCTTAAAAGTCCCACGTCAATCAATTTTTAATCTGTTTTAAAAGTCTTCCCAGTGGCCTTTTAATTATGAATAAATGTAGTCGTTTTCTTGGACATAGTTTCTGCAGAGCGACAGGACTTCATTAGAAATTCGTCAGAGTTTGATCACTGGTGCAGAACTACCCTACCCCTGTTGCTGAGAGATCTCTGTTTACACTCTCTCATGCGGGGTTAGTCCTCTACCATTGATTGTAAGGTGGAGCTCTAGAATGCATCAAAACTGCAGCGGAGCAGGGAGCTCGTGGCCTCTTCGTCACAAATTAGATTTTATGTTTTCCTCTGCTCCTGATTCTAAACAAAGTGAATAAAGAACTACTCAGAAAGGTAATTTTAAGATCAATTCTCTCATAAATGTCCTCCATCATCAGAAAAATGCCACAAGAACATGTTAAAAATGTTCTTTGATGTGGCTCTTTAATGCATTGAGGTTTGAATGTACTCCATTGCATCTACGGTCACGTTCTCCACTGTTTTTACACCCAATAAAATTTGCAGTTACCAGGAAAACACACACACGTTGTTCAGGTTACATCCTGTCCGTCTGCCAATGTTCTATGATCAGAGTTTTACTGCAGGTCATTCTGGATTGATTACTGCACACAGTAGTGGTCTGTCTTTAACAACGTACCTCTGCTCCTGCTCTCTCCAAACTAACTCATAAGGAGACAGTTTGGTCATCTACCATAGACTGACATGATTTTTTAATTAAAATATTACACACCTCTGTATACTGAAAGTACAGTCTGGAGAATAAACTCTCAACTGTGCCAAGTATGGCACTTCTCCAAAGAAATTTCCTTAAAGGAATAAAGCATCTCTTTTTTTAATGTGACTTTGTGAATGACTCATGATTTACATAAACATGTTTTGGTACTGATTTATTTACAAAACAAGTAGTTTTTACAAGGCCTTTTTGGTGGAAAGGCTCCTATATCGTCTCTAAAGTATTTTAATGGCCTTTTTTGCTTAGTAAATTACTGTCCTAGACTCTCTCTGGGACACAGCAGTTTGCAAGTGATTTATTGATGCAAACAGTTCTTGCAAATTTGAAACCTGAGGTTGCACCATATTGAGCCAAGACATATTTATGAGCTAATTACAGAAAAGGGGAAAAAAAGAAAGTCTGAGATTTCAAAGCTGCCAAAATCACACAACACTTGAACAAAAAAAAAGTGTTTATTTGAGAACGTTTCAGTGTGACAATAAATACATGATCACTAAGCTAAGATCCCAGTGTAGAGCACAAAGCGCAGAGCACCTACACCAACTTCATCCTGCTTACAAACACCAAAAAACTTCCAGTTCAGATTTCTGCATCTGGGTTGGTCCCTTTTACACTGTAAACTCTCATCATGACTGTGAGTGCATGTTCTTGTTTGTGGAAGGCTTTGGTTGGTTTTCTCTCAAACAGTCCTGCAGCTGGGTTAACAGTGTTTCACAGTCGACTGGCTTTACCTGTGGTTCAGCGTAGAATTCCACTCTTTTTGAACCAAACTAGCTCGCTTTCTGAACGGTCTCAATCCACTACAGGACTGTAGCGGAGGTCGTCAGCACAGAGCAGAGCTGTAAAAATAATCGTTCCCTTTTTTTTCTTTAAATATTCACATCAAACATCCTGTGTGTTAATTACAAGCTAGGGTGAATACATAACACTGGCTGCAGAGGTGAGTTTGCACTTGTGTGGAAAATGTGAGTAAAAGCATAAAAAAAGGTTAGGTTTAAACAATTAGCCCACAAACACATCTGCCTTTTGTTTTTGTGTTTATATGGTCTCATTTGTTTGTCTTGCTTCACTTTGCAGTCTGCTAATATTTTGTGTTCAGATCACAGAAGGGGGAGCAGTAGTGGACCATCGACGTACATGGACTCATATGCATACATTGTGCCAGTGCTAATTCAGTGATGGTGAGCGATCTGTGGTCCACAATAACTCGATGTAGGGCCACTTGGTCTGTAGACAGCGCTTCACTGGGGTGTCATCAGTGCGAACCATTGGGTCTTCGAATCCCAGAACCAGAGCAGTTCCCTCCACATACTCAACCTGAAAGCACACAGAGCAGAAGATTAGTCAGGACACATGTTTTTGAACTCATTTGCAAAGACTTCCTCTGCTAACATCAAAGAGTAGGATCTATTTAAACAGCTGATTCTCCTAAACCCACACACATCAGCTTTAGAAGACTTCCGCTTGAGGGTCTGGTATTTCAATCCGAAAAGGAATTGCCATCACAATCTTACTATAGGCGCCGCGCTACCTCACTTGTGACGGCAGTAGCCTCTGTGTGGGCACGCATGTGGTGCCGTTTCTACAGCTACAGGTAGAAACGCAGGACAGAAAAGCTTTACAGTGAGACAAAACTGACAGATGGAAAAATGGATGTCTCTGAGTATCGGAGTTGTGTGACTGACGACGTCTACTGACAATCATCCATCAAGTGGAGCTTGCCGAGCAGGCTTACACTTCCTCATTTATCATGTCAGTTGTTTCTGTGTCCAAAATTGCTTGGAGAAATAAAGAGGCTCTTCCAGGGTCTTTAGATAGACGGACGCACCATTAGGCTCACAACAGACAGTGTTTTTCCTGGAGCGGTCGACTGCCTCACGCTGTGTGCACGTGAGGGCAAATGTGTGTGCAGGATGACGGGAAGAGGAGAGTGGTAATAAGGAAACACTAATGGCATATTAAAAGGAAACGACACGAATTGGCAACAATCAAACGCTAAAAACACACATCCCTCAAGAGAAAAAGCGCCTTACCCTCTCTTTGTGGTTGGACTGTTTGAGTCCATTGTAGTGGTAGATGGGAAATGAGTCTGGGATTCCTGAATCCTGCGAGACAAACGAGAGTTGAGTGGAAACCTGGTGTTAACTGAGCACACAATGGCACAGAAGTGACGAAACATTTGCAAAATGTTTTCTAGTCTTAAAAACTGAAACCCTTTTTATGAAATCCCACATATCAAACGTTTGTGCTCATTTCTGCATTGCAACGTCCAGTTTGGATTCCTGCAAAGCAGCCAACAATGATATCTGGCCAAAACACTTCTAAAAAAAAACTGGCGTAAAAGTGCAGAGAACACTAGCAGGGTGTGATTGCGTCCAGCTTCTCGTATTTATATGCCAACATATGAAACTTAAGCCCTCACCCCCGGTCCTCCGTGTGTCCGCTGAGTGTGTGTAAGTGTGGTTCGTGTCTAGTTGGCTAATGGTAGTGTAATTCTTTGTGGTCCAGAGCCATTCCTCTGGTGAGTCTCGAAAGCCCTGATCACTTTAACACAGTTCTTCATCTCTGCTCTCTATCCATCTGCCTCATTTGTTCGATCTCATTAAGAGTTGCTTACTGCTGTCTCTAAACTTTCCAAGAAGTAAAGACATAACTACATAAATGAATATTCACTATTTGGTTTATACTACATCATTGCTCCACTTATGTGTGGAAGCTGTCACTCACAGCGCCATTCTCCCTGCATGCGTTTTTCTTACTGTGAACCTCTGAAGTGAAAACTCATCTCTACGCCAACGTATACCTGATCAGGGAAAAATTCCAGCAGGAACGGGCCCAGAAGAATCACGCCCAGGTTCTCTGGATCCAGCTTGGTCTTCACCAGACTGACGCTGAAAAGAAAGAAAACACGTGTGCAGATAAGAAACCCCAACAGAACCACGGAGAGGAGCCGAGGGAAGCAAAGGGAAACGAGTCTGGAAAGCCAAACAGAAGGACAACCGACCCAAACATATCATTCTCTCATCAGTCAGCTTCTGGTACATGTTTTGGTCAGTGTGCATGCTTCCATGAATACTGTGGTACAACTAAATATACCTTTTCCAGACATTCCTATGTATTAGATCAGTGTTGTTTTACCACTATTGATAAAAAAATCTGCTCAGAATGGCCATTTAAGGCAGCAAAAAGTGTTTTCCCCAGACAAGCAGCAGAGAACCATCATTTATTTATCTGCTGATTAGACAGACATGTCTGCTGTAGTGTCAAAAAACAAAACAGCGTCTCCAAAAGTTGCCTGTAGAGGATGGCGAGATGGAACCAAACTGAACACATGGAACAACCCCAATAACCACAAACTGAGATGTGGTGGATTAGGACAGTTGTGTTTTACATTATAGTACTGGATTTCAAAATATTATGTGAGATAAATGTGATTTCATATAGATAGGATAATAGACACTTATTGTACTCAGGTCATTTTTGTATTGTTTAACACAGCCAGTTAACATTTAATAGGAGTTTTTGATCTATTATAACTAAAAACAAGTGTAAGAATAATTACAGCTGCCACAATAACAGTCCTTTATTCTTCAAAATCTCTACAGACTAATTTGTCAGATGTGTCAAAACAATAAGAAGCCTTGTAGTTGCAGTAACTTGTGCTTTAGTGAATTGACCAAAATTTCATCATCTGACAACAATCAGATGGGCATAAATGAAAAAAAATTAAATTGATTATTTCTGAGGTTTTTGAATCTCCTGGTAAATCCTTTCCTTCTTGCATTTACGATGCCACTTCTTTCACATGCAGGAGTCCCAATCAAAGCTCTGACTGTGAGATGAAAAACGAGACTGGCCTGTTTGCTGTGTTTTGTTGTGATCTATTAACCATCTGGTGGAGTGCAGACCAGACCTGTGGTCCGGTTACTTTCCAAAGCCCATGGGTGCAGCACTAAGACTCCAGTGTTCCTCGGAAGAGAACCTGTTTATGTTCGAAGCCACAGTAATGTAGATTTCTTCAGGTCTTTCTTGCTGTTAATTATCCTCCTTTTTTCTATTTCCTAGTTTTTATGGTGGCTTCTCTCCAATCTTCCTTTATAGTGATGCGGTAGTGAAATGTGAGAGTGGGGTTTTTGACCTGGCCTGGCCTTGACTTAGGAGTCAGAACTTAAGTCGCTTTACAGGTGGTACATGTGCACGCACACACGCACTCGCTAAAGCATGCAGACATATGAACATGAAAGAACTTACTACTCAGGCTCGGAGACAAGGTCAAGAGCTTTCATCACATCCTCCAGCAGAGACTCTGGGATAAAGCCATTATCTGCAGACAAAGAGACAGTGGGAAAGAGATACAAGGAAAGACTGACAAACCATTTAGAGCCCAACTTGACTACATGTGGATCAAGAACTGTTTACATCATTGGCAGTGAACTCATCTGACACTAAACATTCACAAGTTGTTCTTTTTCTCTGACCTATATTCCAAAGGCAGAGGTGATTGCTTTACCTTAGAGGAGCGATTTTAAACAGCAAAAAGTGGTTTGACCAGGTTTTGTTTGGTAAGGCTCTCACCAGTTTGTGTCACTGCAACAGTGGCATGCGAGTTGATGGGAACCCGTTATTCGCATTGAACCTCCTTAGTGTCTCATGAAACAGATTAGCTGACATATGTTCTTCTTGTTTGCTAAAGTGACTCTTTTCCAAAGCCAGATATTATTCATCAACTCAAATGACAGTGAAAAGAGGGGGCGCACACAAACAAGGCAATGTGACAAATTCATTCTGAACGGGGAGGTTTGTGAGTAGGTCACTGTAGAGTGACTGTGTGTGGTATCCTTGTTCCACAACACAGGGAGCTGTACAGACTCTGTGTGACATAAACAGATTTATGGCTCTTTGACAGTTTCAGCTGCACTGTTTTATGTATGTGTGTGTTGTGTACAGTACGATAGCCTTTTATGTACGCATAAATATGCATTTAAACCTGTGGTTACAGATGTGTGTACATTTACTCGAGGAAAGACCAGATGGTGAGCAGGATGATGGCTGCTTAAGGTGGTAATCTTTGCCATGGGAATGAGAGTTTCGTGTACGTTACTGTTGTCAAGACTGTGCCAGCGAGCAGGTCGCTGGAAAACGCCACAAGTCATTTCAGGGTTACACTACGTCAAAAATGGATTGAGCTCAAGGAATCAGCAACACTGTGCTTTCAGCCAGAATGTGAATTTTGCCATTTAAGGCAAGAGAGAAAGCAGGGTTTTTTCTGTGTTAAAAGAACAGAAATATGAAGGTATGCATTCTGACTGGTGATTTATAGAAAGAGTTGACTGCTCTTCAATATGAGCAGTGCCAAGAATGATAAAACAGTGCAAAGAAAAAAATCTGTCAGTCTTAAATCTCTCTTTCTTTTTAGAACATACTGAAGTAAAAATGGGGAACATTGAAAACAAAAGTAGAACCTTCATGTTTTCATGTTGATTCTTGTGTAGAACTATTGATCTCAGAGTTTAGCTTAACAAACGCTTGAAATTTCAGAACTTTTATGGTGGGTTTCTGTTGGGAGCAGGAACTTTTTGACTCAAAAAAGTGTATTTTTTTAAAATCCGATCTGGTATGGCATTTATTTGACACACACGCATGCAGCAATCGGAGAGATCTAGGAAAGCACAAGTCTAACTCCCTGTCTTGAGAGAATAAAGCGGGCAGTGAAGTTTGGTCAGGAAGCCGGAACAGGTTGCGTCATGCAGGACTGTTATAAACAGAAAGAAATTGTCGTCAACCAGAAACAAAACCTGCGGGGTAAAGACAAACAAGAACCAGTTGTGTTGGTCATGTGATAACATAAAGAAAGGGCCTCCAGACATTTAATTTCCCAGTAGAAGTTGGGGACATTGTGAGTACTTTTATTGCCAACTACAGTTAACTGATCACACAATTAATCATGTGAGCAAAAGTGTCGTAAATAAACAAGTTGTGTTTATTTGTGATTTGTGTTACAACCACTTCGTTTCCTGTTTTTGCTCTAATCAAGTTTTGCCTTTTTTAATTTCACTTCTGTAAATGGAGGTGATCTATTTGGCAGCATAGTGAACATACTCCATTGCGTGTTGTAGTTGGCAGTTAAATACGAAGCTTCTAACGTGCCTGAATGCAATATTTCTGAGTAGATGTTGGCAAGGAAAAGAAACAGACAAGAATATCACTCTGCTGCTGATTCTTCTCATCTCTGAGCCCTTTATTGAAATCTCTGCATGTTTATCAACTCTTTCAAGAGAGAACACATCTCAGATGCAACAAGATACGTCTTTGGTTTTCATTAACTGAATACAAATAGTTAAAACTGTTCAGAAATAAATAAAATACCAAAAGCTGTTTTCTGTTCTTCCCATTGCCTTTCACCCTCATCACCTGGAAGTGGAGAGAGGAGGAAAACGAAGAAGAAAAGAAGCAGGACGGTTGACTCAGCTGTAGACGAAGCTGATCTCACTAACTAAAACAACAGCAGCAGAGATGAGAGGACAGAAACAGAACCTTGTTTTCCCTGTTAAAGAATGTAACAGAACAACAGACAGGAGGCCAGGGACGCAGTGAGGGTCAGAAATGATCTGGAACTGGAGATAGAGCAGGAAGCGGGTCCGGGATTTCGTGCTCTCGATTGGTGTTGGCGGCTGTTCCAAAGTTGGGACTAATTAAAGAACACGGGCCAGGATTTGTCAAATAGTTCACACATCCAGTAGGAAACCGCTCCCAACAGAAACAAATGGTAAAAGAAGTACGGAGGAAGAAGATTGTGTGCAGTGCTTATGATACAAACTTCTTTTGTTCATTACCTTCAGGATCAAATGACTGGAAGACCCTCCTTGCCTGTTCTGATGGACACTCTGGACCTACTAGTGACATCTCCTATGAAGGAAAGGCAGAAGAAAGGAAGACATGAGAAGGAGATAAAGGAAGCATTAAGAAGACACGCACTAAAGAAGAAGTGTGTGTTTGTAACCCAAAAGAAAACCCCAAAATGTGGCTTTAACACTACATAGGAAAAGAAAAAAGAGTTTAGAGAAAAAAGGAGTGAAACCCAAAGGCTGTCAGTGTTGAGTCAACATGAAGTAGCAACAACACAAAGATACCTAGCAAACATTTAAAAACAAAATGCAGACATGACATTGAACCAGTCAACATGACGCTCTGCTCGTATGCAGATCCTGTTGCATGTTAGTGTGAGAGAGACAGAAAAAAGAAAAAAAAAACTGATGTGAAGGGGCCTCAGCAATCAGCAGAGACCACTGGGTTATTAACTGATGTGCTGATAAACCCGGATGGCTTGTTTTCACTCCAAACACACAATCAGGAAATCAGGCCTTATACAAATATACCAAGATTTGTAATAAGTTGTTGGTACAGTTTTAAAGAAAGCAGCTTTGGCAGGAAATAAGAAAACAAGTTGATGGCTTTTATGACAGGCCTGCCATTATATACTTGTTAAACACACACTCCATCACTGAAACGTGCACTCAGCCTCTGGCAGATTCATGTTAAACACTTGTCAGGTTATCACAGGAATGAGTGTTGACAATCGTGTAACTTTAAGAACCCGAAGAGTCAGAAGATTGTTCACTTCAAGGAGTGGTGTGATGAAAAACAAAATGTTCTTTTTTTTGGTCAATAACAGCTTTAAAATGCAGGTGAGTAACTTTCAAATCTGCTAAATTGGTCTTTTTAAAAGAAGATTTTTATTTTAAAGCGGTCATTGTAGATTTCCTTAGAATAAGACAGTCCTATCAACATTTAAAAGTTTTATATTTTTATATTATATTTTTATATTTATATATTTTTAGCCAAAACAGAATCATCAATAGAAAAAACAAGACACTAAGTAATTGCATATAGTGAAATAATTGTAAATATTTATCTAAAAAGATTTTAGAAAAAGTGCTTAAAACATAAAAAACTAAGTAAAAATGGGGAACCAAATCTCAAACAAGTTATCTTTTTTTCTCTCACGAGTTATTAAAATGTGCAGATAAGAATAGCGAGTTCTCACCATCCTTTTTTTAATGAATGTGGGCAGGATGAGTATAACAACAAATCACTGGACAAACACTGCAGTGAAACTTGCTCATCTCTTTATTAAAAGTTTGAGGCTCAGATTGAAGAAAAAAAAAAAAGGTAATTTGCTTTTGTAGTTTACAGTTTAGCACACCAGAAGACAAAGGGTGTTTGGAGGGCGGCTGTTGGGGGGGTTGCATCAAGAAGAGATGACTCCCAGCTGCAGACTCTTCACATGCAAAGAACAACAGTTCAACGCCAACAGACATGCGGTCATACGATGTTCTGTCACCCAGATTATAGCTGGAGCCGGATCTGTTAACATTACAGGCTCCATTAATCTGACAGTAGATTTGTCATTAGTTAGAAATGCCTATGTTTCCATTCTGAAAGTGGGAGGGAGAAATAAAGTGGCCGTAGCAGCTGAAGTATAAACTGGTTTGATAAATGGCTGTGTCTGAAAGTGTGAATACATTCCTAAAATAAAGTCAAACAAAGAAGATTTTTTTAAGTTGAGGTGATTCTGTCCCTAGATGTGATTGTGCAGCCTGGCAACAGATGGACGACATGTAGAGGCTGTACCCCACCTTTTGCCCAATAGAAGATGGGTTGGCTCTAGCAACCTCAGGATACCAAAGGGATTTAACGAGTTTAGAAAATGGATGGATGAATGAAGAGAGGATTAATAAATGCCCATCTTTATTTAAACTCATTGATCTTCATCAACTAAGAACAGTTCATTTTTCAATCTAGGATGGATGTTTTTTTTTGATTAACCTAAACGATTGTATAGAGACAACAGAAAAGACTAACTCATAGACAGCGGGCTGACTGGAACACAGACAATGGCTGGACACACAGATGATGAGGTTGTGCGTGTCTGTGTGCACATGCGACCAATGACAGGTCAGGCTGCTGGTCTTTGATCCATGTTTTATTAGAGGCCTCGGGAAGACGCTGCTGAGTTGGAAAACAACTCATGGAGCTAACAAAATCTGCGGGAGGTGGCGTGCTTAAGTCTGCATTCGTCTCAGTAATAGTTTCTCTCAAACACAAGCGTGTTTGCAAAAGACAAAATGAGCACAATAAATACACAATATTCTCTTGAGCCTGTTTTGCTTATACTGAAGTAGAGAAATTCTCTGAAGTGCTCAGGCAAACATACAGCAAAATGACACAAACGAACGACTGCGCCAGAGTCTGCATCTTTTAAGAGTGGCTAATGAAATCAAGGAGCAAATTCCAAAGCCAACAGCCTGACCTTTTTGCTCAAACCCTTGACCTGTATGTCGGAGAAACAACAAGCCAACCCTAAAGGGGTAAAGCAAGAATAACACGCAAATACACGCTACCCTGCGGACTTAAATACATAATGTAATGCAAAACATTTGCTCTGAGAAAAAAACAGAAAAACACAAAGAGATAAAACGTCTTCACTTTGTTGTTTACCAATACTTGTCTTGCAGACAACAGTCTATTCAGTTTGTGTGCCATCTTGATATCAGGGATTCTGCTGAACATTGCTCCACATAAAGGACATACGATAGACAAACTCTTCTATAATCTTATTTATCATTTGTTTTTTTGAGATGTGACTTTTATCTTGACCACAACTCTTTTGTATTTTGTTGTCTTCACCTCATAAAGCTAAGAGGACCTCTTGTGTTTGTGACTCATGCCCTGCAGGCTACCTTCATCTATTATTTTCTCATGCAGTGTTTAGCTTCCTTCTCCTGTGCTAAGTAGGTGCTCCAGTTCTCAAGTATTTTCTGACTTCTTGTTCATTCTTTCCCGTCCCCTTTCATCCTTAATCTTTGCATGCAGGTTGCTACTTTGTGTAAGACAGGTAGTCACTGCACTCTACGAGAATGACCCTTTTCTCCCCCAGTCTGGTCAACTGAAAGAACTATTGTGTGCTGAAGGGCTTTGAATGGTTACTGAGAATATCGGAGAGGATCGTTTTCACAACAACAAAGCAAAGGACTTGAACATTGTCTCTTGCCTTATTCGCAGGAAGTGTAAAAAAAAAACCCTCAATATAGCAGAAGAAACTATAAAAAAGTTTGTTGGAAATAATGTCTGCATAAAAACAAGTCATTTCTCCAGCTGTGTGTGTGGTTCAGATGTAACAAACAGGACAAAGCAGTGATTTATGGAAGAAGTCTTGACTGAACAAAGGTGCATCTCACTACTAAAGAGATGGGACACCAGAGAGTTGCCGTATTAAGCAGTGATGGGCTGTCTTACACTTGTACATGCACTGGGGAACAGAAAGAACAATTCAGAGCACACACAAAGACACTGAAAAATGTAACCATTCATCTACAATGGCCTTCAGCTTGAAATGTCCCACATTATTAATGGCTGTTACCAGTGTGTATAGGACTTTGATAAGTTTCACATACATGTGGCCTGCACCCACTGATCATGTGAAAAACAGTAAGCAATCGTGTTTGTGGGAAAAAAAAAAAAAAAAAAAACTTGAAAGTTTCAGCACATTAATTTCCTGGAGCAATTTTAACAATTACCTCAGTAAAGTTAGTTTTATATTTCACTTAATGATGTATAAATATGTTTATTTTAAATTACAGATGCATAAAATTAAGCTTTTTAGAAAAAAAACATGTATTTGTTATAAATCTCAATGGGACAACTGTTTCCTTTGATCAATCATTTTCAGGCTTTTACGTTTTCTTTTATTCTAAATAGAAATCTTTAAAGGACCTCTCAGTATATAGGAAAATTGAACTCTACATCCGAATGAATAAAAAGACAAATTGGATGAAGCCTTAATTAAAAAGTCCCTCCCTTGACCTTGTTTATTAACAGCCTCACTTGTTAAACTGACCTACACTGACTGTCAGATTCTTGCTCCTAAAGTCCTTGAAGGACATCCTGTGTTTGCAGACTAAAGTTGGAGTCTGAAAAAAAAGCACCGCAAAGTCTCTGATCATTCCTAGACAGCCACCGGTCCACAGCACAGCTACTGTATGTACGCACACATACATGCATGTGACTCTCTGGAGAAATTCAGATGCAGCCTGCAAACCTCATCACTTAGTGAGGCCAGAGTACAGAGTGATGAGAAAAGTCACAGGAGGATCGCCCTCCCTTAAGCTCCTTCCCTGAGTGAGCACGGCAGAGCTCTTTTAAGTGCATCCTTTCTCTACTTCCCTTGTTCCCCTTTCCTTCCCCTGCGGGACCAACAATCTAAAGAAGTTGACTGAAATGCACTGGGGGGGATCCTTCATTTGGACAACTGTGCTGCTGAAGAAAGAAGCAGGAAAACCACTTCAAAGACAGCAGAGGAAAGGAAGAGAAGAATCCTTTTTTTAAACGTATCCGACTTTATCTGTCGGTCCCTCTTCTTACATTTCAGAAAGTCCAAAAACAGATCACATGACATGCCGTTACAAGCCCTGAGCACTTATCCCAAGGATAAATACATAGATCCTAAAGATAGAGAGCAGGCAGTATTGTGAGGGGGGACAAAAAAATGGCAGAACAGCCATTGTAGATGTAAATCAAATAAAGATCCTCAATTCTATTAGGCTAATGGTATGAAAGCAGTGACAGCCACTCAGGGAAACACACACCTGTCTCTTATGGCAGAAAAAAGGAGCTAGTGACCCATGAGAGGCAGGGATCATGTTATCTGCTTTTGTGAGAAAAGGCTTTATTTTTCAGTTAAAAGCTGTATAACTAGGTTGTGTAAATATTTCTCTTTCAAAGCTTAAAATAACAAGCTTTAAAATAGTTCTCTAAGCAGATTTCCTTTAAAGTAACGCAGGGTCACACTGAAATTTACCAGCAGGTGGAACCATTCCTATCTCGGATTGATCCCCAAGTCGCTAAGCAAATTTTCTGCCATCACAGAGTAAAATCTGCAGTGTACAAGCTTGAATGCACGTGTATGTTAAAGCTTCCATTACTCAAACATATCCAGATGAAAATCTTGGAACCCGATTCCTTACAGAAGGCCAACCGCCCGAAAAGCCACATATATTATCTTATAAATGTAACACTAATGCTAATCAGTATTAGGTTTCCTGGAATGTATCAGTCAAACCACATGTGTGTGTGTGTGTGTGTGTGTGTGTGAGATTACATCCAGCAAACTGTAAGTCACTGGTGTATGCATGACGACACTGGGTCATCAATGAGCCAACATATGATACACTCAATTAGTGGGCAGCAGCTTTATTCATGTAATGTAGTGTTTAATCAATGGTATAGAAATGTGGTGGGTTTTTTTTTTAAAGAGATTCGTGTCTGCAGCCTTTTTCTTTGCCTCTCTTGAGTCTTTATCAAATTGATTTGCTACAAATAAATAATCCAAACATTATTCACAAGTGACAACAGTATGACATCACACACACATTATACCCTACCTGACTGATTATAATGTATCAGGTAATGTTTGAGAATAACATCGTAGATGAGCTTGAGTTTGGAGATCAAGATCTGTATTGTTAGAGAAGGAGCTGTTGCCCTCCACTGACTTTTGAAAGACCAAACATTTTAAAGTCCCGCCTTCAGTGGTAAAAATACCCCCCCCCAAAAAAAGAAAAATAAGCGAAATATTTATATATGTTTTTGCTGAAATTGAGATTCCAGTACGTACATGAATAATGAAATATGTGCAGCTATCAAATAAATAAATAACAAAGATACATTATTTACATATTACATCAGCGTGTTAATCTGTTTTAAGCCGTAGTCACAACTGGTCTGTCTGCAGGTGAAAAATGGGCTAACCTGTACAAGGCCTGCAGGTGGCCTGCAGGAACAATCCAAGTTGTAGATCACTTGGTGAACCTGTAGAGTGTGTTCACGCACATTTTTCTCTACGGTGAATAATTAACCAATAAGCAAGGGTAAGGGTTAAGGAGGTGAGACAGAGGCATGACATACAGACTTTTCACTCTTTTAACCCCCAAACCCTGTATACTGCGCAAGGAGCCCGTTACTGCTGTTCAACTAAGAACGCACAACAATGGTATGTTCCATTTTTGTGATGCCCCTTGAGGTGGTCGTACAAGCCTCAAGAGAACTGCAAGACACACCTCCCTTTAAGATGCAGCCACTCTTGTCCACAACTCTCCACTGGCACGAACTACTCAATAACTAGCACGATCCAACTCTCTTTAAGGGTGCACTTGACTGTTGGCTTTAGTAAGACCAGAAAGACACAAGTAAGGCTTTCTTTGAAGAGTGGCAAGAAAGAAAAATATTTCCAAATACACATGATGGGCTTGCATTCTTCTATTTTAGTCATAGGAAGAACTGTTGGGCTGTTTAGACTCACTAAATAAATAAACTTTGTAACTAATAACCAGAATTAAATTTGGCTCAAGTTCAACAATCAACCATTTAAAAACCAGAGAACTCTGTAAAGAAACATCGAGATGTCTATCCATAACTGAAGCTCAAAGAAAGATAAAAATATGAAGAACTCAGTGTCATCTAAATCTTATGAAATTTCCAACATTTATATCATCTTGTTTTAATCTTGATTTTGGTTTCTGAACTGTAACTTCATGTCTGCTGAAAGTCAACGGTCTACATTCAAATAGCTGATACCATAACAAAAAATAAAGCTCAGAAATACTTGGAATGTTAAATGAAATGGTTATGTAATGCATTTCTTAGTTCAGCTTTTTTTTTAGCAAATAAAAAAAAACCTCCTTACTGAATGGGTGGAAAGCCAAGAAACAGCAACAGCCTTATATGACAACCTTCTTTACTCATTTTTCTCCTGCTCCCCTTCAAACCCCCTTGTTTTCCACACATTGATATCTGATCTGCACTTTATTAAATCTGTTAAGAACATTCCTTATTTTGGTTTTTCTAACCTGCAGAGGAGACTGCTTTGTGTTACACTCTGAGTGTCGGCTGTGTGAAAAATGTGTTGGCTCTTGTATGAATAAGTGTTTGGAACTTGCCTTGGTGAAAAACACAGAGAGATGAGTTTCACTGCCAAGAATCCAAATAGGGAACTTTGGAGACTTGAAAAATGTCCCAACCTGAAAGAAAAGAAATACCGGCACATGCAAAGGCAAACAAAATAAGAATATATAAACGTTTGATTCTTGAACACCTATCTTCTTAAATGTTATCTATAGGTAAAAAAATGTAAAGCTTTCAAACAGAATTAGTAAGGTAATACTCCTTTCAAATATTTAAACAGCACAAAATTGTTGATTGCCAAAAAATAATACAAAGAGAAGCAACAAGTGTTTGAACTTTTGAACTTTTTGTACTAGAAAGTTTGGTACACAATAGAAAGGCTATGTGCCAGAGATAAAATATCTTGAGAAAGAGAGGTTCTTCCTCTTGACATGTAGGGACATTTTTCAAAGATATTTTCACATGTGGGGCTCTGGTTTGTGTTTCACCCACTAGAAACTAACAGCATTTGTGCATTTATTTGTATCTCTGATATTTGAACTTGTTTACATAATTTGTGCCAACCTCTGTTCAGTCAAGCTTTACTATAAAAACAAAACCCAAATCCCCTAAAAGAAAGAGTCTCAGCCTCAAATATGCAATTTCTTCTGGATGTGTTGGTACCTTGCAGTAGCGTAGTGATTCCATTAGTGTGAGGAAGCCAACTGATGCTTGTTTATGAATTCCATGTAGCTCTAAAAGTAATAAAACAGAGATTCAAAAAAGAAACAAATAAAATTTCGATGCCAAAAAACTGTTTTGTTTTTGTGAAAGCTAGAAAGTCTAGGCAACTGGAAAATGTGGTTGATTTTAATATACAAGTCTATATATCTGATATTCATTGTTCTTCTTTGTTACTTAGATTCATTGTATTGTTTTCATGTAGTAAACTTTTTTTTTAATATAATTTAAGTTTATAATCTTACTCATCCCAGAGCATTCTCTATCTCCATCCCAAACGTTTGAGACAGCATGTCCGGTTACGAGGAGGTTTACCAGACTCTGGCTGCAACACACAACACAGAAGATTAAAATAAACAAATTCAATCAATGAGATTCTGAGTTATATCTGTTTATACCGTAACAGTTAAAAATAGATTCTTGATCACATACATGACCTAATTGAGGCAGACAACTGAGAATGTGTTTCAGTACCTTCCATGACCATGCACAGGGTCTATGAGAGGCTCTGTTGGGTCCTGGATCTCATTTCTAATATTTTCTATGCCCTGTGGAAACAAAAATAGAAAGCAAGAATATTGATGGACAATTTCCTTAGAGGACAAAACTATTTAATTCCTTTCTTAAATGTATTTATTCTTTTTTTTTTTTAATCATCAGTGGTTCTAATGTAATCAAATCTTTAGAGACAAATTCCCATTTTTACCTTGGTGAGGATGACAGAGTAGAGGAAAAGTAAAACTCCACAGCACCCTCTCCAGGAGTGGTAGAGAGACAACACCTCTTCTCTGAGATCAGAGGCTGACAGGATTGTTTGTTTACTAAAGGGCAAAAAATCAACTTCAGAATCAAGAGTAAAATAATAATAAAAAACAAAAGAAACAAAGACAGACCCGATAGACCTTGTTTTTCTGTCCTGGGGTTATCTTTATTTTTTCAGATTGCATTTGTTTCACTTAGGTTAGCCATCAAAAAAACATGGTGAACTATGTATAAGACTTGTTTTTTTTAACTAGCTAATCAAAAATAGTCCACAGTAATCACATTTTTATCATGGTAAAAACATTGAATTCATGTAACTGTAAAAGAATAATTTGCATTGTCTTAATTCTCTAAAAAACACAATGCATTACTCAATGTTAGGATTAAATCAGGTGAGTTCAGGTGCCAAGATGCAAAGTGTTTGTTATGTTAGAGTACTTGGTGTCACTTACTGGAGAACACTGTGAAAACGCTCAAAGCTAAGATCCTCAGCAGCCAAATAAGCTAGACAAACAAGAACACACAGTCTCTTAACAAGCAAAACAAAATCTTGAAAAAGTTATTCACAAAATCGTGTTCTTTTTTTTAATGTTAGAACAACACTTCAGTAAATTAGTGAGCACTGAGCCAAGGCATGCATCTCGTGCAAGGAAGTGATGCACACAACACTCACTGGGTTGCTGCTCCTGCAGTGGTTTGCTGCTTTCGGGCTTGTCCGGTGTTTGAACCTGTGACTCTGGCTCTGTTGCGGTACGTTTGCTAGTGTGTGGAGAAAGTCCTTTGGCCCATGTCACTATGCAAAACCCAGTGGAAAGGCTAGCACAAGCCGACTCAAGAATTTCACTCAATGTGGAACACAGGGCTGTTTTCTGTTCTTCCTCTAACAAATGACAAGACAATGGGGAATCATATGAAACAAAAGTGCAACAAAACCACAAATGTTACAGAAGTTTGCAGCTTGAATTTTTTTTCCTTCAAGAATCTACCTGGTAGTTGTCTCCAGTTGGAGCTTTCTCTGTTAAAAAGTATATTCTTCAAAAGAAAAGCCTGTTAAAAAACAAACAAAAAAAACTTCTCAGACTGTGTAAGAAAAGACTCAATGACAAACTTCAAAAAATGTTCACATCTTGTTTTGGTAAAGCAACACAACAGTACCTGGACAGGTGCAATTACAGCACATGGGCCTCCTTCAAACTGCTCCAGAGCTGTGAGTTCATACTCACTAAAAACAAATCCTGATTAACAAAAGGAGAGCAAAAATTTGGTTCAACAGAGAATTTACTTTGATATTTCCAGAGCACTCGAACCTCCATTACAACAAGGGCGTACATTAATTTAGGGTTTCACAGGAATTTCAACAAAACATGCAGACATTAACAGGAAAAGCAATAATTTTCAGCAAAATTCAGAACTTTATTCAAAAATTAAAAGCATGGAATATTCAATTTACTATATAAACAGATAGAAACCCTTATTGTTCATTTTAGGACATTCTGACACACATTAACATACCTTGAGTCCATCTTCGAAAGATTGAGGCTGACACGCCTCCATCAGAAGTCCTCCCCCATACCAAGTCCACCACATCTTTATTCAGCTCTGACATGTTTCCTTTCAGCTCTTCTTAAAATCCACTTTTCTGGGAAGGCTGCGCCTGTGACATTTGCCACAAGCCACCCGTGTGACTAAACACTGGCACCAAACAGACGAATAGGGATGACATCAACCTTGCCAGATCGACCTATAGCTACAAAAGTTGCAAGACACAATAATATTCGTTTGTCCCCCCAGAAGCAGCTTCAGAACCAAGTCAAATCTCACAAGTCAAAGTGCGCGGAACTGTTGACGACTTATAACTTAATATATTTGTTATGTTCCAAACTAGCTAAACGTAAACTGCTAACAACAGCAACAATAGAGCTACATGCAACCACCAAACAGTAAACCACATATTCTAAGTAACAGAATAATTGATCATTCACATTGTGTGCAGTTTGGTTTGTTAAAAATTAAATTTCTAAATCTAAATTTAAGGTAACGCTGTTTTGGCAATAACCTAGCATTAGCAGCACCGTTACCAGCTGCTAGCCGTCGCTTTGTCATTCAGTTACTTCTCATTCAACAATGGCGACTACAAACAAACAGTTAAGTCAAAATGTAGAATTTTCAGTCACCTTGGTAAAATGTCGAGGTGTCAGAAGTTCTCAGTGAATATATTTTTGTTGAAAATACAACCGAATACCGCGTTTCTGTCATTCGTGTATTTACAGGCAGCAATTTGTTGGGGGAAAAAAAAAACGTCCGTACGTATATTGTACGTAACTTCCTATTGGTTGACTTTTCATGCGTCTACGGTTACCTCATTCGTCAACGGATTTACCAATAAAGTCGAACACCTTCCTAAAAACTACGTGACAAAAATAAAATCAATTTACATATTTTAACATCTATAGTGTTGTTCTTAAGAATTAATATGTAAGAACTATTACTACTCAAATATTGGACTCAAAATAAAATAGTGGAGAAAAAAAGTCGGAGCTAAATCTGGGGTATTATGTCCACTACCAGTCTCCATAGTTGTTCAATTGTCAACATGTGCCGCATGCGCACTTCAAGTCTTTTAGTAGTGAGTTGACACGCGTTTGTTCTGCGCTTTGGTAAAAGTCTGAATTACAATCACATTGCATATATCTTTAAAAAATATTATCCACAGACATGGGAGGTCAGGCAAAGAGCAGGAAGAAGAACAACAAACCGAAGAGGAAAAACCACCGAACTAAAAAACGTAAATATGTACAGGACAAAGTCATTTCGTTATTTATATGTACCTAGATATAAGTAACACAACCTTGCATAAGAAAATACCAGTTTGATAAAACTAACACTAAGCCTGTCCTTGCAGCAGATGGAGGATTCGTTGATCTGCCACCTCAAGAAAGGATGAAGCTAAGGATGCACGAGAAAGCTAAGAAGAAGACATCTGAGAAATATTCAGTGCAGCAGCTACTCGAGAAGGTTATGTTGTGATAATGCTCAGGTTTGTTTTTGAATGTTACTTTACTATGTGAAATAACTTGGTCTTAATTGCATTTTTTACAGACTGAAGAATACATGGACAGCTTTGACTTTGAGATGGCTGGCCTCTTCTGTCAGCGAGCCTTGGATGTGGACCCCAACAACCTGCAAGCCCTTGACATGCTGGGACACATCTGCTCTGAGTTGGGAAACACACAGAAAGCCAAAGGAATATCCTTTTATTATCTTTTTTCAGTACATTTACATGTATGTGTTAATCCTCAGTCACAGAGTCACTGCTTCTATATTGCTCATTATTTTTAATGTAGTTCTTCTCCTTGACTGATTTCGTCTAAGTTTTTCTACGTGCAGTTGAGCTGAGTCCAGATAAGGGCCACAGTAAATACATGTACCTGGGACAAATTCACACCGGATTGGAGGCTGTAGGTTTCTACACTAAAGGGATACAAGTCCTACTGTCAACATTGGAGAATCAAGAAACAACATCAGTAAGTAAAGAGCAATAACAAAAAAAATCCTAGTTATTCATTAAACCACTAAAAGTAACAAATGATTTTAAAATGTGTTATTTTAGGTATTATAATCACAAGAGGGTGCTGTTGGACAAAGCAACTTTTCTGTACATTGTTTTGAGTTCACAAGGACTGCTTTTTCACTCAACCATTTAAGAAAGTTATTTATGCTTATACTTTCAGGTGTACTGACACCAGGGTTTTTATGTTTAAGTTAGTACAATATGCAGTGATGACAAATGTGTTTATATTACAAAGATAACAAGAAATCATTTATTCAATACCTTTTTGTAGTTCATCCACCCTCCATTTTTAGAGATACAAAAGAAAATATGAAGGAAACAGCTGATTTTTCAGCATTTAGTAGGACGTTTATTTGTTTAACAGCTCATAACTTCCCTCTACTTTCTTCACAGGCTGAAGCCGGAGCTGCTGCTGCAACAGTTGAAGATCGGGAGCTCCCATCTGAAAAGGATGTCAGTGTGGCTTACTGCTCCATCGCTGAGATTTATTTAACAGATCTCTGGTACGAGCATACCCAGAAATGCTCTTGTAAAACTGGCAGCCTTCCTTCAGGTGTAGCCTTGGATGTATTTATTCAGATTTCCCTTTTTTTCGTATTTTTTTTTACAGCATGGAAGAGGGTGCTGCAGACAAGTGCCGGGAGTCTATTGAAATGGCATTAAAGTATCAGCACGACAACCCCGAGGCTCTCCAGCTTATGGCCAGTTACCTGTTTAGTGCAGAGAGAAACCAGGTCAGTCTTCACACACTCACACACACACGCACACTTCAGATGACTTATCACCACATTAAAGCAGGAATCTGCTGAGTTAATTATTCTGAGCAGATTGAAGTGTGTGCCATTAATCAGTAAATGGACACTTACATTAACACTTATACACACACACATACACACACTCACACACAAGGATGGGTCATGCTGATAGGAATGTTAATTACTGGGCACATCATTGAGGTCACACAGTCATCTGATGAAGAGACAGAGATGATACACATGCTGAACTCAGTTTATAAAATTCCCAAGATAATTTGCTGCATGGCATTGGTATATCAGTGACAACAATAATTAAGAAATTATATATTATTAATTTTAAATGCATTTGATTGAGAATAATTGCTCTTTTGAGTGGCAGGAATATTTAATGATCCCCTCCAATGATAATTGTGTTTTTGGTGTTTTTAACATGTTCTTTTAACGTTTTTCTCATAATTGGGGTCATATATAATATAATTTAAGATTAAAGCTGATCTTCTTAGCATTTCTTTATCCAAATTGTGATGAAAAACCGCAGTTTGAAAAAGCTCAAGTTTGTGATGCAGCAACTGCGATGGGTGAGCCAAAGTCTCCCTGCTCCTCTCCATTCTGATGCATCCACTTGCAGACAAATAGATCCCTGAACGTCTTTGTTTTCCTCATCTGAGCTGCTGGATAGCTCCAATATTGTTCTACGTTTTTCTTTTGCTACACTAATGTGAGTTTGGGGTAGTGATTTGCTGTAAGCTAACAGGAGAGAGTGTAAAGATAAAAAAGCTGAGATATCAGCATAAGGTTACTTCCACGTCAACAATCCCATCCACGCTGCACAGAGACAAATTTCTAATGAACCACTGCCGTTTTTTGCAGAAACTATGTCTTAAAGACCGACATAGGCTTTTTGATTTAGGCTAAAAACGGCATAATCATAAACAAATCATCGTAAAAAGGTCACTGGGAACAATTTTACAATAGCTAAAAATATAGTTGGAGTGGGACTTAAAAGCTATTGTTAACCTCAATGTTCAGAAAATGTATACTTATGTATACAAAACTAACTTGGAAGAAGCTACCTTTGTACCATGTTTGCTTTAGCTTTAAACACAGTTCAAATGTTTGTGTGATATCAAGGGATTTTCTTTAGACCCCAATATTCAACATAAAGAAAAAAACTATTGATGTTTTGTAATTATATTCATACATGCATTTGTCTGAGATTGTCAAAACAGTAAAAAGCATCTCTTAATCTAATGACCTGTTTTACATTTCTACCACTTGCTTTGGTCTAAGTTTCAAATAAAAATTAGAATTCTATCCTAATTTTAGAATGCAATCAAAATCTATATAGTCACCTACAAAATCATAATTAATAGACTGGCTGCTATGTTGATAAACCTGACATTTTTACACGTGTTCCTACTATTGTTGCAATTAGTGCCAAAATGTAAACTAAGTATTTTTGTATTTGCTTGTGTAGAAGGAAGAGCTCTTCTTTGAGCCATAATAATCTTAATTTAACATGCGGTACTATCTATAAACTCTAGGGGTCAGACTGGAACCAAATAACTTGTTTTCTAACAAATATATTTGTTTAAAAAAATCTTCTGGTAATAACGATATATATTAAAGCTAAATTTACATAGATCCATAGGTCAAAAAATTCTATAAAGACACCAAGAGTTTGGCCTGAAGAGGAACAGTTTCATAAGAGTGCTTCTGAGCAGTTTATTATCTTTTAATTGCTGCTGTGAGCTCAGGCACATTGACAGATGCTTGACAGATACACATGATTTTTCTTTTCTGCTTAGGAGGGCAAAGAGTACCTGTTGAAAAGCGTTGGAACTTGGCTCCCAGCACAAAAACAGAGCACATCCTCCTCCAGTGCAGAGGAAGACACGCAGGTGAGCTGCAGTGTTTTTTTTGCGTTCAACTCCAAAGGATCTTAGTTTTTTATGTTATGAAGCTCAAAGGGTTGTCAGTGTGTTTTTCTGTGCAAACTGATGGGATACCAAAATGCATCCAAAGTAGAGGGATGATCGAAATCAATCAAAAAATGAATGAAAGGCTAACACATTTTTATTGAAGTTTGAGTTTAAAAATGAAAGAAATATAAAAGTTAAGAGGGTTCGCAGAGCAGTTTGATGTTAAAACATGCAAAAATGACTGCTGCTGGGAATTTTGTCTTTGGTAGTAGGTTGATCTGAACACAGCACATAAGGATAAAGAGCTCCAAATTGTAGCTTTAAATTAGATGGTTCCCTGTAAAAAGTTTTTTTTGTCTCCTCAGAAAGACATCCCTCCATACGAGTCTCGCATCACCACAGCCAAACTACTCATGGAGTGTGAGGAGTACGAGGTAAAAGCGAGTGTGACTGGCGGCGGGGAGCCGGCACAGCTTTTGTGTGAATATGTGTTTTTCTTTTTGTGTGTTTGTGTTCTTTTCTTTCTGCTGAATAGTGCTGAAGGTGGGAAGGCCAGGGCTGGTGTTTTTGCCCTCCAGAGCTTAGTGTCAATAATTGAAGAGTGGTATTTGGAAAAAGGGGACCAGAGGAGGGCGAGTGGAGGGTGAGATTGTTCACAGCCATGGAGGGATGGGCAAAAGATGTGGAGGATAAAAAAAAAAAATCAGTAAGGCTGTTTTGATGAATCCCTGCTATATATTTGAAATTGCATATAGTCTTCTAAATCACTCGGCAATTTCCGATGCAAATGTCCTTGATTCGTGCGTCTCACTGCCTTCAGTTCAGTGTAGAAACTTTCAACAGTCATTAAGGGTTTGAAGTCATCTGTGATGACTGTCACACCAACGGCGGCAATTTTCTGTTGTGATCTGGTGATTAATTTTTAGTCAATCATGTTGGGGGGTTTATGGTTATTGCTTAGGAAATGAGAACAGTGCCCACCTTCCAACCACTCCTCCCTGCTTGCGCGAAGGCAGCTTGAGCTGAGGCTTTTTACATTTAGATGTATGTGTGCGGGAAATGGGCTGTCAGGTCTATCAGTAAAATGACAACGTCTCGGTCCATAGTTTTTGACATGTCATTTGTCTTCATCGTCTCGTCGGTGTCATCCCGCTGGGAGGCCAGACCGCACCAACACTCAGTACTTTTCTATGTCAAATATGTACACAGCCATGCATACTGGTTTGTAAACAGTCATGCTCAATTTTGGCCATTTTTGTTTTTGCATGCACGTTTTAGCTCAGCTTAATAATAATAGAGGGTCTTTTCTGTCTGCCTCCCCCTGCACCCAGACTGGGGTTCCAGTCAAATAGTCTTTTCTTCTGAGGATGGTTCCTAACTGAGGGAAATTACCCGGAAAAATCTAAGTGGCAGCCATGATAAGAGCTGGTCGAATTTTCTAAATTGCTAAGAAACGAAGCCTCACTGCTTTCTTTTTTCCTCTTTAGCTAAAAGAAACATTGGATCATGCTGCAGGAAGGATTGATTCACTTTCTTTGAGTGTATTTGAGTTGTTTTTATTTCTTAGTTTAGGTCTTGATTTAGATAAGTAAATTGAGGACAAAAAGGGGGGGTGGAAGCAGCATAGATGAGCGTGGATTTTTATCTTTAATGGTCAATCATAGCAAAACAGTCACATGTTTTTTTATGATGTATTATTTATATATCTTTGCTTTATTTGCCTGGTGCAAAAATGAGTTAATAACTGCTAGATGCAGAATATCTAATGAGAGAATTTGTTAATGTTTTATAGATTTACATCTGTAAATTGCTTTTCATTGAGCTGTGTTTAGACGGAAAACTAAAAAACCTGATCGGCAATGGAATTACTGTCAGCTATTGACCCCAGAATCACAGGAGGAGCTGCTAACCAAAATAAAAACAAGTTATAACATGCGTCTCACTTGTGAAAAGTAGGTATTCTCCATGAAATGCCCTGAAATGTTGAGCTTTTTGTTTCACAGCTCAGTGGGATAACAATAAGTCTGCAGTTAAGTAGTTTATTTGCTTTGACATCCAGTGCAGGAGGTCAACGGAAGAATAAAAAAAGTTGTCTACTGACAACCTGAAGGGCATATCACTTCCAAGATAGTCTGACATGATGTGCAACCATTATATAAAACATGACATTTTCCATTTATTTTCCAACATATTCATCTCTTTGATTAAACTGCGATTTCTAAGGCTTGGTGGACAAATAAGTTAATCAAAATGGAATTGCTCACTACCTATTATCACATCTATGAATAGATTTTTCTTTAAGGATCCACTGCAATAGAAATTGTGTTTTTGTTTTTAACATGTTCTTGTGGCATTTTTCTCATGATAAAGAACATATATCAAGAAAATTAAGCTCAAAATTGCTTTGCTGAGTTTTTTTTATGCAAAGCATTGTAAATCAGGAGCAGACAGAAAAAAACTGCTGTTTGAAAATGGTCGTATTTGTGGCGCGGACAATACATAGGTGGGCCACAAGTTCCGTGCTCCCAGCTCTCAGCAATGGGGAGAGGAAGGGGGGCGGGGATGCTTTGTGCCAATGGTCCCACTCACAACTCAGAGATGAATTTCTGATGAACTCCTGTTCTGTAGAAACTACGTCCTGGAATATGACACATGTTTTTCGATATGTTTTCAAAATAATCATAATTAGAATTAAAAGATATCTAGGAACAATTTAAAAAAGGATCAAAATATGCTTTTCAATGTATTTTCTTTGATTTTATGTATTGTTTTTTATAAACCTAGATTGTAGTTAGTTTTCATGTAAGAATTCCCCGTTTTTAATGAAGACAGTTCCATCTGTGTTCAAATCTAAAATCAAAATTTATGCGAAAAGTTAGTTTTAACCCAAAACTTTGAGTTTCAAAATAAAATTTTGATAAAATAACGTTGAATTGTGTTCAGTTGAAATCAAATCAGTCATTTGGTAGTGATACCTCACCATAATCCTTTATTGCCGCTAAAATAATTTTATACAAAAAATATTTTACTGAAAATACAAAAGTCCCTTTTTTATTTTGATACAAAAGAACAGTTTTGCATGAACACACTACTTTTTTTTCACACCATCTTCATTGAGCATCACTGCTTCACTTGTCACGCAGCAGACAGACAAACGGACCGGCCTGACAGCCATTAAGTAGTCCCTCAGCGTAGCTGTCACAGCAGCTGGTAGGTAGTAGCTCAGTCACCTGTCACTGTCCTTCTATTTATTTATTAAACACAGCTTTCCTTAAATGTAGCTCTCAATGTGCAGCTTGTGTTTTCACTGTTGCTTAAAAGCTCCGTTTGCACGGACAGCTTCAGGATTTATTTACTTCAGTGCAGATGTCTCTGGTCGTGCACGTGTGTGAGTGCGTGCACGTGTGTGAGCTATGGCTTGCCCTTCGCTTGTAAAGTGATTTGTCTTACTCCTGTCTTTGCAGTGCGCTCCAGTAAAATGATTCTGTTAAACAGACTTGCTTGAGGATGACACACACACACACATATACACGCACACAAACACACAAATAAATCTGTAGAAAAAGTGCACCCGCACACAGTGGACATAATAAATGAGTTCCACTCCAGAGCGCTGCTTTTCTCCCTGTAACAGTTCTTAAAATAAAAATGTAACACGCATGTGCATTATTTGTGTTGTTTTTTTGTGCCCTACTGTTATTCGTGCACCACTTTTGTGATATTTATCAACTATTTTTTTTTTAACTTTATTTCATGTGCTATCCTTTTTTTCCCGCTTTTCCTAAGTTCTCTCTTTTTTCTCGTCTTTGCAAAGATCTCAATCTTGCTGTTGTTTACAGCCTAATGCAGCTTAAGAATATCTGAACCTTTAATCACTCGCCTCTGGGCTGACCGGTGTAGTTAAGAAGTTGGAGACAACGCAGCAGATACGGTTGCTCACTTATCCCCGCTCCCAGATATCTCTTGTTCTATATTTGTTACTCCAGAGCTGCCGGTTCTGTCTGTTGTTTAAATCCCAGACAGATAGTTCCTTGAATCTAGTATCTCATGTTCGCCTTCATTTATTTTTGTGTGTGTGCGTTTGGCAACATATAAACCAAGGCGTCGTCTTCACACTGAACACAAATCTGTTCCTGATCACATGCCATGATATGTTTTTGTTTATGAATTTTTAACGAGTTATTAATTAAGGACAATATGTGTTTAAACGTATTATCGGTCTAACTATCAATCAGTCGACTCTGTGGAAAACAAGTTTACGCTCTCTTAATAAGATGCTCTCAATTAACCTGGCTCTCCCTCAGTCTTTGCCGGCGCCGGGCCTCCTTAATGCTGCTGGAAACAAGTTGGCTTAATGAAAAGCAGGAGAGCTCCTCCAAACAGGACGGGTGGAGGAATCAGGAAGCACTCCAGCTAATAAGGCTGCCTTAACAAGACGCGAGCTGCGCTTGCGGTGTTCACTGTTGTGTGCAGCTCTGTGCGGTGCGTTTGAGCGTGAAGGTAGTGTTTGTGCGCACGCACAGGTGACGTGCATGTCTTTTTATTCCTGCCCTTCACCACGGGTGATTGGCTAACAGTCGCCTCCAACCTGAAGTTGACAAAAATCAATATATCATCACCTGAGAAGCTCTCACACACACACCGAAACACACACACACACACCACAGGTCCCACATGAGGAGAGGTGGAACAAAACAAACATACAGCCTACTTTAGTTAAGGTCTTATTTCAGTAATGGGAACTTCCCACAAACAGTTTTGCAACAAAAGGTCATCCAACTTTTTAATCCCTCCGAGACTCGAAGAAGCGCCTCCTGAGGATGGGAAGCTGGCCGTTTAACGAAGGGGAACATGGACAGTGTGTCAACATTATCTTTGAGCTTATCATGCATCTCGTAGAGCAGAGGAGGCGCTAAGGGCACGCCGGCTGTCAGCAAAATAGATTAAAGAGCTGTCGAAGACAGTGACTCCAGTCACTATTGATTGTGCGATAAGCACTCCTGAGTGCGTCTATTGACTGCCATGTCCGTTGTCTTGTTGGTATTGATGACATCGTGTATTTCACGCTGACCCCTCAGATGCTTATCAGACCCTCTGATCACCCAGATTGATCGAGCTGCCTGGAAGATGTGCAGTCCTGTGAGAGACAACAGTTTACTCATCTGTACAAATGTAACAGTGGGGAAAATGCTGAAAAGGGATGAGCTATGGATTTAAAATAGTTAATGGTGTCTTATGATTCTTCACTGATGATGTCTTAAAGATTTTTTCAGAAACCCTTGACGTTTTCTTTCTTTGTCCTCTCATCTTTAGATGGCGGTAGACGTTCTGGAGGGTCTTCTGGAAGAAGATGATGAAGTTGTGCAGGTAAGCATACGACATAAACACACTGTCTTTAAATCGATAAATAATTACTTTCAATCTTGTATTTCTTTAAAACGTATTTGCTTTTTTTTTTTCGTTTTGTAATGTTATATTATGTTGTGTTGTTGGAGGCTTTATACATCCACTGACACTCATTCCTCATGAGGCTCAAGATTGTACAAACAAAGCCTGGCAATTTTAGTTGAATACTTTTGTTGAAGAAAAGTTTATTCTCTAAGCAGAACGTTTTTTTTAACTTTCAAAGTCATACTTCTGGGAACTCTGAATGTTTAGAAATGCCAAAGTTAGAATGTTTTTTAAGTTTGAATTTGACCTGAAGAGCTGAACTAAATTTCATGTTTTTTTTTCATATGCTTCCTACAAATCCTGAAACATTAATTTAAAGCAATAACGACATGTTTTTTTAATAGTGTGAAACTACCAGAGAATTTCAAAATACTTTTATTAAAAAAATAATGGGGGAATCCTTTTGAAAGTTGTTTTTTATTTGTCTTAGAATTAGCTAAATCATTCAACATGTGGCGTTTAAGCAACACTAAAATCAAAGAACAGGCCCTTTTTTGGAGAAATACTTTTTGTGGATAGTTAAGAGAAAAAAGAATAAAAGAAAAACTAATTTTCACAGCTGTGCCATTCATTCATTCATTCATTCATTCATTCATTCATTCATTCATTCATTCATTCATTCAAGTCAATCTTGTGCAGGTTAAGCAATCAAACCTGGTTCTTAAGATCCATCCCCCTGCTTGTTTTTATCCATCTTTGCATTAGATTAACTAGATCAGCTAATTAAAGGTTCTTTTCTTTACTGATAAATAACATCAGCTGTAGGTATTTGCAGTGAGTAGGGCAAGAATATGAAGAAAACAATCGTGGTGGTGGATCTTGAGAATCAGTGTTGGGTACTCCTGATCCTGGACTTTCAGCTGTGATCCAAACCACATGATAAACACTAGATCAAATAGAATTATAGCAAAGAGTATTAGCACTGTTATTACAAATTATACTGATAATTACAGCCGAAATAAAGAATAGTCTTTGAAAACCATATGAATGTATTCTATGGAAAAGGGAAAATAGCATGGTGACATCCCTTTGTTCTAAATGTCAAAAAGATTATAATAAGAAGGTATAACTACAGCTGAACTTTGGTAAAGTTCTTCAGTGCCTTGAGACTGCTTTGATGCCTGAGTACTTGAGGAAATAAAATTATCAGAAGATCGATGAACCCTGAAGATTATAAAGCATAAGAGAACAATGTGCTGCTAAGATTCTGAAGACGGGGTCTCAGATGAAGGCCTTTTGCCTTTCGGGCGCGGCACAAAAGCAGAACTCGGATCACATACAGCATGACATAAAGGCATAGCAGAAAAGAAGAACATTGTTTTAAGGCAGCAAACAGTGATCCGCATGCATCATTGCAGAGTAGTCAGGCAAAGTTTAGAGCTTCGTAAGAGTGGTTAAATGCAGAAAGTCCAAGAAAACAGATGTCTGTGATCATTGGTTCAAGGCTATAATGTCTGTAAGCATATGTTAGGAGAGACGGCTGGCGGTTGTGTCTAGGGTTTATTTTTTAGTCAAAGACTTTAGTTAAAGTGTTCTGCCCAATACATCAAATACCTTAAACTTGGGATTTACCTTCTAATCTGACAGGATGAACATTTTTTACAGAATGGCGACATTTCCTGCACTTGAATTGTAACCACGCGTTGCTTGGCTGCTCAAAATCCCCATGTCGGTGCCAAGGAAATTGAAGGTGTGTCACCGAGTGTCAGGCAGTAAAGAAACCCCCCCCCCATCTCCCCTAAAACACCCCTTCAGGCTCAGCCACCCACATGAGCCCCTCTGCAGACAGATTGAGAGCAGCCACCAGGGGGGCTGAACTTTGAAACTCACTTCAGATGCACAGCTGCAGCAGTCAGTCATACAGCGCACCAACGTTGGTCAGCATTCACTTTCTTAAACTTTTTTTCCCCTTCTTATTCCGCCTTAATTTGTCTTTCCTGTAGATAAGTAGTAAGCTGTCTCCAGCTTGTGTATCTTTGAGTTTGAATTCCCCTTATGTAACATTAAGTCTGCACAAACAACTGAGCGGAGTGCTCCGCAAATCTCATTTCAAAGTTGTTCAGTTGATCCGTGAGGCTTTTGTTCTTTCTTCAGCTGCACCATATGGGAGCTAAAGATGCGCCTTCACTTTGAAATGACAATGGCCCCAGTCATTTGATTGACAGACACTGCTCTTCTTTGATTCCACGTCTTCTGTTTGAGGTGGTAGCAGGGTAGATTTGATTCTGTGAAGTTCCTAATTAGCTAACTTTGGTTTTCGCTTTGAACGCCGATGCTCACGCAATCTTGAACGCATTTTTCCAGGACCTTTTCTAAAGACCGTTGAAGCCTTGTTACAGGTTCTGTGAGGTTGTCATTGTTTTCATTTCTGCAGTGAAAAAAAATGACTTGAAGTGACCCAGTTTTGTTCTGGAAGATGTTTTACATTCAAAGAAAAAGCTTGAGTGTAAAAGAAAAAAAAGTCACATTGCTGGTTCTGCATCACTCCTGCAGTTATCCAGTGCTTCTGTTGTTCGGATAAGTGTGGCCGCAGGGGGTAGCCTCCCACTCAGCACGCTGAGCAACAATTCTGGATTCATCGTGGCATGCTCTGATGTGTTTGTTAGCTAAATGCTTGATTCGTCAGAGGTGCAGGTCTCAACTTCCTCTGCACTCCACAAATAATGAATAAAGCTGATATTTGTGTTTTTTTGAAGAACAGTGGGTGGGTGATCTTTGGCCTGACATGAGAGAGACACACAAACATACCCACACACACACACCTCCAAGTTTTTGAGTTGATTGTCTTTAAAGGCAGAGCAGCAGCTTAAATCAGTATATGTGATTATGTCGACGTGAAAAGCCTGACTGTAGAAATTAAGGAGAAAACAGGTTTTGGTGCATTTAACATGTGGCTAAAAATACACCACCTCTGTTTGAACTCAGCAAGAAACAAGATTATCTCAAAATAATATATTATATCTTTTTTTTTTCTTTCTGTTTCCTTGCATTATTTGTTTTTTCTAATTCAAGTATTAAGGTAAAGTCAGCTACTTAGTGAAAAATATGAAAAATATACGTGCTCAGTTTCCCCTGAGACCTGTCAGAGGGGTACACACAATGCTATTTCTTTATCAACCAATCAATGGGCGAGGAAAACAATGCATTTGAATGTTCACATGCAGCCTGAATTGTTCTAAAATTCTTAGAATTTAGATTTTTAGGAGCTGCTATTGTGCTACGCACTAAACCCATTGTTTCTGAGCTGTATAGCAGAACTATAGGGGGTCCCACTTCTTTGATTGACAGCTCCGGATGTCTAAATGAGTTGCTTTTCCACAAGCTCCTCGAACCACTCATCTAATCACAGTAATTACACTCCTCACTGTAATATTTTTATAATTACCTCTAATGATTTATGTTTTTTTTTACTGTGTATTCAGGTACAAGTATTCTCTGTTTGAAAATAGGAAATGGAAACAAATATTATTCTAACTTTTAGTTGCTTTTCATATATATATATATATATATATATATATGAAACAAACAAACCTTTAGTTTGGTTCCAAGCTTTGTCAAGAGACACTGCTTTGGCTCGAGTCCCCCGCCTGTTTTTTTTTTTTTAACAATTTTTTTCATCGGCTTCGGTTTTCCTATTATATTTTTAATGCATTTTGGGATTTCATGGGACCATTGGTAAATCTTCGGCTGATTAACTGCTGCTGCCATAGACTGTGTTTGACGTACTATAATTTATGTGTTTATTTGCATTTAGATTGAGGCGGCCATCTTTGATGATCAATGTGATACATTCTAAAATGGCCTGTTCTCCAATGATGATTGGGTCACGACGTTCTCAGGTTGATGAAAAAGAGGTGGTTCTCTGTTGGTTCTCCTGTTACATATTTAATTGAGGTGGTTGTCTGTTTTTAAAATATTAAAAGTGTGCTCTTGTAACTGTGCCAACTTTACTGTTATGGGAAAACCGGAGCACATATTTTTTTTATTTACAGGCTCAGTACATAAAGACACGAGAAAGAAGTTGTATCAGCTCTCAAGATAAGTCAACTGAAGGAACATCATTATTTCTTGTAGGAATTATTAGAAAAAAACAGTAGCAAGTTTTAGTTACCAGCAGTGAGTGAGAGCACCTCTAAAAAACCCATTTTTTTTGTTGACAATTTGATGTCCTGAAGCGTTCAGGTGTTTTGTAAGATTTCAAGGAGTGCATTGCAATTAATTTTTTATGCTATCTATCAATCTAGTAAGCATTTTAAAAACATTTCCAAGCAATTTTTAGACAATTTTTTAGAAATTGAAAAAAACTGCTGCCAGTGTTCCTAGAAATGTATGTCCATGCAGATTCATCTCAAGGTCATGTTGAGCCACGCTAGAAGAAATGACAACTCATAATTAGCTATTTTTATTCACTCAAATATAGCTCATTTTAAGGCTTTTTTGTAGAATTTTGACTTTTCTTTGTGAAAAAAACATCCTCTTTAGCACCAACTCAAATTCTTCTTTTTTAGTCACACGAACGAGTACTTAGCAGCTAATGAGTAGGACCTGACCTTAACTAGAAATCATCAAACAGAGTTTTCCAATAGTTAAATCTAATTTTGTTCAAAAAGGATAAATGCGTCGCTCAGTCCAGACTATAATCTAGTTCAAAATCATGAGATGAAATGAGATTATAACATCTCATTACATCATCAATCGATTAAAAAAATTAGTCAGATTAATCACACTTTTGGGTTGTGATTACTCACGATTAGTTAAAGTTTACGATTAATCACAATGTTTTAGGAGTTAAATTTTATACAACAATATGTGGCTTTTAAGCAAAAACAGTCCAGAGAGAAAATGTTTCCTTCATTTTTATTGGCTAAAATGTTTACATTTATAAAGTGCTAACTCAGAAGTTTAAATTTGTGTGCTTAAAACATATCAACAGTAAGATAAGCAGAACTCTAAAGACTTTTATGTCGGCAGTTTTACTCCAGTGAAAACAAAGATGCTGATTAAAACCAGAGAAAACCTTGTGTTTCTGCACTTTAAATGATCCGGGTGAATACTCTATTCTGATTGGCTGCTGGATGTTCTGGAAGAAGTTCCGGTCACAATGTTCAATATGCGCAGGCTTCTTCAAAACAAACCTTTCTTTAATGATGTGGACAAAAACAAGCTAGAAGAGGTAAACTTTCTCTGAACTGATACTTTATGTGCTTTGTCTCTGTAGTCGAGGTCTGCTGGCCCAGCAACGTATTGTGTTACTGTGACAACGGGCCGCATGACGTATCGAGTAGTCCACCTTTTGTGGAAACCTAAAAAATAACAACAATAAAGTACTGAAAATCAACTGAATATTTATTTATTCTGTAAGTGACCATGTTAGAAGCGGGATTGTGCCAGGTAAGTATGCATTCAGAATTTGACGAAGCCTGAACTAGCGGTAGATGGTTGCTTCGCAAACTGTACGTAATCATCAACTGTACGTAATCATCATTAAAATATATTAACGTTTACATTTGTTAAAATTAATCGTGTGCTTTAAAGTGTTGACAGCCCTAACAATAATGTTTGTTATTCCAAATGCACAAGTTTTAAAAATACTGTATTAAAAGTGGAAATTTCTCCATATTTTTTTAATTAACTAATAATAACTGTGTAAATCGTCATACATTACAGTTTATCACGAATTGTCGTCACCTAATTTTAAAACCTCATTAACTTTTTTTTTTCATATTTAAAAAAAAATATATTTTAGTATAGAAATATCCGTCAATTGTGTGCCTTTTTTTAGTAAAAAAAAAAAAAAAAGAAAATCAATTCAAGCATCTTTGTTCTCTTGCTCTGAAGGATTGCTCTTTGACGTTTTTTGATGATTCTTCCATAAGAAACTTTCCTCAGTCAAGAAAGTCCTTAGAAGAAGTAGCAAGACTGAAATAATGTATGTTAGGCATAAAAAGCAGAATATTAAAAAAACCTCAAATTAAAAAGGTTTATAGTGTCCAAACACGAACTGGGAGAGTGGGAATTTATTTTAACTCATTAGTAGATGCTTTGCTTATGTTGCATATTATTGTCCTAAAATAGTTAAAAGTAATTGTTTTTTATGACAACTTGAGTGTTTTTAAATGACTGTGAAGCTACAGTCTGTGCTTGCTAGCGTTGCCATTCTATAATTGTAAATGAGGACAGTATCAGCTTTGTGTTTTTGTTCCTGTTTGATTCTGTTCCATGTGTGTGAAACCTTTTTGAGAAAGAAGAAATTGAGATTTCACACTTTGCAAGGGTCACAAATGTCTTTCTCTGTCACAGAACACTTTCTGCAACAAAGAACACATTCACTTCTCACTTCATGTCACCTCAACCTGCCTGTCTTTCTGTGTCTCCCAGGTGTGGTATCTCTCTGGCTGGGTGTGCTACCTCCAGCTGGAAAAAGCAAAGGAGCAGCAAGAAACCGAGGGAAGAGAAGTGACAGAGGAGGAGAAAGAGGAATGGAAAGCTCTGCAGGAGGCAGCCAGATCCTACCTGACTAATGCAAAGAAAGTGAGTTTGGCCAAAATAACTTTAAAGGATTCGCATGGATTTACATTCATCAGCATAGTTAATAAACCTAGAACAGTGGGGCAAAAAAATATTTGTCAGTTACAGATTCTGCAAGTTGTCCCACTTAAAAGGGCGAGAGGTTCATCATAGATACACTTAACTGTTTTAGATAGAATGTTAAAAAATAAATCCAATTAATCACATGGTAGGACTTTTTTTTTAGTAATTTATTTGTATAATAGTGCATTAAACAAGTATTTTGTCAATTACAAAAGTTCATAATACATGTTGGAGGGACTGTTTAAAGGTGTGGACAGGTATCTTTTATACAAACAGGTGTCATTAATCCAGATATTGAGTGGAGGACAGAAGAATTTATAGAGGTAACACATCTCCAAGGGACATAATTCTTGCTCATTTTTTAAGCTTATTGTTTATTTTCTGCACCATGATACATATATATTCTTTTTATAATCACACAATGTGATTTTTTTTTCATTTTTTCATTTTACATTTTGTCTCTCTAAAGTACCTACAGCTGCTTTTCCATTGATTATAAAATTACACAAATTGGATTTGCGATAATAAATTTGCCCAGTGGAAACAACAATAAAAAAAAACCTCCTGATTTGTATCGAAATTGACATACTAAAAAAAAACAATAAAAACACAAAATTGTCAGTTGGAACTGGCTGCCTTGAGCACTGCAAGGCAGGCGCCACGAGAGGTTCCAAAGCATCACACAGCTCATCAAAAACCACAGTTCCTCTGTAAAATTACCAAGAACGATTTCCCAAAATCGCTTCATCTGTAGCCGCTTCCGCGTGTAAGGAGCTTGCTGCTCTCCTCTGTCTCCTTTGATAGATGATAATGTGCTGTGGCAGAAATTTCAATGCATCTGCTGTAAATCAAAGTATTATTTATATTTCGTCGCCAGTTTTTGGAATGACTTATCACGCAAGTTGGTTTGTGTTTATTCGCATAATTATGATTTAATAGAAACAATGTAATTGCAAAGTTGTGTTTTTTTTTTTTTTACTTTTCTGGAATTTCGATAAAGTTTTGCGCATATGTTGAATGGAAACGCAGCTAATGATGAACCACACTGACCTCTCACCTTTTACATGGGAAAACTGGAACAATCGGTGACTTCCAAATACTTTTTGCCCCAGTTTATATTTCTGTGTTTTTGGTTTTGTTTTGATATACTAAAACTAACTTTGACACTTTTCAAAGAAACATTTCTCGTCTACAATTTTTCTGAGTCTCTGTCCAATCTCTGACCAAAGCATCATGGGAGGATGCTGTTGGAAAGCTTTTCTTGTAAGGAGAGTTTAAATCCGTTCACTCCATTTCCCACCCGCTGTGAGTGTTTGTCTTTTTTTTTTTTCTCAGCCGAGTGCCTCCACTAAATGTCTCTGCCTGTATTCTCCACCCTCCACTGGTGCTCATTGTCGGCACATTGAACATTTGTGGACTGGTGACCATCACCAGAGTGGCTTGATCACACGGAAACACGCTGTGTGAGATAAAAAAGAAATCAGGCAGAGGAAAAGCACAGCGGAGCCTCGCAGAATAGAAAAAAAACAAAAAACCAACATGAGCAAAAGAAAAAAAAATGTAACTACATAATATTTAATATTACAAATGAGCTGATATTAAATAAACACACTTGACTACATAAAATGCAAGAGACTTCATGGCTGGTATCAGCTAAAAATTTGAGTTCTAAAGTAAGTTCTAAATTTAAAATTGTATTTTAATAAAGTTTAGTTACCCACCAATTACTAATGCGGTTATAAATATTTTTTTAAACTTTTGTAAGATTTGAAGGTTCCTTTTAAAGAGTACATTTTATTTGGTACGATGTGGTGATTAAATTAATGCTTCCACTTTATTTTGATTATGTTATGTGTTATGGGAAATTTGCAAAAATATTTCTATTTTAACACTTTTGCTTTTACCTAAAAATGTTTGTAATCCAAGTTTCATCATTTTTTTTGTATAGATCAACTTATTTTATAGTTACTTGTCTGTTCTATTTTACATTTAATTTGTTCAAGATCACTAATTTTTAGTCCTCAAACTTGAATTTGTAAAATACTTAAGTAAAATGCATGATAGAAATTGTGTGAAAAATTTAGATTAGAGGCCAGACAGTACAAATGAAGGTTATGCTAAGTAGACTTGGTAGATTTAGTTAACCCCAAAAAGCAGAAAAAATATTTAGAAAGACAGAAAGTAGACAGTTGAAAAACAAACCAAGGTTTTTGAGAAAATGTAAGCCAGTCGGCTCCTCTGCCTAAAATTCTGTTTAATAATAATTTAATAATAATTTCAGAAAAATATATTCAACTCTTGAATAAGTTGACTTGTTCAAATCTAATTGTCACTGGTGCCAGCAAAACATATATATATTCATGATTTTTTTTAAAATTCATCTCACCATTACAAACACAATTTCCTTTTGGGGATTCTCCATCCCATTGAAGTCGCCCATGACTGGCATTACAACACCTTAACATCTCTTATATGGAGAAGAAAGAGGGATGCTTTTGTCTTGTGACACATTACCTATTCGTTTCTTACATTTATTTAAAGTGAATTTATAACAATACCTTCCTCTCTTTTGTGAGAAAGACACTAAAGTTAACATGTTTTTGAAAAGCACAGATGTAAGCAGTTTTTTTTCAGCACACTCCTGGCCAAATCAAATCAAATTTTATTCATAAAAAGCGCTTCCAAGTAAAACTTAGTAAAGTACAACACTCAATGTTTCAAAAAACATTTTTATAGCAAATTCAGTTTTATATATAGACTTGTTGACAAACTTGTTATCATAGTAGTAGTATAGTCATAAAGAAAAATCACGCGTTTCTGTCGTAAAAAAAGAAACTGCATCCACCGCTGCCCGGGATTAATATTTTAATATATTTTGATAGCAAAAAACAACTATGGCTTCATGCATTTTGATTTTTTTTTCTTTTGTGTTAGGGCAACTAATCTAGCTGCATGCTGCCCCCTATGGCATGTTTGACTTATCGCAATAAGATTTAAAATGTTGCATGGTAGAAATCCACCAAACTAGGTTCATGTTGTGGCATCTGTGGCAACACCCTAATCTGACAAAACAGCAACAATTTATTTTGAGCTCGCTTGTAGCAAAACCACAAATGCATAACTAAAAAAACCAAAAAGTATGAAGTTTGCCATTTTAAAATTTATTTTCTGTTATCACTTATTGCATATTTACCTAGAATATTTAATGTTTATTAAAAGCGTGTAAATATCAGAAAAGTAAAATTGAATTCTAAGTTTCTTCCCCTCCTTTCAGTCTGTCGCTTCTTCTCATCTCTCCCACACAAACCGGCACTTATACACACACAGAGTGATGTGTTTCATTCCTTCTGTCATTCTGTCAGGGAGTAATGCCTCCATGGAGCATTGATTCATGTTAGTCTAAAATTCAATAGGCTTGTAAATCAGACAGCACAGACTGAAGGAGGGCAGGCCCCACCTCTCCTTCTCCCCTTATTTACTTTCTTCTTCTTTTCACCTTCCCTGCCTGAATGCTGCCTCTTTCCTCCTCTGCTACACCATCAACTTCAGAGGGAGAAATATTGGGGCAATATATTGATATTTGCCCTACTGTCTTGCAGTGTATTGACAGGGCCTAGAAGACAAACTCCAGGTGGGCTCAGAGCTGCCGTGACTTTAAGAGTGGAAGAACCTTGTGAACACAAATTTGAGGTCCCACTTTTGTGGTAAAAGTTAATAAAACCAAAATAAATAAGAAAAAAGTGCAATAAGAAACGTGTGAATGAAGTTCTTGCTCTAAGAGTCTAGAAAAGGTGAAGGAATTGGGTGGCGCGTCAGAGCGTGACAGGTAAACACTATTGTGGTTTCTTTGGAGAGTGAATAAAGCAACACGCACAGAATAATGTGAAAGGTAAAGGCACAAAGACCTTGAAAAGGCAAGACGGAATGAGTTGAGAATGCAGGCGCGCTCATGCTTTTCATTCCGCAGCTTTGCTTCCTGTTTATGTGTGCACATCTGTCCAGTGTGCGGTGAAGATTTTCCCTTCGTTTGAAGTGGAGTTTTGTTTCTGAGCATCGCTGTGTTGGTGAATTATTAAAGAAGAGTCAGTTTGCAAGTTAAATCGGGCTTCAACATGGAAATGAGGCCTCAGAGCCCAGCAGCTTGTTTTGGCACTAGTCCACTTCTCTCATTATGACTTTATTTAGAAAGTCACTGTGTCTGTGTGCGTGCACAGTAGTTTGTTGGAGAAAAAAGGACACACAGGTAAGCGTGGGCTCATGTTGGGCAGATGCACATATGTGAGCATGATTAAGTAGATTCTGCAAATTGCTTTGGAGTCCTTTTTGTTTAGTACGTGCTCACACCTGTGCAAAAGCGGCTTTCAAGTGACGGCTCTCTAGAGGTGTGATGGGAAAGAATAAATGTATCAGGAGACAAGAAAAAAAAAGTATACAAGATGACCAGGAGGGAAACTTGGAGAATAAATAGGAGGTGGGGGGGGGGGCGGAGGGGTGAAGAAAGGGAACAAATTGGATGTAGGGAAGGAGTTTGCATGCGTGGGTGCAGAAGGTGTTGCTTGTGAATAGTGTCAAGAGTAAAATCAATAGTAAACCGGACGTGAAATGGAATTTGAGTCTCAGCCAGATTGGGTGCGATTTGCAGTGTATGCACAGAGGGCATTGTTATATGTGTGTGTCAGTGTGTATGTGTGCGGAAAGGCAACTTGAGGAAAGAGAGGTCAAAACGTTAGTATTTGAAGTGGCTGAAAGAGTATCCCATGAGCGCAGGCTGTGGGTAATGTTAGGCCCATGGTGTGCTACTCATGTAATTTTAATGCCTTTCTTTACAAGGATCCATCTGGAAGATCAGGACGTTAGTGTGTGTGTGTGTGTGTGTGTGTGTGTGTGTGTGTGTGTGTGTGTGTGAGAAAAAAAGAGTTTGTGGTCAGCTCTCTTGAGATTTGCAGTGACCATGCACTGTTCACACTTCAGAGATTCTAATTTCAGCCTATGTCACTTCCTCGGAAGTGGGAAAGTTTTTTTTTTTTTTGACAGTCACGTTAAAAGATCGAAATTGTTTTTAACTTATTCGTGTAATTACGATCCTCTGAAGACGTGCGACGTGGCAGTTTTTATGTAGTCTGGAAAAAAGGGGTTACAGGGGTAAGTTTAGAGGAGGCCATTATTCTGGCACTATTCTGTCACAATGTAAGACAAGTGTGCGAGCGAGCAAGCACAGGCATATAGATGAGAGCAAGAAGACAGATCTATCTCTTTGACAGGAAGGTCGTGTGGTGAGTGCCAGGCAAAGAAAAAGAGCAGAAAAAGAAAAACCTGCACAGAGGGAAAAGCGGTTATGAGACGAGCAGGGAGAATGACTGATTTAACAAACGAAATAAAAGAAAAGGTGAAATGAAAGAGAAGAACAGGTGTGGAGCAGAGGGGGGAACAAAGGTGGTGTGATTAGGCTTTTACTGCATAATCAGCCTGTCTTTTTATCTGCTGGATGAGCAGCAAAAAAGGTATCATCCTGAAATGTTATGTAAGGAGAACATTAGAGTACTTTATTATTAGAGGTTTTTATTTTATTTTTTTAAATCTGCTCTAGAATATTGAAAAAAAAACAATCAAAGAAAGTTAATTGATCAGATTTCATTTATCAAAACTTTTATCAATTGCTTTGCTTCCCACTTTTATCTTCATTTTTGTGTTTGTTTCTTTGTGTGTCGAACACCAAAAGCAAGTAGAGGGTGCCTTCAGGCTTTGAGGCTTCATTCCTCATCCACGATCACCACTTTGAACTTGTTTGGTTTGAAATTCCTCAGGTCTATTCAATGCCGTTGCTGTCATTACCATGGGTTCCATTTGCCTGCTCTTCTCTGTAGATGTTTTTTTTTTTCCATCCCAGGCGCTGTCAAGTGGATTTATGCCACATCTTGTCACTAAATATCTGAAATTGTTGATCTGAGAGACAAGCTTCAAGTTTCACATTCTTTGAAACTTTGAAGGATTAAATACTTCTAAAGTGACACTTTTTTGGCATTGAGCTTTAAAGCAAAACTATAAAGCATTTTTTTTTATTGTTTCATTTAAAAAAACTCATGCATTGAGTCTTTTCTTAATATTTCTGCTTTAAAGCAATAATTCCCATGAAGAACAACAAACTGTGTTTACGCTCTCAGCAATGCTGAGCAGTATTTTGGCAATTTGTGCTTAAAACTTTACGACATTTAAGAACGTTAACCACCTGTTAGATATCAAATGTATTCTTGCATTTGATTTGTTTCTGGTTATCTTACCAAGCATTTCCTAGTAGGTTAAGAAAAAAATCGACTGCATGAATATTTAAAAAGAGCAGATTATCATTCACACTCTGTTGTTGGGTGTTTGCTTAGCTTCACTTTTTAATTCTGAATGAATAACTGTATTTAGTCTCCAAATAGGTCTTGTATGTTTGTCCATGTGACAATATTTTATCTCAGATGTGAAGCAGCACATTTCTATTACCTTCCAAATATTGCAGTTCCTCAAATAACCTCTGACGACTAGTTCAAAGGAAAAACACATTTGCATTGACTCCTACATTTAATCAATTTGCACATAAGAAAAGAAATAAAATGTAAAACTCTATGCACATCCTAATGTTTCTTGCCCTATTTTCTAATAATGACGTCTGCGGTGGAAGGTTTTCAAGACTCCACAATATGTTCGACCCACTTCATTTTGGCCCTGTGGATGATGTCAGATTATCGGTTGGTGGTTTTAATAAAGCTAAAATGTTGAAGCAGTCGATCCAGCTTAAAATATTGTGTTTTCAAATAGAAACCATTCTAATAAATCAGTGGGTCCTGCTACGTTCAATGCACAACATCCCAGAAGGATTCCAAAATCAATTCTTTGCACAATTCACTCTGCCATGGCTAAGATACCCATATCTAATGTAAATATAAGCAAAGCTTTAGCAGTAAATGCTTTTTTTATTTATAAAAAAACAGAAATAATATTTTATAAACTCTATATTAGTTAAAAACTTCTTTCATAAATTGATTTAATGCATTATATTTACTCAAAGATGATAAATCAGACAATTTTTGAATGCATGATAAATGCCTACACGGTGATTCATGGAGGTTTTTTTCTTGCATTTTGCAAGAAAAAAATATAACCATTTAAAGACCCACTCCAATGAAAATTGTGTTTTTGGTGTTTTTAACATGTTCTTGTAGCTTTTTAGAAAATAATTTAAGATTAAAGCTGCATTTCTGAGTACTTCTTTATTCAAATCGCGTTGGATCAGGAGCAGATGAAAACCCAAGGGTTAAAAAAGAGGTGGGTTTGTGACGCAGCAACTGGCATGGGTGGGGCAACAGTCAAGCCCACAACCCATAATTTCTGCTGAAACCCTGTTTGGCTGCACAAAATATATTTTAAAAACTGACAAGCTTTTTGATTTTGGATAAAAGCTGCATAATCATAATCAAAAGACAACTAGGAACATTTTTATTAAAGATTAAAACATATAGCTGGAGTTGGAGTCAAGCTGCACTGTTTCTGGGAAACACATACACATGGCATTGTGTTTGGGTTTTTTTCACAACAAAAATGTTCTATTTATTCTTTGTAAAAGTTTAATTTTAATGTCCATCTTTTACTTTTCAGCTAAGTACCACTGTTATTTTTTTCTGGGTAAAGGTGTTTCATTCATGTTTTCTAGTAGCTTCAGTCAAATTCTTTACTCTTGGTTCTTTTTCTGGAATTTGTTTATAAAAATTTCATGTTGAAGTAGTTCAGTCTCGCTGATAGTAAAAGGCAAAGTCCGAGCATTACGATTCACAGAACCAAGCCACCAAAGCAACAAAAGGAAGGGCAAGCAGACACCAAGAGCAGATGTGTCCGTGCATGTGTGAGCGTGTGTGGGACTCATTACAGTGGTGGTCAAGTGTTCTTTGGGCCGTGACTTAGGGCTTGAAAGTGGAGCAAAGCGGACCATGAAAAAGTTTTATGACCAACCCCATTCCTCTCAACCTCCTCCAAGGCAGCTCTGTGAGCCATGAAAGTGAGAAGAGAAAACAGGCTGCTTTAAATGAGAAATGCTTGTGTCTTTTAGAAGCGAGGCTGATCTCAGCAGCACTCATCGCAGAATGCGTAAAGAATAGCCACTATTTGTTAAACTTGCTGGACGTATCTTAGTGAATAATCACATCCTGCTCTGTAGACACAATTTGCTATTGATCTGTTGAAGGTATCACCTCCTACAAACACAATTTCCAGGTAGCATGCGGTGAGTGTGTTTACGAACATTCACTGCATCTATTTCCATTATTTCTCTCATACAAAAGGCATGCTCTCCTTTTATCTGACACTGTAAGACTTTGAGGCAGAAGCTATTCTAAAGTGGCGCTAAATTTCTGCAGCGCCGGATCCGGATGCACATCACCCAATGCTTTCCGAGTGACAAAAATCTAATGAAAAGCTCGCTGGTTCTCTGATGAGTTTGGCAGAGCCTGGTGTTACATGACCCTGCGCTTTTGCCTTGGTAAGGCTCTGCCTGCCTGAAATCAAACCTGCGGAGACTGTATCCACTTCTGTAAACACACACATACACATGCAGCACATTTTAGCACTCTAAATGAGTTCCCATGGGGCTGCATGTCTCCTGTCAGGACCTGCTGTTGCTTAGAGACTGGTCCTCAGGCAACGCAGTCACAGTCACTTTCCTGACCTCGCTACACTTTCGGAAAGAGTGATGGCACCTTGCTGCTTATTCTCTATAAACTACAGCAGCTACTTAACAGTATATATAGCAGACTAACTGGAATAATCTTCTGCAGGTCAGGGTAAAATAAATCCCACTCTCAATCTTTGTGCAGTCTCCAGAGAGAGATGCTAAAATTTAAATAGCTGTATTTTTGCCCCATACTTTGTGTATTATATTTGCACGCAAACAGAAATGTTCCTGTCTTCAGTGTTAGCACCAGTGGTTTTATTATCATGCTTTACTATGAGCTCAGTAATTACAAACAAGCAGGGAATTTCACTGAGATAAATCAGCTGGCAGCTTTGGGAACAGTTATTTTTTTTCTCTCCTGCTTTTACTGCATATTTCACGGTGATAACTCTGATTCTGTGCATGTGCGTGAGAGGCTCTATGTGCTTCAGAATACGCTTCTGTGTGTATTTGTGTGTTGCAACACCAAGTGGGAGATAAATGATCTTTTTTTTCCTTTTTTTTGTCTTGTATGCAGCTCATCTTGTGCATCAAATGTGCTGATTTGCTGAATGAAAGGCTAAAAGTGTTTGGCAGCACTTTGAGAGTTGCAACAGCCTTTCTGTCACGAAGCAGAAACTGTTAGTTATTTTAAGAAATCCAAGCAGCACTCGTGTGGCTTCAAACCTCAGGTCTGCTCTCTTCACTGAACTCCAAACTCTTTGTGAATGGCGTTCTGCTCTCTTCAGTGGCACAAAGGGAAGAGCTACTGCTGGGAGCTTTTTTGTATCCATACTTTATATTGGTTCACTTTTCTCACTCCAATTATTGGTCACAGCATTTTTTTCTGCAAAATCCAGCTTCTAATAAAAATTACATGTTCCCCCCTACAGTGTTTTTGAGCCTGTTTTAGATTTACACCATCTGCTTTGTCTTTTTCTTTTTTTTTCTCCAACTCCTCCTCAGCTGTACAGTAAGCTGCGATGTGATGATAAGCCAATGTTGAAGCACACTGAGCAGCTGCTGGGTGAACTAGGAGGAGATATGGAGCAACAGGAAGGAGATGAAGCCTTGGATGATGACTACGAGCCCTGCAGTGATGAGGACGAGAACAATGATGCAGAAGCTCCCATGGAGCACTGAACTCACCACCTCGCCTCTTATTATCTGTTTTCCCATCACACCTTCCAGCAGATTTTGTATGCCATCTTCAGTGCCTTTCTAAATGTATTTTTCCCTGTCTTGCCTCCTTATCAAAGATTAAACTGATATATACAGAGTGGAATTAAATGCTGCAGTCTACATAAGTGCGTACCTGAGTAAATGCTTTCTCTGATCTCCTTGGAAGATGGCTACAAGTGAAAAAAATGAGTTTTAAAGCATTAATTCTCATCAGCAGCAAAACACCTTTCAATGCTTTCACCTCTCACCCACTCATAGTTATAACAAGCGAACACACACTCACGTGCCCACACACTCCGGGCGCGCACAAAAACCGCTAAAGAAGTACATTAATTACTCGATCTGCTTCTGACAATCACAGCGTTGCATCTTTCAAACTCAATAAGTGAAGCATCTCATTCACCTGTTTTGAAATTCTCAACTTGAAAGTATTTATTATTGCATTACATGTCATTCTTAGCGCTGAAAGTTAACTTTCAGTGTTTTATTGTGACGTTTTACAGTATATGTTCCAGCTTCATTTCCTCCGTTGACTCACTGCACTGAAAAAACAGAGACTTGACATTTACTTATGCAGAGTGTCTCTCTGCTCGACTGTTCAAAGTGACTTGCATAAAGCCTCTCTGAATGCAGGAACGGGCAACAGTCTTTTTAAACGAGTTTTCAAGTAGCTCCCTCTTAGCATTCCTTTCGTGTTATGGACATGAAAGCTTGGGTTAGAGTAATGGCGTGGCACAATAACAGACAACGCTGTCAGCTCTTTCGTGTTTTTACATTTCTGCAACCAGGTGAGGAGTTTGTGTATCAAAGTGTTGAACTGCTGGGAAAAAACTGTCGTAAGAGACTCACAAGTATTTTTTTTCTTTTGATGTTATAGGAAAAAGCATTTAAAGAATATCAGTTTACTGATTAATTGCACATTTATATATGAAAGTATTTAAAATCTGAACTACAAACATGTTCCATGCAAGTCTAGGAGGAAATATTTAGAGACTGAAGATCCTGCTTGATCTTTCAGCATAACTTTGTGGTTTTATTTACAGCAAACTCTGTACTTAGATGCCTTATATGTTAAAGAGTTGAAAGATCTGCATGATCCAGAATTTGCAAACACCCGCACATGCATATCTATTGCATTTTACTATTTGTATATTATAAAATAATTCAAGATTAGAAGCTTACTCAATTTCCCCATTGTGGGATCATTAAAAGTTCTTTAAGCTAAAAAACATTTAGTGGAACATAATTGTCAGACCTGCACACTAGATTTGATTTATAGGCTTTAATAATTTCAGTCTTCATTAAGTAAAGTGAAGGAAATATTGAACATGTTATAGGACTTTCTAAGCTTGAAAGCTTTTGATTCAAGTCCAACTGAACCATTTCTATTATGTTCAATTAAAAGAATTTCTGTAAAAGAAAGTTTGAAAATCTGTACATCTTGCAAAATACATTGGGTATGTCGTTCAACATGTATAATCCTATTTTAAGGTCTGAATTTAGCTATTGTTTGAAAAAAAAGATTATATTCCTTAAAATGCAGACGTAAATATATATATTTTTAACAGTTTTAATAAAACGGTGCATTTTATAAATGAACAGAAAAAAGTGGAATTCTTGTTTTCTGCAGCAGACTTCAAGTCTATTTTATTGTAGAGGAATCTGGCTCATTTTTTCATATTGCATCAGATCACCGAGCCATGGTTTGCTCTGCTCTTTTTGAGTTTTTTGTTGGACAATTGTTGCCACGAGGATCATCTCTGGCATCCTGTGAACACTCGGCTGCAGTCTCCTGAAAAAATTCTGCACTTGCATAATTGCTTATTTTTGCTGCTAATTTTGTTTGTCCATTTGATTATCAGGAACTATGTTTTACCTCTGGATTTGTGTGAAGATTCTGAAAGGGCACTCATGATTTCCACATAATGTTACTGTATTTTAGCGTAATGTTTAGAAAGTAAGAGAATCTAACTACAATTCAGTACTTTTGTCTACTGGTCCCAAGTCTGGGTTAATGCAATGACCTGTGTCAGGTAGGGCGTCTGACATAAAACCAAAACCAAAATCATGTCGAATGCTGTCAGTGGTTATGCCCCCCAGGTAGGATGTGAGCTAGAAGAGAAGGAGAAATTCTAGAGGGATGTGGATGAGGTGAGTTGACCTATCCTGGAAGAAATTATGAATTCTAGACTTTTTTCAGAGAACATGAATGGCAACACAAAACCTTTTTTTTCACTCATAGTTAGAGCTTGGTTTAAACCATTTATTGTTTAACAACAGCGTTAACACCTTTTAAGCCAGAATGACAACAGAAACTCCCCAAATGACACAAATCAAATCTGATGACAGGAGTACTTGGCCTTGTGTTTTGGATTGTTGTCATATTGAGATGCCCAAGTGCGTCCGATGCACAGTCTCTGAGCTGAAGAGTGCAAGTTTTCCTCCTGTATCTTCTGATAAAATGCTGCATTCACCTGTCATAAATTTTGACCACACATCTCCAAACCATCAGCGATGTGCCTTTGTGTTTCACATTAGCAATAGTGTTATTTTTTATCACAGGCCTTGTTGACTACTCTCCAAAAAGCTCAATCTTAGTCTCATTACTCCAAATGACTTGGGTCCAGAAGTTTGGAGGCTTGTCTCTGGGCTGTTTGGCATATTGTAAGCGAGCCATTTTGTGTCATTTGTGCAAAAAAGTATTTTGTTTGGCGACTCGACTATGCAGCCCATTTTTCTTCTTGTTCCTCCTTTTTTCTTCATGTTGAAACATCCTCACCAATGTTTTTCATAAAGTCATGGATCACACCTGAAGTATTTTGGATTTTCTTTGCATCCCTAACCATTTTTCTGGAAGTTGTGGCAGAGATTTTTGTGACTGTGGTTTTATTTCAACAGAATCCCTCACTTCCAAAAATGACTAAGAAATAAAAAATCTTTCAGGGTATGTAAACCTATGCCGCACAACTGTACAAGGAGATACTGTGCAAGGTGAGTTGGAAGTGAAAAAGAGCAAACAAAGAATGGATAAAGACATGCATAACAGGTTGTCCTGGCTGACAAACAGAAATGGGAAGGATGTGCAGTTACAGTGATCAAGGTCAGGGATGGAAATTTGTTGATAGATTATCAAATGTGATGAGGCAAATGCTAAATATCACGGGTTAGAAAGTGGCTGTTATGGAGCAGGAAGTAGCAAAGATCAGTGAAGACTAAGTTAGTATTTGGAGGTATGGGACAGATTGGGAGAGGTGGCAGTAGAGCTTCTGACTACTCTTTCTAAGTAGATCTTGGAAAGTGAAAGATGCCTGAGGCATGGAGAAGTTTACTTGTGACCATAATGAACAAGGGAGATGTGCAGAGTTGTGGGAACTACAGAAGAACAAAACTGATTAGTCAAACAGTAATTCTTAAAAAAAAAAAAAAAAAAAAACAGTAGTGGAAGACAGACTGAGGTCAGAGGTGAACATATGTGAGCAACAGATGGTTTCATGCAAAGGGAGAGAACAACAGATGTAATATTTGCTTTGGGGATGTTGCTAAAGAAGTACAGAGAAGGTCAAAAGAAGCCACACTGTGTGTTTGTAGATCTAGAGAAAGTCTTTATTGTAGACAAAAGAGCTGTGGTTTGTATAAGAAAGTCGGGAGAGCTAGAGAAGTTCATTGGAGTTGTGTTGGACTTGTGTGAGAGCTTTAACAGAGTAGAGAAATGCTGTGGGTGTGACAGAGGAGTTCAAGGTGGGACTGCACGAGGCATTAGCTTTCAGGCCTTCCTTGTTTGCTGTGGTGATGGACAGACTGATAGATGAGGTTAGATAGTTCGAAGATGACATGATTTGTAGTGAGGGTAAAGAGCAGGTGGAGGAAACTTTAGAGTGGTGGAGGCTTGGTCTGGAAAAGATAGAAATGAAGGTCAGCTGAAGCAAGATAGAGGATTTGTGTAAATGAGAAGAAGTGGAACAGTGAGGTTACAGGGAGCAGAACTGAAGAAGGTGGAGAACGTTTGGGAAAAAAGGTGAACCAGTGTGTGTAAGCAGGTCAGAGCAGGTGGAGGAAGGTGTCACACACTGTCACACATCAGGTGTGATGAATGAAAGGAAAAGTGCCGAAGACTGTGGCGAGAACAGCCATGCTGCTGGTTTAGAAACAGTGGTTCTAAGAAAGAGACAGGAGGCAGAGCAGGAGCTCTTGGAAAGTGATGAGGATGGATAAGATCAGGAATAAATCGATCAGAGAAACAGCTCATGCAGATGTTTTAAATGTAAATGCAGGGATGCAGATTGAGATGGTTTGGACATGGTCAGAGGAGGGACAGCGACCATGTTGGTAAAAGGATGCTGGCATTGGTGGTGTCTGGTAGGAGGCCTAAAAAAGAAGATCAAGGAGGAGGTTCATGAATGCAGTCAAGGAGGACATGAGGGTGGTTGGTGTTAGTGAGGAGGATGCAGAGTGGAGCTGTAGGTGAATAACACGATATGATGATCACAGAGGTTCCACAAAACAAAGACATTGGGAAAGTATTGTAATGTCTTGATTGTTTTAAGGAGGTTATTAAGTTGCCTGTCCCTGATTTAAAACATAAAGCAAACATCAAATCTGCGGAAAAAGATGTGCTCATTTATTCAGATTTTTAAAATGACTTTGTTAGAAACATAGCAAGCAGAGTTGGATAAGTTTGAGGGCTGAAAACAAACCAACCTTAAAAAGCAATGCACTACACAACATCACAGACATGACTCACACATACAACATTTGTGCACTGATGCTTTTATTTTCATCATCACAAGGTAAGTTATTAATTCATATAATAAAGCGGGAATGACTGCAGACATTTTCTAAATGTGCTATAATCCAATACATCATATTGCAATTAATGACCGAAGAGACAGAGCTATAAATCTGAAGGAGCGAGGGTGCAACGCACAGTAGCGAGAAGCAGTGGAAGAAGGAAAACACACACTTATGTGATTTCAAGTTTTTCTCTAATGTCACAAAGCAAAAACATAAACCAAATAATGTTTTTTTTTTTTTTTTTTTTTTTTGTCCTTGTCCTGTCCAACAGCTGAGCAAACAGATATGAGCTGAGAGCCTCTTGCATTAGACAGATTTTACTCTTACAATCGGGGGTTATAAATCATTGGGAACACAAAATGTATGTTGGTATAAGCCCCTTTTGTAATTTAAACGAAACTTTATTAATATTAATTTTGTTTGTGTTCTTTTTGTTGGACCTGACGGAAAAAGAAAGGGGGAAAAGAGGAGGGGGAGGGGGGGGGGTGTTATAGATTTTAGGAATTGACTAATGGAAGGAGAAAGTAGAATTGTAAGTCTACAAGCAACAAAATGCTGAAGCTTATACCCATTACAATAGTGAGTGTTGGTCTAAAATGGGCGGGGCCTGTCCACACACTCAGCTGTTACAAACATACCTGCCGGCTCCAAGAGTGTTCACAAACTTGTCCACAACCAGTTTACGCGCACACTTGTGCATACCAACCGACACATGTAAAGCATTACATTCTGACACGCACACTATTTGAAGGTGCAAATGTGAGCTGACGCCTGTGCTCAGGTGAATGTTATGTTAAGCTGAAGTGGATGAAGGAATGGAAAGAAAAAAAAAAAAAAAAAAAAAAAGGAGGGAGAGCTCCCAGACATCCCCACACCAAGACCCCCGCCGAGGCAGCAGCGCCGACCAGGGCCCGCCCCCGCACCCATACTGTGGGGTCAACGGAGGAGATCCGCCCGCCAGGTAGTCCGGCCAAGCACCCAGACCAGGCCCGCAGGACCACCACATGGGACCCCAACACCCGAGGGCAGTGAGGTACGGAAGCGCAGAGCGCAGGGCCCAGCCCAGTCAGGAGAGCAGCCCCCCACCGCGCCGGGCGGTCCAGCGCGGGGCCCCACCCCCGAGAGCCCCACCACCCCAGACAAGCCACCCACCACCACCCAGGAGTTCTGAGCATCCCCCCACCCCAGCCCCAGGTACGAGCCAGGACCCCCCAAGGGAGACCCGCTCCGAAGCTCCAGGCAGTTGCGGAGATCCAGAAGAGAGCACAGCAGGGGTCAGCTACCCCCACCTAGAGGAGGGATGACCAAGAGAAGTGGGGGTCCCCGAAGGAGTACATAGCCTGACCAGGCTCTCCTATGTTGTGACTTAGAAGGGGCCCGGCACCCGAGGGTAAGGACCAGAACCCGCACCACAAGGACACAGACACCCTCCAGGCTCAGATGGAATATGATCCCCCGCTCATGGACTTGCCAGAGGACTGAGGGATCCCTCTCCCCGTGCGGGGAGGGGGCCGCCAGGCCCAGGAGGCCGACACCCAAGAGACAAGGCCGCCGCCGCTGAAGGCCCTGTTCCCCCCACCGAGGATGGGGTAGGGGACAGAAGATCAGTATTCCCATCTTCCTTGTGTAATGTATTTGTGTGAGTATGTTGAGGTGTGTTTCTTGTGGTTGAAGGGTGTGTGTCATAAAGGGTGCAGTTAAAATTGGCAAGCAAATAATGTTTTTGAAGGCGTTTGTCTGCAAAATTGTGTTACTGAGCGGATCTGTGAAGCTGATGATTAGACATCAGCTTGACCCTTCCTTTTGTTGTCAGAGGCCTGACAGAAAAAGGCTAAATAAAGAAACTCAACTCTACTTGTCCGTGAGTTATGGTCCAATAAAGTGGAGAATAATAGAAGATGCCTAATGTTTCGCTTTCTGTGGTAACTGTGTCATGCTCTGTTCCTGTAATTCCAGACACAAGTGTTCCCTAAAATGGCAATAATCTTGTCTCAGCTGAGACTTGTCAAGTAAAGTTATTGCACTTTTTTTCTTTCTTCATTGACGTTTCCATCGTCTGTTTCTTGATTGGTTGAGGAAAGCTGCTTGCGAATGATTGCATGTGCATCTCTCATTAATGTGGACCTTCTAAGGATAAATGAAAGCAAGGCGTTGGAGGAGAACGTCACGTGCGTTTTTACACAGATCATCACAGGATGACATTCAGAATGAGATGCCTGCCAGCCCTGCACTCTTTCAGAAATCTTAAAAATGTCTGTGCCCATATTTTTGGATGAGCGTATACTATGTTCAGGGCTAAAATGCGTGCGCAATTTTTTTCCTTGAGACTCCTGATCTGTAAAAGCAAAAAAAATGTACTTTTTACAAAAAAAGTGAATGCAATATCTTTTGTGTTAATATTGACATTAAAACAAGATGATTTTACCACTTAGTTTTAGAAATATACATCTACACAAAAGTATATCAAACTTAGTTTAATTTATTCATGAATCGAGTGGAACATATATATATAAATCCACATACACATAATCCATATGATTCTATAGATATTCAGGCTGTTTTTTCATAATAAATACTTATAGATGTCATTTTTAAAAAGCAATCAAAGGAGCCACATTTGATGTTGAATTTGCTGTGTGTTCAAAAGGGTAAATGTCCCTTTCAGTGATGGGGAGGAAATACAAAGACAAAGGGACACAATAAAAAAATCTTGCTTCGTGTCAAATCAAATCGAATCAAATCAAACCAAAAATGACTCCCAGGTTTTTTAACAATGTTATTGTGTTTTCTGCAATATTGATGGCTGATCAGTTATTAAAGTTGATCAAATTCATTCATTATAAAAAATGCTTTAAATGCCTTAGAAAAATCCTTTTTTTAGCATTAAGGTTTTTATTGATTTTTTTTCTTTTTGCAGCCTTTTGGAGAGAAAGAGGCCATGTGAGGTAATGCTGTTTTCTGCATCACACAGCCATTCAATTAAGTATTTCTTAAGGCTGATCCCTGTTAACAATCAGAACACACTGCAGGCATCTGCTCCCATGCAGCCGCTTTGAAAAATGTCATAACTGGTACGCTGGGACCTTATCTGAGATTTGGCAGCAGATAGGGGCACGGTTACATGTGGAGAGGCCTGTTCAGACGTACGGGGGATCTGATACTGTGATGTGATCGTGTTAAAGGAGCATAAAATGCAGCTCAGATGAAAAAAGATAGATAAAAAAGGCATGTGTGTGTGTGTGTGGATGTTACACATTTCTAATGTGATGTGATGTTTTATTATTTGTGGATGGAGCTTTGCTCAAAAATATTCATGTCTGTGTTGTTCAGTGTATGGTAATGTACTTGAAAAGGCCTTAAGAAATTAATACCTGAAGCGATTCTGTCGTTTGGCATTTTGCTTTTTTAATAAAATGAACTTGTGTGATATTTTTGTGTTTCTTTGTGTGTGTGGCTCATCTGCAGTGCTGCGAGATTAATGACTCCAGGGGGGAGTGAACACTGGCGGTCAAACCTCTGTGGTTATTCTGAGCTGACCCAGTGTGAGTGGACACAAAGCCTCAGGTGTATTCAAAATCCTTGGCTATTGTCTCACCTGTGCATCAGCCTCAGCGCTGCAGGAACATTATCACCTGCTGAGAGAGAGGGGGGAGTGCTCTTTGCACACAAGGGCACACACTGATTCAGGGAAAGGACATTGGCTGTTTTCCTGCATGCAGTCCAGCTCTGACTAGAAATCGCTTTCTGAAAGGCCAAAAATGTTTTTTTCTAAGTCCAAGCATACAGCTGTACTTTTGGTGATAAATCGCAGGCTTACAAGGTATGAGCCCCCTGAAATATTTGTAAATTACGTACGCAAAATAATAAAAAAAAGTGTAATGTGTGCACAGTCAAAGCCTAAAGTGCAGTCATACATTAAAAAATATTTGTGTTTTTTTTTCTTACCTTTGGGCTGTGTCAGAGCTATCTTTAGAGGCCCTAGCAGCATGTGCTTGGACTCTGGGGAAACCAACCCATAATTAGTGTTTGTGTGTGCGTATGTGTTTTTTAATAATAGGCGGTAATGAGATGAGGGGAGAGGAGAATAATCCTAGATTAAAAGCTTAAGAATGCATGTGTTTTCATAACTACTCCCTGATTGGCCCTTAATCATTTACACAAAGTCCTATATGCATAAGCAAGCCCACACATCGTGGCAATAACCAGTCGTCTAAGATGACTTCCCTCTACTCAGCTTTTTTTCAGTTTTTTAATTAACTACAAGGTTAAACTGTGTTTTTCTCCAATGTGATCAAGAGTAAATTATTAGGACATGGGGAGTTAAATGAAACCAGATCTAGAGCAGCTGATATCTACACTCACGTGTTCATTGGTACAAACCCTCTCTTTGCAGCCACTCTCAGGGGTGCAAATTCACTTGTTGGTCCACAAAAAATGTAATACTCTTCTAAGCCGAGGATGCTTGGAGCATAGAGAGGTTTATGGATACCATAGCGATGCTGAATACAAGCCTGGAAAAGCAAGATAAGTGCAGATAAAAAGGACAAAGAAGGCAGAGGGTAAAATTGACTCCTCTGGCATGTGGATTGACAGGAGCTCAGTGTAACCTATCTTCTGTTTTCTGAGTCGTGACCACGCATTTAAACTGAATTAAGAGCATAATTGAATGATGGTTATCTAACTCAAAGGTTTTCCTGACAGCCACCACGAGAAGCCCTGACTCAAGTGATCTTTATCCTGTGCAGTGAATCTATAACCTGGATAAAATGGATTTTGAACAGTTTCAGCATGTCTGCGCCTAAGAAAAGCTCAGCAGATGATTAAGTTGACACAACAGATTCATTCTCACTTTTTTCTGGAGCTTAATGCGATAATTCGGAGGAGATGCAGCCTGTCCTAGAGGATGTTATTGAAATCTTTTATTTTCTTTTAATGGATCAATACAGCAGAAAGGTCATTGTCCGCCACGTGATTCAATTGACTTCATATGAAACAATCATTCAGGAAAATTGTGTGAACCCTACATGTCCCCCCTCTTTTGAGTTTGTTTTTTGTTCAAAAAGCCTATTGGATCTCATGATTATCTCACAGAAAATACGTCATTAATCACTTTTATTTTTTTGTAAATAACGTTTTTTTTTTTTGTTCATCTACTGCTGTTATTGGATAAATGAATGCTTCCCTGCATCTACGGTCACTCACAGCTTGTGCAGGGTTTTTTTTTGTTTCTTTTTTGCGCTGTGTGCGCACATTGTAACGGCAACATATGTCTCCCAGAGATAACAAAGCTGGGGAATTATCCCTGCTGTCCTATCCAGCTGAGCATCACATCTTTCCATTGCACCATCCCCTAAATTCTACCCTATTACACCTTCTGTGTGTGTGTGCAGATGAGCAAAAGCAATGTGCTGACAGCGTCATGTCCTCCGGGGTCAATGCCAAGTTTAAGAACATTACCAAGGGCAATACTTCCGCCAATCCTAAAATCCGCTGTAGAAAAGAATATACATCATACCACAAACAAGCCTCACAACAGAGCCAAAAATAAAGAGCGGGGCGGTGCTCTGTCGGACCAAGGTGCCTTTTTTTGGCAAAGAACTCTTCAGTGATACATCGTTTTGATGTAAAAGCTCTAAACAGCCTGAATCCAATTACTTCTCCATATATTGCACCTGCAGCGACAGCAGTGTCTCTTGACGCATCAGTGGTGACAGATTACTCTTTGAACTGTACTTTTAGGTGAGTTCAGCTCACAAAAGTTAACAAGGTGATGCATCAAAATCACAGCAGATGCAGCATGCCGTTAGATAAAATGACATGAAGAAGTTGCCTCGCTGTTTGGCTAATGCAGACTGGGTTTTTAGCTCTGCCTCTGCGTTATTCCCATCTTGAGCTGCTCAGTTCTTTTTGAACTTTATTTTGCTTTACTTTTAACACCTGGAGCTGAGGGAGATCTGGAAAAAAGGAGGTAAATTGGAGTTGAATGGTAGGCTTCAAGTTTTTGGAAACTTTAAAGAACTTTTAATGAGTGAAAAATCAACTAAAAAGGGAAAAGATGCAACATATGTGGTCTTAAATGAATGACATGAAGGAGGGGAGATGTCCACATAAAAAAGTTAGAATAAAAAAGGTGCAGACAGAAAAGATGTTTGTATTGTATAGAAAACTTTCATTTTTTGTAATTTAATTAGGTTAATGCAAGATACTTGTTTTGGTTCAATTTTATTGATCGTCTACAATGTACCAATCAAATATGGTGCCAGTATAGGAGATCTGTGAAAGCATTGACTTCCCTCCCTTTTTTTTTTTTTTGGTGACTGAGTGCCAGCTGTAGTTTTTATTCCTCATTAGTTCTCAGAAGCGGATTGACTGAAGAAACTGCTTCCTCTCCATCATAAATCAAGGCACACTCCAGTGGGCGCACACTCAGCAGCAAAACGTGAACACACCAGGGGGCGAGTCTCAGGGCTTAGGTAATGGTTTAATCAGTCACTGACAGAAAGTACAGCAATATTGTGATTACTAATTTCCACATGGCCACAACACAAATATCCCAGTGTGTCTGTGAGAAAGAGAGATTTGAAATTCAATCTTATGTTACAGTGAAGTTGGCAGATCCACCAGATTACTATGCTTTTATTTTTTGAAATGCATTCCCCCATCCCTAATTCATTTTTTTCTTTTTCATTTCATCTGTGGTTGAGATGGAAAGATTTAAGAGCAACGGTAAGATGAAGGGTGAAAAAGGGTAATTTACCATAATCCACCTTGATTTCAGTTCTAGAGGGATGAGAAAAAACAATTGAGTATGTCTGATTTGAAAAAGTTTAGAATGAAGACAGCAGCAGGGCCTGTGTGTGTATGTGTTTCAGAGAAGGAAACGTAGAGATAGAGAAGTTTGATGCTGTAACAGCTGCTAATTATTGCTGCTCTATATTTCAGAGAGTCTGTTTGATCTCCGGTCCTGGGGAGAAAGATACAGATCTCGCGTTTCTACCAAATTTAAACTCGCACACAAGCTAAAGGGTCACAAGCAGTATAGTCAGACTGCTGCTGTAATTATTGAGCCGCTGTTTGAGTTTTCTTGTATTTCTTTCCAGCACCATCAGCACAGGGAGCATGCATGTGTCTGTATTAATGTCAAACCCCTGCTGTAGCCCCCTCCCTCGCTGCTTATTCTGGGTTGTGTCCACTCGTATCACGGAGGGCAAATCAATCCAATTTCTCAAAGCACTCTGGGTAGTCTGACTCCATAGACCATCTGGATGCTGCTCTGTTCTCTTCTGTGTTCCGTTCCTTTAGAGCCCGCCGCTGCAGCTGTCAACTGTTTGGCAAGCAGCTTTATTACAAACCTTGAAACGCATAGCAACAGCTACCATCATCCATAACCCTGGGAAGACATGTAAGAAAAAAGCCATCCATTTTATTAATGATACAAATAGACTGTTTTCATTCTAACCACTTATCTATGTTTTTATTTCTTGAAACAACTTGAAAGAGGGTCAAAGTAATGAGAGATTTTGGACAGAACAGCTCACATTTTGTAATGAAAGGTCCAGCATTGCATAAAAGTAAGGAAAATGGAAAGGCAGAACAAATGTTTTAAGTATAAGGCAGAAATTTTTTTTATTCCCCTAGGTTTTTATTTAAAGGTATACTTTTTGGGTATTTTTTGTGCTTTTTGGAGGATCAGGCACTTTACAAATGTTTGCAGTGAATACCAGTGCTCTGATGGGATCAAACCATTGCTTAAACAGTATTTACAATAAAAAAAAAACCTTTACAGATTAAGATTTTTAGGATTTCTACACCTCGTTTTTAAAGGCGTTAACCACAAAGTATCAAACGTTGCTGCAACACTTTGCATGATCAACAACACTCCAACAGGCCATAAAAACACATTAAAACTCATTTATTCTCAATCAGGCTTTAATGCAACATATTGAATGGATTGAATGGTGCCTCGGCATCTGATTTGTTTAAGTTTCGATTGAAAAAAAACTCACTTTTTACTCTGAAACTTGTGAAAAAATATTTCATCACAGAAAACACAGGTTGTCAAAATCAATATGCAAACAGTCTTGGTTAAATACACATTTTAATGTTTCCAGACAGTTTTCCAACCAGTCTTTTACATTTACACTGAAAGAGCACAGTTTTTTGTTTTGCTTGAGTCACATGAAAAGAAGCTGCTGTTCCTTCTGATGGGAAATTTTGTCTTTTCAGAAATATTCTTACTTTTTACAAACATGTTCCTATGCAGTTAAGATAAAAAATGGCTTTTCCAGCCCCTTTGGCCTTAGGTACTTTATTGATGTTTGCTAAAAGTCACACACTAACTCAGCTGACCTGTATGAAATGGAGATATGGGAGTATTATTACTTTCTCTTGTTGCTCTGTCCCTGGCTTGAAGGGTTCTTCAAACAGCAGCTGGCCTGCCTGTGGCTCTTAAAAAGAAAGACAAGATGACACCGCTCAGTTTGTCTTTGAATACCAGGTGCACCTTTCCTTTTATTTTTGGACTTAAATGAGGACTGATGGAAAACAGAGAGGATCAAAGTCGGTTTCCTTGCTTGTCATCTCCAGCGCAGCACAGCAGAGCACACGCTAAATGTTTTCATTTGGAAACAGTCAAAAAAGCACTGACACAACCTTGTTTAAAAAAAAAACTGTCTCTTGTCAACCCTTTTTTATCTCATTCTGTCTGGTCAGCGTTGCCAGGAAAGATTAATTAGCGTGGCAGGCACTCTGAAAGAAATCATATTGCCTTCTGCTGAAACCTCCCCGGCCACGATGTGTCCATGAAAGGCCGCGGGTTCAGCGGCTGAAGGCCTACTGGGAAGAGCGGGGTGAGTGCGGATGTGTGGAAAACCGGGGATTGGTGAAGGAGCGGAAAGGGGTGATGTGAGAGCAGGAGGGAAGGAAACAGGGAGGAGATGGAGAGGGGAGGAAGGGAAAAGGGATTTGGGATGGAAGGGGGGCGAGGTGGCAGATGTGGATGGAAAGCAGGAGAGAGGGAAGAGCTGGAAGTGGATGAGGAGTGCGGGGGAATGGAGAGAGCTGCGTGTTGGAAAATGACATGATGCAGATTGGAGATTGGGCGAGATGGTGGTAGAGGCGGGAGGTTAGGGACTTCCAGAGCCATTGATTGTGTGATGTTCTCTTGTGGGCTCACGTGTGGGGCGGGGACACTGTTATGGAGAGCGTGTTGGACTTGTCCTTCCATTGACTCTATATGCAATAACTGATCTCGAGGCTTTGCAGAGTCTTGGAAACCTGCAGAATAGTAGTGGTCATCCGATGGCACACAGTTAGAGTCCATCTGGTGTGTGTCTGCACTATCGTGTTTTGTTTCCAAGACTTTCTGCATGTGCTCTCTTGCCTGTTCCTGCAACAGGCGATATTTGTCCATCTCTGCAGCCGAAAAGCTGATGGGTTGAGCGGTCTCTCCACCTGCCCGCTTGTCACAGGTCTTAATCTTCTTCACAGGATTTGGCAAAGTGCTGGGATCTGGATCATCCAAGGCATGTGTTGGACGGTCAGAAGTAATGCCGAGATCTTTTCCCTGGCTCTCACTTTTCTGCCTTCTGTGACTCTTCTCCAACAGTCCTTTGATTCCCCTGGCTTTTTTCTGGATTGCGGGAAGTTTTCCGATAAGAGGGAAAACCAATATTCTCGCAGGCTTTTGTGCCAGAGTCTTAGTGGGACACAGGCCTGTCAGAGTTTTGTCTGAGCTGCCTGCTATGACGGGGGTGCTGAGCTCAAGGGAACGGTCTGGTTGTGAATTCCTTTCTTTGAGCAGTGAGGAACTGCTTTCACAGTGTTTCATAGTCAGGTTGGAATCTCTTGGAGACGGTGCAGGGATTGGGGACTGAGACTGAGGGATGCAGGGAAGAGGATATGAGGAGGATGAGGGGCTGCTGTGCTTCTTTTCTGCAGCATGTGAGGACATCCTGCCCAGGCTGATCCCCACCCCATCCATACTGTCCACGGAAAAAGTGCTGCTCCTGCTCCATTCACTGCTCAGCTCAGACGTGTTGGTGCTACTGCACGGGCTGCAGGAGCGTGGGCTTTGGCTGATCTGAGTCCTGATCGCACTCTGATGGCGACGTCTCTTTCTCCACCTTTTATGACTAGAAGCAGATTTTAAGCTGGACTTTCTGGTTACTGTGCATCTCCACGTGCTGCACAGACTGTCTCTGCTATCTGTGCTCCTCCGGGACCCTGAAAGGGACCTGAATGTACCCCTGTCCTCCCAGTTGTCACTGCTGCCCCATGTCCATCTGTCCATGCTGCTCCTGTCCCAGTCTAAATCTTCAGTGCTGTAATGTCTGTATGTCCTGCCCCAGCAACCAGGACTAGGAGTAAACCTTTCCACATTATCCCACTCTATTGAACTGTTCTTTAGGCTCCAGGCAGTCCTTGACTTACCTTCCTCATCATCATCATTTTCACAGCCCCCCCTCATCCACTCCCACTGTCCTGTATCTAAAATCAGGTCTCTGTCTCTGTAGCTTGAATGTCCTGCTATTTCCCTTCCCCTGTCCTCCCAGACTTCACAGTTCCTCTTATTATGAATGAATGTCCTGTCCCCATGGAGAACTTTTCTCCTTTTTGGTGGGCTGCTACCACAGCTGTTGTCAGGGTAACAGCAGTCAATGAAACTCCTGGGGTTGCTATGGTGACCCTTTTCCCAAAACGGCTTTGAGTTACAACCTGGTGAAAAGGAGTGTGAGGAGAAGTGAGACCGCCAGGGAAAAGTCCCCCCATCTCCTTCTGTATTTCCCTCCCCCTTATTACCCCTGCTTGCTGCGTGTCTGCCGAGCTGAGAGTGGATGCTGGAGCGCTCTGCCTGCACGCTGCCTCGCTGTGACTTGAATTCAGTGTTGTGGCTCCTATGAGGCCTCCGCTTCCTGACAGAGACAGATACTGGCTCAGCCTCACATCTCCCCGGGAGACAGTGGCTCCATGCTACAGCCACCCTCCTCATCCTCTTTTCTCTTTGCCTTCTTCTCTTTCCGGAGCTTCCCCCAGTTTCTTCTCTGCGCTGCAATCCAGCAGAAACTGCAGAGACAACACTTCTAACTTTGCACTTTACTGATTGCTGCTTCTTTGAAGCTTTTCTCCCCTCAGTCTGCTTTGTCTTTCTCAGTTTGTGCTTCTTGGTGTGTTGTTTCTTCCTTTTGGGTGACGCTTTTGGGACGCACACGTATGGCGTTGGAGTGTTGGCACGCTTGATCACTGTCTCTTTCCTGCAATCACACCTGGATGGGCTGATGCATGGGTCCTGCGTGGCCAGCTGGGTGACAGATTCTAATTTACAGCTCAGGGTTGTGATGGCTCTCTTCCTGATCCCTTTTGCATCCTTTAATCTGCCTCCCAGAGGATTTTTGGAGTTTGTGCCAGAGCTGTCAATCTGAGTGAGGTCAAATTGATGGGAAGCTGTCCTCTGACAGTTCTCCTCACTTGTTCTGCATCCTCTTTCATCAACACATTGTGGTCTTGTAACTGAGCATGAAAGGCATTTGTTTTTAAGGCGCAGATGTGCTTCTGCCTGTGCATTGATGTTCTCTTCCTGATTATAAATCTTATTTTGGTCTTGTTCGTGTGCTCCCTTCTCATGTCTTGCCTCCGTTTGCAAATGGGAATGAGAGTGTGGTGCAGGAGCAGCTGGCAGACAGGGATTTGATTCATCTGAAAAAGCACCCAACTGATTTTGTTGTGACTCTTGTAGGTCCTCTGTGAGTCTTTCAGGTGGATGCAGGTTCATGCAGAGCGGGTTGCAGCTGTAGGAGACGTGCGGCTGAGATTTGGTGAATTTAAGCAAACTGACAGGCCATCTCAGATGAGTTGAATCATCTCTCCCCAGAACAGACACAAACGAACTCCCCTCCCTCTCTGTCTCTGCTCCTTGTGTCCTCTCTACTTCTGTTTCTTCATGGTTTATGTCCATGCGGCCCAACGCCGTGTCCCACGCAGTCACTTCTCTCTGTAATTGTGTGACTGTTGAGTCGTGGATCTGATTGTCAGTTGCTGCTCTAGAAAAAGGGAAATCTTCCTCTTCTTTGTCTGCCTTTTCCATCAGGTCTCTCGCCCCCCCTTCTAGGACAGGCTGAATGTCACGAAGCGAGTCGCTCTTAGACTGTTCCTTCTTTGCACTCACACTGCGTTTCCTTTCATCAGCCTCCCCAATTTCCCTGTCGATATCTTCCATTATCTCTTTTATTCTTTCTTTTATTTGCTCTCGCTTCTCCCTCTCTTCCTCCTCCAGGTCTGAGAAGACAGAGGCAGAAGGCTCCAGCCGGGGCCCTCTCCGTGAGAAGCAGAAGGATACTCCAAGCCTGCCTCCCACTTTCCCCTGTGCAGGGAGAGGCAGCTTGGGACACAAGCTGTGGCAAGACTGGCTCTGCGCTGCAGGAGGGCTTGTATCAGCAGTGGAAGTGATCAGCGAGGACTCGGCTGCAGCGATAGGCTTTTGTGAAAGAGGTCGGCATGAAACTTCTGACTGAATGCTTTGAGTCCTGTGTTGAGAAGCAAGGGTTTGTTGGGTGAAGCTGAAGTTTTCAGGTTTGTCCTCAGGGCCGTGGTCCTCTTGCTGACTGAGAACTCTGATGCTATGTCTCAACTCCAACGCCTTTCTTGGGATTCTGCAATAAATACAGATATAACAGAAGACAAGGCTTTACATTAGCATAACAGTTTTGTCTTGACTGACTGTTTTTTCAAACTCTTCCTCACTTGTCTTGTAACCGAAAGTCCTATTTTTGCTGACTTTTAGTGGTTTAATGTGAAATCCAAGGAGCCATGAAATTACCCAGTGTTATAATCACTGCTTCTAGAGTCAAACAGGCTTGAGACGCATGTCTCTGAGAGGGTAGTGAGAAGGAACCTAAACAGCCTGACACTAAGTTATTTCAAATTAATTTAAAGTCTGGACAATTTAGTCCTGTTTGTGACCCAGAATAGGATTAAACAGTTAGAATAAAAATTTTTTTTAACATGTTCTCCTAACATTTTTCTAATGATGGAGAACATGTATAAAGAAAATTAAGATTAAAATGGCATTTCTTAGTATTTTTCATCAAATCCTTGTGAATCAGGAGAAGACGAAAAAATGCTTTTAGAAAAAGCCAGAAGCAGTTGCTATAGTAGACGGGCCACAAGCTCCCTGCTCTGCTCTGTCCACCTGCAGACAAATAGACCCATGTACGTCTTAATTTTCCTCGTTCGAGCTGGCATCTGGCTCAAAACTGTACTGCTGGATTGTTGGATTTTGCTCCCCATTTTTGTTGCACCGCTCATATTAGGTTGGAGTTATGAGGGGCTGAAGCTAGCTGTGTAAACAATGGGAGGATGGGAACTGACTGAAGGCTTACTCTGCACCAACAGTCCTGCCAACATCTCAGAGGCAAATTTCTGAGAAAATCCTGCCGCCCTGCAGAAAGTATGACTGAGAAAACGATACAATTCTTTAAATTTTTTTTTATTTTGGCGAAAAACGGAATAATCATAATTAAAAGACAACTTGGAATGCTTTTACAATAGATCAAAAGATGATTTGGACTTTAAGTGGATTAAAAAGCACTTTTCTAAAAGAAGTATAATGAACTGCATCCTCCAAACAATTAAAACAAATAAATGAGAAGATCAGAGGGTGCCCTGATCTAAAGTATTGTTCTATTGTCTCTGTTTTGTGTGTGTGATGTTTGAAAGTCACTTCACTCTGAAATGATGTTACGATCAAATCATAGTTTTTCTGCACTTTTGCCATTGATATTTGATGCATTGCTGTGTAAAGGTCACACAAGCATTGTAGCTTTAGAGCAGTCTGCGATGTAACAAATAGCATCAAGATTGCTCTTGGTTTCCTCGCTGCCTGCCTTCCTTCTCTGACTAAAGCTTTCAAGATAGTTAGGTAAAAGCTTTTGCGTATTCCAAGGTCTAATCAGCATTTATTCAATTACTTTAACAAATTAAGATTTAATAACCACTAATTGTCTTTTGTATCGATTATATTGAAGGATGCATGCACCTTTTTTATACAGCTGAAGTTAAATTGTAGCTTTTGGTGTGTATTAACCCTGAGTATTCCCTGTACTCATTGGCGAGTTTGCCAATCACATCGACTATTTACAATGACGCATGAAACCGACCCCCCCGTCCTGTTACTCAAAATTTAACAGATGGATTTAAAAAAGATTTTAGCCTGGAAAATTGTTGGTTTAAAATAAACATAGCAAGAGTCAACACATAACACATATATTTAATGCCCTTTGAATACATTCTTGAAACTTTATAAATTAGCAGAGCTTTGTCTGTTTTTTTTTTCTTTTCTTTTGTTATAAAATATGAAAACTATTTAAACTGAATTTTTTTTTGTTTTTTGCAGCAAAAAATGACAACTTTACCACTAAGAATTGAGTTCATTGGACAGTATTAAATTCACTGTGAAATAATCTATGTAAAAAAAACAAGATGATGTTCTAAAATAACGGAAATCAAGCATTGCCACAAAAAAACAGTTTTAAAAAATTAATGGAGCAAATTGAAAAACAATCAAAAATACTACAGAGTGTTCTTTAAAATGGTGAAGAGGAAGAAACAAAGAAGGGAAAAAAGCAAAAGGCTTTTATTTATGCCATACACGTTTTGTCACCTGATTATAAGAATACGCATTAAATTGCAAAGTTAACAGGAACAATCAAAAGTATTGCATGATGTAATGCTTTTTTACAATATATTTTGATTTCCTAAGACGCACAAAACCAATGAGCCACATTATGTTAAGCAGCTTTTGTCCTCTTGTTTGGTTGATCTAATATGCTTTTAATGATCGCTATATTTTCCCTGCACTCTGTGTAAAATCATCTGTTCTCAGTGTGTCAGCCAGAATGTGTCTTTATCCTCTATTTACTTCACCTGTGACCTATCTAGGCCAACAGAGTGCTCTCAAATCTGTGCTTGCATCCATCAAATCTAAGAAATGTTGACTGAATGTGACGCACTCTAACCCCCCTGGACTCCTGCCACTGGTTTCATTGCACTCACACACATACTGTGCAGACACACACTCCTCCCACTCACCTCTGTGTTTCTTGCTGCAGTTGTGCGAGCTGGTGCAGACGCCTGAGAGCCTTCTCCTCTTTGCGCTGGTCCTTCCAAGATTTTGAGGCCACATTGCGAACAAACTCTCTGTGCTGGAGCTCTTTCAGTCTCTGCAGAAAGTTGACATTTGAACAGGGAGGTGTTAGGAGTGGAGGGGCGATATAGGACGAGGATGGCAGGGGGTAGGTTGGTGGAGGGATGCAAGTGTGAAACAAAGAGGAATGGATAAGTAAGAGATTAATTTCAAGAAGCTCTTTGCAAGCAGCTGTCTTTCAAAGTATCAGCGAGGAGTGTTAGCAGATGTGTTTCAAAGCTCATGTTGAATTTATTTCATTCAGGGTGAAATGAAGGGCCCCCTCCTTCTGCACACAGCACGACACCAAACAAAACCAAGCTAAAAAGAAAAGCGGTTGACTCACATGGTATGAGTGACTAAATGACGGCAACGCTGTTCTCCAACTGTTGTAGTGACATTTTCATCTTTAAAAGTTTTCTTTCAGCTCAGTTGTGCAACTCTGACTTAGAAATGAAACAACCAGCTCTTCAGCTTTTGATGCAATTTCAATCATATAAACTGTTCCTCTCTCATTCATTCCTGTTTCCAAACTGAAAAACACCTTTCACTTTTTAATTGGCTGTGCTCTAGATGTTCAAAATGGTTCAATACAAAACCTGACAGATTTAAGTGAGAAAACTATATTGAAAACTCACTCTGATTAAATTTGTGTTTTTATTTTTTTTTATTTGGTCATGACTGTAGCTGGTAGCAGTCGGGCAGCTGTCAGGTGTGCAGAATGGCCCGTTTTTTATAAACACCCAGGCTACCGGGTGGCACTGGATATGAACAGCTGCCGTCTGGAGACATTTACACATCGTCCAGCCAAGCGGCTGCCGGCCGGCAATTATGGCTGTCTCCGCCCTGCGGCTGCCCAGATGTCACCTGATTTCATAATGGCGTCATCCCCGCCTGTCACTTGACTGCCGCCATGCAACCTTGAAATGTGCCTGGGCCCTGATTGATGTCAACTTTTAGATAAAAATCGTACAGCTGCTGTAAAATTGAAACTTTTTCCTAAAACCTCCGTTCCCACCACGCGGTGTATAAAAATGCCACCCACTTAAAAAGATGAAAGAGGCCTTCAATCCCCATTATGAAAATCCAGAAAAACCACATTGTGTGATTTTTAAAGATTGTATTTGCAAATCGTGTTGGAAAATAAGTATTTGGTCACCTACAAACAAGACCTGCAAGTTCTTCTTCAAGATGATCCTCTGTCCTCCGCTCGTTACCTGTTTTAATGGCTCCAGTTTGAACTCGTTATCTGTAGAAAAGACACCTGTCCACAACCTCAAACAGTCAAACTCCACTATGGCTAAGACCAAAGAGCTGTCTAAGGACACCAGAAACAAAATTGTTGACCTGCACCAAACTGGGAAGACTGAATTTGAAATAGGTAAGCACCTTGGTGTGAAGGAATAAAATGTGGGAGCAATTATTAGAAAATGGGGTGACCTAGTGAATGACCCGCAGAGACTAAAGCATGGGAGTGGAAACATCATGCTTTGGGGCTGTTTTTCAGCAAAGCGACCAGGACTACTGATCAGAGCAAAGAAAAGAATGAATGGGACCATGTATCGTCAGATTTGGAGTGAAAACCTCCTTCCATCAGCAACGGCATTGAAGATGTAATGTGGCTGGGTTTTTCAGCATGACAATGATCCCAAACACACTGCTTGGTTAACGAAGGTCCTGAAGAGGCCAAGCCAGTCCCCAGTACCCTATATATGAAGCCACCAATTGTGCAGGTTCTCCTACTTAAAAAGATGAGAGAGGCTTGTAATTATCATCATAGGTACATATATTTCTTCTTTGACTTCGTTGAAACTGCTCTAATTATGGCCTAATTGACCTCTGTGTTTTTATCCTTTCTTCATTTACTAACAAAAGAGCTGGCTTTAAAATACAAGAAAGGGTATACAAGCCTACATAGCTATTTGCTTTTAGAAGACACTGACATTTCAGAGGATTTTATGGATATGCACAAAGATACGTGTATTTATACCAGTGTACGCGCCTATAGCCATGGGTATACTTGCGCTGGCTGGAAAACAATGATTCATACCTTTCTCTTTGGTCTCCCCATCCTTTATCCTGCTTGGCAGGTGTTTTCAAATGCTGGTAGTTGGTGTGCATTCTTTTTGTTATGCCTGTGTAAGTCTGAAGCCTAAGGAGAGAGTTGTGAATTTTGGGAACAAGGTATCACGCACCTCTGTATTTCCTCATCTTGTTTTCAGAGTGAAGTTAAACTGCAAAAGACACTTTGGGCAAACGTTTCATTATCCACCTGACAATATGTTTTACAAACATGCACCATCATAGCATTAAAAATATTTTAGGATTATGTATGATATTCAGATCATCCCTTCAGACCTCAGGTGTAATCACTTTCTCCCCTTTATTCCACACTCAGATTTAAACCACGTTAATCTCACAATAGTCTCACACAAGCTGCTGTCTTTTAAATCAACTATACATTTTAAAATCTACTCTCAGGTTATTCAGAGACATATTAGTTACACACCATTGAGTTTATTTGGGTCCTTGAAACACACACTCTGTCAATGTTTGCACATAAAAGATGTTTTTTAATGTGTCTGTGTATAAATAGAAAACTCCAAGTAGTTTTGATGGCTAGCAAAGTCTTTTTCAAAACACAGAAAAAATGAACCTAAGCAGAGAAATAACTGAAAAAAGGGAAAGAAAACTCTCATTATTACCCTGTTACGATTTGTGGCTGGACTAAGAGAAAGTCTGGTTTGCCCAAATGGAACGTTACCACTTAAAAGAAGTCTCTTCTTGCACACAAACCTGCTAGATTATTTAGAGCCAGATAAAATGCTCAACACTGAATACATTGTTTGCAGGAAACACCAGTTGGATATTTTTCTCCTTTTTTTTTCCTCTTCTCAAAATCAGATTATGTTATCTTCAGACATATCGCCATTCCCAAAAAACAGAAGAAAGACATGACATGCCTTTCCTCTCACAAATCAGTGTGGCACTGAGCTGTGCAGCTCAAGACTTTGGTCAAAGCTTCAATCAATATTCTTTCAGATGTGTTAAGAAGTGCTCAGGCTGAGGCAACTATGGATGAATCAGACTTAATTCAAATCCACCAGGGCCATACCATGAGGGCTTATATGTACTTAAGCAGCATATGAGAAGACATGCTAATGGACTGATAGCTCTTTTATTTAAAAAAAAATGTGATTGTGTTGAAATGAGCGATGTCTGTGATTAGCATTAAAGGCTGATGAAGCCCTGACTTTAGACATGTTCATCCCTGAATCAATGACAGGGAAAGGAGACAGAGCAAATGCAATCAGCTCCAGTTCTCCAAAGCCAATACTCCTGCAGGGAGGCTGTCTTCTGCACGGATTTCCTCTGTTGTCTGCTCTGCACGTGCATTCTTGCATTTTTGTGTGTGTTCCCACAGTGCCAGTGGCTACTGTCAGCTCAGTGCCTCATGCAGCTCGTTTCATGTGCCTGCCGCTGGCTAAAACAAAGCATTAACATAGGTATGCAGTTGCTACAATTTATTTTTAAAGAACAATGACAGAGGAGGAACGGTCTCATTCAATGTTTATTTCTTGATGCACAGTGTGGGCGTTCAGAAGTGGGAAGCGACTTGGCTTAGTTGAGAGATTGCCTGTTTTTGAAGACAAGTGTGTGTACATGGGTGAGTGCAAAGTCTTTCTGTCTGTGCATGTGAGTATATGTCTTGGCATGACAACAGAAAACTGTTGGAGAATGAGCTTTCAGCAGAACCTTTAGCTTGTTAGTCCAGAGGGCAAGCTGTGTATGAAAGCGGATGCGAAAGCAGAGGAAAACCTGCTGTCGGGGCATTTCCTAATGGTCCAGCTGCCTCATCTTGTCCAAACTGGCTCAACAGATGTATGCTGGAACTATGACTAACTACTTTTTTGTTTATCTGATGCACATTTCTTTGTCTTTCAAAGAAAATGCAAATTGGTAATGAGATTATTTGCAAAGGCATATTTTTGGACCAGATGCATAACATGAGCTGGTAAATATGGACAGAAAAATGGCAAAAAGAAACATCGGCTTTGAAATTTGGTAATATGAAGTAACATTTACATAATCATATTGGCAACATTTGTTGTTGTTGCTTCATCCTTTATGTAAATCTGTTCCTCTTAGGAGACATATTTAGAGAAAATGTTCATTTGATTTGTTTTTGTTGGAAAATCTGACCGCACAACGCCATTTATTTCTGTTTGCAGGGTAATATAAAAACTGGGAAGCAGATATCTGGACAGATAATGGAAAGGTGGCGCATTGGCAAAGGAAGAATTCCTTCAGATTTGATGTCTGAACCAAAAGCATGCCTGATTTCCACTTTGTGAGGTACCAGGGCACCTTGAATTAAACACACTGTGTTGAAGAAGTAAAACATTTTTTATCAAGGCTGACATAAATTGAAAAAATATCTTGCAAAGGCAAATCTCATGTAACTTAAAAGTTATAGGAATAAATCACAGCTAAATTAACCAATGTGTCAACAGTTTCATGTTTTGAATTTTTTATTTTTTTTATGATCTGCATTTTAAAATTATACAAGACGAGTTGATATAAAATTCAGATGCAGCTTGTTTTTTAAAGTATTCAACACTGCAGCATCCTTATCGTTGTAGATTTCTTTTTTTTTGCACCACTCTGTACACATTCTGACAGGTGAGGAATGCATGCAGCCTCGCACAGCAGTGATGCTGGGCTTCCTATAGAGTGTAGAATGTGGTTTTGCATCGCACTTGTTTTGAAATAGACATGCACCTCCCTAAGATTTTCCCTTGAAGAGGCCAGATGCTGCCTTATGATTAAATCTTATTGTTTTCAACTAATTTTCCTATAAAATAATTTTACATTTCCTCTGGTATAAAAAAAATTAACATTTAGCACATGAATTGTGTCTTTGGTTGAGAACTTGGTGCTAAAATGATGCAAAATAGCCATAAAGTTTCTATCTAAGGTTCATGAGGCATAAAAATCCCCCAAACAAAACAAAACAAAAAAACGTTATTTTATTTCTTTTCACAGAGCTTTAATAGCCTGCAAGCTCAACAGAGATTTTTTTAAGTAATGTGTCACCTATGTGGTCACATTAGCTATTCATGACAGTTTCTGACAAGGTGCTTTCTGACTGACTGCAGATCAATTAGTGTCCAGCTTAGTCTTGCATATGTGACCTTTACTTAGTGGATTTATCCTAATCATTTAGCAGAAATTGTAGTGAGTAAAATGCAAATCTCTATTAATTAGTTTTTATTTACTCAAATCCGTTTATGGACTCAGATGACTGTTCAGACATTGAAAATTTAGGTTATACAAACACATGTTTATCATAATTTTATCTGTATTTATATGTAGACAATTGTTTTCAGGTTTGTTCTCTCATAAGCTAACTACTAGTTTTTTTAGTTTTTTTTTTTTACTTATTTTTGTGACATGCATGGTTCTATTTAGTTTATAAAAAAAATTGCACATCAGGACATTGATTTAAAAAAAATACAAATGATTCAAGTAAAACGTTTATTTTATTTTGATAGTATCGTCTTTATGCTGTTTTTAAATAAAGTGCTTTACATCAGTGTATGTGCTTAGAGGACATCATGTTGCGGTCACATTCCTGCTGCCTGGAAACTCTACCAAGTAAGTTGATAGGCATGGCAACACAGGTTTCCATCAGCACTTAAAATGCAACAGCTTCACCTAAATTCCGCAAGAGGAGATCAAAAAGAAGGAGAAAAAAAAGCTTGCATATGTGTCAGGTTGTGGCAGCTCATATGAATGTGCGTGTGGAAGTGTTCGCATCAGGTGCATTTGCTGTACCTGTTTGTGTGCGTGGTCATAGGAGTTGATGTGGTTGTCAAACTCCTGGTGTCTCAGGTACTGCTTGTCACACAGCTCACAGTAGAAAAGCGACTTCAGATCCTCTGCTGAGCAACCCAAAGCTTTCTCTGTGCATTCCTGGAGGAAGAGAGGGACGAAGAGAATGAACAGAGGGATTAGAGGTGAGAATGAGAAAGAAGGTCAAGGTAAAGGCATCGCCGACAGTTTAAAGGAAGTTAGACGAGAAGAGATCGAAAATGAGAAGTGGGGGTGAGGGCTTTGAGAGTGGCAAACTGTGAGCCATTTGAAGCACATCTGCATCCCCGAGACATCAGCAATAACAGCTTCTGAGCGTGCTCAGTGTAAAACATTTAAATGACATCCCCTTTAAAAAGTACAGATCCTTTACTGCAGCTGGAAGCCGAACAAAGCCACTGAATCCCCGTTTTCATGGCAGCTTTAACCTGGGGACACATTTAATACAGCCACTATAAACCTGTGTATGAACTGTTATTGCAAATAAGGTGTGTCTGAGTGACGATAAAATGGGAAAACGCCTGATAGAAATGCACATCTTACACTTTTGTAGCCCTGTGAAATTGTGCATGCGAGGAAGAACGTTCAAACACACATAATGACACTCACGTCGCACACAAGATGCATGCACGAACGGCACACGGACCTGAGGGGATAAATAGCCTGTCCACATACTCACATATACTAGAAGACCTGATTTTTTGGGGGGGTCCACATGCATGCACAAAGCTAGACACAATAGATGTTTTCATTTGCTTGTGTATGCATTTGTGTGTTTTGTGTTAAAGTGTGTGTGCATTCATGCCATGCTCTGCTTCAGAATGTAATTTCCCTCAGGCTAGGGGCTGCCAATAAACACTATTGAATTCTGTTCTGCACTGACATGATGGGAATTTAATTTGAGGTTGTCACTTCTCTCACTCTCCTCATCTCCCCTTCCTTCTGTCCACATCTTTTTCTTTTCTCCATCTCTTTTACTTCTCCTTCTTCTGCCCCAACTTTTTGAATGCTCCACTTTCCTCTCAATTTTTTTCCTCTTTTACTCCATATCCCATTTTCTATTTGTGTTCTCTCTTTTTTTCCCCCCGCTGTGATTCTCTGCTGTTTTTTTTGAGGCTGGGGTCATGCAGTGATAGAGTCTGCTGCCCCCACTTTGCTTCAGTAATATCCCTGCACACAGGAGCATAAGTGAGAAGGGAAATAGAGGTGCAGCAAGAAAGCATGGAAGAGATGATTTAACTGTTACCTTTTGAACAAAAAGACTGACCCAAGCACACCTCAGAGCTTATACTGCAACTGTAATAATCATTATCAAATATCCAGGCATCTTTTTAACTCATGCTAGAAGTCTCTTCAGCTCTTCTTGCAGGTTGAGTAAATGGCACAAACACACAATGAATGAAAGGGACAGAAGATTGAAGGAAAGGCTGACAGGACTCTGGTAGACTTAAATCAACTGAGAGAGAACTGATATGTATTGATCCAGTGATTCTACCAGTGTGCATGTGTGTGCCATGGCATCGATCTGTCTTGCAGGCTTAAGTCACTTCCAAGAGATTATTCAATCACCCTGAGCGGAGTTCCAGTGAGGGAACCAGATTGAGCTAATGACCTCTGTGGATTTGTCCAAATTGCCCAAGAACTTAGAAGGAAAATAGTGTGTATTTTGTGTCTGCTTAGGACTTTTTTTAACTTCATTCCTCCACACGTTTTTGTAATCTGTCATCTTAATTACTACAACAACGATACATAGAGAGTCTGAGTACAAGAAACGAGGTGTGAATGCACACAAGCCCCCAAAAAAGTGTGAATGTTTGTGTGTGCGCTCAAGGAGTCATTTGTTTGTGTCACAGGCTTTCTGCACAGCTATTTTTCTGTTGTACTTGGAAATCAAACATGACAACCTTCATTTGCTTTGAACACACACAGTGTGATTTCCACCCGCTACCCTCAAGACCAACATGCAGAAACCCTTGAACAGAAATACATCTTCTCTTCATGCGCAATCACATACAGTCTGTCAACCTGATTTGCCTGAGCCAAATTAATCCAGACCTCATTTCACCCCACTAGGATAAATGTGTCTGCGGAATAAGCACAGTTCAGATAATTGCAGACCTGAATGGACAGTGATTGCTGCATGATTCCGTGGAAGTACTTCATTGCTTACCATGGTTATTCTCTTTGTTTATCCAGAGCTTACTTAGAAAAAGGCTATTTTCAATTATGAATGTGCCACCAACCCCTTGCAAAGTGTTCGACACATCGTGTAACCTCAGAGTTTGGGCTTCATTGGCAAAATCAGCTGGTCTCACCAGTTTGTCAGCATAACTCCCTCATGACCTTGTATCATATTTGATACACACGTTTCTAAGAGTTTATTCTCATTAGCATGATCCAAACTTTCCCTAAAAAGCTTAACTTGGCAAATGTTTTCTTCCTTTACACTACTTTACATTATCATGTGACTAGAGGTAGAATAAGGCTCATTTCGAAATGGCCGCTTCCACGAAATCTCAAAAACACTCTTGGCGAGAACAGTTTTGATAATTTTCAAAACTTTATGGTGAGAATAACTCCTCAATTGTTATTCATTTTATTAAATTACTGTTTGCCGTTTTGAATAAAAAAAGCTAAATATGTTCATAATTAATCATTTTTAATACAGTTACATCATGTTAAAAATCTGTGGATCAAATTTGAGACGGTGGGTAATCAAAATGTTGTTTTCCTGAAGACTCATGTCAATATTTTTCTATCTTAAACTAACATTGTTTTGAGCAAAAACTTTCCAAATCACTCACCAGATCATAAGTGATACTTTCTATGTCTAATGAGAATGTGATATTGCTTTTTTGGGGGGATTTCAAAGGATTAAAACGTCATCTTAATCCCCAACACCAAAAAAATATATCAGTTAACTGTTTTATGACGTGGGCTTCACAGAGTTAAGAAATTTGTACGACACTAATGAAACACAATACAATAATGAGAATTAGAAAGAGCAACTGAGGGGAACTTAGAGTTTCTTTAGTATTTTTTTTTTTTTTGAATTAATTTTCCTGTCCTTCTTTCTTTGTTCGTTTAAAAAATTATCTTAATTTTTGTAATACGCACAAACCTGAAGTCAATAAACAATAAAATCAGTTTGGAAAACGAACTAGACTTATAAAATGATTTGTTTTAATTTTCTTTGCACGGTACAGGAGATCAGAATGAACGTTTTTTTTTTTTTACATAAGAATTTGTAGATCAGAAAAACGTGTGTCAGCCATACTTCTTTGAAAATCTCATAATCTTTCAGATCATTTGTAAACAGTAATTAAAAAAAATCCTGAGAGAGACATACACTGTGAACCACTACTGTAAACTAAACCTTACAAGAAAAGCAGCAGGGTAATCCCTACCCTATTCCTCCAATAGATGTGTGAGTGTGATAAGGATACATAAAAGGATGTATTTATCCTGGAAAAAGAGCCCTCAGGGAAAGCTCCGGTGAAAGCGGAAGTTTTGTCAATGAAGGATTTCATCTCAGAGATTCTGCCAGTCAGAGCCAGAAGCTTTGGCTTGCATCAGAGGAGGAAGTGGGTTCCTCACTAAAGTTTATGAAAAGGATATGATCACTTCATATTAGTGTTAAAGCACAGCTCATTAGATTTTTTTTTACTTCATCCTGACTGTCCTGTGGGCAAGTGCCCAAAAAATGTTCTTTGAGTTATTCTTTTTTCAGTGAAGAGTGTTTGAGAATTCGCTTAAATTTGAGATAAACCTCAGGCCTGGTCAAATTGTAATAATTTTCTCCAAAATTACACCTCCACTATTATTCACCTTCATGTCTTCTATTAGTTCAAAGTCAAATCCCCTTCCTTTTTATGTGCAAAATTACAGTGTAATGAGAGAAGTGATCTTTTTTTTTTCTTTATCATTTTTTACAACTTAAATGTGACTCACTGCAGGTACCCGAGACTTAGTCAGTGTAGAAATCATTTAAAAAAATTATAAGAAAAAAAAGAATATTGCTTTTAAAATAGCCATATGATGGATGGTCATGCATTAGGCTCCTACACATTCAGAAAATGCCTTCTTTTTTCTCATTTGTCACTCTTTGGATGTCCTAATTTAAAGTTGAACTCATTTTTTTAACTGCTGAGTTCAACCAACACAGTGTCAGGAGTATTTTTTTTAAGCCTGACACACTAATTTCATGTTTAATGCAGCATAGTGTCTCTGGGAGCGTCATTGTTCCAGAATTTGTTGATAAATATGAGGCAATAACTGCTGGAAAACAGATTTTTCACACTGAGAATAAAACGATTAAGAAGGAAAATAACTTTTATTTTATAAAAGCAAAAGAAATTAAAACATTTATAGTCGTTATATGAAAAAGCATTTGTAACAATACATACAAAATACTGTCACATGTGGTCTTATCATTAGAACGCCATACTTATCTTTTGTTTAGTTTTGCTGAATAGGCAGAAATAGAAAGAAAAAGACCCTATGGTGATAGACCTTCAATTATGTCGGCAAGAAATCAAATAAACTTGGAATTATAATCTATGTTGGAACCTGTGATGCACTCAGACATTTGTCCAGATTATTACATGTTACAAAATAGGATTAGAACAAAACCGTGAAAGATTCAAACCCATTAAGTTACAGTATTTTTGTGCTCTTAAAAAGGAATGAAACACAAAAGCTTTTAGACAAATAGAAAGCTGGCTTTTAAAACATCTTTGTATACATCTTCCAAGGACCTGAGCTGAATTTCCCACAAAGAACCTCTTTAAAAGACATAAAAAGGTTCCTCGTAGTTCAGTTATAACAAAAGTAGCAGCATACTGAGGATATACCAGAGGTTATATAAAACAACAGTTGATCCACAAACAGCAGAAAAAAAAGTACAGAACTCCTTTTACAATTCGGTATCTTAAAGCAGTTTCTGTTTAGCTTTGTTTTGGATTTCCTGGATTTATCCTGTGCTTTGACTAATTATGTTTAATTTAAAAAAAATATCATGTGTTCCTTCTTTGCTTTGTAGAGTTTTTGTTTGGTGTTAATTTATGCTAAGTACCAACGACGGGACAAGGAGAACCCAAAATCTTCTGGACACTTTGCCAACGTACTTCTTTAACATATGTTAACAGGTCTAAAAAACAGCAGGATTTGAAAACTGGTAGCAGTTCACACCAGTAGGGTGTTTTTCAACAGTCACTCAGAGCTGCAGTTTTTAAAGCCCTTCTGTAGGAAGCATCCTTGATCTTTCTATGTTTGACAGTTACAGGATCATTTCCAATGTTCTCTTTATTGGTTTAGCTTTTCTTGATGTGAGTACATTTGACTCAAAAGGATGGTGGTATTTTTCTTTATCAATCAAGTGTTTCCTTAGACAGTTGAGCCATACCGTACCCTAAACACAAGAGTTACTAATGAAACATACAGTAGATCTAAGAGTATCCATGTCATATGGAGTACCTCAGGGTTCAAGTCATGGACTTCTGCTGTTTAGCCCTGTTCATGCTCATTCTGGGTCACATCATGCACACTGATAATGCTTCATACCACCGCTATGTAGATGACTCAGCTTTACATTGCTCTGACACTGAAGCACCTCAGTCCAGCAATCTCTCTGATGCTGCTCAGGGCAGCTAAACTCCTGGATGCAGTCAACTTCCATCAGTTAAACAATGACTGACAGAAGTTTCTTGGAAGCAAGAAAAGGAAAGAGTGATTGTAACTGAAAAATCAATAGTCAACTTACGAATCTTGTGTCAAATTAGATTCAGACTTTTTAGGGATCACTTTGAAACCGCAACAAAATCAGCTTGTCTCCATCTCAATCAAACAAGGAGACTCAGCGATTTCATGTCCAAGCAAGATTTGGTGAAGCTAGTGTTTGTTTCCATCTCCTATAAGCTGGATTACTGTATTCTTTTCTCTGCTCGGCCAACAACAGTTAGAAAACTACAGCTCCTTCAGAACGTTTTTGCCAGAGCTTTAACTAGAACATCCCATCACTCCTGTTCTCATGTCTGTACACTGCACTGGGTTCAATATAGAATTTGTTTAAGACTTTATAATGAACTTAAAGGTGTGGGATCCAAATACCTGATCTTTTGGTAGGGTGCAAATCAACCCGAGCTCTAAGATCTGATAAGAGCCATCAATTGGTAAAACCTTGAGTTCAAACCAGAACAGGTGAAATTGATTTTGGCTAGAGTGAGGCACACACACATAAAACCAGCTTCCGGATTATCTCAAATATTCTCCACGTGTTTCTTTCTTTAAGTGAATGCTACCAAAGCTCTTGCTTCTCTGTAAAGCTCCTCAAACTGTCTGTTTGTTCACAAGGTGCTGTTAAAAATAAAACTGCGTCTCAGTGCCTTAAATGGCACCTTGTGTATGCCTGTGTGCTCATGTCTAGTCATGTATACTTTGGATTTACTTGACATTAGTCAGCCCTCCATTTCAATGGGCTGTGGTTGTTCTGAACAGCATTTGTGTGGGGGCATCATCATGCTCAAAATGTTTCTGTGAAGTTCTTTAAGTCCTTCCTGACATCCAGCTTGAAATTTGTGTTCAAATGTGTTCAAAAAATGTACTATTTCTATCTCAAAACAGTTTTTATGAGTGACTTAAACCCATCTCTGTCTAAAACAGCTCTTCAGCATAATTTCTGTGAGTCAGGATGTTTTAGAAGTGTCATTTTTGGCAGGTATTTGTGACTTTTGTAATGGAATTGTGAAGAAATAATTACAAACAAGACTATCAAAACTCTTGAAACAAGTTAATAACGCTCTTAAGAATATTGCTAATTTCTATTAAAACTATTATTTTAGTTTTCTTATTTTCAGACAATCTTTTAGCTTCATAGCTGCTGTGTGAAATAGTTCAACTATCATTTGCTCCAGACTTTACTCCTAGTCCTCATTCACCTCTGCCCTTCATATTATACATTTTATTCTGGATTTTTTCTGGACACATGATTTAAATAACCATGACTCATTATGCAGTTTCTGCAAAGCTGATTTGTAGCATCAAGTGTATAAGACCGTGGAGAATAGTGGGACTTTAGAAGCAAGTTTGGGAAACACTGCTCTATTTTAAATTAGAATTTGCGGGTTGTAACATATTGATCATTGAAACTTGTCAGTCATAACAAAATGTGGATTAAACTTTTGATCTGAATTATTTCCTACAGCACTGTACTAAATACAGGAAAAAAAACAGAAATAAAAAAAAAGTCCCTCTGTATGCCAGGATCATTACTTTTCTTTGTTTTAGTTTTCTAATTTTGTTTTGGTTTAGATTTTGGAAGTCAAATTTAACCCCAGATACCTTTTCCTTCATGTCGTAATAACAGTAGGTTTCTCCTCTTAACTGTCACAGCTGCTTATGTCTCCACAAGTAAAGTCCAGTGTAAAACACTGGGCTGGAGTTTATGTAAACCACTTGAAAATGTTACTCTGAGAAGGACTTATTCTGATAAAATATTCAATCATTTGTGAAAGAGATGTGTGGGATAAAATTCTACATCCTCATAAAAAGTGGTCCGCCTTTACCAAATGACCAAATGACTATCTTCACTTTTATGTGTTGGCCATAAAAAAAATAAAAATAAAAAAATAAATCAGCTATTACTTTATGTCCTAAAATCTAATATTTTGAACACAGAGGAAATCAACCTTCAGGTTCTCTTCTCTCTCATGCCTGTGACCTTTCATCATTCCTGGGATTAGTTTTAAATCAAGTCAATATCCCGACTAGGACCTATCCAGGATCTACCCTGTTTTCTAATGAACATAGGCTCCATTCTTGATTTCACAAAGACTGAAAGGGACTGCTCCCATTTTGCTTCTCTGACCCTGTCTTTTCCTTTTTTTTTCAGTCATAATTCTGACTTTTCATAAACCCCTGCTGCAAACAGGCACAGTATTTAAGCCAGGCAACTCCAAGCCTCGAGGGCCGTATTCTGGCATGTTTTCCAACATACCATGCTCTGGCATGTTCTAATTGGCTTGACACACCTGAACACGTAATCAGTCATGAGTAGGGCTTGGATATCTGAAAATCAAAGAGACACTGCGAGGCCTGGAGTTACCTATCCCTGATTTAAGCAATAAGACACATACGATTAGAATTATAAAAACCTTGGAGCCACCAATCAACATCAGAGTAGTTTTTTTTCATAGTTAATAGGCAGGTTTTATAAAACCTTGATAAAATGCATTAAATAATGAAATACAAATACAAGCCCAGTAGATTACTCCATGTGTCTTCATCTACATGAAAAAACTTCACATTTCAGCCTCAAAAACAAGCAGAAAAGATTATTTAAAAAATGAATGAATTTTGAAAATATTCCACAAGGTTAAATCAGGTTTTTGTTGTATGAAAAAGAAAAAGCTGTTAGACCCACCATAGCTCTAACTCTTTGGAAAATTAATCAACTCCCTAATGCTTAGTCTTACAGTCAGTTAACCCATTTTGCATTCTTTATGAAATATGTTAACTTGGACATTCTGGGAGGATACTGATCAGATATGATAATTGTTAACAGCATTGCAAAACAAGTTTTAATTGCAATCTCGGATCTGTAAGAAATTCAGAATACAGTGGAACTTGCAAAAAAAACAGGACAGAACACCATTCTGCATGCATAATAAATGGAGAATGTGGGTAAGCGCAACAGCACTGGCAGTTACAGATTCTCTCTGTTCAAACCAACTAAGTTACACTCAAAAGTACTTTTACTGCAGTCACTACAAAAGATGCAACTTAAAACATTAAGGGAAATTGACACTGATATAATATGAGTGACTGTAGCTGCCTATTCAAATGAAAGTTTTTTTTATTAAAAAAAAAATATATATATTTTAAAAATTGTTCCAAGAAGCTACATTTGGTGCTTGCTTGTTTATTGCTTCTGCTTTGACCAGTTTATTTTTCAGTGGCATTGGCAACTTAGCCATTCCGCTAAAGGTCGACAAATCTTTGTTGTGGTTGCCGACAACCTGGCAATGTGGAGGTTGAAATTTTGTGAAGATCACTTGATTACTGTAATGAAGGCGCAGAGGCGTGTGGATCCACAACAAACGGTTTATTTTACAGGGGCAAGACATGGGGAAGTCATAAAGCAGGCTAGGGTCAAAACACAGGAGCTAGGCAGGAGTCGAGGAAACAGGCAAGAGTCAACCACAGGCAGGTCACAAGGAACAAAAGCTTAGACTAAACAACAACAGTGTGAACAAGACCACGCAAAGAGGTAGACACAGAGTAGAGCTTATAACTGGTGCTGGTGATGACAGAATGAGAATCAGCTGAGACGAGTTCATGCAGGGAATTGTAGTGAGGAGGCAGACGGCGATCAGAACTCAGGTGATGGCTCCCTCTGGTGGTCGGAGGTGGATGTGACTGAGTGAGACTTGACAATGACTCCTTTATTGTGGAAAATGTAAAATATGCCAAATTTCACGTTGCCACAATGTAGCCACCAAACCATAGGTCCTGAGGCCATCCGATTATAATTTCTAAATTTCCCAAACACATGTTTTGGTTTCACTACTTAATACTGACTTTGCTTTTTGAGCTTCACAAGAAATTTTGGCCCCATTCATTTTTTGAATGCCTGCTGTGTTGTGGAGGTCGAACACTATCCCCAAAATGTATTTTCACTTGGTACTAGCTGCGTGCAAATTTTGGTGAATTTTTGACTCAATAATAGGGACGAACTGCAAAAACAATGAGGTACTGCTGCAGGCCACAAAAATAGATAAACATTTAAGCAAAAACATTAAAAAGTTTGACATTGAACTATTAAAAGTTCTTGAACTGTGGCAGAAATGGAAAACAAACCAGCATCTCTCCACAACTATAATTTAAATTGATAAACATTTGAAAATGATATGTTTCAAGTTCAAACCTTTGCCAGCAACATGATGCAAAATGCTTCACATTAATGTTCATCCAAAATTGAAAGGTGTTGTCTTCTTAAAAAATAACCTGTTACGGATCTCATAATTATTTTTAATTTGGTTCTGGTACATTAAACTTTACAACTAACAGAGTGCTTTCTTCCTGTCTCGCATGATTAAAGTAGGAGAGTGTCACAATAAAGAAAAAGATGCACCTAACAAATATAAATTCAAAGAACTTTTAATTGACACTTTTCCAAAAGAAAACAATTCAGTTAACGATCCAGAACTGTTTATCAAGTCTAATTTAGTCTTAAATTACCTTCATCTATAATTATCACTCTCACTTGGGTAAGAATACATGCAACTTAATTTGAGAAGATAAACAAACCCGCAAGTAAACACACTTTCCCCCTCGTACTTCCTGTCATAAAAATAATCCCTGATTGTTTCTGTCAGACAGTCATGTGGAGAGACTCCCACAGCTCAGAAGTCCAGCAGAGAAGTAAAGTTTCTTGCCATCCATATGAAGCCGGTGACAGCTGACCTGCGGGCTCAATTGCTCGTTACAATAATGACCTGTAGATCTCAGTGGAAGCGAAACTAGTGCACAAGTACACACACCGGCACAAGACAGCCAAGTGAGATAACAGAGTGTTAATGAGCTGATATTTGCAGCGCTGACGCATCTCCCTCGACTGCCTTAAATGCACCTTCATGGTCTGTACCCACCTATTTATTACTTTAATGATGGGGTATGTAGCTGTACTTGCGAATGGAGTCTTTTGTTTTTATAATTTACATTTTATGTGTTTGCTTGTGTGCCATTGTTTACACTAAATCATTACACCAATGAAAAAAGCAGTGCAGTAACCATGCCCTAAATGGTAGATCTGTCGACCCGTTGGGTTCATTATTTTAGCCAACAAGATGAATGTATTAGTACACTGCAACCATCCACTCAAACAGAGGTAGAGAGTAAAAGGAGATCATAACAAACACTAAAAGGAAAATATGTGCCTAAAGGAAAAGCTTTAACATCAAGCATCAGGATTTAACACCTGATGCAATAACAGCGCAGTAAAATATCCTTTTGGAGGGTAGACTTGGGCTACAAGCATGAAACACAGACTGCAATTTCGTGTAGACTATAATTTTTTATTGACTTTTTTTATCTATACTAACACAAAGTATGGACATTTGTATTAAACGGCAGCACTTTGACTTCCAGATTGAAGTCATTTTAAAAACAAAAGTAAATGGAGCCAACAGCAACTGTCCTGATTCCCATCATGTCAGCCTGTTTTACTTAAAATGAACAAACGTCTAACTTTATTACAGTCTGGTTTCAAAAACTGTTTTTCACTCTGTGCGGTAATGTTTTCTTGTACACTTTACCTGAAATTACATATCAACATGTGCTTTTTTATTAGCAGGCAATTTCTGAATTCTCAGCTTTAAAATACCTTTAATATGTGTTCCATGAACCTTTAGGCTTTTTTTCAGAAAACATAAGGTTTGTCATGTCTGAGCGAAATCATGATAATCACAGAATTAAAAATGGCTTTCCTCAACATGGGCCAACTAAAGAACACACCTGACATCCATCTCCAGTTGCAATTATACATGATTTTCTAAATTGGAAAGATTGAGCTCTGACCATTTTCATCAGGAGGAAAATTAAGGTTTGATTGAACTGTGTTCAATTTTGTCAGGAGGAAAACCAAAGACTGATCTCTGGTGATTGAAAATCCTCCCATTGTGGAACAAATCTACCTGTCCTAGAACAAAAATAATATTCAAAAAACACAAACTAAAGAAACTGATTTTTATTAGGCACTTTCCACAAAACAATTAGGATACAATTCAGTTTTACAAGTTCACTGTAAACCTCAGAAATGGACTCTGCCTTCTACTAAAAGCTATCTTGCCAAGAATCTCCGATATGCAAAACTGCCTGCTCTCCAGACAACATTGTCCCCCTACAGCTAAAGTGACAGTGAACTAATGTGAACACAATCAAAAACACTTACATTCAAAGTCAATAAACCTTTAAATTCTATAATCTAGATTCATTGCAGACGCCTATGCTGTATATTACAAGAAACATGGGCTTTCAAGCTCTTTGAAGCTCTAATGCAATTACTCCAGTGCTCCATAACATACATATGCTGATAATGTGGGCATCTATACTTCTAATAGATTCTACAAAACAACAAAAACTGCAATGCAGCATCTTGAATCTATTAAATGTGTATTATGTCACTCTAAAGCAGAAGAGACAGTAAAAAACAATGAACAAATCTAATTCAGAAACCGCAGAATAAGTGAGCAGCCGTTTTTTTTGGGACTGCGGCATGGAGACTGGAGCATCCACAAATTGCACCGCTCTAATGTTGAAGTCATAAATCTATTAGTCACATGGTCCAACCAAACGATCACTCAGGAAGCAATCAAAGTTTAATTCACTGTCGATCGCGATGCACGGCTGCAGGAGTCTCGGTGCTGATCTCTTCACCCCTCCTTCCTTCACTCTCTCTTGTCACTCTCAATTTCTCTTCTGTATTGACCAGGGCTACCTTGTTTTCTCAGAGGTATACATGTGCGCTGAACAGATCGTCTGCTATATTTTTGGACAGCTTTAAAATCTTCCACCTCTCAACATCATGAACTCCCATTCTCTGCTGCTGTGCCCATCCCTCCTTCAAAGAAAACGGAATTCTGGTTTGTGTACTTATTCAGAACAAACCCTTAATTTTTGACTCTTGTGATCACAAAGCAAAATATTTTGCTGATGATACCAAGTTTGTTTTTTGCATGACAATAATTAGTTGATGACGCAGCAGACTTATCCACGAGAATTTTAACCTTTATCTTGGTTTGTTTTCCATTCATGTTGTCTTGGTTCTTGTAGTGTTGCTTGCTTGTTTTTTAGTTTTTTCCCTCTGTCACAGTCTCACCTGGCTTCATCGGCTAATTACCCACGGCTGTCTTCATTTAAGATAATCATCCTGAGTGTATTTAAGTGTCTGATTTTCAGATCATTTTCTCTTATCTCCATTTTTGTTGCACTTTGTTTCTCAGTTGGGGCACAGTAACATTTATTTTGAAACTGTATTAAAGCGCCACTCCAGTGATAATTTTGGTGGTTTTAAACAGTCTCGTGGCATTTTTCATGATGGATAACAAGTAAAAAGACAGTTTATATGCATTTAAGTATCTGTTTATTCAAATGTTGTGAATCAGGAGAAAACAAATTCTGTTTGTAAAAGAGCAGATTTGTAAGGTAGAAAATATGCTTGGCCACAAGCTTTCTGCTCCTCTCCATTCTGAAGAGTCTGCATGTTGATGACTAGATATTTGTGGGGTCTGTCTTAATTTCTCTTATCCTAGCTGAAATCTGCCAATATTGCTCTCCATTTTTGTTGCACCGGTAATGTTGGGTTGGAGGTTTGAGGGGCTGTAAACTATCAGGACAGCATGTAAACAAAGAGCTCTTAGTTATGGGTGACCGGAAGGGGTGTCTTGCCCACCACCCAGGAAATTTTGAATAAATGCCTCCTATTTTGAAGAAACTATTTGCTAGAAATGGACAGGATTTTGGCTAAAAATGGCATAATGGTAAAAGATTGCAGGGAATGCTTTTAACATGGGTCAAAAGACAGAGTGGGTCTTTAAGTAACAGCCTTAAAGCCAACCAACTGCTACTGTTTGATATTATCTTGAGCAAAACCAATTGTTTTTATTTTTTTGGAGTTTTAAGTTAGGTTAAAATGTACAGAACATTCAGAGATTCCTGATTTAAACATGTAATTGGTCAGGATGACTTGGCAATGATTCCTGTTCAACCTATCCCATTCTGTAAAAATCCTTTCCAAAGTAGAATAAGTGATGCATCTGGGAAAAAAAAAAAGTGTTTTTTTTTTTTTGTTTTTTTAACATGTTCTTGAAGCATTTTTTTCTCTTTATAATTTTCTCAATGATTTTTCAATTTTGGCTAAAAAGTGGAAATCAAAACAAAAAACCACTGGGAAGATTTTTACAAAAGAAAAACATGTTGTTGGACTTTGATCTATTAAGAATTTCAACATAACTCCCAGAATTCCTTTGAGCTGATTAAAATATGACAGCTGAGTTTTGACTCATGCTTTTAAAGTGACAGCTTCTGAGTTGTCTTCATTCGCACGATTCAGAATATAATTTTAAAGTCATAGGCATTCTGTTCATGGCCTATACTGCATTTTTATTTGAGAGACTTCATCTTACATGGATGCAACTGCCAGCGGGAGATCTCATCTCTGACTGAACCATTTGCATCTAAGTTGAAATTTAAATGAAACTATCTGGAAAAAAGCTGGTGTGGTGGTTCCCACAATCATTTCACAGCATGGGAACTTAATTTGAATCCCCTTCTGGCCTTTCTGCATGAAGTTTGCATGTTCTCTAAATTGCACTTGGGGTAGAATCGAGATGAAGTGCAACAGCGCACAAAACTATTGCTTGTGGCATTTATGAGGAAATTCGTAAGATGTTCAAAAATAATTGTGAGAGATTTCAGTTTCCTGCAAACATTTACTTTTGTATTGCTGCAGAATTCAAACCCATCTCAAGCTGGTCTTGTTTAGCTTCCAAGATTTAACATTTGTTAGAAATATGATCTGACTGAAGATACAAGCTAGAATTGAACATTTCTGACATGAGAATGTCAACAGTAGTCATTTCAAAATAAAATCTTTTTCTTTTCCCTCATCCCTTTGTGCCATTTCTCTTTCTTGTTGTATCCTTTTATACTTTAGATTCCTGCTGTATATCAGTTTTTATTTTCTCTTTTGTACACTAAAAGCATGTGTCACCTATGTGTCCTTTCATCTGCGTGTCTACCAGTCTTCTCTTTTCCAGCTTAAATGTCACCCCCAGTGTTGAACATTTTTCTCTCCCAGCTGGAAGAAAAAAATTGAATTATGGGGACCATTGACTCTTGACATTCAATTTACAAGTGCAATTGAAAACCTGCATGAATTCATGGATCTAGAGATGCTGAGTTATCACACACAAGAATTACTTACAGATTCAATTCGTCTGTCAGCCCCCCGTCCGTCATCAAAGGTAGCTGACGGCCCGCGTCGGGGATAAGTACGCATCTATCTGTTACAATGATCAAGCTGGAATCTGTCTCTGTGGTAATACAGATCAGAGTGAAAGTCGAGTGAAGCACATGGGGAAATCAGTCTGGAAGAGACACCCTTTGGGAACAAGGTTAATGTAATCAAAGATTATACACTACTCTTAATACTTGTCTCGGTCTCACAAACGTATAGATGAGGGGCGAGCACGGATAAGAGGGAACTATGGGTTGCTGATGCTGTTGAATTGAGGAATGATTGCTCTCTTTCAAGCTTTTATGATTGCCGATTCTTTAGAAGCTTTTCCAGCGCGGCAGAACACTTTGCATGTGTGTGTGTTCTCTTTGTGTGGTTCATCAGAGGATAACACCAGGGTGTCCAATAAGACTGAGTAAGCTTTTCCCTGGCACGTTACAGTACCAGTGCACGGAAAGTTTAATGATACCTCAAAAGATAAAAGTAACTGTTTAAAGGATGTAAACAGCTAGATTTGGAGACAGCTTTGAAAGCTCTGGACCTGCAGCAGATAAGCCTCTGTGCTGACCAGGGATTCTCTTTCAACATCCTCCGTTTATTTCCTTCCATGTCCCTGCTCTACCATATCGTTTCTCTGTCCACTGTTTCCCTCAACTATCGTTCTCACTTGTATCCCGTCCTCTGTATGGCTGCATTAGTATGTATGGCAGCGTGGCTCAGAGTTTAGAGGTTTATGTCTCTTAATAGACAGAGATTTGTCCTGTCACACCAACACTCGCATGCGGCTTACAGCTAGACACAGCAGGAGAACAACTCCTTTCTCTCTGCGTGAAGAAGAAGAGCATTTATGCTCCTGTCATGTCTCCAAGGAGAGAGGTTCCATTTCTGCACAAACCATCATTTCTGGCTCTTCTCTTTTCCTCTCCCACAATTTCTATCTTTGTCATCTTTTTTCCTGCTACTCTTTATTCATTTACTTTTTTTTAGCTCTTTCCTTTCCTTGTCTACTTGACATTATTGGATTAAGACAAAAGAAACACAGGGTGGAGATGAGGATGGCATGAGAGCTTATTAAACATATGAGAGGCGAGATGACATTAAAGTACATAGACGGATATTGAAGAAATTGTGTGTGTGACCACATGCCTAACTGTGTGCGTTCAACTGTGTGCGTGCACAGCACATTTTTCTATTTATCCCTGCAGAATATAGGTGAGAAGAGGGAGGAAGTGAGTCGTTTAGCTGTGAAGCACTTTAATCAAGGGGCGAGCAATCCTGCATGACCCGCTCTGTCATCCATTATTGATGCCTGCCTCAGCTAGGCTGATGAATCATTAAGCCACTCATCAGGCCTGGGAATTCTGCTGCCTCCTCGACCGTTGACACTCATTTACATAATTCACATACTGCTGTTTTCCACAGCCAGGGCACATACACACACAAACATAAAATTCATAGTTATTTGACTTACTATGCAGGCTTTAGGTTTTCTTGGTTTTTTTTTCTTGTCTTTAAGTTTTTCCTGAAGCACAAGTTGCTGTCATACATGGAAGAGAGGAGTTATTTGAGCTATGAATAAAGCATTTCAAACTGGGTTCATTCTGTTCATGACAAGTATTCAGCAGCTGCAACACCAGCATTCCCACAGATGAAAGAAACAAATGTTCCACATCCTGTGGACCCGGCACTACTTTAGTTTTCCCTCACTACGTGACAGATGAGTTTCACACATGCGGCACGAGTTTCACATATGCAAGAATGCTTTGCTAACTTGACGCGGAGAGAGTAAAGTGTGAGACAGCGACAAAAAGATAATAAGATTCTTGCAGAGTTTGTGTGCACACTTCTTGCCTCTGGGTTTTGTGGCGCAGGATAAAGTAGTGAATGTTAAGAAAACTGATGAATAACCATGGCTTCCATGAGCATATGCACAGGCACACACACACACTCACAAAATCCACCCACACGTTGCCTTTCATATATGTGCATTTTTTTAGCCGTCTCTTTTCTCTTGTCTCTCGGTTCCCATGTCTGCCTATTCACTGCTGTGACTAATCCTGCACCCCAGCGTTAAGAATATACCTCACAGCGATAGTAGGAAGGCCACATGGCAAACTTGTACAAAAATGCACAAGTGCAATCATGCCAAACGTACATATACTGGCAGACAGCAGAGGCAGGCTCCTGGTCCAAAAGAAGGACTTAGCCAAGGCCTGGTAGCTGGGAGGTTGAGGCTGCAGACCACTGCCATCACCAATGCAGCACCGAGCCAGGACATTTTTGCACAGCAAAGACGTCTGCAAACGTCTTAGTCTTGCCATAACATCTCCAATCTGCTAAACATACAAATTCTTTTGCTCTTGATTATTATTACTTTTTTTTTGTCTATTGTGGCTCATAAGAAGGCTGTTTGAAGCAAGCAGCATAAATTATGGGTGTCTACACACAGCCAGAGGAGGTAAGTCTGATATGATTTGGTGTATTGCAACTGATGCATGACAAACCCTTTGCTATAACAATGTTCTAGAAGGTCTTATCTGCTTTGATACATAAACATGAGACCACACCAGAGTGAACATACATAAGGACATACGTTAGCATAAAGTGATGCAGCTTTTGCCTCTGCTGCAGTTTTCATCTTTCTCATCCATGCACAGATCTATGATGGAGTAGGTAAGACACCTTTTTTTTTTACACCAAATTAGTGATTTATTTTTTATCTGTTAAAGTTATTTAACTTATGAGCTGATAGTATTCAACCGATTTCTACACCAAGGAACTGGTAAAAAGTCAAAAACAAAAGTAGAAATTAGGAATAGCTACAGCCAGTCACCTAAAATCCTGCAAAAAATATCAGTAATGTGTGTTTGGTATTTTACTTTTTTTTTTGGTTGAGTTCAGGGACCCACCTGAAACTCTATTTTTTTTCAGAAACTATAATAAATTGAATACCCCCCACCCCCAACAATAAGAGATCTCTTTGTTTTTGCCCCTCTGGTGATAGGGGTCTCACTCCAGCTGACACAAATGTAGGACAGACAGTCAAAAAACCTTGCACAGAAATGCAGTATTTTGAAAGTTATACTGAGTGTCAAAAAAGAAGAAAAAAAAAAGAACATGAACACAATGATTTTTGTGTTTCAACCTATTTCGTCACAAAACCAGCCTGAAAATAATATATAAACTGAAGTTATTGTTCCATCACAAACCATTGTGTCAAAACTTTTCCCATTTTCCGTGCAGAACACCAACAAGTGTTGCATATTTAAATATTACATTTTTCAAGTTCTTTAAAATTTCACCTACCTAAAAGATGTGTCCTCGGTGTTGCAGCCAATTCAACCCAAACTCTGGAAATGCAAAACATGAAAGCCTTGATCTTATGTCAATGAACTCTGGGAATTAAACTTCTTCATATGCATTAAAATTTCCTACCAACTTTGATCTGTGAATGCCAAGTGCCTGCTCGACTTCTTTCGCTCACATTTATTTTTATAAATCGTCTCTATACATATGAAAAGTAAAGAAAAGAGGAAAAAATATCATATCAAGTTAAAGATGGAAAAAAAAACCAAGTTTTTGTGTTCAGTAGGAGCTTCCTGTTAGACCAGGACTAATTCCTCCTCTCTGCATCCAGGAGATGCAGGCTGACAGGGTTTCTTTTTGTGACTCATCTCCAGAGAGGAGATAATTAATTTGTCTGAGCTGCTCTTAACCCTGGCCTGTGTGTCGGTGATGGTGACAACTGGGCATTTAGAACCAAAGGTGCTGATGTGTTTTACACACATGTCGAAGTATGCAGGCTGCAGTTATGGCTGCATCTGCAAGTGCAGGATTTGAAAGAACGCAGCAGAATATGAGGTTGAGTTAGGTGGAGGAGCAGCAAAACTGATGATAAAATAAAGCTATCTTTTTCATACCTTCAAGGATTTTCCAGCAATATCGCTGCTGCAATATTAGCCCTATCACGCACACACATCTACCCAGACCAGGATACTGCAAGCACATATGCACCCCTGCATCTACCCCCACACACAAGATTCAAAGGCCTAAACATCTGAACCTTTGACCTGCTAAAAAATGAATGGGCTTCAGAGAGGAGATGAAAAGCAATAGGAAAGGGCGATGAGTGAGGTGTCAGGGAGACGAGGTTGAGAGCAAAGGTATTGGCTATAAAGAAATGGAAAGGGAGGTGGTGGGGGCGAAGAGACAGACGTTAGCAAATGAAAAATAAAAGGAGAAAAGGCAGGTCGAGAGGATGCAGTTTACACTGGAGGGGAAAAATCACTTGAAGAGTCCAAACCCTGAGTGACACATCATTTCCAGACAAAAAAGCTAAATTCCTCAACTCTCACTTTGCAATCTAGAGGTTTTTTTTCTCTTGCTGAACAGTGTTGTGCAAGGTACTTCCAGGCTGTAACACATTACAAATGACTGCTTTCTATTGTTCAAAAGTAATCCATTGCCCTACAATATTAAAGCCTCAAAATTGTTATGTTTCACATAGGCCTTGTATTATTTTTAGGTTACTTTGCACATATCTGTAGAAGTACAACATAATCTGAAGTTAAAATTGAATGTGTTAAAGAATTGGACTGAGTGACGCCTCTCATCTGGCGTTTCAAACAGTAAGTACCCACTGGTTCCAAGAAGTCCCACAGAATTCTATTGAGAAATAAACAGCTATTTCTTAGTCATTATATTTGTCAGAATAACCATTCTTGCTCTACCTGTTTTAATAAGTTCTTGCTAAATATCATTTTTAATGATATATCTTTTATTGCAAGTTATTTATTCATGTTCTAAACTGACCAATCAGATGCCTCAATAAAAGAATGTGATGCCCGCTGGCCCCCACTTTGAAGTTCAAAGTGTTTGATTTATAGATTCTCCAGAGGTCACTGTCAAATGGTAGATGTGTGGACTTCCAAAAAGCTCACTCCTGATTGGCGAGAGTGGTTGCCATAGAAACGTTGACTCAGACAAACTCGGACTAATCAGGGCTTACTGATGTCGTTAAAGGCTTCAACAAGGGGGCGTTCGTGTAGTTAAGAAATGGCGACTGGATTGATTTTATTTGGTTAGAGCTGGAAATGATGTGAGGATTCTGTGGGTTAGTTTGGGTTTTGCTGTGTTTGGTCATGTTCTGAGTTGCCCTTGTCAGTCACACTAGTTTCAGCTTAATCATCCACAAGTGTCCTTTTTTAGTTAATCAACCTCAGTGTAAGTGCCTGGTTTCCTTTTCACTATAGTCAGATTCTCTGCTTTTTTTTTGTCAAGGTTATTGTCATGTTTCAGTTTATTTTTTTATGTTTTATGTTTCTGTCACAAGCCTGGTCCCCTGCATTTTTGGTCCTCCACCCCCAGTTCCTAACAGAATGTCCTGACCACCAGTACCATGCCACGTCTGACGGTCTATGGGTGATGTCACATTCTGTTAATCCAGTTCTACTTTACAGTCAGCGCTTGTGGCTAATGCTTCACAGAGCATTTTACATTCAAATTTGGGCAATGTTGTCTAATTATGACAATTAACACCAAACTTTATTCCCAGAACAAACACAATCCAAGTCTGTTTAGTTTTGTAGATGTAATTATTGGTTGTATTTTTGAATAGGAGGGGAACATTTTACTTATTATGTACAGTGATGCGAAAAAAATTTGGACACCGTCATTAAATAATCAGCTCTTTCTTAAAAGTGCTCAAAAGAAAAAAAACAAAATTACCATTCTATTTAAAGAAAAAAATGTCAGGACAAAAATTCATATTTTAATGGAGATCAAAGATTAGACCTCCTGCCTACTATTAGCTATTTTTACTGAAATTTGGCTGAAATTGCGTCATTGAGACACGATGCTTAAGAATGACCAAAGGCATCTTTTGTGTTGGACTAAATAGAACAGAGTGTTTTTGGCTCTGTAAAAAAGCAGAACTCGATACACTTATAAAAGTCCTGCTCCAATCATTTTTTGATCTACTGTAAAAGTGGTCCCTGATGTCTTTTAATTCTGATTGAGCTGTTTTTAGGCTTAAAAACAGTCATTTTCTTAGACATACTTTCTGCAGGGTGGCAGTAGTTCATTAGAAATTTGCCTCTGAGCAGGGGGAGGAAGCTGTAAAAAAGTGTATGCCTCTCCCTCGTTTCCCGTCACCCCTTTGTTTACACACTCTCCTACTAGCTTACAGCCCCTCACAACCCCAAGCTAACATTACCAGTGCAACAAAAATAGCGAACAATATTGGAGATATCCAGCTGTACATTGCTGAGCCAGATGCTAGCTCAGAAAACAAAAACGTACAGGCATCATATTTGTCTGAAAGTGGATGCATATCAGAATAGAGTAGAGCAGGAACCTTGTGGCCCTGTATGTAACGAGTTTTTTCAGCTTTTTCAAAGCTTTTTCAAATGACATTTTTTCATCTGCTCCGGATTCATCACAAATTGTGTCAAGAAACACACAAAAACACAGTTTTAATTGTAATTTTTTTTACATATGTCCTCCATCATGAAAAAAAAGTGACAAGAACATGTTTTAAAAACTAAAAACACAATTGTCAATGGAGTGGGTTTTTAAGAATACAAAAATGAAATTAAAGTATTTGGATCATTAAAGCCTAACAGGAAATTTGACTCAATAATTTTGATTAAAAAAGCTCAAAGTGACTAACCACAAACAAAATGTTGATTTGTTTTGTGACTTTTTCATCCATTAAAAGAATTTGGGCGGAATACCTCTTTCCCTACAATAACCTTTTAATGTGAAAGAAGAAAAATAACCCTGAAGAATGATTAAATAATGCCTTACAATACTTTTCTGACAGCAAAAATGAATATGCAGCTGTAATAGATTACTTCTGTAATGAGTTAATCCAAACACTGCTGATGATCTATTGATAGTTTCACGTTTTTAAGCGTTTGAATTTGTTTTCAGGGTGTCTGTGGATGAGTGGTTCACCAGATGGTTCATCAAACAAGTTGTAATTATCAAACACTCCTTAATTGTGTGTGAGTGTGTGTTTATGTGCTGGTGTGTCTCCAGGTGATTATCTGATGCTGTGATCACTAATGACCACACAGGCAAACATCTGTCCTGAGATAGTACACAAATTGAGAGGTCGGCCATCTGCTGGGTCTGTGAGTAAGCGCACATTTCAGAGTGTTTGTCAACTTGTGTGTCACGCAGAACACTCGAATAATTCCAGAATGACCCTTTTAAGGGATTCGTTTGGATTATTTGAAGGAGTTTTATGACCTACTCATCCGTAATCAGTGCAGACCACACCAACAGAAAAAAGGTAAACAGCTAACTACTGTGAGGGTAACAATAAATGTTCTCCTCCAAATTTTAACAGCAGTGGACAGATTTTACTTTAGCTGATGTAGAAGAGATCAAAAACTATTCCAAAGTAACATAACTATTAGCAGTCAGTCATTACTTCATGGAAAAAGGAGGAGATTATGCATTGGTTGCAAGACAAAAGTGAAATGTTTTTTACAAGATCATTGTTAGGATACGGAAGGAGGGCAGTATCCTTTCGTTGGCTGAAATATGCATATGGGTGTATATGTTGCTCTCTCACATGCATCTCAATACATGGTCGACAAACTTTTACATAAAAGACTCAATAATTATCTGGCGAAACAATACACTGCGATTCTTTTACGTAAATGGATTTATTCTTGATAAACATCAGGGGTTGGCAACATAGTAACAAGTATTTGTGTTTTTGTTTTGTTTCTTACAAAACAGACCGGGACGGGGCTCAAAGTGGGCGTGGTTTAACGTTAAACGTTGCACTCTGTCCACTGCATGGAATTCTTCTTCGTCACCGCAATTGCCGTCTATTTCTTCGCATTTTACAAGTTTCCTTGTATATCTTTTTAAAATGGAGATACATATCAACAAAAAACAGCCAGTTAATGACAATAAAACTTTTATTGTAATAATTATTGTATTATTGCTTGCTTTTTCACCACATACAGATGAGGGTATTATTTGTATTACAGACGTTTCATGCTTTTTTCCTGCTGTTCTAATATTTATGAGGTTCAAGCTTTACACAGAGCTCGTTAGCTTGCAGGTCTCCTCTGGATATTCGCAACATTCCGCTATTTTGTGTCTTTTAATTAATGTCAGTTAAACTTAGTTTTTTTCATTTTTGTCCGTCTTTCTTGTTCCTTTAACCATATATAAAACGAAGCATTTTTCTTAAATCAAGAATGTATTTATACTAAAGATTGATGTTATTTACACGTATTTATGTGCGATCAGCACAAAAAGTGATGGAAATTTATGCTGGCCTCATGTAATATGTGCAATCAAGATGCACATTGCTTCATTGCATGCACATCATTTAAATGCGTCCAAGGGTGAATATTGTTGGTCACATGTAAATTTAAAGTCCCATTAGCTGTCACGCACCTATGTGTGTGACATTTGTTCTCCGCATTTGGTCCACCCCCCTGGGGGAGCGGTGAGCTGCAGACAGCCGCGTTCAAGAACCTTAATTCTTCCCCTGAGGAACGTTCAGCACTGGGTACATGTATTTAGAAAATTATGTGCAAATGGTAACTTTCTATCCTAAATCAAAATGACAAAATTTCTCTCATAATATATGCATGGCGAGCCTTAAATAAATTAAATTAATCAAATCATCGCCAGAATCCGGTAGGTGTTAACATTGCGTGAGGAAACTAGTAAAATGCGAAGAACGCAACAATTGCGGTGTTGAAGAGGAATCACATACAATGGGCGGAGCATAACATTTAGCCCCGCCTACTTTGAGGCACGCCCCAGTCTGGAGTGTCTCCTGCCAGGGTTTCTCCTTACTCGCTTTGTTCTGACATATTAAAGCCTATTGCTGTAGGTATAACATACCATAAATGCAGTACTTTTTGTTTCAATTATAGTTACTATTTCAGCTATTTTCCTTGTGCAATATTGTTATGAAAGCATTTTTTTATTCAATGCCAAATATATTTTTAAAAAGTGATTTGACTTGCTGTTTGTGAATTGAGTAACATCTAAAGTATATCGAAGATGTCTTTATATTTCTGTGTATTAGATTTTGCATGATAGTTGGTGATGGCACAGTTGTTAAGAAGAACATTTCAAATTGGCACTTCATGCAATAAACCTTGCTGACCCTTGATATACATTATTCTTTTGGTATTTATAAATGTGAATAAAAATGTATTTTAAAAGCGAAACTTTTTTTTTCTTCCTGTCACCTTTTAATTTAAGTAACACAAACAAAATGTCTTTGACTTAATAGCTTTAAGCATTAAAATCTGGCATTTGGGGTCTTTTGACTATTTGGTTCTGTGAGATTAAAAAAAGGGTCATTTTAATTTATTCTGGTATTGTTTGATGTGCTGTGAAAATAAGAGTTTACCGTTTGTTTAGTGCACACATCCCTCACTATGGTTCACCTTCAACCAATTGTAATTGGCCCAACTTGGTGAAAGCAAGCTTGTGGTTGGACATCTTATTGTTTCCATCACATGTACATTTACGTGCAGACAGTAGAGACCACAACAGGAAGAGAACCTAACAGTTTGCCAGAAACCCATTTCTTCCTCTCTGATCAATACTATACCTTTTTACCAACACAATCTTGTTTGTATATATTTTCAATTGATACTGTTTTATGGCTTCCGATGTGAACTGAGCAAGGAGATATATTATGGTTCTAAGAAAAAGGGCTTTCCCCCACAATCTATGCGCTGATAGTTCTGAGAAAGGTCATTTAAGACTGAAAGCTGCAACAGAACCTCACGAAGTAAACATATCTTACTAACAACTAGAGAAATGCTAACAGATTTTCACAAGCAGAATCTCTAAGACTTAAATATAGACTTGACTCTCCTCTACATTTCTGGTGACATGTTGCTTAGAGACTGATGGATAAAGCCATCTAACCACATTTACAAGCTAAGCCAACAAGCAGGGAGAAAGAGTGATAGTAAAAAAAATGTATTTTTATTGTAACATGAGGGCAGGAAAGACAAAGAAACCTTAGAATGAGTTTGCTAAAATCAGAAAAGGCAGAAACTAAAAAGAGCACAGACAGCACTAACTCTGCTCCTTCAGGGAACCATTCCAGTTATCAGGTAGAGCTTATTATGCTATGAAGCACTAATGAATTCATTAGCTAAATGAAACGTCAATAAGAGCTTGAGCGAGTGCTACACTGGATGCCAACTGTCTTACTCTTCCCCTGTCTCACCCTTCTGTCCAGATCAGACCCCTCTCCCTCCCCTTCTCTTCAAGCATACCCTTGTGCTCAGGCTTTCTCCAGAGGGCTGAGTGTAAGCTGTGATGGAGGACATTAGCAGTGATCAGCGGGAGCGCTTTGCAGCGGTCAGCAGGAAGGACCCAGTTGGATAGGCCCTTAGCATTCAGCAACACTCACCTGCTCCCCCTCTAAGTGCTCCTCCAGGGTCTTAGCAGTGAGTTGGTGAGTGTGTCAATGCAGCAGCATTAGACCTTATGAATGTAAGTAACTGCAGGTCCTCAACGTCAAAACGTAGCAACACATAACTCAACAACCCAACAGTTGGCTTTGAGTGCTTTCTCTGGGTCCCTGTGGTACTTTAAACTCCCAAACTCTAAGTATCTCAATTCTATTTGACTTTTGTACAATGCTTGATGATTTAAGACTCTGTTATAGCTCTCATTTGAACTTATTCACTTATTGTGATGTTCATAAATAAAAGAATGTGGGTCGGATTTTTGCACTAGCAAGCATCCAGTTGGCTCAACTCGCCCGAGTCCTCTTATGTTGGCTTGATATTTTCAGCCGAACAATATGACTCTCTCTAAACACTGCAGTGGCTTTGTGCTGCTGAATTGTTGTTTCAAGCTAATTGTTGGAGGCATATGTTTAAATGTCCCCTTATTTGCATAAACATTGCTCAGCTCCCACCAGAATCAATGAAAACACGATGGTGCAAATGTGGAGTCACATCCACAGCTTCTCACACACACACACACACACACACACACACTGCAGTGCATTTGCACTCACTTTGACACCATGCTAGACTGCCAATTTGAGTCATCTATTTCCAGAAGCCAGAGTGAAATATATATCAAGGTGCTCTGCAGTGGCTGAGAAGCTAAGAATGCAACAGAAAGCTGGGGCTTCTTTTAGGGTGTGTTGTAAGCACAGAGCGGTTGATCACAGAAATAATTATTATCTTTCAACAAAATAATAAAATGTATGTACAACTGTGTAAATACCATAAAACACCTTTTCCCAGTGCAATTTACCCCCTCTATAATAAAGAAGTGTGTTGTTTTCAGATTTCAGAATCCTGGGAAGTAGTGTGTGAGCGTTTGTGTAAAACAGAAGGAAGCAAGCTTATCTACTAATTTGTGTGGCGTTCACAGAAACTGGGTTTATTTCAAATCCAGTTTATCATGGTTACCATAGCAGCCTTGGCATTTCAGTAATTACTGCTGAAATACCAAACATATGTAATGAATTATCTTGATCCTCTATGTTCGGTGTCTAAACACAATCTTTTGAAGACTAATATCTATATAAGTGAAAGCAAAAACAAACTTAAAAAACAATAAACAAAGCAATACGTTTTTTTATTTTTGTAATGTACAATGTTAACATCTTCTTTTATCTAATTAAACATTGATTTATGGTTATTATTGTTGTGAAACGGGGCAGATGTCATTTGGGAAAGTGTATATTTGTGACAGAAAATATGCAGGACAGGCCACAAGCTCTCTGCTTCAAGCTCTCACCAATGGGGAGGGGAAGGGGGGCGGGGTTGCTCCAAGCCAACAGTGCCGCCATCAACTTGGAGGCACATTTCGAATGAACTCCTGCTGCTCTGCAGAAACTATGTCCTGGAAAACTACACAGGTTTTTGAGTGTGGCTAAAAAAAGGGCAAAACCTTAATTGAAAGACCCTTGGGAAAACTTAAAACAACAGATCAAATGATGATTAGAGTGGGTCCAATTAACTGGAGAAAGTTTACCATAAACAAAACGTAAATTGTTTTCCTTGTGGTCATATTTGTCAGAAAGTGTTCAGTAATGTCACATAAAAATAACACTTCCGCTTTACTACTGTTGCAAATGTCAAACTCTGATGGTAATGACCAGCTCCGGTTCAGTCAAAATAAGAGACTTAAGCAACAATTTCATAGTTTTTGTTTTCTCCCTTTGGAAAAGGAAAGGCTGCACAAAGCATAGGATTAGTGAAGGGTTTGACTTCATTACTCAAAGTATTTTATTAAAAGTAATGGTTGGCACATTTTTCTTTTGGCTATAACTGTGGGGTAAAAACATGTATATTTTGTCAGAACTGAGTGAAACAGTTTTATACAGCAGGACTGAGCTTGGTGCCACAGAGCAGATTTTTAATGGATCTGTCAAATCCTTCTATTTCCATGTGTCTGTTTCACAGTGTCCATGCTTGGATCAGTAAGGGGCCTTTGTGCAGTATCCATTTGTTGTCAGATATTGTTATGCATTCAGATGGCGACATGTCGCATTTTGTAAATTATCTTTACATAGTGAGTCCAAGTATTTTTGTGCACCATTCAGGTTTTCAAATCACATTGGAGTTTGTGCCGATTCCTTTTCTTAGGTTTGAGTCAATGTCGGAATTGTTTGACTGCTTGATTCTCAGCATGTGCAAACATCAATTTTTGGAATATCTGACTAACAGTTGTCATATTAACACACAGGCCATGCAAGCCAAATGTGTCTCTGGCTCAAAGCAGAATCCTTATGTGAGGTTGTGATGAAAGTGAAACAAGTGAGTTGTGAGTTGTTATACAAGCTGGAATGGCAGAAAATAAAAAAAAAACAACAACAATACTTTCTGCAATGAGGCAGCTATCAGCCAGTCAGTTGATTCTACCATGATAGGTAAGAGTGAAAACGTTTAACAATGGCATCTATTTGCCACTATGGTGCAACTGTTTAATCCAGAGTGGGATAAAAGATGAATTACTGCATTGAAACACAATTCTTCTTCCAACTGTAAGTTAAACAAGAAGATATAAACACAGAACTAAAGCTTCCAGACCTCATTGATTGCATTAAGATGGGCAAAAAAGCTTTAAGTGCCACAACCATCAACGCAACGTTATTTCCTCTTGACTTTATTGGTCCAAAAATAGGTAATTGGGTTGTAATGTGTACAAAGTGGGAGTTTTTTTTGTTCTGCTTAAAAGGCCCACCAACTAACAAACAAACCAAAAACTAAATAGCTCCTAATTATGCGCAAACAAATCCCCTAAACAATCAGCTGCTGACACTTACACCCCCATCCCACCCAACAAATAAAAAAAAAAAGATTTTGAAACCAGGTGTAAAGATGGATTTTTTAAAATATTGATTCATGGAAACTTGTTCTCTCATAAATTGGCCTCCAGTGGTCATTTTAGGAACTGCAACATTTGATTCTTTTCACATCAAAATGGGGAGAACAATGTAGGGGTTTTGATTTTTTATACCACAATTTACTGAGCTACAGCAGCAACCCCCCATCCCAACTTAGTAGGATAAAGTGAAGTTATGCCAAGATAGGCCAAAAAAAAAAGCAAAAAAAAGAAATAAATGGCTTTTAGAAATAGGAATTTAGCTTAATTAATTGACACAATCATTTTTAAAGACACAAAGTAAAAATTTTGTAAATGTCAGTAAATAAATCCTAAACTGCACTTATTTTTAGGTATTACTTACTTATCTGCAATAAATTCCGATGCTGGACAAAAGTAATAAACGACGTTGAACGTTTCTTTGACCTAAACCCCCCACTTGTGGTTAGAATTAAGTGAGTGAGTCAGTACATAGCACGTACAGTTAAAAAAATAGTGTCTACTCTTAGCCTAATAGGAAAGGTTTTCATAATTTACACAAAATATGTAGAAGTAAATTGTTTTCTGTCAAGTAAAGTGCAAATCATGCCTTAGTCTTAGAATCCTTTGCTCAAAAAGGTGTATTGATTGAGGGAGTCACTCTATAATCGGGGGCTGTTTTTGAAGCAATACAGCACTTTCAAAGTGAAAAATACCTGGAATACCTGCGACTGATACATCTCCTATGGCAACAAAGAATTTAAAGATGAAGCTGGAAACAGGCTGAGCAATTTTTTCAGGAAAGTGTTTTGTTGCAATAGTTCCCATTCACAGCTGCAGTAAGTGGGTTTTAGTCCAATGGGAATGGGGCTCTGAAGTGATTGGCTGCAGATATTGTAAGCCGTGTATCCCTGGTTATCTATCATGAAACCCAAAGCTTATTTATTTGTAGTGGCAGACGCAGAAGGCCTATAAAAGTAAAAGTTCTCTTTGCTTCTGTTTGTTTGTTTTTCTTTTTGCCGCTACACTTTGGACTTTTAAAGTGTTTATGAAGAATCGGAAGAATTACTCTCTAAAACACATGCAAGCATCCAAATTTTTTAACATGTCCAAGAAAATTATGGCATTCATGAAATAGTAGTAGAAATGGGACCAAAAATGTGGTCCTTGAATTGAAACACACCTAAGGGAAGCCAATTAAACAAAACAAAGAGCGCTAAATATACTCAGGAGGGTTTGTAGTGGAAGACAGAAGAGCTCGCCTTCAGAGGCAGCTGCTCCGCACCACTCACGAGGGTTTTCTCAATGCCACATCACCTTTTCAAAATTAAGACACAAGAAAATACTATTAACAGCTTCTGTTTGCCAAATCCCCTTTACTCAACTGATCTCAGCTAAATCAAAGAACAGCTGGCTACATCTCATTCTCCACAGTGAGGCGATTGGCAGCAAAGGCACCCGCTCAGCATCTTTAACTGCCTTTAAAGACATGTGCTAAACTCACTCTGCTGGCTTCATTGAACACAAGGGTCACTTTTAAACTGCTTGACCACAAGCGCAGACTGTTCATCATTCTGACGGGCTCATATATCCCACCTTGTCTAAACTAATATAGATACATCTAAAAAAAAAACTTTTTGACCTTTCATATTTCCTAAGCCAGCATTTTATGAGTCGAAAAATGAGGATCTACATTTTTCCCACATTATCTTTGACCTGACCTTAAATCTGCATGAGCAACGACTCCCTAAAGCGCACCACGTGCATCTTTCACATTTATAAGTAGAAGTTTACAAGTAGGAGGGCTATAGTTGAACTTGTAAGAACTGAATCCTAAATAGGAATCAGTGATTTTGACATATTGAACACGCTGTTCAGCTACAGGCTGAAAGTAAACAAAAATGAGTGTTGTATTACTGCATATTTTTCATGTTGACGGGATAATAGATCAGAATTATACCTACAAACCCCCTTAAATGTCAGTGCATGTTTCACTTCAATAGCTAAATGAATCATTGTAACTAGTCCTATGTACATTCATTCTATTTTCATGCAATGCACAATAGCAAAAATAATAAAAATAATAATAATAATAACAAAATGTGCATGAGAACAATCAATGATCCAAAACTACTCCAGAGGCCTCAGTTTTGCACGTGTGTAATTGTGCATGCTTGCTCTTGTGCTGTGCAGTTATGTTAGAAAGGAGATTTTGTTTGCATGAATGCTTGCTTTTTTATCAGTCAAAATAAAACAAGTGTAAAACAGTGCAAAAAATAATGATTTATTTATCAGAATTGGTTAATAAATGCTTACTGACATATTTGCTATAAATTACCATATCACAACAGGTCATGAACACCTGGAGAGATTAGTATAGAGTCTATATGTCTTTTTTTTTCTTTCATTCTAAGACAACACAGTTAGAAAAGTATGTATGAATCTGGTGAGGATTTGTGTTTTGAATCTTTTTCCCCTCTTTTTGTTTTGAAGATTTCAGCATTTTTGTCTGACGCAGGCTGGGAGCTTCAGATTATGAAATGAAGTGATGCTGGCAACCTTGACAGTTTCATTTAAACACCTGAAATGACTGTGTTGATCTAGACAAGCAGACTTAGAAAGAAAACCTAATTGTAAGGATTTACTGGACATTTTGCACTCATTCCCATTCTGACAAATTGTAATTCTTTTTGTCGAATATGCACCTTCTGCTCTCCTCCATTTATAAAGATGTTCTTAGAAATAAAACGTTTCCTGATGATTTATAGTCAAAACATTAAACTAACTAAAGCTAAAAAGTTTTTTTTCAAATTCCATTTTATTCTTACAGCTACACTGGCTTTACATTCAGTGAAATACGGCTTTAATCCTCCACCTGAACCTCGTCTTGTGACTCCAATCGCCTCAGCATAGCGCATTTCCTACCAAAGCAGGTGTCACTGCGGCACCTGTAGTTTATCTTTTGACCATATGCTTCTCTCTAATGTAACATTAAAACCTCCCGCTCTGATGGGATTTGGGTCCCAAGGGAACCGGACCATCTACAAAGGAGATTTTATTGCAATGTATGCTTCCTTTAAGAGGATATATTCTACAAGAACATCTGTGGCTATTTAAGCAAGACCATACAAAGCCACACTGACTGTGGCAGAGGAGAGGAAAACAGAAACAAGAACAGGGGGACCTTACAGCAGTCTGTTGTATTTAACGGGTGGAAATGTGTGCTGAACTTTAAAACAAAAAAATTACAATGATTTTGTAACTGCAAAACTACAAATCTTTGCCTTTAGTGCCAGAATAAAACCTCTGACTATGCAATTGGCTTTCAAGTTGATTTTTATTAAGAAAAAAAGTTTTATGAGCAAAGATTAAATATCTATAGCTTAATTTGCTTTGAATCAAAGTATTTCAGAAGAATTGTGTGAATAATTTTCCATAACGTTGAAGTATTGTTTGATTTAAAGTTATAATAAATTGCAAATAGTTCATCCACTTTTAAGAGTTTTTCCTAGAAGAAAGAAGAAAATTGTCAAACGTGTCTCATTTTTTTTTCCAATTTGCAAGCTGGGGAAACACTGAAAGATTTCACATTATTTTCCAAATATCCCTAACTCCTCATTAGTGTGGACTAAAGGAGCAAAGTTTTCTCAAATAAACTTGGTCAATACCTAATCAAAGAGCAACTGAATGAGAGCAACCAAAGAGAACAGCTTCGCTTTTGATTAAAGCTGCAAATTGTCATTAAATTAGTTGCTTGTAATTTTTCTTTGATTAATCTATTAAGTGGAGTGTGTATTAAAAAGGACATTAAACACTAGAAAAAAAATTACCAGAGTCAACAGAAATACTGTCAACTGCTTATTTTGTCAAAGCAAAAAAGGAGAAAAAAAAGCATGGATAATGAGATTATAATGATTGTCTTTAAATCACTGCAATCAAAATGCAAAGCTAATTATCGAAACAGCTGCAGATTTGTTCTGTGGCCATTAAAAGTGTTGATTAATTGATGGATAATCAAAAATAAGCATTGAATGCCTATGCTAATGCACAAAACCTTGCAATGTCTGGGAAATACAAAAGCAAATGGGCAGTAAAGCAGGTGCACTGTAACTGTTGTTGAAAGTTTTAACTTATAACTTTCAAACAAATGTGCGTCAGACTTATAAAACATGCAAAACTCAAATATTTAGTAATAGCATTAAAAACACTGTTTATTAAAGAGAAAACAATAAAAAAAAGCCCTCTGATGCAGATGAAAATAGCGTTCATAAGTAAAAATATAAAAAAAGGTTTTAAGTGTGTGTTTGTGTGAAAATCTTAGTGAATTGGACTAATTCTAGTTTAAATTTCAGTCCTACAAGAAGTGCTGTGCTCATCATTGTGCTCTCAGTCTCAACACACTTCGAATACGCGCCGAATATGACAGATTGGTAATGTTTTGAGTACAAACGCACACGCAAGCACACATACCAGATGCTCCTTTCCTCCTTTTTCATCGAACTTGTCATCAGCTCCGCCAGTTTGTCACATCTCACATTTAGAGCTCATGAATAAAGTGATCATCAGAAACCCTCTGAGCAACTTTTGAATGCAATGAACGTGGAGCACAAAATCACATGTGCATGGAGGACCTGAGCTCAGTCAAAACATCCCAAATTTACACTTGCTGTTCATAATTTTGCTTCTTTTTTTCTGTTCATTCATTACTTTTTTCTGCTTTCTTCAACTAATCCACTCACACAGAATACAAACGTGCACAGACAGAAACTTTGCAACTATCTTAGTAACAATTTAGATACTTAAAATGAACTATTGGGACAGGAAGGACACACACACACACACACGCACACACTAAAGGGATGCTATAGACTCAAGGTAATTAGGTCTATTTTTATCTGTTCAACTCATCTCCTCCTCAAGAACTAAGTAATTTGATTCATCCCATTCCCATAAGAGACAGAAGGAGGCATGGAGGGGCAATGACTTCACGCTTGGATACACATTTTCTCCTCTTTTAGTCAAGCCCCTCCATAATAAGATGTCATTTTATGGCTGAAGAAAATGAATAATGCGAAAATATTCAGGTCCCGGAAAGTAGAAGCGTGAGGATTATGCCTTGTAATCTATCCTTTTGTTTTTGTTTTAGATCTGGAGAACATTTTTGTTTTGAACCAAGAGGCTAAAATAGTCTGCTTCAACTAAAAGTTTCCAAATCGTGGCTCTTATGCACCTCCTTAGTGTGAATCCGTCCAACTTTTGGAAATCATTCCCTCCACATGCTGTCCTTACCGGTGAATCGCTGCTTGCGCACAGTGGTCCTCTGAAGACCCCCTTGACGCGCCGAATGTGTCCATTGCTCAGGTGAGTGGAGCTGATAACCAGGTAGTAACACGTGCTGCACGCCATCCCGGGCTGCTCCCGCGGTTTGGGGCCCATTAAGCCAGTTCTCCCACTGCGATCCCGGTTGCTCCAGGTACCCACACCTGCACGGTACGCGTGCAGAGCAGAGCGCAGCAAGAGGACGCCTCAGTCCTGTGCTCTGAAGAGAAAATCTGCCTGCGTGGGGGGTGGGGGGAATAAAGGGACCAGATGAATGCGCTGTGGGATGCAGATGTGAGTTTGCAAACAGGCATAAAAGAGGAGAAAAGGTAAAGAAGAATCACTTACTGGCGCTGGAGTCTGCGTCCACCGGACTTTGATGAACCAGAGTCCCAGAGGATAAGATGGATCCAGTTCCAGTCTCACACACAGCTGCTGATCCCTGCTCTGTCTGTTCATCCCCAGCCCTGTGCTTCAGCCTGTAAAGGTTTGCTCTCAGCCAAACAGAAGCGCAAACCGCGCGCGAAAATCGCAGAAGAAATCAAGATACTTTCGGCTCCCCTCTTCTCCACGCATGAGAGACATCAGAGGAGGAGGGGGGGTGTACTCGGGTTTCTTCCTATTCTTCTGCCTCCGTCTTCACAGTCACCTGTCCTGTGAATGGAATTCTGCGATGTAAGGTGGGAGGGACGATAAATCCATGAAAAAAAAAATCCGCTCCTGTAGTTTGTATCGGGCTCCAGCGCCAGCAAGCTGAGGTGGTTCATTCTCCTCCACCCCCACCACCACCCCCTTCCCCAACAAGCACACATGAATGATGCTCCCGCGCACTCCTCCTCGCCCCCACCTCCCTTTCTCTCAAATCATTTTCCATGTTTGAGAATATGCATCTGCAACGCTGGACCGGATCTTGGTTTTCTCAGTCAGTCACTTTGGGGTTGGGAGCGGGAGGGGCTAGGGGAAATAGTGTGTGTGTGTGTGTAACTGTGTGTGCTGCGCGTGCATCGCTCCCAACTAAAGCGCAGGCACCTCTTTCGACGCTCAAACTCTCCCTCTTTATGTAACTTTTCGAATCTCACTGGCCAATCAGGGATGAAATGAGCCGTTTTGTTTCCAGTTCCCTTCTGTCTTTCAGGACTTCTAGGCCATTCCATTTCAATATCCTTAAGGATGAGAGGAGAGCATCATTTGATTGCAGATGAAGGCTCCTTCTCTGGTTCCCCTTCTGGGCCTTTAGTCACCCCCGGCTCGGAACCAGCTGCTGCTGAGCGGTGGCGCATGGCGCTTTCCCCCATCGCGGTGCTGAAACTCATCCGCGCATATTCAGACCAGCATTACGGAGCCATGAGAGATTCGCGTCCACAGCGATGGCAACTGACTGATCTCTATATTAGTGTGCACGAAACTAAAGAGTAAAGGGGCAAACTCACAGGAAAAAGTCCCCTTTCTTTTCATTTCCTCTCACAGGAAATAACTTTCCCATCAGCACTACTTGTAGTTTATTTTTTAGATTAAACAGTCAATAAAGAAAACCACAGTTGACACTTTATGTGAAGATTTAACCCTAAATGTATTTTTTTCTGACACTTCAGGGATTTAGCTCAACAACTTGAATGTGCTCAAAACCTTTTCAAACAGGAAAAAGACAATGTTCACGTATTTTTGTGAGAAAAATACACAGTGAACCACTTTTTCTAGACTGATTGTTGTTCATAGTGATTTTTAGACGCTCTATCCGTCTTTTGTCTTCCCCAACCTTCCCATTCTGCAGCTTTTTACAATCTCCCGACAAGTTTCTGTCCAGTCCTTCATGCTGGTTTCCTGCCACTTCTCTGCCCTCCCAGAGTGAATACCTGTGTCGCAGCCTGCCTCATTACAAGAAGCAGCCTCAGAGAAATGTGATTCAAAGTCGTTTTGCATGCTGCTATTTATCTGATACCAGTGGGAGACGGTGCGATAGTTCTGTTTTGTAATCTGCAAGCTCTTCTTCATAAGAAGTTTTCTTCCTTTGGGATTTCACAGATTCTGGGCGCAGTGAAAAGCAGCAGCGAAACATGTCCAGCGCTTTGTTTCAGCTCAGGTTTACTGAGAGACTCATAACCTTTTGTGTCACCAAAATAATATCTTCACCAGTTTACCAGAGGAGTTGATGCTCTGAGGTGACTTTGCCTCATCTGCTGTGAAAAAAAAACAGGATCAGAGGTGGATAAATGCATTAGTAAGAGTACAGATCACAAAGAAACTGCACAGTGTGTGTTACTGTGTTCTAACTCACAGGTCATAACAACCTACCTGTTACTTGTTAGCCTTGTTTCAATAGCATTTAAAAAACGGAGAGCAGCACTTATTCTGGGAGAGATTTAATCTTATTATGTGTGCTTTTATCAAAAGATTTGCTGTCAGAAGTAACCTTTTTTTTTTAGTGTTTCTTTAATGCAAGATAATGAAAAACTGGCTCAGAATTGGTTCAGTCTAGATTTTTAGACACATTCCTTTCAAATGGAAAGATATAGGTTTTTTTCTTTCATTTGATAAAATAGTTTTATCTAATGAAATCTCTTTATCTCAGAAAAGACATGTGAACCTGATTAGGATGTCTCCAAAGAGTTGCCCTCTCGAGGTTTGCCACAGCCAGCTGTGCCAATCGACGTGGGACTCGCTGGAGGGATTATATGTCCCAGCTGTCCAGAGCAGAGTTGAGGATTACTGAGGAATAGCTGAAGGACATAACTGGATACACGGATTACTGAGTTTGTCTGCCTCCCCCGATGCTACCGAAACCTTGATATGGACAAAGTGGTTTAGAGAACCGATGATGGCAAGCCCCCATATTTTATTTATGTTTCTTTTTGATTCTGTGTTCTGATCATTTCATTGCCAAACCACAAAGATGTAATGCTATATAGAAAGTAAAATGAATAGTCACAAAACTCTGTGTTTGTTACTTGGTAATTATTGACCTTTAAATTTAAACAATTTTTTTTTTAATTCATTAAGACTGGGGAACTGATCAGGGTGTTTCCCGCCTTCACTCAACAGTAGATGGAATGAGCTCCATCCATTCATTCAAAGTAAAACCATGGGATCGTACCGGGTACGTTTGATTTGTTTGCCAAGGACACACAAGTCATTCACAGTCAAGTTTGCATATTTATGTGGAGATTAGTTTATTTGCAAATCGACAAAAAAACTATAAATGATTGCCACAGTTCTGAACACTATTGTGATTGATAGTTCAAGATAAAATCTAATGCAATGGTAGAAATGAAACATGCAGCAAAGAAAAATGTGTATACGTATATATATTTGAAAACATAATAAAAAAGAAAAATGCAGGGAAACTTGTTCAAGAGGAAGATTACAAATAAGGATTAAGATGTCCAAGCTATAATTAGTAAAGGAGAAGAAAAAAATGAGAAATTTATCAAGTTCTTTAGTACAATAATCAGGTAAAAAAAATTCCAAAAAGCCCTGTCTGCAATTCTTTTACAGTCAAGATTTTTTCTCAGCTGCATCTATCTGCCTTATTGCTGTAATAATTCTTTTTAACAACAATTCAAGTCATATCATAATTTGTGGTTGCCGATCCAATTCAAAGTCGATGTCGGTTCATTTTGAACAATCTGATTCACTGACCTATAAAATTGATCTGTGTGACTCAGAAGTTTTCCAGATTTCAAGTATTTTTTGCAAAATAATCAAGTGTTAATTGATCATGTGTAAAAACAAACAAGTGAAACAGAATTAATGTCAACTGCATTCACATTGTTGTTGTAATACAAAGGGAACATTATTTGAACATTCTAACAAATTGTAGGCTTTTGGTAAATGGAAAGTGTTTCCACACATTTGTCCGCTGTGATGATACTTGACCGTTTTTATGTTATAGTAAAAAGAAAACCTACTGTGCCTGAAACCAAATGGTATTTTCCGAGATCAATGATCAATTTATTTCATTTTGAAACAATATCATATTGGTATAGGACGATTTGATTTGATTAAAAACTTGCTTCAGACTGATTGATCTGTTTGGATAAATTAATTTATCAATTAATCATTACATCCCTAATCTGCATTTACTGCTAATAAGAAGATTTACGTGGACGTAAGTTGTTATAGTTCTTGCATAAACAAAAATTTACTTTCACCCCTGAGTAAAACAAAAATAAAACAGTTTAAGGGAGGTATGTTCACTATGATGTATCATCTGCTTCCCAGTTTGGAGACGTCTGAGCAGTGATGTTCTGAGTTTCTGTAGTTTTGATGTTATCATTCAGTACATTCTTGCTTGATATACATTTCAAGTTGACCCAACAAGTCTCTCCTTAAACTAACATAACAGAGTTTTAGTTGGTGCCTGTAGATGGTCCTGCTCATTCTGTTTGCCGTCAGTGGTTTCTGGAAGCATTCCTGGCTCGTTTACAGTTTTTTTCAGTCGTTTTGGTGCATTTCTCACAACAGAATCAACTTTGCACAACAGTTAGTGCAACCTCCACAACATTTAGTCATTTGGGCACAACGTAATGGGCTTTTCATGTTCATTTGGTCTAATGGCGTTTGATTTTGGACATGCAGCAATTGAGTAAGTACACATCTCTGCAAAATGATCCCTTTTGACTTGCTTTAGATCATTATTAATTTGCTTTTATCATGTCTGTCAAAATTAGGCATATTTGCAGGCTGAATAGTCATTGTTTATACAACTAATAATTTTAATTTCATTGCTTGTGTCAATGCACACAGAGTTGTTGAATATGTCAAACATTTTGCACATCCATTATAAAAATATTTCAGGATTGGAAAAGGCAGACGGCATACAAGAAATTACATTAGAGAGAGACAGTCACCACTGATGTTTCAGGCTAACAAGGAGGGAATATTGGAATATTTGCAGCAATCAGAAACACATCTATATTTCTCATCTTGGTCCATACAATACTCAACACCTGTTGACTTTTTTGGACGCTCTTTGTAGGTACACAATCCCTGAGAATAAAAGGGATTAGCCTGATGACAATTTGAAAAACTATGTAGTGGGTCAGAATAACGGAAGCTTCCACCACTCTGCTGTGGTCAGGCAGCGCTTTGCAGCACGACAAGATGCTTGTGGAGTATCTTCCTCCCTACTCCCCATTCCTAAATCTAATTGTGGGGTTTTTCTTGTCCTGGAGATGGAAGGAATCGAACCAGCACCCACTTACCCAAAAGACCCTGGTAGCAGCTTGTGATGACATCACAGCAGACTCCTGCAGAGGATGGAATCGACACTCAAGAAGATACTTTCTTTGGTGCATTGACATAGCAGATATTTACAGTGATTTAAATGAAATGCTGTTGCCAGACAGAAGCATCAAGCTCTCCATGATTGATTTTCCAGGTGGAAACAGTTGCAAATATACAGCATAAAGTAAAGTGCATGTTCAATGTCATGATTTTTTATTGAATTCTAGTTTTCTAAATGCCATGCATGGTATTTAATGAATATAACATCACATGACATTGAGAAGCACGTCCAGAGTAAGCTGTCTTAATTAATACATGCAAGCCTTTTGACTTGATTGTTCAAAGATGCTGGAGTCAGAATTTGCCATTTTGATATCAAACACTTTCACTGACATAAGTACTTACGTTTGATAATGAAATTATCTATCTTGATTATAGGACTTGCTTTTGAAGCGTGAACTACCCATTTTGACCTACTGACTCGCTTTTGTCCAAATAACTTTCCGTTTTAAGAAAGTGATTCGCTTTTGCAAGTTATCTACCATGTTTTTGCAGTTTGTACTAATTGGTTTGAGAAACACCTTAGCAGTGGTGCAAACTTGAATATTGCTGCGAGAAATGACCGAGAAAAACTGTAGTAATCATTGAGACGATTGATCAAGGAGCATCTTATAGAGGGCTCTTGCCCTATACACTGGGATTTATTGATGAGAATAATAATAATAATAAAGAAGAGTTTTTTTTTCAACTTTATATTAACTTGAAATTGATATTACTATTTTTTTAGTCCTTCCACAATCCTCCTATGTGCTTTTTTTTACAGATTGAACAGAATCTGCCAACCGTATATTTACTTTAGTCAGACTGTCTCCTGAGGTAAATGTGTTACAGAGCTGACATCCATTTACTTAAATAGTAGCTAGATGTTCTCTCAGCTAATTCTTTTCAAACTGACTTGATTTTTTATCCCTTTGTTGTCTGATCTCAGCAGCATGCAGACCTGTATAAAGCGTTCGGCTAAAAAAAGCCAGATAATTTCCCATCTTAAATGTTTGTGTTATCTGTGTCTTGAGTAAAATCTTGTTTTTTTTTTGTTCTATAAGACATGTAGTCTTTGCTGGATTCAAATTTTTATAAAAGCATGCTAACTTTACTAATAAATGGTGTCTCTTAAATCAGTTAATGTTGATTTTATCCGTTATAAAATGTCTAAACTGAACCCTTTCCGAAAAACATGCCTCATTTCTGTAAAATGTCTTTTTTCATTTGCACATAAACAATTTATGCTGTTGAGAAGAAACTGTCATGTCGATGTGTTAGGTTCACAGGCTTCTGCCTTCTTTTATCATGTCATATTCAATATAATCTTGTGAAGCTGTTTTTCTTTAAATCCGATGCATTGATTTTTGCTTTTCTGCACTATACCTCCATGTGTATTTGTACATTAATGCTATGGATAACTTTCAACATTTGTGTTTTGAGTCATGTGCAACCCAAAACAATACATATATCTTCATCCCACTAGAATCTGAAGTAATGCTTGCAGGTTTTTACTTCTCAAAATTATTTTTTCTTTTTCATTTTATTCAAAACAACACATTAATTGGAAATATCTATAAGTATTAAAATAAATAATTATTATCAAACCCAAGGATTCAAAGCAGAAAAAAAGCACCTTTTTTTTTACATGTTTCAGATGCTTAATTAAAGGTTTTAGTCCTTTAAAAAAAAAAAAAAACCTCAGGTTTGAAAAGGCTTACTTTAATCACTGCTTATGTAATTAGGGAATACAGCCTAGAAGCAGAATAACGAGTGAGAAATATTAGTGGGTGGATGATCAGATTACTTTTATAGCTTTAACCCACATACCCTTGTTTCAACACATTTTATTAGAACTTTTCTTTAATTTTTAGTTACATTTTCCTTTTATTTTAAATTCCCGGTGACAAATTTCATTTTTCTTCTGATACGTTACTTCATCGTGATTCCTAATAAGAGCTGGGGTTCCAACACAAATCTACTCATTTAAGTTAAAAGGTTTCCAACGGGTGAAGTTTCCGTGTCTTTGTGATCTTATTTATCTGATGAGACATTATCAGTCGCGTTGGTGCCCCACTGTTTAACAGTCTGAACTCTATAACACCATGCTGTTGTTTTAATTTCCTCCTGGTGCCAGTGGCCCAAAATGTAATGGATTATGTCAAAACAACTCCCTAATGACAGTAAAGCTGCTGTGCACAGAGGGGGAGCGTGTAAAAACCTGTCGATACTCATATGTGCTTGCTTTATGAGGCCCTTCATTTGAGTGGGCTCACACTTCCCACACATAAGGAGGAAGAAACCAATTTTACCCAGTTAATTACTTTCATCTGACAAATGAATTAGTTGATGACTAATACACATAGGTATTGTTTGATAATCCATTTTCTATAGAGTGCCAAACAGTGTGTCCCTTTGAATAGCCTTGTAATGCAATAGATGCAGCCTCTGACAATTAAAATTCCTTGTTGGTGACTGGAAATGAGATCTTCCACTGTTAATAATCCTGTGGTAACATCAGCAACATGCCTCTGTGTGATGGCCTGCTTTAGTTCCTGCTGGTTAGACTGGTTGTATGCAGAAAGGGGGATGCTATTTGCACTGATCATCCACCAGAGGAAAGCAGTTTGTGTATATTTTAAACACTCTAATTCCCTGAAGTACCCTCCCTTCTCCCTTGCTCCTTTTCCTGCTCCTGGTGCGCTCATTACTGTTGGAAATGATGCAGTAATACTGAGAAGAGGAGGATGAGGAGGAGGAGGCTGGACTGATAGAGAGACAGTGGAAGAAAAAGGCAAGAGGGAAAGGAGAGAGAGAAAAAAATCTTGGTTGTATCTGTTTTCTTTGGTTATCACCTCTGGCTCTTCTTTTCTTCCTTCCCCTTTCTTTTCTTCTATAAACCTTTGAAATATTACAGTTAGGTTTGGGGTGCATATTGCTGTCTTTATGCACAGTGAATTAGATTGGTTTTGAATGTATTATGATCCAGAAAAAGGGGAGTTTTTGTGTGAGAGAATAAAAGCCTGAATGAGCCTGTGGAGTGTGTAAGGGACACTAAAAGCCCAATCTCCTTCACAGACCTGCAGTGGAATCACTGCAAATAAAAACACCATGTTAGGACTTTGTGAAAGTTTAGAAGAAAGTACTTTAGATCTTGAAAAATACATGGTTTTATTACAGTTCCAAGAAAAAAATTTGCCTTTATTTGTTTCTAAAAAAAGAAAATCTGCTTGCATGGTGTTCCACAACACATCTACAGTATGTGTGGGTGCTGGTTTGTGTCCATTTCAAATTCATGTGCGTGCACCTGCCTATGCATGCTGATAAATGTGTTTCATCCGTCCACGCATATGTTAGTGTGCTTTTCATGTATATCACTTTTTCATGTATATTTTTCTCAACACCAAGATGGTTTCCACATATGTAGGTGTGTCTCCATGCTCCAGCGAGAATATAAAAATGCCATGAACAAAGGTGTTTGCATATGGGTAGAGCCATGCACACTGGGGTCTTGCACTGCAGAATGATGGGAATGAAATATTCCTTAATCTAAATGTAAATGGAAGTGAAATTTACCGGTGGGTTTTGTGTAATTACCAGTGCACGATTTATTAGAGCTGTGTTTGTGTAAGGTGGGCAGCAAGAAAGGGAGAAAATGACAGACAGAAAAGAGATGAAAAAAAGAGAACAAATGAAAGAGTGTGGCAAGCCTATCAGAATAAAAGTGTAAGAGAAGGGATGATTCATTTTTAGTCATGATTGCACTGTGGAGCACTGTTGGTACAGACTGCAAAGTGAGTGGGAATTGGAAAAGGGAAAACAGAACTGCAAGAACAGGAGTAGCCATAGAACCAAATTTGATTTTTCACTGTGAAGCTGAGATGTGTGTATGTGAGGTGGCTTTGATGTGAGGGAGGGGGTCATGCGACTTGGATATGTGGGGATAACCTTGCTTCAGCTTAGATTAAACCTGTTTTCAAGGATTTTTGCTAAAACTTTCAGATATGTTTGATGCACAAGTCGCACACTGTCCTGGCATGAACCTTGCTGCCAGTGCAGCCAAAATAAAACAGTGTCAAGATTGGGATCTCTGAGGTGTAATGCCATTCAAATATTATAACTAAGACAGAGATTTCCAAGCATAAAAATAAAAACTTTTTTTTTCTCCTTTTTTTTTTAATCCTACACTGACATTTCTCTTTTGGGGATTGTGTTTATTTTGACATTTGCAGTCACATGCTTTTGTTCCATGTGCCGCGGGCTGGAAGGATGGAAATTCACAATAAAGTTTTAATGCTCTTTGACAAAAATTCCTTCCACATATCTCATCCACCTTGACCTCTTCGCTGGAAGCTAATCAGCAAAAATGTATGCAGAAGAAGGCGGTAACGAACATCCGTGCACCAGACCGCATCATTATTTGTCGCACATCTTTGTGTATGCTCAGTGATCCCACAATTATGTACACCCATTAAAATAATTCACATATTAAAAATATATCAAAGGGCATGCATTAAATAAGTAAGTAACAATAACAGTACAAGATAAAAAGTTGAGTATTTTGTGCAGAAACTACAACGATTTATCTTCTGATTAAAATTTTCACAGCTTTTTTGAAATTCCTATTATTGTCAACAATAACTTTCTACATCCAGCAGTTTTCTGACCTGCTTTTGCGAGTGTGCCATGAACTTTTACAGTCACCCCATAACTTTTCTGCACTGTAAATCCTCTTTTAAAATCTTGCTGCAACATCAAAAGGTTTCTGCTCTGCCTGAGCCAGAAACCACGAGATCACGCTTTTTCTGCTTGCTGCAGAACAAAGTTGTTTGGAGCGGCAGTTAGTGTCTTTATTATATCAGTAGCATCATGTAAATAATAGATAAGGTCTTCGCATGGGGTCTCCGGCTCCTCCCGGAGGACGCTAAGGCACGCGCTGCACCAATTCTCGTCAAGCGGGAGGGCAACAGTCAAGTCCTCACATCTTAAGTTATTGTACTTCAAAGCAATGACAGTTAGGAATAAATATGGTCTTGGAAGGAGAAGAGATTCTGCAACCCTACATCAATGACTGGAGGAAGAGAGGAGACGAGAACTGAGGAGATGGAAAGGAGGGGAGCTATCAAGGTGCTCCGAACTGATTGAAGGAGCCCTTATCTGGCCTGGCTCGTTGCCCTCGTTCTCTTGGCTGCCAGCCGCGGTGAGCAACACCTAGCAGGGTCAAGGGAGGTGAGGTCATGTGAACGCAGTTAAAGATTCACTTGGCTGCAAATGGCAAATTTACTACTGAAGGTCACACGTACATCACCTTTTGGAGAGAGAGAGAGAGATTTGGCGGCTGGTGCAGAAGAACAGAGAAAGGAGCAAAGATCTGGGGTGAAAAAAAAAGATAAAAATCTTCTATCATTTATTGTTCTTTGTTAAACAGAAAGATAGAAAAGCAAGTGATGGAGGGACTGGGGTATAGGGCCAGACGGTGCTTATAGTAACGTATAGCCCACCAGTGGAGCTTTTTAATGTTGTTCTGCTGGGAAGGAGAGATGCCAAACAGATAAACAGCAGCTGCAATTCATTTTGTCTCCCCTCTCCCTTCCATCCAGATGCACACAAATATCGCTTAATCCCCACAAATAATTGTATTTCCCAGTATCTGTGGCACTGCTTTAGTGTGCAAAGCTCTGGTGGCTGGAGCTTTTTGGAGCCAGAGGACCAGTGTGGTGACCCGTCTTAGCCTGCTTTAATCAAATCAGTCTCTTCAACTTCCTAATAGGCTGGTTTCCCAACAGTCTGCTCTTCTGGGACTGCTGCTGCTTTTTATCTGCTCCAAGGCTGTTTACTGATCAGGGGTCAGCAAACTGCCTCGCTTTCTGTACAAGAAACCAAAGCTACATCACAGCACATTACATCCAGCCTCCCTGTGATTAATGTGCTGGAGACACAGTTTTATGTATAGTCTACACTCAAGTGTGTGTGCGTGTGTGTGTGTGTGTGTATTTAATGTGCTTGGCTGGGTCTATCAACTGGACTTTAATCTAATGTGGTAGCCGGGCATGCTATGGAGACCTGTAATGATTTAGAGCTGACCTCAGCTCTCTGACTCAATACACTTGTTTCAAGTGAGCCGAATAATGCTTAAATATGTATATCGATGCGGGCCAGTAACGTCTTATTATCGCACACAGCGTAGTTTATCTGATGCATTCTTCACTTTACCATACATACTTGATTTCCAATCTAACCCCCCATATGTCTTACCTTTTTTCCACATAAATGAGTTCCTAGAAAGCAAATCTCATTCTGTCCAATCTTCTTTTAGTCCATTTTTTTTCTTTGTCATTGGTTTTTGATCTCCCATTTTAAGTCAAAAGCAGTGACCTTCAATCCTATAATGTACAACCATTCCCTCTGTACAAATGCATGCACGCACACACACATTGTTCACATTTAAGAAAATGAGCTTGTTTCTTTACATGTTGCTTAAAGACTCGCTTTAATAAAAACTGTGTTTTTTGTGTTTTTAACACAAATAATCTTGTGGCATTTTTCTCATAATGGAGGACAGATATAAAGAAAATTGAGCTTAAAATTTCATTTCTGATCGTTTCTTTTTCAATTTTTTGTGAATCAGACGCAGAAGGAAAAATGCTGTTTGAAAAAGAGCACATTTGTGACATGGATAATATAATGGGCCACAAGCCCCCTGCTCTGCTCCATTCTGATGCATCCAGTTGTAGAAGACGAAATCCATGTACGTCTTCATTTTCTTTGTCTGAGCTTCGGCTCAATACGGTACGACTGAATGACTCCAATATTGATCACCATTTTGTTGCACCTCTTATGTTAGGTTGGGCGTGAGAGTGGCTGTAAGCTAGAGGAAGAGTCTCAGCAACAGGGAGGGGGAAGGGGGCATGGTTGCTCCACACTAACAGTTCCCAAATCGGAGGTGAATTTTTTCTGAACTACTGCTGCTTTGCAGACATTATGCCCTAGAAAATGACGCGTTTTTTTTTTTTTTTTAAATTTTTACTCAAATTGTAATCAAACACTTTTAACATAGCTCATAAGATGATTGGTGTCCGCCTTTAAACTGTGTTTTAGTGAGTCAGAAACCAGTCAGAGAATGAGCTGCATGTTAACAGCTTGAGGAAAAGCAGTCCACATCCTTCAGAAGGAGTATGACACTTTCACACCCGACAGGTCAGGGAACTGAGTTTATTTCGACGCTGGTTTTTGTTTGCAAGAGTGTGAAAAAAAGGTCAACATCTGAAAAAATCTTTTTCTGATAAAAACCTCACAGGTTAATATTTTAGTCATTTTTGGTGTAACACGATAGTCTTGATGGTCTTTGTCAAACTGATGAAAAAAAAATGTACCATTGTGGTTTATATTAACTAAACTTTCCTCAATAGTCAATGATTGTATTTTCCAAACCTGTAATCTGGGGAGAAACTGCAGACACATTGTCGTTTTTATAAGAAAACTGAAACCTGAAGGATTCTTTTTTCCCCTGGAAATTGAAAAACTGCAAGTCATTTGCTTAACAAACAAACAGGATTTTACATAACTGTTTGTTAGGGAAAGATTTCCTCACAGTTTTATTAGAATGAACAAAAATAATACATTTCTAAATTCTCCAAACAAATTAGAAGATTCTCCTTCGCGTTAGTTTGGGGTTTTTACCTGAGGACAAACATTTGTTCAAACAGGAATCTCTCCTTGGGTTTTCTCTCTGGAGTTTGCAAAGATGAAAAAATGTTTTTCCCTCTATTTCTAGCTGTTTCCTTTGTGTGTATGTTTCAATGCATCTGTTCAGAGTTCAGAGAATAAACTGGAGACGTACAGAAAGAAGATTGCTCAACATCAGGTTAGCTCAACAATGGAACATGTTTCCAGCCTTTTTTAATCAACATAAATATTGAATTTGATTCAAATCAATACGTTAATCGAGGTAATAATTGAATTAAAGCTAAAGCAATAAATGAACATTTTGAATGACTGATTTTAATAGTAATAAAATGTGTATTAAACTAAAATGTAAATTAAGTGAAGCTGCTTGAGCTCAATCAGAGCTGATCATAATTTTGAGAGTTTTTACTGAAATACTTTAATAATAAGTATAAGTGAAGTTTTTTGGCATTATAAATGAATTTAATTAAATAATACATTTTAACCAGCAGCTTTATCAATTAAAAATGTCAATAACTGTTCAGAAAATCTAAACATCCCTATGCTGTTTTCTAACATAACCGTGAAAAAGCCTTGAAGGGGTCGTACCATGATTTTCTTGCGCCTTTCAGAGTGAACTATATCCCTGATCATATATTACCTTTGGAACACAAAAAAACGGAATTATTTATAAAATATGAGTTATTTTTAAGGACTCCTGTCAAACTTGGAAGTAAAACGACTCAACTCTGAGGCAGCGCCTTTCGCTCCTTGCCGGTCCTGCCTATTTCACAACCTCAGTGCGCCTGCGCGTGTCCACGCATGCAAACAAACAACATCCAAACTTTTTGCAAAGGTGGATGTGTTTTACAGATCACTGCTAGCTCCACAGAGAAAGTGTGTGTTAGTGTGAGCAGATTCTTCTTGAAAGGGGCTGAACTCAATCTATGACATCAGCTCGTGAGAACCCGCTCGTTTTTGTGGGTAGGGGAGGGTCTGTTGCAGAGAGCACAGGTTTTTAGAGGATTACTCAGAAATGTGTGAACGGATCAAAATACCACTTTGAGGTTGTTTATAGTGAGGAATGAACAGTATAATACATTTAAAAGCTCATAAAGGTCATTTTTCATGGTATGGCCTCTTTAAGTTTTTAGCAGATTTTTGCTTTTTCTATGTCACTCTAAATAACTTCAGAACTTCAAATTACTAAAATACTGTTGGATAACATACATTTTCCCCCCAGAGTGTTGATTCAACCAGCATTTTTTAAAACATATATTTTGCCTCCAAGGAGCCAGACTTTGTATTCTTTCCAATTGTGATTTTGGGTGCAGCTCCCTGGAGTTTCTTAAATATACTTTACAACATTTTTTTTCTTTGAATAGGATCTCATTTTGAGTCCAATCTCTCCTTCTTACCACTTCAAACAACAAGTAGATTGGTTTGTTAAGCTCCTGAGCACTGCTGGCTAACAAACAGGTCAGTTCCAATCTAAAGAGACACAGGCTGGATCCAAACCAATCCAAATGGATTAACAGCTGTCACACATTTGCATCAAAAATTCATCGTTTTTATCTTCGGTCGGCATAGCTTTAGTTGGTAATTATATGTGACAATTGAGATACACAGCTAAATTTCTGTAATACAAAAACCCCATGATTTTCATCAGCACTGAGCAGGAGTTGAACCCATATTCATTCTGACAGATTAGTTGTGTTCTAATCGTGGAGGTGGCTCAGAGTATTTTCTTGTCTTTGTATCTGCTGCAAGTGAATGTCTCTGAAAACATTTTGGTAGATTTTTTTAGAATTGCATGCTAAAGAATAGGAAACATAATTAAGAGCCTGCTGGGTTTTTTTTTTTTTTTTTTTTGTGGAAAATTTGACAAAACCATCTTAAATCAAACAAATGTCGGTATTCAATCTCAGGCAGGGTCGCAGGAGCCTGAGATTCCTGTTAGGTTTTTTAAATGTATTTCCTCTCACTGCAAATCATCAAACAGGCTTTAACAATAAAACAATGAAGAAATTTTGTGCAAGATAGCATATACTGACACATCTACCTACAGTCTATGTACTGTGATTCTGTTGAAAATAGAAAAAATACAAATATGTTAAGAAACTGTTCAAAAGGCTCAAACTTACATCTAAGCAGAAGAATAAAATTCACCTAATATTCCTGCTGCTGTAAGCAGTACACACACGTGGACAGACACACAAAGCACACGTACGATGGTTATTGGTTTCATAACTGAGCCCTATCCTCCTGGTCTCTGTGCAAGATGAGAGGTGTTGAAATGAAATTCTCCCTCAGAGAGTCTCTGCTCTTACCTGGGATTTAGAAAAGCCCCAGTAGGACTTTCTCTCTCTCTTCCCGTCCCTAACACACTCGCATGTGTACAGAGCCACACACGCTCCTCAAGGCTAAAAGAGGCTGTACGCCCAAAGAGGGAGAAGGAGAATAAAAAATAAGCAAGATGAGCAAATGAGGGCTTGAGAGACAGGCAAGGATTACAGTGGGGTGTGTTGGAGAAGGTGGTTTAGGATGACAGAAAATGAAAAAAAGATAATGTGATGGTTCCAAAAAAGACACAGGAAAAGCTGAGTTTCAGAGAATATTGATCTTGCGATATAGAGGCTGTAAGAAGGCAGATAATGGGGCTATGGATAGTCAATGGCTCTAGAGAAAGGAGGAGAACAGAAAAAGCAAAGAAAGAAAAAAAAACACTCTTGACTGACATGTTCCCATGGTATTGCTAAAGAAGCTGCTCTATTTACAAACAACAAACATTGCAACACATTCACACACGTTGGTTATTTGGTTTTTGGTAGTGCTGTCGGATCCTGGCAAATCTCGGAAAGACAGGTGAGGTGTGTAAAGCTGATCACATGATCGCTGAGCAAAAGACGGAAAATGTGTGAGATGTGCTTTAAGGCCATGTCACACTTCCACTGCGTACAATTTGTGCATTTTCCACGAATAAAATGTTGGTCTTTTGTGATACGTAATATGTGTAATACAGAAATGTTTCTTGGGTTCCTCATTCGTCGATTTGTGCAGATGCATGTCGAGGTTCTTGGCCGACGGGTCTTTTTGTGAATTTTGTTTTGAGCAGTTTAACATTTTTGGTTAGTTGTAAATTATGCAGTTTACGCATATTTTACATAGGTTATGTGCAATTATTAAGTAAATCGTATGCAACTGTGAATGCTACATGCATTCACAAATTTCAGGCTTTTGCATTACTGTTCCACGTATGTCAATGTATGTCTAACTGACTTTTCACGCATGCATCACCAATGCATGCTTTTTGTGCTAAGTTGTGCAGCTCTTTTTGAGCATTCTCCACCCAACTCTTCGTGGTGTTTGATCCGGCCACACCCCACCAAGCAGCTGCATCCGAACTCCTCCATTTCCAAGGGGACCACAGCGTCTTAAATTACGCCGACGTTTACGGAACCAAGAGTGATTCACTGCTGTGGCCAACCGCTGGAGGACTGCCGCTGCTGAGCACAGGGTAGGGGATAGAGTTTAGCTCCCTCTGACGTGCCCCTGAAAGGGGATTCGAGGAAGTTGATGCTTTTGTACATCGGCCTCCTGGGTTTCCGTCTTGCCTACCAGCCGTAACAGCGGGTTTGTGTCTTCTTTGGGTGGTTTATTCATACTTCTTCTGTGTTTTTAACAAGGTTCATGTGGGAACATTTAATGTAAAAGACCACAAATATTCTCACTTTTTCCATGTGTATCCATATATGACCAAATTTTATCCGTGCAATTTACACACATTGTTTGTAGCTGCACTGTGACACAGCCTCTATTTGTGACAGAGGAGATCAATGTGTAGGTGGAACTGCAACAAAGATCAGCTTTGAGGCTCTTCTTGTTTTCTGTGGCATTAGACAGACTGACAGATGAGGTTAAACAGGAATCTCTGTGGATCATGATGTATGTAAATGACATTGTGATCTACAGTAAGAGCTGGTGGAGGAACGTATAGACAGGTGGACGTTTGCTGTAGAAATTTGGAGAAGGTTGGCTGTTGCAAGACAGAGGGTTTGTGTACGAATGAGAGCAACTCAAGTGGAATGGTGAGGATACAGGGAGCAGAGGGGAAGAAGGTGGAGGGCTTTGAGTGCTTAGAGGCAACATAGAGTGTGGAAAAGAGCGGAAGAGGTGTGAATAGGTTGGAACAAGTAGAGGAAAGTTTTAGATGTGATGTGTGACAAAAAAGTGAATATTTTGGTAAAAAGGTTAGGGTTAGGGGTCAAAGTGGGATCAAAGATGGTCCAATGGAACCCTAAAATTGGGATTTTCTCTTCTGGAATGAAGAGCTATGTAGCGTGTGGCCTTTACCAGTATTTTTTGATGCAGTCAGAAAGCCTCAGCCCAAAACTGTATACTGTTGCTATGACATCTGTTCTCTCTAATAAAACGCTACAAGAAAATACTTATTTCTTTAGAAGGATGCCAGCCACCTGTATAAATCTACCACAATCATTATTTTTTTCACCAACTCTAGCATTTGACCTGATTTCATCATCATTCACCCCTCTGAAACCCCCCCCCCAAAAAAAAAATAAAAAAAGGAAAAACATTTATTTTTCTTTGCCGAAAGTATAAACACAAATTATTCGTGTTTCTGGTTACTATTGGTGGAACATATTTTATCTTTTTGCCCTTTAGTCTGTGATTTGGTATCACAGGGAGAGTCTAAACGTCCATGAGCAGTTTCCAAAGTCAGGAAACCAACCAGAATTAGAACTTTATGACTAAAGAGGTCCTTATCCTTCAACATGACTACTTTTCTTAAAGACCTTCATGTTGCTTTACTGCAATTTCATATTAATTGCAAATATCTTAAAGCCAGCTATAGTTTTGCTTTGTGATCCAAACCTTTTCTCCTTTTTTCATCTGTCTGTCTAACACAAGTTTTAAGTGATGCTCAGGCTATTTTGGGGGCAGATTTCTCCTGACAAAGCATTCCACTTCATACTATTTTTGTTTTGATCGGCTTAATGTTCAAAAACTGGTTCTCTGTGCACAAATACACAGACAGGTAAAGGGAGGATTTGTAAAACTGACTAAAAGATACAAGCAGGAATTGTTCTGCAGCTTTGAGTGACACTTTTTCATCGCAGCTCTTGTTGTGAACATGGCACAAAAAGAAAAATGAAGCACATTGTACTATACCATATTTTTTTTCAAGCAGAATTATCCTTACGTTGACTCTAACAAACGCAGACACAACAAACATTCTTTGTGATTAATCCAGTTTCTTTATGTGTTCTTTTTACCAAAATCTCAAAAGAAGCAGCCTAAAGAAAGATCTTTTGTGGCTAAATTCTAGCCTAGAAAAATAAACTGCTTCCACTGTTGACCAATTATAATTCTATTTTTTGAAAAAAATATTTTCAAAATACCAGCTGGAAGAATTTTTTTCAAAATCAAATATATAAGATGTGACTTCAAACACATCTCCTTTTTACAGTGTTGTATGGATACTTTAAACTAAAGGAATGGCAGTGCTAAACACAAAAAGGTCCTTCCAAGTTTCCAAATTATGTTGCTAAAAAGAAGTTATTTTGTTTCTTTTGCTTTTATTTAATGGAAATTTTAAGAGAAAAATAAATAAAAATTGTATGGTTAAACAATAAAAACAGCAGATGATCCCACTTTTGATATGAGATCAGACTTTATGTACTCTTTTTCAGTGTTTTCAGTTTCTATATCATTAATTCAGACAGGTTCAGCCTTTCATGTTTGTATTTGTTGTTGCCTATTCTATTTTTTAGGAATTGATCATTTGTTTGTACATTTTTTAAACTTTTTCCCTCAGCCAGCTCTGTCACACTCTGTCACACTTGTGTCCTTCAGTTTCCACAAATCCTGACAAGTACAGTTAATAACTGGAGTAGCTGTCCCATGAAGATGTAAGTACTGTGAAAAAACAGTGAATTATTTACTTAAATGTGCCGCTCAATTATATATCAAAAGCAATTAAACTGCAGTTGCGACCTATGAAAACTATTCTTCTATCTCCTTTACAGGTTGTTTAGCAACATAACTAAAGATAAAAAGCATAACTTTTAATGGGCATAAATTGTCAAAAGCAAAGGAGAAAAAAAGGAGACAGACTTTAATGAGTGACTTCTTAAATCCTTTATATTAATTATGTCAGCGCAGGGAGAACAGAGATGAGGTCTTAGCGGTCTGCTGTGCTATCACTTCATCTTTTAATTATCCAGCGCTCCTGTATGGAAAGCAAAAGGTTGGTACTGAAGGACAGAGATAGCACAGGACTTACATTCTCTTATCAGCTGCCTGATGATGATTTAATAGCAAAGTCCTCTTCCTTTATTTCTATTCTTCCTCAAGTGCACTGCAGATTTGCCTTTCTTGTGCGTAATATTACAATAGATGAATCGTTTCCCTGTGCTGTCTCACAAGAGTCATTTAGGCTCCTCTTAGGCCTTCGGCTCCTTAACACTTGCTCTGGACTACTATACTTGGACACTGATATAAATTTTAGCAGACAATAACATGACCTGAAACTTTGACATTCTTCTTGGCTCCTTGGGGGAGAGATGTTGGATGGGTGTTAGGAAAAAGGAAAACAGCAGAGCCGCTAAACACGCAGCAGGGAGATGCATGAAGAATGCTGAAGCCACCTTCAAACTGCAGTATACCATCAAGTGAATCTCTTTTACAAGGATACGTTGAAGGGAAGCATTATGAAATGTGTCACTAAACAATGAATTACTTGAAGCTGTTAACTGTTTACCTTGACCCACTGAGTCGCAGCTGCCAACTCACTCTTCTGTAAAACACGATTTGCCGCCGTGTAGTCTGCTGAAGAAGATGCTTCTCCTTAACGTGCGTTTGCTTCCCAATGATCTTAGTGTTCATCAATTTTGATCGACTTAAAATGTGAACCTAAAAATAAAAAAGCAACCAATAAATGACAAATATAGTTGTGGTTGGCACAATGAACCAGACAAGAAGGCATTATATTTCTGAAGGAGAGATTTTATGAATCTGAGTTAAAACTGATTCATCTTACAGAAAAATGTGTCCATAATCTTTGGCGGTTAGGCCCCCGACTGATGACATCTTGCGTGCTTGGACCATAGATGTATACTCTCCAGAGCCTTAGATGCTGATGCTGAATGCAAACCATTCCATAGCAATGCTCCAGGTAAAGAACAGGGTGTAGAAAGGCTGGTGAACCATCTAAAACCCACAGACAGATGACCATTTGTGAATTTCAGGACAAAATATGATTGTGACTGGCTGAGAAGAAAGGCAGGCCAGTTTGCCATTGGTTCAAAGTGAAGGCCTAATTGATAATGTTGTGTAGAGTGGCGCACAAATCCAGCGGCCATGTAAATGAGGTAAATCTTCCTTACTGAAACTGTGCCGAAGCTACATAAAAAGCAGTATGCAGGGATAAGAAATGTGAGACCACAAAGTCAAATTTATTAGAAAATTTACAAGGAAAGTTTAAAATGAGTCATAGATTAAATAAGTAGATACTTGCATAAACCGGTCAGGTCTGAGAAATCAGTTTTTTCTTTCTAGCTCTACTGTAATAGAGACAGCAAGAAAGATAGATTGACAGCCTGTCTGTAACAGTTCAACAGGTCAGTTCAAAATAACTGAACAGAACAATATGTGATTTATGAAAGTTTAATTAACAGAGGAAGACACTTTTTTTGCTGTAATTTGAGAATTTGAGTGCTACATTTCTGATTTGAAAAAAAAGGAACCGAGAGCTTCCAGGGAGAGAATCACTGTTATTTCTCACCAGAGGACTGCGGCGCAAACATCATGCACCATGCACAAGGTTAAAAAAAAAAAGAAAGCAAAGAACTTTGATGTCATAATCTTCATCTCCCATTACCCTCCATTTTTTAAATCTTTCTTCTCTTTGATTAAGAAGAAATACAACATTTTCGGGTTCTATTTGACACAGTATTGGATGTTGATGTTAGGATTCAATCTCATAAGATTGGTGAAGGAACTGATGCTATGATTTGTGTCTTAATCAATTGACATTTGTGTTTTTTCTCAAACAAACATACTCAGAAAAAAACCCTGGCAGGCCTCTATGAAGTCAACGTTCACTTTAGTTTATTTATCTATTTAAAATTGTATTTATTTGTTCATTTACAATGGAATAGTTTTTAGCCTGTGGACACACCAAAAAAGTTTGGCAAAAATCTGTTAAAAGTCGCTTTTGTTTGCTACTAGTGCAACATCAATGTGACTCTACGATGCAAACAATCCATCTGTCAGAATTTCACAAAATTGCATGTTTAAATCCCACATCAACATACATTTCAATGTAAAGTTTTTTGGCCATTTGTCTGAATGTAGTTGATGTTCCAAAAAAAAAGCAAAAAACAAAGAACCAAATGAGAAAGGAAAAACTGATGAATCTCCCTGCATACATGAGAAGAGTGTTACTAACAGCCCAGTCTGATCTGAGCAGAAATCACATCTATACTCAGTCTAACATTCTATTATAGAAGTTATAAGTGAAAAACAATCAAAATCGCTGTCAATTTCCCAGGTTCAAACGCAACAGCAAAAGAAGCCCAAGGTCAGACCTTGAAGGAAACTATGAGAAACAGGACACACAAAGGGCTGCTTCTCAGATTTGAGCATGTTAGATGTCAAAGTCTCTGCAAGTAGATGTACAGGATAAGTGGGGTTTATTTGAACATAAATAAATAAAATAAATAAATTTGAACAACTGAGCTGCAGGCCTGCCTTTTAAAAAGCAACAGGTTAGCGTGTGTGCGATGAAAACAAAGTGGACTTGGACTTTAGTGCCAAAAATCAAATAAAACATTAAAAAAAAAACGTATTACCAATATTAAGCAGTTAAAACCAAAGATGAGTAAAAACAAGTTACATTTACTCAGTTACATTGGACTGTCAGTTTATTTTTTTGCTGACATTTTTGTATAATTTATTCTACAGTATCAATAATGGCAGATAACTGCATTCAAATATTATAGTAATAGTGTTTATAAAACTGAAGTGATTTGTGACGAGTTTTTCATTCAACAAAGGAGAGCAAAGACTTTATTATTGTTTGGTTATTACAGGCTTATATGTGTTTTGGATTGGGAATTGTTTATTTTAAGCAATCAAAGCAGAAATAATGCAAAAAACAAGAAAATCATTAGACATTTGAACCAATACAAAGTTAAATCAAACACAGGATAATTAGTAATAAAAATTGATTAGGAAATACACATATCTCCACCAACACTAGGAAATAGTCCAGATATTGCTCTCTTTCTCTTTTGTATATTGTTCATGTCACAATGAAACGATGATTAAGGTTGTCAAAAGGAAGTCAGTAGATTGCTTGAAAGGGAATGGAAAGGAGCAATTTTCTTTAGTCGCACCCCATTTTGCTTTACTTAATTTTATTAATTTTTTTGTTTCTTTTAATTTATTTTATTTTCTTTCCTTAAATTCTGTGGTTATGTGGTTTTACTTATCACATATTGGCAAAAAAGACTAAACAAAAAGAAGTTCTTATTCTGCTAAAACAAAATTGTGATAGATTAAAATCTAGATTATTTTCAGATATTTCTTAGTATTTATGTATGTGTACATTTTACTTCTGCTTCATTAATATTCTTAGAAGTTTTGGAGACTATCCACTGCATTGTTCTGCATAAATTTAGAATTCATGAAGTCTTTGAGTTTTGCTGTGGCAAATGTTATGACATTTGCCGTTTTGACTGAAGCGTGATAGAAACTGGGTCACTCAACAGATGGATGATCAGAAACACAGTGACAAATCCAAAGAATAATAAAAAAACATGATTTCAGTGAAACACTATGGCAGGACCTGAAGGGTAAAGACAGCTTCCACTGGTGGTTGAACACATTAAAAAATTGGCACTGTCATTTTGAATTTTGACACCAAATCAATCTGTTTGGACATTTGCTGTTGCAACAACTGCTTGTTTGGTGATATTAGTTTAAAAAAATCACTGGTCAGAAAGAGATATAGCTCAACAAAGATGTCTTAGACCTTAGTCGCTGGGCTGACTTCAGGCAAAAATTATGCAAACCCGTATGGGGCACGTGGGTGGGCAGCACAAAATACCAAGGTTGTAAAACACTCAGCGAGCCCGTGCTGCAAAAATATACTGGCTGACTGTTAAAATTTAGGAAATTAGGCAACAAGAGCTTAGTTTGTGTGAGAATCCTACAGGCAGGGCACTGGTGTTTCACCTGCACACCCCATGCATGCAGTCAATCAGAAGCCAGCATCACCCGTACGTCATGAGTGCATGCAGCTGACATTATCCTTACAAATACTTCATGATCCACTTACCACTCACACAACAACTGTACCTTCCATTTTTATGACGTCCCTTGAGGTGGCTGTACGAGCTTTAAAGAGGTACAAGAACACCCGCACTTTCCACTTTGCACTTTTTCTGTGATCCTCCACAGGGCCGGAACACCCAAGACCAAAGGGGACCTGGTTGCAGACAAGATGGTGCCCAAACAAGTCACTGGTAGCCCGAAGCAGAAATTTTGCAACTTTGGCCACAAGCAGAAGTTTTGTACCTATACTAGAAGATTCCTAACCCTAAACGAACCCAGATAAAGCAGTGTTTTTTGACCAAAAAAGGCTATTTTTGGTCGAGAACTTCCGGCTAATGATGCTCTGGCATCATGTTGGCACCATGTGGCCAGGTCCTCTTGCAAAAATCTGCAGTAAATAAGGCTTTACCTGGTAAAAAGAAACATATCTTATCAAATTTAAATACATGTCTTCCCTTCCCCACTATGTCTGCCAGAGAGACAATTTCAAACTCTTTCTTGATTTGTGGCTTGTCAAATTTGCACTTGGATCTTTTTTATGCCTTGTTTTCACATTCAGAATGTGTAGTACTCATTTTTTCACCTCACACATTCATCTTCTACATTTAAGGGGTTCAGAGTTCATGACCTCTGATAGTTTATTATGTCTACCTCTAAAAGCAGACTTTCCAAGGAAATAAACTCTTTTCAAGGTGAAACAATCCTGAAGTGAATTCTTTCCTGCATATTTAGTGAATGTGCTAAATTTTCAGCGAGCTGAAGGACGCTGTAAGAAAAATGAGCCAAAATCTACCTTTAATTAAGCGCTGGACTCTCAAAGGCAAACAGAAACTAATTCTGGATGTGATTGTTGCTCAGAGCACAAATATAAACTATCAGTTTATGTGGATTTTTTTAGCTTTCATCTTTTTGGCAACTACATACTGTATCAAAAACACAATCTATAAGCACCCTCTAATTAGATAATTTTTTCTTACATTAAATCCCTAAAGTCGCTCATTCTTTATGTAGATAGATTACATTATTATGTGGTGGGAGATAAACACACCTTTTTTTAAAGCTGTTGTGAAAACCATCACTCACTTCTCCTGTCTTTCCCATGAGATGCATCTGTTTTGGGAACGTGATCTCCTTTGACGGATTTCACACATTCCCTTCTCATTGTTAGTGCTGAGAGCTATGCACACCGCCGTGGAAAGCGTGCTCTCCCACATAATGGAATATCATGTCTCACTAAGGTTAACTTTTACAGACACTCCGGAGCACTTGTCAGACTCACTCAAGTAAATTTGCTGCAGGGACAGACGATGGCAAACCAACATCATCCAAAACAGTGTTCCCAAGGATGCATTAATTAAAAGAAACACAAAACAGACTCAACTGTCATGAAGGACAAGGGGACTGATCAACACAAAATGCAGAATTCAGAGCCTGAAGTCCCACTCCAATCATCTTTCGATCAATTTAAAGGTGTTCCCAGAGCTCTTTTGATTGTGATTAAATCCAAAAAAATCCAAAAATCTAGGACAGAGTTTCTGCAGAGCGGCAGGAGTTCAGTAACTGGGACTTTCCATCATCCCTTTGTTTGCACTCCCTCCTGCTGTTGCTTACTGCCCCTCACAACCCCAACCTTTCATTTGCGGTGCAACATAAATGGCGAGCAATGTTGAAGTTATCCTGCCGTACAGTTTTTAAGCCAGATACCAGCTCAGACGAGGAAAATGAAGACGTACATGGATCGATTTGTCTGCAAGTGGATGCATCAGAATGGAGCAGAGCAGAGCTTGAATTAATGTCACTACAAGTTTTTTATTATCGTCTGCTCATAATTCAAAACAACTTGAATAAAGAAATACATAAAATTGCATTTTGATCGTAGTTTCCTTTATATATGCCCCACATAATGACAAAAATGCTTCAAGAACATGTTAAAAACACCAAAAACATGATTTTCATCGGAGTGAGTCTTTAATGCAGATTTCTTTTTCAGTGAATCAGTCTTGGAAAAATGCAAACAACCTCCAAAAATGTCTTGGTTCTGACAAATAACACACTTCATTCACAGGTGTCGCTGCCAATCCACAGCATGGGAGACAAATAAAAAACTCTACTGACAGGTATTGTTCTTTTCTTCAATCTCTGCAGCTTCTTAACAATATGTGATCTGGAAACTTCAAGGACTGATGTTCTCATTAATGCATGCTCACAGGCTAACTCCCACTAACGAATACGTGACTGAGCGCAGCCTTTTTTTTTTTTTTTTAACTAAACAATTCAGTCTACATTATGGCTTACGTGTTAAGTTGAAGTGACCCCCATAGAATGTAATCGTTTGACATTTAAAGCTGGAACCTCACCATTGTTTGAATCTTTTATCTCCCCTGTCAGTCTACGCAGTCCAGAGGATATATTTAAAAGCTTCATCTAAAAAAGGGAAGCCGTTTAAGGCAGATGATTTTCTTCAGAGAAGAAATTTCTTAAACTTTTCTTTTAAAAATGTAAATGCCATGAGAAGAAGAAGTGTATAGGACTCGTCCACAAAAAGGTCACTTTAATGTTTTGCTAAACTGCATTCAGTTAAGATGAAAGATTTGATCTTTTGATTTGACTTATACAATTTCAGAACATTTATTTCAGCTCAGAGTTTGATTGTAATTTGATTTTTATCTTATCATCTCACACTTATGATTATATTCTCTTTCTAGAGATCCCCGCCTAAGTCTTTTTTTTTTTTTTAAATAAGATTAAATTGTTGTTTGGTAAATTCAGATAAGACTTGGAATCTATAAAGGCACATAAAAACCATGGTTGGTCTTCTTTAACTTTGACGCAGAGGTAAAATCAAAAAGCTGGCCAAAATACTTCCTCATGAAGAGAAGCTAAGGAAAAAAAGTTTAGTTAACATTTACACTTGCATTTTTACATGCACTTTGACATTTTTAATTACTTTTTACATTTAAAAATGACATGAATCAGTACATTTACATTAATTATTAAACTTTACTAAAATAGATGTATTTAGATGGCATTTTGATCCCTGAATTATGGGAATTGTTGCATAAATGTATGATAGTTAGATGTCTAGTTTTGTTGTAGTAATCTCCATGGGTTTTATTTTTCCTTTTATTTTTCCTTTTATTTATCCTTGGGTGTAATACTGCCTGCAACTGTGCAGATGTCTTTGGAAGTGCCCTAAAATGTACACCATGAGGACAAACCAAACCAGACTATTTCTATGTTCATGTCGTTCTTAGCAATGTGCATTTAAGTGGCCACGTTCAATAAAAAGTAAATGTGAACGTACATACTGATTTGGTTGTGAGCCATAGACAGCATCCCTTCTAATTCACTGAGGAACCAACTGTTTGAAAAATTGATCATGGAGGAATAATTAATAATTGTGCTTTGTGCCCAGATTTGCACCGCTTGACATAAAGCCTCTTTCAACTATAGTTGACGAAAATGCACCAGTAAACAGTGGAAAAAGAAGCTCCTCCTTACTTGGCCTGTGTGAACACCATGGGGTAAACGTACGTTCAAGAAAGCCCATTTAGCACATTCTTGAATGTGTTTGATATGCCCAGTGGGTACATATTAGCGCTGTCAATCAATTAAAAATATGAATCTCATTAATCAAACTTTTGAGTTTAGATTAATCACAATGAATCAGTGTTTTCCTATGCACATTTTATATGTCAATATGCAGCTTTTGAAAGAAAAAAACAGGCCAGAGAGAAAATGTTTCCTTCATTTTAATTGTCTGAAGTTTTTTTTTTAAACAAACTTTTCCTTCATCTTCTGAACAAAAGGAAAGGGTAAGAGGTGAACTTTCTCTCTGAAATGCTTTATTTGACCTTTAGTGGCAATCAGCATATATTTATTGCTTTCTTTTGCCTCTGCAGTCAAGGTCACTGCTATATGCTCGCTCAGCGACACGTTGTTGTGTTACCGTGACAACGGGCTGCACCACATATGAAATAGTCCACTTTTTGTGAAAAAGCGATTAAAACCGAACAAATAACAAAAATAATGTACTAAAAATCAATTGAATATGTATTTATTTTGTAAGTGACCATGGTATAAGCGAGATAATGTCCTCCAAAGTGTGCATTATCAGATATTCAGTGATGCACCATCCGACGCAAAGTGGAAGACTTTGCTTCACATAGTGTAATTACATAGCATTAATAAATATGAATGCGTTTAATAGCTTTTGGAGTGAAATTACTTTACACTCTCAAACTCGGTGTGTTCTAGTTCACGAGTCCCCTGTGAACTTATTCAACTTGTATGTATTGTTTTGTTTTACCATGATTTTTCTTTCTGAAAGAATAATGCCAAATGCATAATATAAACTTTTTTTAATATATACTATAACTACAAAAGGTTAAGGAAGTTCTGTTAAATATCATAAGTCAGTATAATGTAGTCATATTAAAAGACAATTTCTTTTTTTTTTGTATTATACTCTTATTCAGAGGGTAACCTTGCCAGTATATACAGTAGTGGACTGACATGTTTTCTATCATTCCATTTGTGTAAAGTGTGTACTATTAAGGTCATCATTAAGGTTTTTAACAATAAAAATTGCCTCTTTTGCAAAAGAATCAGAAAAAAAAATCTCCATCCCTCGTAGTCCAGAGTGTACTTCTTTGAAAGTGTTCACACTGACATATTGAAAATAGTTTCTTCTTTACTGTTATTTTCTTCACTCAGCAAGCATCCACCCACACATATACACACATTCTTACACACACAGACATTTAAATAAACGGAACTGATTTTAAACGGTGTCTTACTCTCCAGCTCTTTTTTATCTGCATCCTTAAAAACAGTGTTTGTTTAATCTGACAGAATGTTTAAGCACAATCGTTTGTATACTGCAATACATGTAGGTACAGGGAAAAGTGCAGCACAGTGTGAAAAGCTATTTTCTTTTTTTTTATATATAGGCATCAATATATTGTGTTGCCTGCCCTGTAGATTAGAGCAAAATATTCCTCTCTAATTCTGATGAAGTAATGCTGTCTTCAAGGCACAAAAATACCATTGTCATTATATTAGGTCATGCATTACAAATAATGTCTTATTTTCTTTGCTAACCCCTAGTCTGAGAAGCAACACACCTTTTCAGTGTTATTTGTCATTCGTTGAGCTTGCCACGTTTGTGTTGGGATTTTTCTTTTTTTTTGCCTGCTGTTACAGATTGAAATATTCTGTCTGCAGGACAAACAAATGTTTTAATGTATCTTATTTACTGGTGATGTTGTAATTTGCGTAACTAGCAACTTAAGCAGTTCACCTTGAGCAGCAAAAACTGAGAGGACTCAGGAGGTCGAATCAGCCACTTGTTGACTTTGATCAGTAGATTTTTGGTAGAAACATTCTTATTTCTTGGTTACATTCTAGGGTTGATTCAGGCTTTATTTTTTTATGTAAAGTGTTTAGACTACAGAAAATACAAGACTTTTACACAAGACACGAAGTAAATTAACATTTTTTTCTTTAAACACATCTTCTGTTTGCATCAAAGCAGTGCTGGGACACACAGTGGTACCATATTCTTGTGAGCTTTAGTGGAACCATGAGCAGATTTTGCCCAGACGACCTCAGATTCTGCGCAGAGCTGTAGGGCTTGATCAGGTCAACGATGTAGATAGGAGCCTTGCCGTGTAGGGCACGGAAAGTTAACACCAAAAGTTAGCAGCCACAAAAATAATAAGAAATCCAACACTGGCTGCACGTATTGAAAAAAATTACCTGCTAATAGACACTTTCTAAAAAGAAAAGTAAGGAACTCATTAATGTGGTTTGGGGGTGTCAGGTACCACGCCCTCAAAAAGCCATATACCCCACCGTGATTGGTCACTTGGTCAGCTCCACACACAACACTGGAAAAGGCCATTCATACAAACTGGTGGGATGCTTGGGGGCTGCAATTTGCCTGCAAGCCTCAAGTTGGAGACATTTGAGTTACATGACAGTTACTGGACCTTTTGCCAATTTTGTCGGGGACCCCTGCCCTATCTAAATGTTATTTATTTATATTCTTTAACTTGGTTACTTATTTCAGAAGTAAATTTATTTCGGTTTCATGGCAGCTGCTCTTCCTGACTCAATCTTCTGGATTTACATCAAGGCAACAAAAACAGCTCATGTGAGGCTGAACCAAAATAAACAGGGTAACAAAACATTTACAGTCTGTCACAGGTAAATCTATCAACTTCACATGAACCTGTCATATTTTAGCAACTTACATTTTTGCTTCCTCTAACAGATCTTTCACAGATCTCAAAAGAGACCACGCCCTCTTTTCTTTAGCAACACCCTCTCACACCAACAGCTTCCTGATTTACTGGCAGAACGGAAACGGTCAGATACAGCCCCATGTCAGAGATGCAAGGGTTGAATATGGAGGATGGGACTACAAGTTAAACACGTGGCACTCCATCTGCACCACATGGGACTCTGAGACTGGACTGGTGCAGATGTGGTTTGATGGGCTACCTTCAATCAGAAAATGTATAACCTCTGGAGGAGCCATCAACGGGACAGTTATAGCTGTTTTAGGACAGGTAATATTCACATAAAGCTTAAAAGTATGTTTTTCAACAGCTTGACAGTTATTTTGCATACTCATCAGAACATGAAACCTCTATTCTTCATCTTTCATCATTTTGGATACCCCACAGGAGGGTTTGACATTAACCAGAGCTTTGTTGGGATGAAATCTGATGTCCACACGTGGGACTACATCCTTTCTTCATGTGAGATCCAGAACTACATGGAAAAACTGAACTTCACACCAGGAAATGTGCCTAACTGGAATGCGCTGGATTTGAGATTATTGGTAGTGTCCTGATTGAAAATAAAACTGCAATTTGTCAACTTCAAAATATTCATGTTGGCGTGTAGGCTTCAACCTAGTAAAAAATAGGTTTTGTTTTTCCAGTGTGTTTTTTCACCTTTTAATTCATGAAAAACTAAACCTATTTTTTTTCTTATAGAAGAGGCTAAATAACCAAAAACATTGCTGTTAAAATTTTACTACATCTCAATCTTAATGAGTGAAACTAAGGAAATAATAAAAGACAATGACAATCTGAAAACTTTGTACCTAAATAAGGCTGAGACTGATCAACACAAACAGGAGCAGTTGAGTGATTGGAGATTTAATTCAAATTTGGAGAGACAACAGAACAGGGTAACAATAACTGATGAACACTTAACCAAAAGGTCACCAATCCTCACAAAATGTCATAATTTTGGATTAAATTCCATAAAGCTAACAGAATACCTGTTTAAGTGTGTTAAAAAGGAAGTCTGTGTTTTTCAACAAGTGACCAAATCCACTTTTTATTTGTGTACTGTAAGATCTTTGCTCTCTTTGGATTTTTTTAAATTAAATAAATTGTTAAATGGTATATTCCTATGAAACTTTACTACCTTTCTTGAAGGTCCAAAGGCCTTTACACCCACACGCACACATACACATTGACACATTCATGGCAGCTTTGCTGCCTAACACTGGTGTCAACCTGTCACCACCTGGAGCAATGGAGGGTTCAGTGTCTTGCCCAAGGAAATTTTTACACATGGGCACGCAAGGTGGGAATCGAACCTGTGATATTCTGATCAGAGGCTGACTGCTGTATTTGTGCAACATGGCCGCCTGACAAATAGTTGAAGAACAAACATTATCACTTAGGTGGTGAGAATTTTGAGCCACAAAATCTCCTTTAAGAGAGATGAAAAGGCTGCATTGCAGCTTGTCACTAAGTGAGTATTAAACATTATACCCAATCACTACTTGCTATTTCCTAATTCATTTGCTAAATGCACTGCTCTTATCGCTGTTAGCAAGCAATCTGCTATTTTTAAACAAAATGCCAAATGAATGCATTCGATGTACAGCACAATAGAACATAACAGGAATTCAACATGACAAACACAAGTGCAATAAAAACAGATTTCTGCAGCAGACAATGAAACATTGTATTTTTGTATTAAATTCAGGCTTGAGACAGAAATAAGCACAACAGTCCAGTTTGTCTTATCTGTTGACAATATGTAAATCTGTATTCACTCCAAGGAAGCAGCAAGCAAGACAAAGCCAAATGGCTCTGAATATGGGGAATATCATATATTATCATTACAATGAGTTTAAATTATAGAAATGTGACAAAAGTCCCTCAAAATCCTGTTTTTCTCCACAATTCCCCATTTAGCGGCAGAACTGAACAGATCTCAATCGGTAAATCATGCTGACACGGAAGGAAAAACTTAAAAGAAAGGCAAAAACTCCATGAGAAGCAGAACAACAGCAGAAAATACAAGTAATCATGTTTAAATCAATCCAAATAATTTATTTGTTACAAAAAGTTAATTTTTGTAGTTATATTACCTCCAACTCTTACATTTTGACAACGTAAAGGTCACAAATGCAGCTGTCAAAGCAGAAACCCCAGTATATTTTTCTGCTTAAACACATTTTCCAACTCATTTAGGTAAACCTGAAGCATTTCCATATGGGCCCTGAGCTATAATCTCTTAAGAAGTTTCTTGATCTAAACTCAAGGCATTCTGCTGGGAATATTTTGGAGAAATATTCACAAGAGTTTAATACCCAAATCACATCGAGTGGCTTGCGTGGTATGTGGAAGCAGCGTCTGTTTCCAGATAACAGATGTTCCAGACTGCTTCGCTCAACGATCCAGCTGAGTCACACCAGCCATCACTAACTGCAGCCACTTTAAGCAATCAGAGAAGCTCTCACTGCTTTACATTTCAGAAGCACCCTTCATGTCTCCTCTGCAAAAGATAATTTCCTAATCTAGATTGATGTAGATTATCTTGGGATCAACCTTTTTTTTTTTTTTTTTTTTGGCATTTAGTCCTGCAAGTCTTTGCAGAGCAAATCAGACTGGACGATGATCCCATACACAAGTGAAGAAATGTATGAATACTTCATCAAACTAAAACACCACACTCTGATTAGAACTACACTGCAAAACATCAGCATTGTCTTTTAAACCAGTGGAATAGGAACACACATGAGACCATTTGGGAGAATTTGACATTGAATGAAAACGGTCATTCTGGAAGCGGAGCAAAAGTTTAGGATGTGGAATTTTTTGTGGTATTCATTAAGTTGGTATAAAGGCTTTGTTATCTTGTTTGAAGGGATGTTGAATTTTCTTTTGGAAACTGAAGTAATTTCATGAACTCCATTGGGGAGACCTTGCAGAAACACGCTCTAACTGCAGGACAGTTCACAATGGAATGGATTCAAAAATTTGGTGGAAATCTATTGATTTTTCAATGTATTGTCTTAAAGTTGAGTCATTGCATCTGGATGTGACGTCTTATCTTTTCTTGATTGTTTCGCCAGTCACCCAAGTGGCTTCATCCATCTCCTTCCACTCATTTTGCCAGTGTAATGCAAATCAGGCCCTTTTGTTTGAACATGCGACGTGAAATATATCCACTGGGGTGCCCTCAGTTCATATTGATCTTTTTTATAGTCTTGTATAAGAAACTTCTTATGGCAAAACATCAGAAGCTGAAATTCTTGTTTGAAGCAGTCAGCACAGCGTATCAAAGCTTCTGACTTTAAAGGCAGTAATATAGATGTACCATGATATTTACCCGTCTCTGATGCACTCTGGGAAAATATGTACTTAGAAGAAAATATAAGGGGTGTCTTAGATTCCCCCCGAAGGGTCCTGTCATCTGTTTCACTCATAATTATCACTTCTCTAAGTGATGTAGACTCACATCCCGTTGTTGAGTTTCCACTGTTTCAGTCTCTTTCCATGCTTTCAGCATGTAAAATGTAAGGTGACTCAGCTAATGTAGTGCTCTTGTTGTCTTGATCGTCAAAATGCCATTAACTGTCCGTCAATTTCTGCTTTTGCCTTTTATTTATATCTTTTTTTTGTGCAGGAAAAATGACTTAACTGTCAACAACAAAATGAAAATGTTTCTGCTCAAATTACATTCTCTAATGGGTGGAGAGACAAAGAAAAAAACAGCAGAATGAGCAAGAGCTGCATGATGACAGGATAAACAGATAATCTAACACAGTGTCAAACTATTTGGACACAAACTGCCCTTGCAATGGACTGAGCTGGCCATCTGTGCAGGGTGCACTCTGCCTTGCTCCCTGCTATTGGAAAGCCACACAGTGAGCCTTGACCTTGAACAGGATGAAGGAAGGTTAGCTAAGAGAAACAAGGGTTCATCGTCTGACCGTCAGAGACTTACGGAGAGCACACAGAGATAAATGATAAAACCTGATGTTCAAAGCCTTTTCCCTAAAAGACCATCTTCATAATGCCTTAGTCACGCCTGTCCTTACAGGTGAGAAAGGGCTCTCTGCTGGCGAATAACTGGGAAACCTGCAGGTGCCCATCACAAAATTAAACCACTCGATGAGCTACTTTAAGAGCAAAAATGTTATCATGAAAGTCTTTTTTTACAAAGGCATGCTACAGGCAACAGGCTGTAGTGAACACAACACGTAAGGGTAAGTAAGTAGGTGAGAAAAGGCAATTCATATAGATTTTTTTGTTTTTCAATCCCCCCTGAAGTGTTCGCCTTGCACAGAGAGCAAGTTAGTGCTGTTTGAGTGATAAGTTCACCCACTGCGTTTACCCATGCTGGCAGCTTAGCAGTTAGAAATTAGAAAACTTAGGGTATGCGTGCATTCATCAATTGTGTGTGGTTAGTAAGGGGCCAGTGCACAAAGATCACATGGAAACCTGAAATGCGCGATGACGTTTACGCCGACTTTTCATTGGAAGTGGTCACTTGAACGCATGCTGCCAAGGGCAGTGTGAATGTCGCTTCAGGCTTAACAGGGGTGCATGTATGCCAAACATCCAAACTGTTGTCTAAACTACAAGAAACAACTAAATTAGAGAAAACCTATTTGTGACAAATTAATTTCTGATAGGAAATCTGTGGTGTATACAATATTTACTCTTCTCTTTGTTTAACAAAAACATGTGAATTTTGCCTATCTAAGATTTCTAGATCTTCAAAATCCGGATACTGGATACATGTCACTAAATATGGATGCTATTTTCAATGAATTCTTTTTTTTCTCAAGCAGCCAATTCAAGCATTATTTACCAAAAAGCTTCAACTTTAATATTTAAAGTTCTTGCTTGTCTGAACTGTTTCTATGGCTACAATCCCAGATGGTTTCCTTTAAAAAAGAAAAACATCATTCATTGGAAATATGCCATGAAAAAGCTGTCTTTATAAAAATTATATTAGTCTCTTGATTTAGGAGAACAGAAGTTTTTGAAATAAAAGTAGCTCTTATAAACATATACAGGCCAACTGATTGCTGTGGAAACCATTCTACAGATGCAAAAGAGATTAGAACCTGAGACTTCCAACCAAATAAAAGCTGAAAATGACTTTGTATTCAGGTGTAAATCCAAGGAACAGAGACAAATTCATTGAACAGTCTCTAAACAAAGTGACTCCTGTATTATAGCTTTTAAAGCCTTTAAAAATAATCACGTTTTTGTCTCTATCGCTTCATGCAGGGGCAGTCATCTCCAATAGGATGAGAAAACCCAAATCAAAGATATCTTGTCCATTAGAAAGAAATCCCATCCCCTCGTTGACTCTAGATTTGGTGTAAAAGTGTTTTTGGCAACAATAACCTACTTAATGACCAGCAGTCATTAAAGTAATTGTTAAACTTGAGCTAACTGCTCGGTGTCAGACCCGCTCTCCTCATTATCAACCTCTCTGCATGAAAAAAGCACACATGGGAAATTGATCCTCTGATGAGTTGGAGGTTTTGGATCATGTAGTTATAATTCCGTGTCAGCGTTTTCCCCTGTCTCAGCAGCTCTCCCACTTGACTGCGAGCATCTCTGACGAGCGAAGACGAGGAATTGTTTACACATATTTCAGCCTTTCATTGGCGAACGCAGTCTCAAAGAACAAGCACTGGACACGAGCTATTTCCAGATCACAGCTGTTTCTGAAAGATATGATTATATGGTATGATGTGGAGATATCACAGATTTTAATCTTAGCCCTCGGCTCATGAAAACCCAAAGTGTTCTGATCATCCTACAAAGAAGGGAGGAGGGAGAAAAATACATACAATTATTGTTCAAACCCTGCTTTCTGAGGAAGACAGTCCCAGTTACATCTTAGTGAAGACTTTTTAAAAGTAGTACATTTTCCCCATCAAAAAAAGGCAAAGAACCCCACTTGGCTTTATAAATAAATATAAAAAAAGAGAAATCTCCAAATTTGCACTTTGATGAAGCTGTTTCCTGCTTTCTAATTTCTGCCACTTGGCTCAGCAGACAAGATTTTGAACTTCAAACATGCACTCAGTACCGATCCTGTTAAGGCATAGATGGAGAAGGAGGCTATGCAAATCTTTAATGGTTCAATCTCACGTAACCTCGGCCTCCAACCAGTAATTTTCTCATACATGCACATCCTCAGAACTACTTTCTCCTTAAGCAAATTCTGACTTTCATAATAAACATCCCTACGGGGGGCTGTCTGGAACGCTGCTAACGGGATATTTATGGAATGTTTTTTGGAAACGTTTTCAGAAAATTCTGGTTTTAACAAATGGTTGTGCTCCTGGGAGATTGCTTTCCAGTTTGTGTTGCATTTATCCTCTTTTTTTTGCTGTCTTTTATTTGCATCTTTTCATGCACAGCATCCCCTCTTCTCTCTCTTTCTGCTTTTGCAGCTATATTGCAAAGGGACTTCAGACAGAACGATAATCTGAACCTCACAAGCTTCATTGTTGTACAAACTGCTCTATAGCAGTCCTTCAGAACTCATTTAAATTGCAGACTTTTCCTCTTCCCATGCAGCAGCATGGATCTGTGGAACTGGAATATGATCTAACAGCATATTCTTCTTTGGACTTTCTTTTAACTAGAAACTGCTATCATCTTCTAAATATTTCCTATTAGAAATTCAGCTGCAGATTTGTGGCTGTGTTATTGGAAATAGCCTTTAAAAAGGGCAGTATTCACAGTTATATGCAAGTTCATTTGAGATGGAAAGAATTCCCAAAACATTTAGAATAAGATGTTTTTCATTGTATTTAACACTGGTCATTTGTTGTAAAATGTTGAATAAGTGCTTGTATGCCCCATGTTGAAAGACAATTGTGTTTAACAACAAAGGATCATGACTTTATTCAAAGTATTTAACCCATTGCTTGGGGAAAATATGATTTAGAATTCATTCATCCATCTGTAAATGGTTTGCAAACTTTAAATAGTTGTTACGATCTTTTTATTTTTATTTTTTTTTACCAAAGCACAACCAGGTTGTTGTGTTGCCAGATCTAAAAATATCCAAACCAAGTATTACCATGTTTTAATTAAAAAGCTTCCTGGATAAAAAGCAAAACGTCTTCAACTTCAAAATCCAAGCCTCACTAAACATTTTAAAAACTTTTTCTGCAGTAATTTGGATTTAATTGTATAATTTTAAATGTGTAGAGATTAGAAACGCGTCTTGAATGTGCTCTGCTGCACTGGAATGCACTTGTCTGTGGATTTAAAGATTTAAAGAGGTACAGCGAGGAGAGGACAGTAATAAATGAGGGGATTTTTTACTGTGAAAAAAAAAAACCTGCTGCTCTGAAGCAGAACATCTTATCTGGTTAGAAAAAGGGGAAAAAATCAAGACAGCTTGGACTAAAATGAATGATTTGATGATGTTTCAGTTAGAAAGTGACCCCTTGCATATAAATCGCAGTGTAATGTAGTACAATGTCAGCACAAGTATAACCATAGATAAGCTTGCACCACATCTGTTGTCATACCAGTATGTGGATGCAGACTGCTTAAGATTCACGTCTCCCTTCAGATTTGTTAAACTCACTTTTGCTTACTTGTCCTTTGTTCCTGTTCACAAAAAAGAAAGAAACCTCTGAATTCTGAACTCATTTATTCACTTGTGTGCATTTTTCAGACAAGACAGCTTCTTCCCAAATGATGAAGAAGTTGAAGATCCTAAACTTACATTGATTGACAAGACTCTAAGCAGTGATGATGATGAGATTTAAACTCTACTTTAATACCTATAACAATGACTTTGTATTGAAGTGCTGTTAGAGACAATTCTGTTAAGTTCAAAAGATTTTCTTTTCATTTATTTCTCTCATCTTTTTGGTAAACTTCAGATTCTTTTTACTGATTTTTTTTTTTTTTTACTCATAGCATATTTTTTCCTCAAACATTTTTGTCATCAAACGTTTAAAATGATCAGAGAACTTTCAGAAAGGGTAAACCAAAAAAGCATCCATCCATCTGTCCATCCATCCATCCATCCGTCCATCCATCCGTCCAGCCTCAGACTTAACGGTGCTGATTCTCATCCCACCTGCTTCACACTAAGCTGCAAATCTCCCCAATGTCTGATGGAGGTCCTACCTCGATGAAGCCAGCAAGACAACATCATCTGCAAAGAACAGAGAGGAAATCCTGTGATTCCCAAAAAAGCAAAAAAAGACAATCTATAAGCAATTATCAAACTACATTTAAAAGGGTTTAGCAAAAACAATTTAAAATGAAGTTGCATAAACAGGAAAATTATATTTGTACTGTTTTTTTTTCTTAGTAAAATATTTGCAGACAACAAAATGCTCCCTTTTCCCACTTTGGGATCAATAAAGCTACATTATTTCTGTTACATTTTGTTCTAATGATGATGCAAAACAAGACAAACTGAACAAACATGAAATCTGCTAATAAGTCACTGCAATCTGATTGCCATGTTTGAAAGCAATGTGCCCAAGTCAGGGTTTAAATCCAGCTTTAAACATTAGATTTCAAAATGCTTGAAGATATGACAAATAAGCAGGCTGTTCTTATTGTGCTGGAGGCATCATAAAGATCTCGCTTCCTATTTGTTTTAACCATTTTGGTTTATCTAACTACTTTTTCTTGTCTTTTTTTCTGCTACCTCCCTTCATGGCAAAAAAAAAAATGTTAGAAAAAGATAAGTGTAAAAAAAGTTTTCATCTGTTAAAAAAAACAACCAAACAAACAAAAAGAAGAATCAGTTTTAAAGTAGACAACTCAAGTAGATGTTGTGGTCATTTTTTTCCTCACTTACAGAGAGAGATCAAGTCATTTATCCAGCAAGTTCAGGTCATTTCTATTGATGCTCTTATCCCACCCGGATCTTACATGATTTCATCTTCCCAGACTGAGATGGTCAGAGTCCTCCAGGGTTGTACTCTTCTTTGCCTTTGAACATGTTTTCTTCAGATCATCAAATCATGGGAGACATTTCACCTTTTTTTTTTCTCTGTGGCAGCTTTTTGCACATTTGGTCTCATACATTTGCCTCTTCTGCTTGGCCTCTCTATTCCATTACTTCCAAAAATCCTGCCCTCTTTGGACTTTGCTATGTCAGACTGAGAAAATGGATCATTGCATCAGAGGGTTCAGAGGACGGGAAATAGAGGCTGCGGAGAAACAAGGAATTTCTGCCAGACCTGAACTCTTTGTGACTGAAAGACATTGTTCTGTAAAAGATTGCCAATTTTTATTTTACTTAAAAAAACAAAAGCACTTGGGGCTTTTGTCTCACAGGGAGGTCAGTTGCATTCCTGCACATGTGCAAAAATTATTTCTACAGCTTCAGTCTGACAGAAATAACAGAAAGGTTGAAATTTGGACATTTTGTCAATAGTGTTACTAATGTTGGTAATATTTATTTTGCTTTTATAAAACAAACAGCTCTACTCCTGTCAACTTAGACCGTCTTTTGCTGAAAGGTTTGACTGAGAGCCATAGGAGAGGGAAAAACCGAAGGTGGAGACGTGTTGATGCTCCAGCATTTAGTGCGAGAATCAAGCATAGGACCAAATAGAAGAGATTTCCCACGGGCAATGCTCGTAAATGACTCATCAGACTGGATCTGCTATCACATATTTCTAACAACACTACAACTGAATGGGTGCTTTACAAGTTAGACATGAAATGAGTGTGTCATTTTATGGCAATCTCCCCCCAGACAGACATTAGTGCTTTAGATTTGGACCCAACAGTCAAGCCTACTAAAGTAGCATGCTGCTTTACTGCCAAGTATATTTATGAGTGCCTTCAGCTCAGCTCAGCTTTTTTTTTTTTTTTTTTGCAATGAAAAAAGGTATTTTGTGCAAATTCTGTGTAAACATGCCATAATGTGTGCTATTTCTATGGCCAGGTTGCCTCCCTGTCTGCAGGGCTAACTCCCCAGGTGCCGCACATCACAGCTGAGACTCTTTTCAAATCTGATTGTTTCTGAGCACACACACACACACACACACACACACACACACACACACACAGTTTACATTTTGTAATGAAGCCACAAAACCACTGCACAACATGTGCCAATCTTGATTTTCTGTTCCTGTTATAACTTTACAAATGCTTTAGCCGCAGGGATGAGTTTGAACGTTTTCATAAATTCTCTTTCTAGTCATTTGGATAGAACAGAGGGTTTTGAAGTGATAATGAAGAAGTGGGCCAGGATCTCCCACATGACCTCATTTCCATTGTGAAAAGCACAAAAAAAGACAGAACTGGAAAGCTGTGGTGTGATTTGACTTTTTTGTTGTTGCCAGTATTTTTTTTTTTTTTTTTTTTGTCAAATAAAAACCTGTTTTGGAAAAAAGCAAGAAGGAAAGAAAATGTGCATGTGCAGAAATAATGTAACAGAAGGCCAGGTAAATATCTGCACAACAAAAAAACAATACAAAAAAAGATACATTGGGTTAGTTTGGTGGGTGGAGCCAGGGGTCATCCTGGAAGATCAGCAATCATTCATGGCTGCTGATCGGAGGAGTAATAAACAAATGCATAATACACACACAGAAATTGAAAGTTAAAGGTTCCACGACTATACAAGTACAAAGTTAAACAGTGGACCTGTGGCCAATGTGTTGGAAGAGATGAAGCAAGAAAGCGTGCTGCATCATTCTGTGGACATGGAAGGTGCCTGAGAGCCAGAGGTGCAGTGCATATTTGGAACTGGAGACTTAGGACGCTCTCTGGGTCTGCATCTGCTTCAGTCTGGTTTCAGAGCAGTGTATGGCAGCCGCAGGCTCAGCAGCTGCAGCCCGCTGCCTCAGGGAGCTCAGGTAGATAAGCATATGTTGCAGTGTTAAAATGTGCAAAAATGTGTTACTTTAAGTTCAGAAAAAAATGTCTTTCTCCATGAGGAAGCAGGCAACTCTTCAAGTCTCATCTGTATTTGGGTTCTCAGAAAACACCAAGAATTATCTATGGAGCTTAAATTCAAAATCAAGAATTGTTAATAAAATAATAATCTAAACAACATCATGAAACAAGTCTTCCAGTTAAAACTGTTTTGTAATTTGTAAAATATATTTTTAACAATTAAACATTTCAATTTTTACATTTACAAAAAAAAAAAAAAAAAATTTTTTACCTCATCCTAATTGAATCTACATACTGGCGAGTTTGGTGGACCGTAGCAACAATTTTATGAATAAAGTGAATAAAGATGCGCATGCATTTGAGGTAACAAACAAACACAAGATGAATTATTTAATAATTGATAAAAGCTTTTTTCATTAATATGTTGTGCATGATCATTCTGTGTGGTTTGGTTTTCACACAGGAAAATAAAATATAATATAATGTTAACAAATAAAATGCAACACATGTGGTGTGTAAACTAGGATTTATATTTTGAAAAGTTTTACTTATTAAAAAAAATATTATGTATTTATTTATTTTATTAAACATTCATTGACATAAATGATTGTATGCTACATGTCTATTTTATCTAAGAATTCTACTTACTTTAGTTATCAGTCAGTATATTTAATGAATCTAATGTGACCTAAGTGTATAGTGTTTGCATCATTGCAAAAATCTCTATTTATGAGTAATTACACAGTTATTTTCTTCTTACATTTACATTTCTTTCTTAGATTTTTTTGTATTAATGCATTTTATTATTTCTTTGATGAGTTTGATAAATCTGTGATTTTGTTGTATTGTCTACAATCAAAGCATGAAATAAACCAATAAATCAATCAATAGATCACATTTCAGATAATGCCCAGATTTTGATTTTCAGACAAAGTGTTTGTAGATACTGAGAATCTTGATAATTTCTTCAGCTTGAGTGAGAAAGCTGTCGGGGTGGAAGTTCTCTGTCTCTCTGCGCCCTGCGGAGTGGAAGTCTGGCCGGAAAACAGGTCAGTAAGTTATGGACTGACTCAAATCATGAGAAAACTTCCATAAAACAACAGAGCACTGACAGGTAAGATGGTTATAGCTCATCCTTTTGGACAGAAAATCTACAAACTTTGACTGGACAGTAAAAATTAAAAAATACATTTTTCATTTTGACAGATTGTTTCATCACTCACTGCACAAAATCTGGAGGATTTTAACTCATTTTTCTTGTAACTGATGATGGATATTGCCATCTCGCCAAATGTGAGACAGACAAAATGAGGACATTGTTTAAAAATACACAAACAAACACACTTTGTGATGATACAAAGTTGGGAGAGAAAAAAAAAAAAAACTGTTTACCACAGCCTTCGATTCACTGCTACAAAGAGAAACACAAACACCGGAACCTCTGGAGACCAAACCTGAATCTGCCTCAAATCCTCCTCAACACAAACAACTTCTCATAGATGCACACGCAGACACGAACATGCTCACACGCTGACATACTCTCACACCACTGCAGTGCTCCACTTCTTTGAAAACTGCTACCAAACAGGAGCGGTGTATTTGAGGGTCTGTGTCTTGTACTTACAGTATATATTTGCACACATGTGCTCGTAGGATTGCACTATTCCCTGGCCGGCAATTTGATTAGATCCACAGCGGGGCTGCAGCTCTGTCACATTTACATTCTGATGGAGATTTAGTCTGTCGGCCGTCCCCTGCTGTTACTGGTGCCGTAATGTAGGGAGACATGGCTGGCTGCCTAGTCCACTTAAACACACCTGGGGAAAACTGCTCAATCCTACTAGCTCCCTTATATCCCTGTCAAATGCATCTCTCCAACACTCTCCAGTGCTTGGGATCTCTTCCTTTTCACAAACAATTTAATCGTCTTAGCTGTAAGTATGGTAATCAGTTTCAGCAAGCCAAGATCTACAAATGGGATTACATACTGAGTATGTGTATTTAAAGGGGACATGTGTCTTTACATAGTCAAATACCTACATGGGTTGCATCTCAAAAAATTACTTGCACGACAACATGAGGCACAGAACCAAATTTGTGCTTAACTCATTCCAAATTGGTCTTAAAGATTTTCAATATTTAAAGTATTTTTTCCTTTTAGGGAAGCAGGCTCATGACATCTGTCAACAGGCTGTTATGGAGAACCATAACAGAAACAACTTGACTAACACAATATTTTACTGAATAAAATAAATATTTTTAGAACACATAAAGCAAAGATTTTAAACTTACTCAGGCTGGAAGATCAGTGTCTTGACCCCTTTTCAGAAGAAAAAAAAAATCACAAAACATGATGTTTCCATGATGCTTTATGGTTGAGCATTGCCCTCCTATGACAATGCATAGCCATGCACAACATCTTTTGCACCCCACCAGGAGAGATCTTTCATGAAGCTCCAGGTGGAGAGAGATGTTTCATTGCTCTTGTATTTCTTCCATTTTCTCACAATTGATCCAACAGTTGATCTCATCTCACCAAGCTGCCTATAATTGATTGGTTCATCTCAGTCTTGTTCAGGTGAACAGTCTTGTCCTTGGTGTCCTTCGACAGCTCTTAGGTATTGGAGAGGATGAAGTCTGACTGTTTAAGGGTGTGGGCAGGTGTCTTTTATACACATAATCAGTTCAAACGGATGTTATTCATGCAGGTAACAAGTAGATAGAAGTGTTTCTTAATGAAGAAGTAATATGGCTGTGTGGGACACAATCTTTGCCTTTTTAGGTGCTAAATAGTGATTTTTTTGCACAATCATAAACAAAAAGTCCTTGAATCATCATAATGTGATATATTTGATTCCTTTCTTTCATATTTCACATTCAGAACTCACAATTTAAAATTTTAAAATTTAATCTTATAGGGTTTTTTTTTGTTTGTTTTTAAATTTAATTTCTGCTTTTGTTCTCTTTGTAACATTGTTGGATCCTGCCTAATAAATCTTGTTCCTGCAGCAAATTCAGAAACTAACAACTACAGTCTTGAAGAAGGTGTTGCTGTGTGGAGACAATGCAGGAAAGAAGAAGGCAGTGGCACAGATGGCGGCCAAGCTGGGTATCGCCGTTGTGGATAAAGAGTCTCTGTCGGCAGCTCAAGAGCTCGATGGCTTCCCCCTGCAACTGTTTCCAGAAGGGAGGATGGCTTTGTGGGCAGCCGAAGGCAGAGCGGCTACCTTCATCTCTCTTTACCTGAGGATTGCAAATCTCAACAATATGTTTAAAACAAGAACAACAAAGTTGTTAGCGTTTTTTTCAAATGCAGGTCAGACCTGAGTCCAGGACAAATAGAAAACAAATAAAATAGTTGTCGATCTTAGTTGACACATTCATTATTCTTGGCAGCTGTATATTATGCTGTTGATTTTAAACATTCTAGAAGTTTTCCCCGGTGGCTGGATTGCTGGATGCAGTGCAGGAAGTGACTGATTGCCTTCAGTTTTCCTTTTCTCCATGCTTTCGCCACATTTACCCTCTGTATTTGCTATACCACCAGGCAAAACCTCATTTCAAGTATCCCAAGTGCAGTCGATCAGGTATATTTAACTACTCCAAACTGGTTTGTGTGTTCCTGTTTTACAATGAAGAACATCAAATGTTTACAGTTGATCTGGGCAGAAAACAGTGGTTGTGCTCTGTTTTCCTTTTTTACTTTTCACTTCACTTTAGTATTACCACAGCTTGGGGTTCAAACACATTTCCAGCTGTAAAAAACCAGAGGCTCTTTCTTTTTGCCCTGCTTGGGCCAGCATTCCTGCCCCCTGAGGGAGCCAGACCCAGCAGGAGGGACTCAGCTTTGTTCAGGTCAGGCGCTGTGGGAAAAGTGAAGTGTTTTGAGTGAATACATTTTCCCTAATTTACCTTTAAGTGTACAGATATTAGAAAAAAATATCATTTAGGGTCTTTTAAGTGATCAATGTCCTGAGATTCAAAGATTTTATCAGAACTATTAAAATGCACCAGGAGCAGTATATCACAGGAGCTCCTCTCTGAGGAGCTGACTTGACTAAGCACCGACGCAGGCACACAGAGTGAGAACTTACAGGACTTATGCCCAGAATTTTAAATGTTAAGTTATTCATTAAATAGAATTATGATACCTGGTATAATTCTTGGCAGGAGGGTCATTAATACAGGTCATATGCCCGTTTGTGTAAAGGTCAAGTCCACAGATGGTCTTTGAAAGAGAATAGGGCTCTGAGATAAAGGACAAAGTTGAGATTATATGATATGGAAAAAAGAAGTGTAAAAAAATACATTATATAACAGTTAACATAAACTTGCATTTTTAGCCTCTGTCACAGTCTTTTGCAGAATAATGAATCATTGTTAATGGTTAAAGCTCTAAACTCATTAAAGAAAATTCTCTGTTTTATCATCATAAAGGCAGGACCGTTAAAGCACATTGCAGAGCTATAAGTGTTCCTCTTCTGTGCTGTTTGCATTTACTGTACGACACATCAGCAGCCAAATGCTAAAAATGTAACTGAAAGCGTATTATCCAGGTAATTAACGATAACTGAGTCTCAGAGGCAATTGGTGTGCTAAAAAACCCAATTATTCTGGAATGGCTAAGACGTGTTTGTATTTCCAGTTCATTGTAGCACTTGTGTCTTCTACAAGCACAAAAAGAAAAACAATGACATTCTTATTTTTATCCTTCATTTAAATGCAACAAAATTGGAAGCTGTGATTAAAAATGGCCTACTTTGCTAAAACATTATTCATCTAAAGAAAGCATATTTTTCCACAATTGCAGAAATTTACTGAAGCGCCCACTATACAGTTAAGTACAAAAATAGGCCTTAATGCCTTTCACTACATCCCATTTTTGCATCGTTTTTCATCCTGAGCTTGTTTTAGTTCTTTTGTCAGTGTTTCAGATGTAAAACAAACTTTAAATAAAAAGTTGTTCCACTTAAACCTGATGACTTAAATATATAGGATATCTAGCAGCTGAATTGTTCTTCTGTTGTAAATTATCAGTTCATAAATTGCTCATTACCTTGTTGTTGTTATAATTACTATTATTAAGATTTGATCTTTTTTGGACTTGCATAGCATTTCCGTTACGAACACATTGTTCTTCCTTCTTGGGTAAAAGGTGCTAATTTTATCTAATCCCACTGGATGGGAAGAGGTCACTGCTTGTGTCTTTAGATCCCGCTCCCCTTATGTCAGCAATGACCAGTGCTTTTATTTTTTAGATATTGTAACAAGTACCCTTTTGTTTCTGGAGAACTGTGTCAAACTTTCTGTCCAGGTTTGCTATTTTTTTTAGCATGTTGATGATGAAGATAATGTTTTATTTTAGACAAATACTGCAAAATATGAACAAAATAGAACATTGTTTTTTTTCTTGGTAGACATGTTGCCTAAAATTTTGCAAATTATTGGGATTATAATGATTGGTGTAAAGTGGCCCATTTCGGCCCTATTCCAGAGATATTTACAAATGGTTTAATCAGAGCTGCTGCCAGACGGCTGAAACCACTCAGCTGTCGCCAGATTTTTGTCGCCGGAATTTTGTATTTGTTAAAAAACTGAGTGCACGTAGCTAATCTTGAAATTTCTGCTGATGCCTCACCATCGCGCGGTGACTGTTGTATATGTGACTGTAGGATTAGTGACCAAGCTCAAAACATTAAGACTGTGATTATCCATTAATCTTTATCGAGTGATAAACATGTAATAGAAACTTCACAAAGATTTTTCAAAAAGGCAACCATCTACCAGAGGCCAAATGTTTTTGTGACAAAACCGAAGCAAAAGGAACTGCTACAGAAAGATGAATCCACAGTACAGAAGGATAATCTAACTAACAGGCAATTATAAACCTAAACCTGCCGTGACAAAAAAAATTACATAAAAACAGAAGGGGGTCCTCGAAAATCAAACTAGTCTAAACGTAGAAAATTATATCTAAAACTGTAATAAAATTAATGTGAAAAAACTTTAATCTCATATAATACTATCAAAAGTCTCCCATGTCAGAGCTACAAAAAAGAGAATTTTTGGCACCATAAGGTGCGCCTAAAAATACTTTTTTTGTTTCAAACAAGAGGTGTGTTTTAAAATCCAAAGCGCCTTATTGATTAATTCAAGTTGTGCTTACTGACATCAAAGTGATTTTGAGAGGTGTACAATGCTCTGTCAAAATGTTAGTGTGTTTTTTACAAGCTGCATACAAGGTTGGGTGTTTTGTAAGTGTGCTAATGCGACTAACATGTTGCTGTAGTGCAGGTTGAGGAGTATTTTTTTTTTGGTTGGGAGTTAGTGAAGTCACGGTGACATTTGCTCTAGTGGCATCAGTCTGGGTTTTTATGTGTCGGAAACAAGAGTCACCGGTATTGTAATATCCTAAAGCAACCAGCATGTAGAGTGTCACAAACAAGTTCTGGAGTAAAAAGTCTGACTGACAAACGTGTATCTCTGACTCTTTTGTCTTGCTCAGTGCGTCTTATAGTTTAGTGCTCCATATAAGACAAAAGTTCAAAAATGGACCAAGTGGACTATTCACTGATAGTGTGACCTTTTTGCTGCACCCCATAGAGCAGAAAATACAATTACTTTTTTCTAATAAATCATTCAAGAAAAATATTATAGAATTATGGGTGTTGATGTTTTTCCCACAAATTTAAATATTTGTTTTTTCCTTGAACTATCAATGGGATAAAACTGAAGTGCAAGTCAGTGAAGTGTCTATATATTTATTTTATTGTTCAACATGGCAGTGTTTTCAAATTTTCTATCTAAACTAGGGTACTAAAATCTGTTCGTATGCATGGCACACAGCTACATCTATGGATGCATTAAATTTCTCTGCACCTTCACTGGCAAATGGTACACCCCTCCAGGCTGCATGCTCTGTCTGACCATGCCTTCGGTGGTACTGCTCAAACTGCTGCTTCTGTCCTGCACGGATCACACTTAGACAAGGCTAAAAGAGGAATTAGACGAGAAAATAAAAACCATATCACCAACCTTGGAAGCTTGGTCACAGATTTTTGGTTGCAATGTAAAAAAAAGAAAAGAAAACATTCTGTTTGACTTGAATTTCTATTTTTACGGTTTTAAATGTGTGGTTTACTTTTAGAATTTTGAATTTCATAAACAGGTCTCATGGATATTTTTATCACTATATTCTGACATGAAATGAATGTATCATCTTTGTTCATCCAGTGTGTTGAAAATGGATTGATATCGTGTGAAAATCTTCTGTTTTGATAAACACAGGCACTAGTTTCTGTTTTTGCACTTTTCTTTCCCTGAGAGTGCTGCTATTACGTAGCCAAGTTGCTTTCTTTTCAGGTTTTATTGATCTTCCGTTCTGACACAAATACCCCTCCTAAACCCCTCTCCCACTGACGAGTATGCAAATGCACACCCTGAGACTTGCATACTTGTGCTGTGTCTAAATATTCACCATGTGAAATATGGCATTGTTAAGCTAATTACACTATACTTCCATGAGCAGAACATGGACGTGTTCACACAGATATGTATATTCGGCAGGGACAGAGCAAAGCACAGATATGGATAGATGATTTTATTGTTTAAGAAAACCTTCAGAGACAAATTGGTTTCGAAGAAAGAAAATTTTCGGCAGCAGTAAACAAAAAAAAAAAAGCTGATGAGCAGACAACATTTCTCTGATTGGGTAGTCGATAACAGAAATGAAGCTCTTTGTCAAAAGGCTAATGAAAAAAAGTGCAGACTGCTGAAGAAATGTTTGTTTTGCTAAAACTAATGATGCTGAGATAGCAGATGAAACAGAAGAAGATGGAGTAGCTGTCTCTTTGGCAAAGCATGGCACTAAATGAATAATGTGCCTTACCTTTCATGCCCACAGCAAAACATTTAGTCAGACATCTTGTTATCTTGCATCTAAAATCATTATCTGCTTGCACAATCTGTAATCTCATTCACCCTCTCACACTGTGTTATGCTCCTGCTAACAAAGAGCTGCTGTTGATTTAAGCTTCCTTCCTGCTGTTGGGCTGTCTTCAGATGTGTGTGGGTGTGTGTGTAAGTGCACTCCGTGGTATGTTAAACCAAGTTTTCTCAAAGTTTGCCCTGGGAAAAGTATTAAATCATGACAACTAAGAAGAAAACTGTGAAATAAGATCACTTATTACAGTCTATTTCTGCTTACATTTAATTTTGTCTAAGCCTAGAGAGCACTGAAACCCCTAATACTATCATGTATGTCAGAGCAGTTCTGCATTACTATTTACAAATGGCAAACATCATTTTAATGATGGTTAAAATTGTATTAAAATTGACTATGCATTTCATTTTTAAGCTAAGTCAACTAACTTTTGCAAGATGGCAAAAAAAAAAAAAAAATCTATGTTCCGTTGCAATCTTTGACCTTTGGCATCTAGTTGGCTTTTATCTTTTTTTCAAGCACACTGAAGTCTTCCCTTGAAATCTATTCTGAACTTGCAAGAGCTGGTCTTTTAACTTGCTTTTTATGTTTTCTTGGACTGTAAACCTTATATTTAATGCTAACACAGTCACACCAGGTTCAAGTTTCTATAATGTTCCTTAGCTGTTCCAGGGGCGGTACCAGGCGGTTGCTTAGGGTTGCTATAGCAACGCAAGATTTGGCAAAACAACCCCTTAGCAACCCAACTATGTAAAAGTCTAAAGCTGTGTTCACATCGAATGCAATATGTGAGTCAGTTTTAACAGTTTTAATGTTAAGTCAATAGTGCAGATGCAAAATGAGGTCCTGCAGCAGCATGGTTTTGGCAGCGCGGGGCAGCCAGAGTTCAAATGTCGGAACTTTGGTTGCATCTACCAGGAGGGGCTCAACTTTGGACATGTGACCTGTTCCGTGACTCGATCAGCTCGTAGAATCAGCTATACTGACTCTGAGTGACTGGCTGGCAGGCAGAGACAGCAGATCAGCTGCAGCATTGGGGAGGCGACGTGCTTCAGTCTCCTGAACTTATGTATATTTTTCTTATTTTCCCAGAGTGTAATAAAATGTTTTAATTTTTTTTTCTAATTTTTTTCTTGTTTGTATTTTTTTCCCTCTTAGGTTAATGCAGGACAGTAAGTCTTCAAACTGGGTCACCGTGGGACGGAAACATCGCAGAAGCAGCCGTCAGTCAGATGCAGCTCCTGCAGGAGGAGTGTACCGAGAGAATCCCTGAATGATCGCATGAACCCAAACATGAGACATGATTACTGATGCTTTTGAAGAGCTTAATGAAATAATTAATTCTGATCCCTAAACATTGTGCATTGTGAATGAGATCCACACAGACACCATGTGGTGATCAGGCTGAAAACATCTGGTGGTAGCTCCTCCCACACATGGCTGGGGCATCAAGCTAATGAACACATTTTTTGACATATATGTCAAGCAGCAAATTTTCTGCATGGTGCAGGAGAGTTGGCTGACGCGGGTAGGGTCCGTAGACTGTACATCACTAGACAGCCTCGCGTTCCAAATACGAAGTACGTGCAGGCTTCCTGTAGGAGGTAGGGTCAGAGCAGGCTTCCAGTAGAGTGGAAAAAAGTATGCAGAGTGGAAAAGTCTGTTGATCAGGTCCGAATCCGCTTAATTTTGTCCAGATCGAGTCCTGAGCCTTTGGTTTGGTCTGTATTCAGACTGCTGTCATCTGTACATGTCTGTTCCGGAACACAGCTTGTAAACAAAACCATAGTAAACAGTTACGGGGTAAGATCTCTTCTGTAATTGGCCAAGAATTACGAGGGTGGGGCAAAACAACAAGAGAAGAAATAATGAAAGTCCTACGCTGTGCAATCATGGTCAGAATTGTTCACTTATTCAAATTTTATATATATTGCTGACAAATTTTGAGCATCTGTATTAAGTCGGTACAACCTTTTTAACTTGCTACTTTGGTACAGCGGTGGCATGCTGCATGGCTGGTAGTGAGGAGATGTTGGCTATGAGGGTACGCTGATGAGTGTTTATTACATGCTTGATTGTTGGGAAAACAGTGTGTGTCTCATCGTTGCTTCTCTATTCTGTTTATATCCTTTAATGCCTGGCTTTTTTTCCACTCCGATCACTAAGCCTATTGAAACTGAGGAAACTCTGTGTTAGGGTTGACGTGAGGACACAAATACAGACGGCACTCGTAAATGAAAAGTCTCAGCTTTATTCAAGTCAGGGTACAGAAAGCTGAACACGAACTAAAGCTACCAAAACCACCCGACAACCAGTGCAAGGGAGACGAGGACATAACCAGAAGGAGAGGAGGAGGTAAGTATCAACAGGTATGCCAAATTAGGGAGGGAGAGAACACAGACACACACACTGAATGAGCAGTCATGGGAAAACACAGGAAGTGAAAACCAACAACACAATAAAGCAGGAAGTGAACACCAACCAAAAACAACCATTGTCCTGGGTCCAAAACCCCACACTCAGAGCGAACCAAAGCTCACTCTGATTAGAAAAAAAAAAAGACCACCTGAAAAGACGGGTTCGAGTCTAGTTTCGTCTAGTTTATTTCCTAAAGTCACAAACCAGAATTAAGTAAACTTTTTGTTTCCCCATTGGATTCGTCACAACTGAAAATTACTCACCTTGCTGTTACATTTTAACCATTAAATAAGCAAAACACCAGTTTACCTCAGCAAGTTTATTGCTTGCATTGAACAAAAGCCTTTAATATTACTTCTCTGTACAGCTCATAGTTAAGGACTGATATAGAAAAAACCAAAGACACAACGTTTCACCAAACAATGGATGGTAATGTTTCTGGTTAATAATTGTCAAATTGGTACTGCTCCCTAGCAGATTAGCACAACCTTGGATTTGCAGCAGTATTTAGCAAACTATGGTTATTCATCATTTTTTTTTTAAAAATAAAAATGTTCATTTAACTGAAAAAAAAATGCATACTGACAAATGGACTATTTATCACTAAGCGATGTAGAAAGTGTGACCTTTCTGTTCCGCTGACCTAACTGAACTAATGTCAGTGTAATTACTGCTAAACCATCGTCTCCTCTCTTAGATCCTATATCCGTGTCACATCTTAAAAACGTTCCATGCTTGTCATTAAAATGTCTCTGCAATGTGGATTTCACATGGTGATTTTCTATGCATTATAAATCTAGTTTACTTTAACACATAGTGATATTTGTACACTGCTGTAAAAAAGTCAAGTTAAAACAACTACGAGACCCAAGGAAACAGTTTAGTTCCGTTTTTTTGTTTCCATTTTGAAGAAAAAAAAACTTTAAAAAAATTAATTTGTTGCTGATATTCTTTTTATTGTTGATAATTCTTTGGAACACCATTTCTGTCATGTTTGCATGAAATCAAAGATTTGATGGCACAGCCTTTTTTTTAAGTTGAAATTGATATTTTGATGATGATTATCATTATTGTGCTGCATTGAAGCTTTATTTTTTTGCATGTACAAATAAAATAGTTTTATAAACTGTCAGTTTGCCACGCTCCTAAACTCTGAAGAAAAGCAAGGTTGGGTTTGATTAGTCTTTGAATGGGAGACTGATTGTGTCTGCCAGGTGTTCAAAGTTACAACAACTACATCTGCATGATTTGCTGTGGAGACTTCTTGAGGAAGTAGCCAAAATGGGAAAAAAAAACTGCAAATACATGTTTCCGTTTGAGAAAAATCTTTACGATGCAAAATACAAGGAATTGTACTCTGTTGAAGAGTGTAAGGATTCAATAAACTCAGACCATGAAGTCATTAAACTACATTTGAAATAATTATTTCAATCATTCTCTTTTACAAAATAAGAACCATTTAAGATCGTATGCCATCTTGAATATTTTGAAGTTCAGTGACAAACATCAACTTTCTTTTCAACCACCACATTGCCGATGATCTCAAAGTTCAGGGCATACCAGTTCAGCACATTTCCTGGAGTGAATTTCTCTTCATTCATGTAGTTCTGGATCTCACATGAAGAAAGGATGTAGTCCCACATGTGGACATCGGAAATCATCCCAACAAAGCTCTGGTTAATGTCAAACCCTCCACCGTGGGTGTCTTGTTCCTGTGGGGTATTCAAAATGATGAGAGATGAAAAATAGAGGTTTCATGTTCTGACTGTGTACAAGTATGCAAAATAACTATCTAGCTGTTAGCAAAAAAAAAAAAAAAACATTTAGGTTTTGTGTGAATATTACCTGCCCTAAAATAGCTTTGACTGCCCCACTGATGGCACCTCCAGAGGTTATAAATTTTCTGATTGAAGGTAGCCCATCAAACCACATCTGCACCAGTCCAGTCTCAGAGTCCCATGTGGTGCAGATGGAGTGCCACGTGTTTAACTTGTAGTCCCATCCGCCATATTCAACCCTTGCATCTCTGACATGGGGCTGTATCTGACCGTTTGCGTTCTGCCAGAAAATCAGGAAGCTGTTGGTGTGAGAGGGTGTTGCTAAAGAAAAGAGGGCGTGGTCTCTTTTGAGATCTGTGAAAGATCTGTTAGAGGAAGCAAAAATGTAAGTTGCTGAAGTATGACAGGTTCATGTGAAGTTGATAGATTTACCTGTGACAGACTGTTAATGTTTTGTAACCCTGTTTATTTGGGTTCAGCCTCACATGAGCTGTTTTTGTTTGCTGGGGGAAGGTGAACATTTTTCCCGAAAGATCTGGAAGAAATAAAGAGCATGAGACAAGATGGACAAAAACCCTGGCTCTTCCTCTTCTACTTTTTCTTCCTGTTTTCCACATTTTTTTTTATCTTAAAACAAAAAAAAATCCTTGATACAGTAATTTATTAATTAGAAAGGGATATTCTGAACACCATCAATAAATCCTGTAAAGTCTTCTGACAATAGTTTAAATGCTATTCACATCAACAACATTCTGCAAAGGGGTTTCACTGGATCAACCAATGGACTTCATAAGTGAAATAAATGCAAATTTTGATCAAGCTAAAGTCATAATGCATGTCTTTTGTCATTCAAAAATGCAGAGCACAAACTAACTTAAAATTGGTATTAAAAAACAGTGATTTTTCTTTAAAACAGCAGACATGCACCTGTGCGCATTTTCATTTTTAATGTTTTGCACAGTTTTTCTTTTACTAGGACACTATGTTTAATAAAAGTTATACTAATTAAATAAAAAACAATGTTTTAATCACTTCAAAATGTTTCTAACAAATTAACCAACTTGAAAGTTAGTAGAGCCATTATATTTTCATCAGTATGGTCAAATAAAACATTAAAACCAACCATGAACTTCTGCAGATACTGTCTCCATGACCACAAGTAAAAGCAACAACTTCATCTGTTGGAGGAACGCAAAACATACAAGCCATTAAAAAGCAGGACAGAGAGACCTAAACTGTGTGACAAACTAAAATGTGTCATTTGTCTGAAACAATACAAGTAAAAGATAGAAAAATGATGAGATAAAACATAAAACCCCTATAATTTAGTAAAATACATCATGTCCATCCACACTAAGTGCTCCAGTCTTACCTTGACTGATCGTTGAGCTTTTTGCCTTCTGTCAAAGGTCTTTTACTCAATCACTCTTCCATTTCTAGCACTTTTTTCACTTCCCCCTTTCAGTTCTCCTTTTTTTTCTGTGGGCCCACTTTTCCTGACAGACGTTTCTTAATTATAAAAAAGATTTTGCCTTCTCTCATAGTAATAGAAATCCACGCACAAGACAGTTTAAGTGAAAGCATAAGGGGTTGCTGAACATGGCATGAAAAAACAAAAGAACTCTAGGACAGATGTTTGTGGTAGCCAAGTACAGGTTGAGTCCTGGTTGTGAGTCTGATGCCCCTGTAAGAGATTATGAAGAATACCTCACCTGCCAAAATGGCAAGTGAAATAGTTTTTCTACCCACCAAATTGAAGTTTTAGCCGAAATTGGCAGGTTGGTGTTAATTTAGAGCCCTGTAGTTTGCTTTTTTCCTTGATTACGTTTTTGTAGGGAGATGTTGACTTTCTTAAAACACATACTTTGCAGCAGTTAATCCATGCCGGTGTGTTACACTTTGTGTTCTTGCACTGATAAAATAAGAGATTTTGTTTAAATGCTGTACTCCTGCTGATATTTCTCACATTCTTTATCAAGTGGGTTACCGGTAAAAGAGCTTCTTACTTGAGGGAGCAGGTGATTGCTTTTTTCAACCCTGACTACTGCTCGGAGTAAGACCCCAAATCCCTGATGAATAGAAGAGAAGATGTACTTGGTGTAAGGCTAAAGCAAAATGGAGAGCAAGGAGCAGCCAGCTCACATGATTTCTTTTCTTGATTGTCATGGGAACCCTGAGGTCTCTGGCTAATAAAGCACAATGGACTATAGACCACATCTGAGAATAAACTGAGAATATCAAATTAGTTTATTTTAATGATAGACCTTTGATAATCTCAGAAAACTGAAAAAGAGCAACACAATTACATTATCTTTGATTGTTGTGAATGTATTAAAGTAAAACCAAATCATCAAAAATGCGTTTTGATAACAAACTGGTTGAGCTAGCTAGATGGCTCAGTTGGTTGTGTGTAGGACTAACGCATGGGACACCAAGGTTTGTTTCCCAGGAAGCAAGTTAAGCCAAGACCCTTGATGCAGCAACCTAATAATAATGTATTGCAGTAATTAAATAAAAATATACAACTGGAGGTACTTTGCTGAGTAACTATTACTTTAAAGATGCAGAAACTGAGCAACTAATTCAATTACTTTTTGGGTGATGTAACTAGTAAAAATAATCAATTACTTTTTGAAGTAAGATTCTTGACACTGGTTGCTTGAACGCACATTTCTGAGAATATTATGAACATAGCTTATCAGTGAATAAGTTATTCGACAGATGTTTTACTGTAAGTATATATAAAAAAAGGATTAATACTTCAGTATTAATACTGCAGAGCACCCCATGTTACTATTCGCCTGGGGCCCCAAACTGCCAGTGGGCACAACTAAAGGAAAGTCTGCTTCCTCTTGCTCAAGCTTTATAAAGTATAACTTTTGTGTGTGGGTTTTCTAGTATAATTCATAAGGAGCCATAATGCTTTTGTCCTTGCGTCTCCTTGTCTGTCAGTATTAGTTTGACTTTCATTCTCGACCTGCGTCTGTCTGACTTTCCTTGATTAGTGCCACCTGTGCTTCATCAGCTGCTGATGAAACACAGGTGGATGGAGCTAAAGCTTCAGTTAGCAAAGACTGTCTGCCCCTAAAGACTAACCTACGCTAAAGCCATCTACTGATTTGGCAGATGAAAAGCCGGAGTTCTGTTTGTGAGTGGCTGGCAAAACAACAAGGCAATTACTCATCGTGAGCCATATTTCCCTCCAACACAGCTGTCCAGAGGATTAAGCTCCTCCCAGGCTTGTTTGTTAGCATGAGATGGCAAACGATAGCATGAGGCTAGAACCAGTTAATCAACCAACTTAACGTAGAAAGCACTTTTATGTAGAAGGTGAACTCTATGTTAACAAACCTTACAAACGCACACACACGAAAGGACCATAAAAACAGTGTTCATAAAAAAGAAAATAAATGATAAAGAAATGGTAATTGTAATATTGTAAATGAATGATTGTTATTGTATTTTATTAAATTGAAACATGTTTGTTTAAATTAAACACAGCCGCTTTTGATACTTATATTTAATAAATAAAAGCAATAAAACAACACTACAATAACATGAAAAAAAACAAAACAATTGATGAAAAACATTTTTTTACTTGGAAAAAGGAATTAATGGTATTAAAATAAAATTAGTGAAAACTAGATTAGGATTTGACAATGAAAACATAAACGAAACATATCAAAACTTGAAAAACACTGTCAAAAATGAATTTAAAAACTGCAATAAATAAAAGCTATAAACTATTATATCGTAAAACGACAGGTTTGCCCACAGAGACTCTCTGGTCTTAAAGGAAGCTCTTCCACAGGTGAGTAACATAACATAAGTAGTCATTGAAACCTCAGAGAGCTGAATCAACATTGTAAAAATAGGTTAACAAAAAAAAACAGTATTTGTGCGTAAGACTGTTAAGCATGATTTTAGGTTGCTGAATAGTATAATTGAGCAATGTAAGCGAGCACTATTGTCAGTGGCAGCTAAGTGGAAGTTAGTGGTTAATAAAATCCAACACAGTCTATTTTTTTACAATACAACAAAGGCGTGCTTGTAATTCAGTGCTTTTAAAAATTGTTGTAGTATAAGACTATAATAATTATGTCTGGTTGAGTACTGTTTGAAAAAAGACAAAGATAATAACTTCTTAGAAGAGAGGAAAAAAAACAATTCCAATGGTAAAGCATGACTTTTAGTTCTCTGCACATTGTCAGTCTCTTTTCTCGTGACCCACTGAGAAGGGATAAATGCATTTATAAATTACTGACTTTCTGCCTTCAACATTTCAAAGGTGGGAATCTAATAATTACTCTGCAAAACACACTGAAATTACAATAAAGTTCAAGGAAGAGCGAGTGCTCTTCCTTTATTTTATTATTTTTATTATTAGAATGTTTTTTTTGGTCACAAATACAGGAATGGAAAAAGAAATTGCCATGACGCTGTTTTTTTTTGTAATAGAGGTCAGGTGATTTTTTTCTAGCAGTCTGTTATAGAACTCAGAGGTCATCGGTTTTGTAAAGGAACGGATAAAACATTATTCTGGCTGATAATCTAACTGCATTGAAATACTAATTCATGCATTGGCTCTTTTAAGCATTGGGTGAATCGTAAAGTTTAATCGCAAACTTTTAATCAATTTGTTTATATGATTTTGTTAACTGTGTAAAAAAAACCAATTAGTATTTTTACATTTTATGTTGGAGCCTGGCAGGGCTGCCCTTTATCACCAGTTCTGTGCAGTCTTCATTGGCAGACTTTGTAGGCGCAGCCAGGGGCCAGAGGGGGTTTTGGAACCATAAGATTTCTCTGCTCTTTGTTGGCTTCATTGAGCCAGGACCCCCAGCATGAACTTGGCTAGTTTGAGGCAGAGTGTGAAGCAACTGATGAGGGTCAGCCCCATTAAGTTTGAGGCCAAGAAAGGTAGTTTGTCCTCTCTAGTGCTCCTGCCCCAGGAAGAGTTTAGGTATCTTGGGGGTCTTGTTCAAAAGTAAGGAAAGATAGGAGTGTGAGATTGACATGCTGATTGGTACGGTGTCACCTGTTATGCAGGCACAGTACTGGTCCGTTGTGGAGAAGAAAGCAAAGCTCTCAATTTACCAGTTGATCTTCATTCCAATACTTACCTATTGTAATGAGCTCTGAGTCCTGACTGAAAGAACGAGGTCCCAGATACAAGTGGCTGAAATGAGCTTCCTCTGTAGGGTAGAAGCTCGGTCACCCGGAGAGAGCTTGCAGAAGAGCCGCTGCTCCTCCACATTGAAAGGAGTCGGTTAAAGTGGCTTGGGCATCTGGTTCGGATGCCTCCTGGATGCCTCCTTGAGGAAGTGTTCTTAGCATGTCTCTGGGCGGAAGACTGCGGGCACCCAGGAGAGACCATTTCTCTTGGCTGGCCTGGGAACGCCTCGGGGTTGTGTCCATTATACACTTAACTTGTAACATAATTTGTATTTTCTTGTACGTGTTTCCTCTTTTGTTATACATTTAAGAAAGGGAACCCCTCGAAGACTATAAGTGACATCTCAAGGGACTAATCTCCTCATTGCTTATGAAATAAATAAATCTTAACAATAGATTTTGTGTACATTAAAAACTAAATAAACAAGTAAATCATTGCAGGTTTATAACAAAACAAATATCATAACAATTTTAAAACACAAAGTAAGAAGGGAGTTTTTAAAAAAAATATGCACATTTTAAATGAAAAAAAATCATTTTGTGTTTTGAAACAGAAAAAAAAGAAGACCAACATTGTCATCTACTGTTTTCAAAAATGCTCTTACAATGAAGCTAATTTTTGTTTCACAAACTTTTCTTTAAGGTTTAAAATCTAATATGGTTGTTCTAAGTGCATGTTTCTAAGAAGGCTCAGCTAAAAGAAATGAAATCTAGAGAGGGACTGTGACCACACTCAACTCAGAGGGGAAATGATCACATCGGACTGAACATCCAGATAAGAAGACATTTGGTATGGACTAAAAAAAAAAAAAAAAGACAGGGCTCTACAGAGTTATGTCAAACTTTAGTCTTTATTTATTCTCCATGTTTTAAGATACAATTCAAGAAGAAAAAGAAAAAAATAATAAAATAAGTGATATAAGACAAATAAAAGTACAACACAGCAGTATAATCTAATACAGGTGCCTTATCGTGGATTAAGATGTGAAAACTTTTATTAGAAATATGTAGCCATGGAGACCCAAAGATTATTAAAAATAGGACTGTCAACGCTAACGCGTTAACACACGCAATTCAAAAAAATAACGTGTTATTATTTATGTACGCAGATTAATTACACGTCAGAAATGAAGCTCTTCCACTTCACGTTTGGCATTATTCCATTTATACTGTAGTCACCACTACTGGTCAACAGGCAGCCAATCAGATTAGAGTATTCACCCGTACCATTTAAAGTGCAGAAACACAATGTTTGTTTCTTCTGGCTGCATATTAGCATCTTTGTTTTCTTGGAATAATACTGCAGACATTAAAGCCTTTCCAGTTCTTTAGAATTCTGCTTATCTTACTGTTGATGTGTTTTGTTAACACACATTACATTTATGGAATATCTGAGCTAACAGTTTACAAATTAAAACATTTCCGACAATAAAAATGAAGGAAAAATGATATCTGTGGAGTTTTTTTGTTTAAAAGCTGCATACTGTAGTAAATAATTATCTAGTAAAACATTGTGAGTAACCATGATTAATCACAATCTAAAAGTGTGATTAATTTGATTATTTTCTTAATTGATGGACAACACTAATTAAAAATAAAATTCCTTTGTTTTGGGGTCATATGAACTTTGCTAGTGATTGTGACTGCTCTACCGAAGCAGTGATTTCATGTTTTCTTCTTCAGGATCAGTCCTCTCCCAGCCCTGCCGAATCCGAGTGAGGCTTCTGTCCACGCAGGGCAGGAGGAGCAGCAGTTTGAGAACCAGCACCACTGTGGGAACCACCAGTGAAAGCATGTATCCAGGAGGAGTGAACCACTTGTAGGTGGAGGGGTAGAGGAATTTGTCCCAACCGTAAAGGTACGTGTGAAAGGTGCAGAAGAACAATGTGATGTATCCTAGCTTGGACTGAAAGAAAAAAAAAGATTTACAGACAATTTTAAAAATTTGAAATCCCCACAAAATAGGACTTTATACTTTAAAACTTCACAGGATAGATCAAGAACTCGAACATTAAACTGACCTTTAGCAAAATAGGCCTTTAAGTGGATGTGGACAGACTCCATCTTATCTTTGAGCATACTCATTTCTTTTCTACAACTCCATCTCTACATAAAGCAAGTGTGTGTTCAACCATCACTCTTGGGTGTGTGTGCGCACAAAGAAAACCTTAATATTGTGGTCAAGGGTAATGTATGCTGCCAAATTACATTTGATGAATAACTTAACATTTAAAGTGCTGCTCTAATTTGGACTGGAGAGGAAGGGAGGGGGGGTGAGAAAATTTGCTTGACATGACCCAGATACATTTATGAAAGTGCGGTGAGACTTATTTCCTGTCTGAATGGTCAGCTTAGGGAAACAGGGGAACACAAGAGAGTGAACAACCTCAGATATTTTAGGAAAGATGGGAAAGATAGTCAAGCTGTGGGATTCTCCTTTTTGAGCCCGTTCAGTTTTTTCTTCTTAGCTCAACACTGAGCTGTTATTAACAGTCTTGCTGAACCTCTGACAAGATCATTATTTTTTCCACTATGTTCCCTTTCCTTAAAACCTGGTGGAGAAACTTTCCAACTTTCTTGCTCAAGTCGAGCAATATTTTGATTTCTGTCTGTGTCAACCCATCTTCCCAAAGTCATGATATTGTAGTTGGATGAATAATTAATCCCCCTGCTGCCATGACCCTGAACAGGATTAAGCTTGTATGGAAAACAAATGAACGAATGAATAATTCAGGGGCTGTTGATGAGCGTCTCCTGACGGGAATGTGGCTGTGGTGCATGACACAGGTGCCCTGTAGCTCCAGTTTAGCTCTTGGGCCTTGCACTTTGTGTTACCATGTGTCCTTTATTTCTCTTTTTGGTATTTTATGCACATATAATGTGCTCCTGAAATGCCCACTAGGTAATTTAGAAAAAGCAAAAAATAACCTCCCACTAGGTGTTCTGAAAACAATTCAAAACATAATGTCACTTTTAAGAATTCCTGTAAAAAAGCAACATAGAAACACATGAGTGATTCTTATTTGGGACACTACAATTCCAAAACCACAGGAGTATTCCACATTTTGACACAAGCGTGTGTGGCTTGTGGCGTTTCAGAAAGCCAACACATTACAGGGATTGAAGTGAAATGCCTCTGGGCTGCACTAAGTAAGATGTCTGTAATTTCTGCATGTGACTAAAATACTCCATACCGCTTAAAAGGTGGGTGACTCAGAAAAACAGTATTTACCTGAATGAAGCTGAACTCTCTCCAGCTGAGTGCATTGCTGACAGAAGGGAGAGAACTTATTCCTAACAGGAGATAAAAGCCAAATCCTATGATTCCCATGGAGTAATATGTGTCTGTGCGCCAGGCCATGGTGGTGTCAAATGGTGAAGTTTTGTTCTCCCTTATCTTTATTGGAAAACAAAAGTTATGTTTTTTTTTTGTACAAATGTAAAAAAAAAGCAAATAAGATGACTGATATAGGTTAATAAAAGTTTGCAAGGTTTGTTACCTGAGAGATAGTGTGAGCTGCAAGTCGGTATCTCACATAGTACCTGGGAACAAATGAAAAAACAAAGAAAATTAAGCGTTTTACTTTTAGATAAGGAAATATGCCAGAAAACTACAGGAAAGGACTTTGTGTAAAGCTTTTGAGCAATTTTAAGGAGGAAGATCTACCTTACCTCCAGGAATTTTAGGCTATGTTACATATACCACTCATTGTGCTTTCATAGTAAACCAATAGTTCGCTTGACCATCTTTTTTTGGGCAGTCACAAACATATTCCTTTGTTTCAAAAACCTTTTTTTTGGCAAAAAAGAAGAATCAAAGGTAGAATAAAAGTGTGATGAGAGATAACACAGCTGAAAATATGTTTTGAGAACAAAAAAAACAATGTTTTTGAAAGCAAAAAAAGTTTTTAAAGCAAATATTTAATATTTTCCTTTGAAAATTATGAAGTTTTATTTTTGAAGCTTAAAATTTTTCTTGCAGCTTAGAAAATTTTGATATCAAAACTATAGACATTTGCTTGCCATATGGTGGCACAAAAATCACTTCATAATCTCTGTCCTTCACTGTAGTCCACCAGTGGCTCGGATAATATAAGTCAGAGATGTCCGTTTTATGTATGCAGCCATGAGAAGATTTTGATCCAGCCACAACAGAACTTGTAGAGTAATGGGGACTGAAGTTGACATGATCACACAGCTTTTTCTCCTTTTGAACTGATCAGCGATCGTTCTTCAGTTTTGAATAAAATTACTTAAATTTACATCCATTCCTATAATTATTATGGCAGAGGGTAACATGTTTTATGAGAAACAAATGTTTGTTAGGAAATTCAGTTTAAGGGCTCACAAAAGAGAGAAAGGGAGAACTGAAAGGAGGAAGTGAAAAAAGAAGTGAGAGAAATGGAAGAGTGATTGAGTAATACACCTCAGACACTTCACTGATCGCAAAGCTTGACAAGCATTCAAGGTAAGATTGCAGCACTCAGTGTGGATGAACATGACTTATTTAATTAAATTAAAAGATTTTTATGTTTTACCTCTTTGTTTTGCTATTTTTTATCTTGAATTGTTCCAAACAAATGACCTAATTTGTTTCTCCATCAGATGAAGTTATTGCTTTTGCTCGTGGTAATGGAAACGGTATCTGCCAAGGTTCAAGGTTGTATATTATTTTATTTGACCACACTGAAAAAAATATTTTTTTGTTTTTGTTTTTTAACTTGTTAGAAACAATCTAAATTGATTAAAACATTTTTAATTAAAATTTATATTTTTAACTTGCGGTCTTAGTAAAAAAAAACTATGAAAAACATTAAAAATAAAGATAAAGTTATATACATATGTATAAATATTTTCGTTTAAATATTTAGGGTAATTGTACTCTGCATTTTAAAATGATCTAACACATGCATTACAACTTTAATTTCCTTAGAACTTATATGTATTTTACTCATGAGAACCCATTGGTGGATCCAGTGAAATCCATTTTCAGAATGTTGCTGATTTGATCAGCATAAACTATTATCAGATGCCCCTTCAGGCTTTAACGTCAGTGTTTGAAATTTCAGTTTATCAGTATTTATTAACTGTTGTCATTGTGAGCAAGGTATGACATTTGCAGTTTCTGTCTTAAAGTTGTTACAGAGAGACCTTGTGTAACTTCTTACTCCGTAATACTGTAACAACAAAATTGTAAAAACTAGGTTTTTTAGGGTGTTAAGAAATAATAATATAGAGAATAAGATTACAAAGTAGAGGATGAAGAGCCAGGGTTTTTGTCCAATTTGTCTTTTACTATTTTTTTCCAGATTTTTCTGGAAAAATGTTCACCTTCCCCCAGCAAACAAAAACAGCTCATGTGAGGCTGAACCAAAATATACAGGATTACAAAACATTAACAGTCTGTCACAGGTAAATCTATCAACTTCTGTGTAAGCCCTTTTATTTTAGCGACTCACGTGTTTCTCTCCTCTAACAGATCTTTCACAGATCTCAAAAGAGACCACGTCCTCTTTTCTTTAGCAACACCCTCTCACACCAACAGCTTCCTGATTATCTGGCAAGACGGTCAGATACAGCCCCATGTCAGAGATGCAAGGGTTGAATATGGCGGATGGGACTACAAGTTAAACACATGGCACTCCATCTGCACCACATGGGACTCTGAGACTGGACTGGTGCAGATATGGTTTGATGGGCTACCTTCAATCAGAAAATTTACAACCTTTGAAGGAGCCATCAACGGGACAGTTATAGCTGTTTTAGGACAGGTAATATTCACACAAAACCAAATGTTTTTTGTCAACAGCTTGACAGTTATTTTGCATACTTGAATATTCATAGCTTGAAACCTCTATTCTTCATCTTTCATCATTTTGGATATCCCACAGGAACAAGACACCCATGGTGGAGGGTTTGACATTAACCAGAGCTTTGTTGGGATGATAACTGATGTCCACATGTGGGACTACATCCTTTCTTCATGTGAGATCCAGAACTACATGGAAGAAAGACACTCCCCAATAGGAAATGTGCTGAATTGGAGCGCACTGGACGTTGAGATCAATGGCAATGTACTGATTGAAAATAAAGTTCAAAATTGTCGCTGAGCTTCAAAACATTCAATTTGGTGTAAAGTCTTAAGTCAGCATTATTTTGACAAATAAAAGATACTGACTTATGCAAATTGTTTCAAATGTTGTTCATAATCTGAGATTATTGAAAAATCATACGGCAGGTTTATGTGTCAAGCTTTACTAGGTAGGTGAAATAGAAAGATTGTAGCTTAAATAAACAGCCAAAAAAATCCCCCAAAAGACAGAGATTCCTGTTTAACCAAAGAGCTCAATATGTTTTAACTGACGGAGCAAAAAGACAGTGTAATGATCCAAACATGACTCAAAATCATACATAGGAATAATGTGTGCAATCAGCTGTTAGGTACCTGAAGGAAATTATAAGAGTGTAGAGAACGTGCAGAGAAGCACAGGCAAGAGCTAACAGCCCCAACTGTTTCCTGCACAGCATCCATCGATCCAACCAGTCTGGAAAACGTCTGAAAAGAACAACAAATCGACAAACAGTTGTCACATTATTAATAACAGATACATGCAGTCAATATATATGTATTTATATTGTTCTGTTTCGGGTTCTAACTTGTATTTGGTTCCTCTGTAGAGCTGAAGGAACGCTGCTATGATTCCAGGCAGATAACAGAGAGACAACAGGATGAGAGAAACAATGGGAAACACCTAGAGGAAAAGGGGAGGTAGATTATCATGACAGCTTTAAACATTTACATGCTACACATCTAAACATCATGCTACAAAGTTTTCTTTGATATATTGAAATAAATGTACCTTATTGGCCAAAGACACCATGATCCGGAAGGACATGTCCTTCTGTTGTACTATGTAGGAGTAGATGACATCTCTTAGGAGCAAATAGAAGAAAAAAGAGGCAGTGAGCCCGATGGTCAGTCTGATGGGCAGCCTCCACCCTGGGAACAGCTGCAAGGGGAAGTCTTCCAGTTCTCTGGCTGCAGACAGAGATCCTCTATCCAGAACGCTGAAACCCATTTTGGTGGCTATCTCTGCCACAGCTTGCTTAGCCTCAGCATTGTTTCCACACAAGTTCACCTGGATCATAAAAACAGGAAACATTCTTACTGATCTGCAATTGCCCCAAAAATGAATTATAGTGTTTCCTTGCCAGGGAAATGTTTATTTTTATCTGCTTGTGTGGTGATGAAAGGCTGCATTTGATTGCACATATAAGGTGGCAAGCCTAACAGTAACTTACTCCAAGATATACTAAATTTAGGCACAGAAAGCAGGTATAAACCAACAACAATGCTGCAATCCCTTTTGATGTTGCTTATTATGTTCAAAATACCACACACCCCAGTAAATAAAGATGCATAATCCTATGTGGTATCATGTCCTCTGGGACTGCACAACACCATCAAAACAAAACTGGGAGCCCCACGTGTGCAGCAGCTTTGCACTACAGAGAGACAGCAAAACATGTGATGGCAAGCTTAGATCTAAGGCAGGCTGGGGAGTCAGTTGATTCAAAGAAACATCAGAGGTGGTACTCACAGCAGGTTTTAGTCTGATTCCTCAAATCTGGCTTACGCTACTTGATTTTAATTTGGGCGGAAACTTCAAAATGAGTTCTTGATGTAAAAAGAAAAAGGTGTTTTCTAGTCATTTTTGTGTTGTTGGTCACAAATGGATTATTCTTTTTCTAGTGGGATTAGAATTTTCAGAAAATGTCTTTTGCTTAAATCAAAAAGCAGCTATGATAGAGGAGAATAAGAGGAATTTTCAGGACCTGTCTGTTAGCATCTGCAGGTCCGTTCTGAAGGGCCCAGGCAGACAACGTGTTAAAAGCTTTCACCACATGAGCTCCAGGGATCAGCCTGGACAGAAAAACAAGGCTCATTGTCATACTCAAACACACACGCTCAAATGATTAAAGATTAAAATGTGATCATTGACATTCAAAGCATTTGAGACAGTGCCCCTTACCTCTGCAGATACTCTGCATTAGCATCTGTGTACATATTTTTCTTGAGATTATTGCTGACATCCACCAACACCTTTCAGCCAAAAAACAGAAAAAGAATTGTATGCAGTGCCAGTTGGGGGGAAAAAAACGTTATTAAGCATAAGGTACCTTTCCTTTTAGATGTGGCGCAAGTGGCTCCATAAAGTCGTAGTGTTCTCTATGAACACAAATAAAGATCAAATGGGCATGTTGGGCTGCTGCCTCATGGTTCAACGCCTGCAAAACACACACATTAGAAGAAAGCATTCCTGTTATGAATGGTAATTAAAATGAAAGCACATTTTTTTAACAACTGTTTCTACTTATGATTTAAAACAGTATGTAGTTTAGCATACATGTGTATTTTTCTTTTACATCTGCAACTTTGTCTAAGTAGATAAAGACTGCTATCCCTTTGCTGTACTTTTTACCATGTACCACCACAATTTAACTACAACAACCACATATCAAAATCACACATGTAATAGTGGTTGTGTTTGGCAAAAGTTTGTACAAATACCTTAGTTCCTGGAGGCAAGGGGCCACAACTGTCAGGTCTGCGGCTGCCGTAGACCACCTGGTATCCACACTGGAGCAGGCGCTGTCCCAGAGAGCGCCCCAAGTCCCCCGTCCCAAAGATGCACAACAGCTCATGTCGTGGCACAGCTGCTGTGTTGACAGAGCAGAGCAACACGCTGTCAGGCTTCACCTCCTCTGACATGCTGCTCAGCTGGCCGGCAACTCTCACGCAGGATGTTTATTAAGAGAAAGAAAGGAGCTGTAGGTAGTGTTTTCCGAGTGGTGAGAAGTTGTTTAGAAATATAACTCCAAATTGTGCCCGAGTCAGAAACTTGAGAGCTATTGTTTCTTTAAAACAGATTAGTGTCAAGACTGACTGGTTTTCAAGTCACACAGCAGCTTTTGGACCAACTTATCTCCTCCCATTTTCCGCGATTTGCTGTATGTCGGAACTGGGAAACTCCATGGCTTGGGGTGGGGGGATTTGCCTGGAAGTTCTGGTTGTTTATCTTCTTTTTATTTTTTTTTATTTGACATGATGTGCATGTGGCTGTACGATAGTATGCTAGGGGGTGTGCATGTACTTGTGAGTGTTTGTGTTGGAAACACTGGCAAGATTTCAAACTTGAGTGCTTTCTGGGAAATCAAAGAATCAACTGTGACTGATTATGCAAGTCTGGAATGTCCTACTACAAAAATACTTGTCAAACCACCAATGTTTTCCCAGCTCTACCAAATCTGTCCTTTTACAAACCCTTCATGTTCAAAATCTGTTGTTATTTGCTCAAATTTCATTTGAGAGAAATCAAAGAAACGTAAGAGCTTTTAAAGAAATACTTTGGGGCAAAATGTGATCAAGGGGAGTAACTCAAAGTACACTTCTGCATCGAGGCCACTCTGTGGTCACACAAAGAGAAGCCAGTGGTTTTCTCCCACTCCCTCTTGACTGTACCATTTCTATTTTCCACCCATAAAATCACACACCGTTTACCAAGTGCATAATTACTTTGAGAAATGGACAATGCATACCGCACACCTTTTTATTTTCAGGATGTTATTTGTGTGGAACTTAAAATGAAGGAACCCAATCCTTATAATCAGCCACTGATGCTTTGGTCAGCTCACTGGTTCAGAGCGTTTGCAGGCAAACCCCCCCAATTACAGGCTAATCTGCACTCTTGTTTTCCCCCATGAGTAATTAATGTTCTTTGCTTTGTATCTGAAGGTGGCCTCTAACTCTCATCCTTCTTCCCCCCCAAGAGGTCCAGAAGAGCTTTGCTGTTCAGAGCTGAGGTTAACCACAGGCCTAGTGACCTGTCCTGCACTGTAATTACTGTGTTCCACACTTCTTTACTGAATACCTGCAGAGTGCTTGTGTAAGCACATCTTTGCATGTGAGGAAAACATAAAAGCTATTTTTTGCAGCTGTTAACAAAAGTAGAAGCAATAATAGGATATGCTGGAAAACCTAGGAGCTTCTTAGTAAAAAAGAAAAGGAAAAAAAAGTAACAGTGTTTATACCATGTTGTCAAATGTGGGGTCTCCATCTCTTCTAATTAGAATGAACAAATAGGTTTTGGTGTCCCAGAGTTCTTTGCCCTTTCAAGAAAAAAAAAAGCCTCAAAGATTAGCTCAGAAAATCTGTTGCGCTAAACTACACAAGCAGCCTTCAATAGCCATATCAGCCGCAGTCAAACAACAACAAACCAAGCAATCCGGTCTAAAACAACGTGGGAGACTTCGGGATAATCAAAGCAGAAGTGAGTGGAGGCAGCAATCACATATCAAATGTCAAATATGGGAAAAGGCTCTCTCAGCAAAGGGTGATGATTGGGCTGTCCAGTTTTCCCAGGGTGAGAGCCATTACGATGATTGGCTTTGCACTACGATATAACTGATTGTTTAAGCAAAATGCAGGGTGCATTAAAGCCGTAAGCTTATGCTAATGAATTCTGGTGCATAAAATGAGGCTCGCTGGTTCAGTAAAAATCATTCTTTTTAAACGTACTGACAAGTAAATTGATTGACAAAAAAGTAGCTTGCACTTTAACCAGCGGGGAATTTGAAGTTGCTTCCTAAAGATGTGTTAGAAGTTAGGAAAAGAGTAAATTTAAGAATGCATTCAAGCTGTGATGAGTTCGTGTTGGGGGATCAGGCTTTGGTTGTTGGTTTACTGCCTCACAGAGTCCTACTGTTTATTGTGTTTTTTTTCTTTTTTCTAAAATATGCAAAAGATGTGCAAAGTCACAAAAACCACACAATCTTTTTCTTCGGCTGTGCTCTCACCTGCACATTTCCAGCACCTGAACATCCGAATTCCGGCACAGCTTGCAAATAAATCAAGACACTCACACATAGTCATTATGGTTCACCTCCTCAGTGTCGTGGCCTGCATTCACTGAGTTAGCCTCCCTCTTGCTTGTTGCTATAATTCACAAACAGGAGGCTGTAATCAGTGGAGACATAACTGTGAATCTACATTCATAAGGCACTTTGCACTGATCATTTATGGTAAAAAGTGAGATTGCAATACTATGAGCTGAATCAGTGCACACATATTCTGTTGCATTAAATAAAGCAGCCTTTTTTTTACGACAGAGCATGCTCACCACTTGTAGATGAAGATGAACGGTATGTTTTTTTGTTTGTTTTTCAGAAGTAGTTCTACTGTACAAAGAAGCCTTATAGGCACTAAAGAAACAATTTTATATTTAGTTATGAATACTTAAAAGTATGAAGTTGTGAAAATTACATATATGTATATGTATATATATATATGTGTGTGTGTGTGTGTGTGTGTGTGTGTGTGTGTGTGTGTTTTATAGAATACATGAGTGTCAGGTCTCACACCAGCAAGCCAGTATAACTCTAGCTCTATAAATATAAGATCAATGACTCAGGAAGCAGCTTAAATTTACAGGTTTTTATGGCCCAATCCACAACCCTAATCATTTTTTTTTTATTATTTAAAGGCCTTTCTTGCTGCTTTATGAAGCAGCAGTCCCCTCTTTACGAAGAATATTAGTCCCTCATTTTAGCATTTCTTTCAGGAATCTTTAAGGTGCCGGAGTAAAAAGTTGAGGCTATTTTTTCCTCTGCAAAGCCCCCTGATCTCAATCTGATTAGAAGATGTGTTTGAAAGTGAGTCAGAGTCGTGCAGCAGCTTCATATAGGAGAGGACTTAAAGGATCTGCTGTTAATATCTCGATGGCTAATGCCAAAAGAGCAGTGAGGTGCTGCTGTGGTAAACAACACTAAACAGCATTAGGTCTGTCGATGTGGGTTAGTTTCAAATAAGAAAATTGATCTTTTATTTCTCTTTAGCGTTTTGTGAAGGGTTGATTTGATTGGACATCAAAGCAGCTCTAATAAAGGTTCAAATATGCAGAAACTGTAAAGGACAGAAAAAATATAATATTGAGTTTTTGCAGTGATGAGTTCAGACCATACGCTCCTCAGGTGATTGGATACATGAATTATTGCACCAATCTTGTTTGGAGAGAATGTATTAATGATGTTATACAGAAGACGGGCTTGTTATTTTATGTCCACAAAAACAGGAGAACGACACGAAAGGAGGGCATGTTTAGAGTAACATTTGTGCTGGAGGGGACTGGAATGATCTTAGCTTTTGACCAAACTGCTACACTTTTTTCCCCCGCGTGTCTCACCTCAAGTTCACTGCATGACATATCTGCAGTTTGTTTCCCCTCAAGGCACTCGGTGTCATCGTGTGAACTTTGCTGACTATCTTTTCAGGTCATGCTTTGAGCTGAAGGCCACAACCCGACGCAGCTGCAAAGGCCACATCCAAAAGCAGCACTTCTTGAGGCAGAAATGCAACCAGCAAACACTCTGATAATGGGACAGAGAAAATAGCTGAGCTGCCAAAGTGCTCTTTTTCTTGTAAGCAAGAGTGTCAGTGGGAAATTAGGTCCAGCTGGCTAGATAAAGGCAGATCAGGAATGAATTTACAACAGTACTTCATCCTTAGCGAGAACTCTTTTCCAGCCCATCCCTTGGATTTCTGGGAGGTTTGTTACAGTGACTTTTGTGAAGATTCTCAATAAATACAACTGAATGACCCTATGACAAAGTAAACATACTGAGAGTTTTGAAAGATGGAGATGTTGATTTTAAATTGATATAACAGTATTAATGTTAGCATATATCTGTCAGGTATGGCATATGACGTGGACAGGAAACATTTACTTTGACAGCTGTATGGAGTTTCCTTTTCTGAAATCAAAGTGTGAGCTTTCAGAAAGAGCACTGACTGAAACCATTAGTTATACATGTGCTAACCCCTATCTCTTTAACATGATCCAATCTATCCTTAAAAACCCATTTTAGCTTGGTCCATGTTTTGTTCTCTGTAGTTCATCATCATTCCACTAGAGGCAGTACAAGGGCTTTTCCTGTTCATTTCAAAAGGGGTGCTTTCATGAAATCTCAAAAACACAATGGTGAGAAAACTTTTGCTAATTTTCAAAACTTTGTGGTAAGAATGGATCAACAGTATGTTTTATTTTTTTAAATGACGACTTTCTGTGTTCAAAGAATCCAAAATTTGTTGAAAATCAATTCTTTACAATACAATTACACTAAATAAAATGTGCGGATCAAATTTGAGACAGTGGGTTGAGGGAGCCATTTGGCCTCATAGTGGGCAGATAAAGTTCTGTATCTCATTAAAACATATTTCAAATTTTGGGTGGATTTAATCACAGGTTTAAAAAAAAAACTAAATCCAATAACATTTTTTTGTCAGCTCGTTCATGTAGTAGGCTTTGCAGGGTCAAAAGACTTTAAAATGCGACTGTGTCATTCTCTTTAAATTTACTAAGTTCCTTTAATATAGCAGGTTTTTTTTAAGGGCTGTAAAGTACTGTAAACCGCTTTTTTAAATCTGTTTTTTCGTTTGTTTGTTTGTTTGGTTTTTTTTGTCTTACTAAAGAAATGATCTTGCAACGCACAGAAGCAAGAAGCGAGACACAGAAGCAAGAAGTGGAAGCAACACTCATTACTAAGCAGTTTGTTCAGGTTTGTACAGATAAATGGCTAAATATGGCTAAAAAACACATTAAAAAATTAGACAAAAATATAAAAAAAACGATTTAAGGCATGACCAAAAAAATTTTATTTGCGAATAAAACTTTTCACAAGAAAAAACAACAACTAAATAAAAATTTTTATAAATTGCCTTGATTTGGCACCTATCTCAAAGAGAGACTTCTATTAGTCAAGTTTTGAACTTAAGCTTATTTTTATTGCCTCAATTTGTCCAAGATGACACAATTCACTGCTGTTTCTGTATTTTTTTCCCTCGCTATTTTATTTCACATTGTACTGGTTCTCCCTATACAACATCAAATTCCTTTTTTCAACAGAAGTCCTTGCGGTACAAAATAAATAATTCATCTTTATGACCACGCATCGTTGAATATTTCATTTTGGAAGCTATGTATAATTATAGTTGACTTTTGCGCCATGCTGCCATTTCACCGCTCCCTATCAGGTCGATCTTTTTTTTTTTCCTTACAGCAGAAAGTTGGTTTCTTAGCCAAGCAGACTGCAGTTGTTTTTCAAGTAGGGGCAGTGGGGCTCAATTATTTTATCTGGCAAATGCAAAAAAACAGTATTTATTCCAAGCTGTGCCTAAAATGAACTAAATATGGGTTTTATACTTACATCAATTCCCGTGCAAATATCCACAAAATCATGACAGGAAATTAGATAAAACAAGCTGTTACAACTCCTGCAAAGGTGATAATGAAATTTAATGAGAGTTAATGGGGTTATACTGATCAGAAGAGCAGAGAGACCATAGGTTAATGCAGCTTCTAACAGGACAGAGATTGAATGTGTGGGTGGGGAGGAGTATATTCACAGTGTGTACACTCTTGCAAATGCTGAAAGTGTTAGGGCTTATCTCAGCACTTGGGGCTTCGGCTGAAATCGTTAAATTGTTGTAACTCTTCTCAGTTTGAGAATAATACATGAGCCCTCCGGTAGCTCTTTGATTCTCTTGTCCTGTGCAACTGTAAGGGTTATACAAGCTGTAGGTGTCTGCATAAGCAGGAGCGTGTCTGTGTGTCTGCGTTCTTTTATCTCTCCTTTGCTTAGCAGCGCTTTATTAGACCCTTGTGAGCATTACCTGCACAGAGGCCTTTGTTAAAATATGTTTAGAAAAAGATGCTGGTGACTAAATGAGATAGAAGGAGAGTGCCAAATAGACTTTGGCGTGAATATAGAGTGTAGTTGACACAGTGTTAAAAAAATGGGAAGACAAAAGGAGGACAAGTGTATGAAGTATTAAAAAAAGGAGATACAAAGCTTTAAACCACCTGATATGATGGGGCAAGGAAAGGGCCTTTCCATTTTGATCCACAACAACTTAGTTAAGTTTTGGGAAATGGAGAACCACCTCTGCTAGGAAAGAAACTTGAGCTTTTGAGAGAGAAAAACAAGCTCAGTTTTTTGACTCGAAGGCTTTGGTAACAGATTTCTTAAAGAGGGTACTGCATTTTTATTTTTTTCAGGGTGAAAAGTATCAGATACAAGCAACACCAATCAAAGTATGATGAAGTGTAACTCCTTTGACTCAATTTCTGAAGCTAATATACAGGTAAAAGTAACTGGAACCCATTTGGGTTGGTAGCCACTAGGTGGCTCATTCCATTGAAAAGGAGTGCAGAACACCATGTGTGGTGCGGCCGTGGTGAAGAGAAGATTGTTGAAGTGTCTTTGGGCGAGACACTGAGCCCAATTGGCTGGTAGTTATAGACTGGTGTCAGTGTTCAGCAGCAGATCTGCCATCAATGTGCACAGAAGAATGGGACTGTGACTGTAAAGCACGTAAGGAACGTTAGAAAAACACTAAAAGTATATGCCATTTAAGAAGTCATTTGCATTGGAGTCTGAAAAAGCTTCTGTTCATCCACACGTATAATACGATCTCAATACAAGCCAAAACAGAGAGGTCACCTGGATCTAAATTTATGGAGTCATTTTTTTCTGCTCCTAGAATATTTTTTCAGTTATGAAGACTGTTCAAACAGTGGGATGTCCTCAAGGACACACCATGACTTTGTCCAAATTCACCTACTACTCTCTATTTAGTGCACTATGTAGTGCATTCAACATTTTTTTTTACATGTCCTAATCCACAATTCCAAAATCCAGTGCCATGGAAATTTCCAAGAAGTCTCTTTAAAAAAACTAGTGTGCATCAATGCTCTCTAGTCTGGAGTACATTGATCACAATGGATTGTGTTTGAACATTTTCTTCTTTTTAGAAGATGTATTCATTATTTTTCATAAATAATACAAGTTTTCACCATTCTAATTTTTCAAAAACGTGATGTCATAATTGGCACATAAACAAATAAAAGAAAAGTGAGTGTAAAATTACTCAAACACACCTCACACACTCAAGAGCATTAAACATACTCATGCATGACAGCAATGAACAGTCACAGGCTCACCCGCAGCTTAGGTTCAAGAAAAACATGCTGGATCTGTTTACTCTGAAGTGGGTGAAAGAGAGAATCAAGTTTCAGGAATCCCAGGGGGGAGTGTTTGGATTATAGTTTTCCCTCCATCATGATCACTCATAAATCCTCCATTTAAACTGTAATGCTTTAATTCTAATTACTCCACATAAGCTTTGGAGAGCAGCAGAGTGGGAGGGTCTTTATCCCATGCGAGAATAAGGAGAGAAAAATGGAAGCTGAGAAAGGGAACAGCTTGTTCTGGCTTGTTCTTTACTTTTACAGTAAAGCCGCGTTGGCAAAGATTTAGAAGAAAAGAACACGAGCGCATAGTCTTTCACGAACACCCTGGAAGTTTATATGATAAGCTACATCTGACCCGAGCATCAAAAACACAAAAGAATCAGCAACTTCACTCAATTAGTTTGAGCAAAAAAACTTGATAAAATGCTGTCTGTCCACAACAGACACAACACAAATCAGATTAATGACATGTTTGCTTAGTGTTCACTCAACCAAATATTCAAATCACGCATGCGCCCCCTTTAACGCCATAATGCCTGTCGTTGCACATATAAGACAAACCCCTTTGGCTATAAAATCATCTTAATCTAACATCTACTTAAAGTAAAAACAAAAGTGAATATTTTTTTTCCATAGCTGGAGATAAATTCCGGCATTAAGCGATGCGTCTGCACCTGTCTACGACAATCTACAGGCCCAGACAACCCAAAAACTCACGATACCCAGCCCGCGCAGGTCAACCCTGGTGCAGTTGCATGTGACAAAGACTTTGTCTCTTGCAGACGTCTACTTTCATAGAAATTTTTCAGAGCTGGAAGAACAAGACACAACAAGTTCCCACACAATCCTGTCAGTCTTTCCCGTTGTTGTTTTAAACCATTTCATTCCAGGACAGCCTTTATTTAAACACTTCCAAGATTAACAGCCATGTGGTTTATGCAAAGCCAAAATCATCTCTTTTTAAATGGAGTTTGAAGGAACTTTCAAAAAATAAATGTTTCATTTAGTAGTGGCTACTCTATTAAATCTTTCTTGGGAATGCACTCATCAAGAGCGCACAACGATGGCTGCCGCACAGAAAATAGTTTCTTGACTACATGTTTTAATCTAGAGTAGATCATTGACAGGAAGAAGAAATAGAGGGAAGAGCAGGTTGCAAAATTAAACATGCGTTTTTTATTTTTTATGTGACAGGACATGAATGGAATATCATATGCTGACTTCACCACCGATTTGTTCTTGCCTCAGGCAGATTGTCAGAAGTTTTTCCTTTTGTTTATTTCCTTCATGCAAACACCTTTCGGATGACCAAATATGTCCCAGCGGAGGCAAAACCAAGAAAAAGACACCAAACTCCTAGCACATTTAACACAAGGTCTTGTGTGCCTCCAGCAGATACATTACATGATTACCCTTAGGTATCAGCAGCTCAAAAGACAGACAAATATTTTTGTGGGATTTAGTAACACTTTACTGACCGGGGGCCCGATGGGATTTTAGTTCAAGTCAGAGCTGAACATGAAAACGAAACAGGAAAGATGTTACCTCGACCCAAGGGAGTTCCGACTTTTTTTCTCATTTCTCAGTCTGTTATCTCCCTTTGCATTGGCCGCCTTCATCCTACTTCCAGAGCCGAGGAGACACACAACACACACAAGGAGAGACACTCATAGGAGACAAACAGATTCACAGGAAAAAATAAAGAAAGCAACAAAGTATTAAAGAGAAAAGCATATTTTCCACGCACACGCTTATCCATATTGGCATATACAGACACAGAAAGTCCTATTTCAGGATGCTATCAGCAGGGGGACAGAGGCGAGAGGAAACACAGGATGAATTTTTTTCTGCCTCATTCTATCACACTACCGTGACACCCCTATTTACCTCCTCCATCTATTTCCACGCTGACTGTCTAGCACCTCAGCGTGACTGTGACTGGGAGTTGTGTGGCCATGTCTGCATGTGTGCTGGCCTAAAGTATATAAGTGCATTCACAGTGATGGAGGACAGTTAGGTGGACACTGTTTATTGTGCTCTGTGGTGTGACAACATGCGGTGTAGCCCTTCAGCCCTTGACAGGAACCCTGTGTTTTCGTTGAGATGGTTCCAACACAAGCGCTTTGGAAACTCTGGACATTTCTTTATGTGAGGTAAAAAGTTGCAGTTGTGCAGAGGTTTCCCAAATGGTCTCTTTTTGAGAAAGTTTTTTTTCTTTCCCATTTTCTCTGGCACATGAGTTCTCATTACTATTCTATGGCTTTGTCTCACACTTCATATTTCCTCCTGCAAATATGAGAAAGCCAGTTTCATTTAGGGAAAGTGTTTTGCCCGGCTCCCCATTGTCATTTTTGCTCTAAGAAACACAGAGAACAATAGTCCTTTTTTTATGTTGATAAATTATCTGCACATACACACTCTACCCAACTGCCTCTCCATTCCCCAAGGCTACAGCCGAGGATTTTTCCTCATATTATCAAATGTGTGGTGAAGGACTCAAACGTGTGACTTCAGGCAGGTTAAACTCAGCTAAAATACATTTTAATAAACAAACCAAGACTCTGCACAAGAAAAAGAAATACACATCAAAACCAGAAAAATAAAATACATGTTCTGACGCAATGATGAAAGACAGCTAATATGCAGCAGAAGGGATAAACTGGTTAATACACAGCACAAAGCAAGGAACCCTGGAAAGGAGGGAGAGTGAATGATTGACAGATACAAAGATGGTGAGAAAATTACTAACTGAGAAGTGGTGCATAAGAGATTTTTGCTTGTTTTGTTATTTGCATAGAGTATTTTCGTGCTATATGCAAATAACAAAACAAGCAAAAAATCTCTATGGTCTTTCTCAAAGAGTCTGCATGATTACACCTGATGAAGAAATAGGTTTAATGCCAACAAAGCAGCTTAAGGAAATCCTGAAAATACCGAATTTAAATCAGAGAAAGACAAGAAGGATTCATTATTTTTATTTAGTCTGAAAAAATACATGAACAAGAAAAGAAATTATATTTTAAAAAAAATTGTAAATTGATAATAATCTAATGGGTGAGCATATAAACAGAAAAAACCCATCATGCTTGCAGGATATGAACAGTGTTAGCTAAAACATCACACAGGATATCTACATCTGCTGACCTTTGATAACTGTAGGAAGAGATGTGTTTAGCATGATGCCAAACATTTGTCTTTTATTTTAACTGTTTGTAGAACTCTTTGTGTTCTACATTTTGCACACTTTTTTCAAAATCAAATGTTTTCTAAGGAATCTCCAAGACGTTACTCAGTCATGTCATAGCGGTATAACCTGGATGTCTTTCCAGCACCCATATTAACTAAAGATTCAATCTGATCATTTTTAAATCTGTTGAGAAAGCGTTCCCAGTCTTTTTTATTATTATTATGCCCGTGTTAGGCAAAATCAAAAAACCTGTCATTTAGGACATAGTTTCTGCAGAGCTGCAGAAGTTCATTAGAAACTGGCCTCTGACTTGTGGAGGGGATAGTTGCTCTGGAACACTAACAGTATAAAAAATGTCTTACAGCTGATTCCAATTAAATGAAGTCAATTCAGTCGCCATTTTTTCGTGACACGGACATTACCTCTTTGGAACCAGTTGACATTAGTAAGCAGTGATTGTTCCGAGTTGGTCTGAGTCATTATTTCTGTGACAACCACTCTGCTAATCAGGGATGAGCTTGTTGGAAAGCCACACCCCTTCCATTGAAAGTGGGCTTGGGAGAATCTGTTAAACGTTTTGAATGTTTGAAGTGGGAGCTTGTGACACCACATGCTATTATGGAAGCATCTGATTGGCCAGTTTATAACTTGAATAACTTGCGATAAAAATATCATGAAAAAAAATAGGTTTAGCAAAAACCCAGGCAAGAATGGTTATTGTGACAAATACAATGACTGAGTAATATCTGTTTATTTCTCAATAGAGGTCTATGGGATTTTGGCTTTCTAGAACCAGTGTGTACTATATCTAGCAGGTAACGGATTCAGATGGCTTTACAATAATGTGGGAAACTTTAAAGTTTTTGCTTATAACTATTGCAAAAACTCTTCATGGAATTGAATTGACGAATGAATTACCTTCATTGTTTCGTCTGGGAGAGGACACTTTTTTCATTTTATCTCTTAAAAAAGTTTAGAATGATCTGCTAATAGATGTAACATAGAAGCATAAGTGTTTGAATCCATGTGCAACAGGTTTATTAGAAAGATAAGAGGGCAGGGCAAGATGAAGTCAAGACAGGCAAGAGTCAGGATAAACGGAGAGACAGCAGTAGTAACGCTCAGACTGTATGTGACAACAAAAGAGGACTTGGCACTGATCTCTACTCAGTGCCAGATTAAAAACGGTTGGAAGTGATTACAAGATGAGGAACAGCTGGTGGGACCTGAGAGCAGAGGGCAAAGGTTGATGGGAGATGTAGTGAGCAAGATGCTCAGGAGAATGTCAATACTCAGGGGATGACTCCCTCTGTTAGTCGAAGAAGGACATGAAAGTTCGAGTCCTGACATGAGATTTGTAACAACATCTACACTCAGCAACTCAACCCAACATCTAAATCCTGATGTCAGATAGGGGAACACATGACAGAACAAATGTCGTAGGCACCTGGAATAATTTCTTCCTAACAATGTTATACAAAAAAAAAAAAAAAAAAGTATTGACCCTAATACTCCTGCTAGAAAGTGTTTTAAAAGCACCTATTCCACTGGGAGAAAAAGTTAAGTGCATCTTAAAATATTAACGCTATAAGTTTATTTTCTAGAAATATTAATATAACCTATTAAATAGAAATATTGCATTTGCAAAATCACTATTTTGCAATCATAATCCTACGCATAAAATTGTGAAACATTCAAAAGACTCTCACTGACTTTGCAAACCACCCAGACCCTTTTCTCTGAATACACTAATGTAATCACATGCTTCATTTTTTACTTATTTATCTGACCATAAAGCACCCAGAGACTCAGGAATCAGAGGTTAATTGGTGTCACATATTCAGTTCTCCTCCACAGATTATGTCTTTACCTCAAACAAATGAAGTCAAGCAGAAATGCTGTTGCTCCAGTCTCCACTTGTAGCCCTCTGTCACCGGAAACAATCAGTGTGTTTGCTGGAAAGCAGCACAGAAGATGACATCCTCCCAGAAATGATTAGAATTCTCATGTAAATCGCAAGCTGCAAGCTAATGCAACACTTTTCATTACATTTCTAAACCTTAATTTGCCATGGTGCTGTGAAGAGGTAAGCCATTTCCAGTAGTGAACAACAGCCTAGTAAATCTTAGATACAGCTTTACATAAACTGATTAATATCTCCCCTATTAGCACCAAAATCTTCTCAAATGTGGAAGTCGGGTTAGAGGTAACTATTTTTGTCGTTCAGCATGCATTAGCATGAGATTTTCCTGAAAGGTCGTTTGCATGGATTTTCAAAAAGTGCTTACATGCTGTAATGTGGCTCAAGATGCAATTCCGGTTCCATCCGGTTGTGTTCAATTCTCAACTTAATACTCCAATACTGCTCTTCATGAAAGCTTAAATACAACTGGGTGACAAAGTGTTGCACATGTGAAAAAGCTTGCGTTCAGCTGTATTTGTATGCAGATTGTGTTCTTGTATAATGCGTGCATGTGCAGGTGGATGAAACAGAGTGGTGCAGAAGACTGGGAAAAAATACTTTTCCCTGGGTAGTTGATCGCTGAGTATTATTAGTTTGTGGTTGACAGTCTGCTGATGGGCTAACATCTTTTTTCCAGACAGCCAATACTCCTGTACTTTTTTTTTCTACAGCAATGAAATCCTCCCCAGCATGATAAACAATGCACTCAGAGACAGATAAAACTCACCTAACACACTCACACACAACGCATGGCATCTTCTTCAGAGCAATCCTACTCACAACTACCAACTTTTTTCTTATTTTGGCCCAAGGCAGCACCGCTAAATTCTCATGAGAGAAGTAAGAGGAAAAAAAACATGTAATGATACAAACACATCTGCAGAAATTTAGGCAAATGGTTGCCATCCAGGAATACAAAATTAGCACGCAGCTCAATCCAAGAACAAAACTGGCTCAGATGCTAAGAAAGAAAAAAAAAAGCTCCATCTGGCCCAGAACACCAAGGCTTAAGGGCGTAGTTATTTTAGGAAGCAATAATTAGGGTCTAAAGTGTCAAGATGTCCCTACCTCTGCAAATAACGTTTTGCTTGACATCTATTAAATGGTATTAAATCAGCTTAAAGGGCATATTAGTTTTACTACTTGAACATTACTGTTTGAATGCAAATCTAAAACAAAGAAAGGCTGAGAGGAAGGGACAAAGAAGCAAAGTGCAGCTGTCAAATGCCAAATATATTGTGCATGTGTGCACGCTAACACTAAAATGGAGATGTAAAAATTAGGCAAAAAAAATAAAAAGATAAATTATTCATTTTAATTTTCCCCGTGCTTTCTTGGAAATGACCCAATATTTTGGGTAATAATCAAGCAACAGCAATGCCATGAGAAATTCCTTAAAATAATTGCTGTTAGAGTTCATTTTGTTGAATTAAGCCTGATAATTACAGATAAATGAAAAAGTCTCATTCAGGCTTTCTCAATAAGAAAGTGAAATCAACCAATTCCAGACACTTTTATCATGATATTTTGTTTCAATCAAGTGGGGTTTTTTTTCAATTTAAGGCACAAAATTCTTTCCAGGAACATGTGTGTAGTTTGGACATTCAAGTTTGCCTTTTGAAAAATTAGAAGAAAAAAAAACTTACCAATCAGGACAGCAAGCAAAACTGAAACCAAACACAAAATAACATTTTAAAACTACATTTAAAAAACAGAGGATAATCAGCTTTGATTATTGTGTGTTCTCCTCCTTGATTATTTGCCTCTGCAGCAGCTAAAGCAGACACTAGAAAATCTATGTCAAAGGTCTGCATCTGTAGGACACAAACATGTTCCTATAGAGCTGCAGCATTCAGAGGTGAAAACTGATTCCCATCTGGCCAGAACTGTGGGCTTAAAAGGTTTGTGAGAGAGCAGTGAAGGGGTTAATTATCAGTTAATGTCTGTTTCGCCACTCTGAGTGGTTTATAAATGAGTCACAACATCTCTGACGAAATCCTGTGGAAGCCTGAATGCTGTGGGACACAAAAACACTGACTTCCAATAGTTCAGCATTATTGTTTAAACTGTTCTTGAATCTCCACTCTTCAAATGCTTCCCATGAACATGGACCAATGTGGGGCTGCGGATGTGGCTTGTGTGTGTTTATCAGTGCTTGTATGGGGATGTGAGGATAATTTAATTACGTACCAGATAGAGCGGGTTACTGAGGTTAATATCTTGCATGCACTCTTCTCCTCTCTGGACACTGTAATTGCTTTAAGCACATTAGGAAGTTTATTGACTTTGATGGCCTTTTAAGACATTACATTTGTGCTGCTTAGTGTCAAACAGGAGCCATGCAGCGCCACTTCCCGTCTTGCTCCGTCTCTGTGGCCATTCTCCCAGATTTCCCTCCACATTGTTACCTCCTTCTTTCTCCTTCTCTGCGTCTGTTTAATTCAGACTGTGTTGATATGATGAGATTTGTACAGCAGCTCATCTGCAGAGGCAGCTTGATGAGGTTTGACTGGCAGGCGATTAACTCCTCTTAACCCACAGAATCATTTGTCCTCGGTGGAACAGTTGCACTAATGACACTATAACAGGCTTCTTGATGTGTCAAATTCTAGAGCAGAGCTCTGGAGAGGGAGGGAGAGGAGATTCCAGCAAGTCCCTGAAAAAACTGCAGCCCCCTCACTTTCTATTTTTCTCATCTGAGATCAATCCTCTCAACAGCCCATCTGTAGATGCCTCCATTTTCACTCAACTAGATCACCTAATGAGGATGGAGGTGAATGGAAGGAGTTATTAAAAGGTTCTCACCTTCCTCTTGGGACTGTTAAAGAGGAATTATATGCAAACGAGTTCACTTGCAGCCTTGGTTATTTCACAATTCTGCTGCCATAAATCCGCTTCCTATGACAGTCATGGCAGAAGAGGAAAAATATTTCCACTCCACAAATATTTTGGTGATGTTTTTTCTATCTTTAAAACAGATAGGTTGGACGGTTTTCTTAAGGGGCTTTGGGTAAAGTTAAAAATTACTGATTGGAGTGAGGATGGAGATGAGAAAAAAAAGTGGGAGGAGAGGAGGAGCGAAGGAGAGCTGACAGGGAGAGGAGCCAAGTAACTACAGCAGATACAGCCCATGTGCAGAGATAAATGGTGTAATATCTGCATGGATCAGTGTCGCTACCATCTCTCAGAAAAAAAGGCCTCTGATGTAAATTACATCAGTATCATTCCTACGAAATACACAAACGCACACGGCCACACAGCAGTCACACTGAAACACACACCTCCTGCAATTAGTATATATTAAGATGTGGACAGGGGAAGATTCAGTGTCTCCAGACCACTCTGTAAATGTCTTCCCCCAGCTGTCTGGCCTCATCATCACGCAGACGGAGGGAGGAGGCGACAAGGGAAATCAATTTATTAAGATGGCAATATTCCGCTAATGAGGAATCAAGTGGATTGACTTCTCACATGAATCCCATCATGTCCACTTATAATATGAAACCAAGAAGCCATTACTTTAGAGTGACTGATTCTTCTGAAAGTCCTGCTTTCGTAGGTTTGCTAATACTCCCACCTTGTGGTGAGTTTCTCCATTGCTAAGGAAGTGCCAAAGGAATGGCAACAAATTGATTGAGTTTATCAATTGTTATAAAAATTGGAAACATTGCCATTTAGTAATTCATGTTCACAAACCATACAATCTGTTTGTATTTTTGTGACAAACCTTACAACTTTGCTTTTTTTCTGGTGCACATTCTTTTTTTGTGTGTCCAAATTGTTTCAACAGAAAACATTTTGTTCATGCTTTGCAAAGCGGTCACAGCAGTCCTTAAATAAATGCAACTGTCTTGTTTTAAAAGTTTAAAGTCATGATCATTAAAAAAGTGTGTTGGTAATGGAGCCTACACAGAGATTCAGCGTGTCTGTTTCATTTTGAGGGAACGATAAACGAATTGCACCAATAATTGCACCAATAATCACCAGACTTTTAGATGCGGTTCGTCTGGGGTGGGGAACCTTCAAGGCTGTCAGGTGTTAACGCAGGAGTGAGACCATTTCACTTGATTTTGGGGTCATGAGGGAAATTATTATCTACCCACAAAATGTTTAGGGTCTATCACTGAATCCAACTTCTTTGGAAAGTGCTGCCACTGAATGTGAACATATATGGAGTGTTTGCCTTCATGCATGGCCAACATGTCTGCTAAGAACCGGCTGGTTTGAGTTCTTTTGTGCGTTTTTATTTTATTTTATGCATTATAAAAGTTTTGTCAGTTGAATTAGTAGTGTAGCTCTGAAAGTTTAACTTCTTTGCTTTTGTATATTGATTTACTTTTTACCTTGATTTACATTTAAGGTTGCCTTACAAAAGAAAAGAATAAAAGCAAAAATAATGTAAATCTTTTACAACAATTAAAATAGCTTTTTAAAGATAGAGTGGGAGATGGAACCAAGAGTAAGCATTTGTAAAGAGAAAGGTTTTGAGTTTTACTGTGAAGCTTGAAAGTGAGTCAGTGTTCGGGATGCTGATGGGAGAGAAATCCAAAGCTCTAAATGTTCCAGAGCAACTGAATGCTCTGGAACATTTACAACTGGAGATCAAACTGTTTAACTTTAGAGGAGGTCAAATTTGCAAAAACAGCTGACAAACTTATTGTTTATAATCACTGGATCAAAAATTCTTCTTCTGTTTTTCAAGGAATTCCTTTCTTCGCCCTTTTTTTTTGTAAGCATTCTTGTTCACTTACAAAGAATACGGTCTGTCATGAAGCGCAGTTGTTTCTTTTAACTGTATCTGAAAGTTTAACTTTGAAACTCCATTATAAACGTTGAATCATCTCTTCATCTGATGTGGTCACCATCCAAACTTATGGAAATACCATAAAAACTTTGGTAAATATTTAACAACAATTTGCTTGCAGAAATGTGGTCCAAACACTGCTTACCTTGTTTATAACTGTTGAAGATTTATTAAGTAAACTGTATCTTGAATTTCCCTTTTCTGCCAAGTGTTTATAACTTTTGGTGACTTTGTTTACATCTGAAAGTCCACATTTTAAAAGAGTTTGCATTTCTTCTTCTGGGCTGTTGATGCCTGCCCTTCACGGGAGCCATTTAGAAAATGTCTCAATTTATTATTATCATTATAATTATTATTTGTGCATACCTGTGTAGAGGATGATGTTAAGCATTATAAAATGACATGGTGAATAATGTTCCTCATTTGTTTCAATCACGCCATCACTGAAATGTAATCTTTCAAATTAAAGATACATGAGAAACTCTCTTACCTTCCAGGCATCAAGTACATACTTGGATGCAATGATCATTCTTCAGATTTTGTGTCTCAAAAGCATCTAAAAGAGGAACAAAACTCTCCAATCACTGTATCAAAGTAACCTAAAGATCCCCAGCCAAAAACAAAAAACAAAAAAAAAAAACACAGCACCACCATCACTGTTTTACTTAGTAATCATGATATTCTGGATTTTAAAATTTGATTATATACTCAAAAGTTTACTTCATAAAACTATTTAATATGTATTATATATAATACATAATATATATTTTCTGTGCTGTAATGTCTGCAGACAGACAGTGTTCACAGGGTCCTTCTGCAATCCGGGCAGCTGAATCATTTGAAGTCAAGTTGTCTGCAGGTCAAAACTCTCCTGAAAATCAGACGACTTATAGAGATCAAGCAGAATTCAGGCCGCTGTGAATTTAACGAAATTATATAATCTTCTCTTTCTGTATTTGTTTGGTCAGAGCTGGCACAACACATCTTTTCACATCAAGTGATCAATGTTCTTTTGTGCATTTTCTCTTGTTTTTAAATGACTCAACTCTTAAAGAATCTTTGTTTTTGTTTCAAATTAAACATTTTTTCTTTTAGCATCTCATTTTAATTTTTCATCAAATTGATTTCGAGTCTATTGACCAAAAGTTGAAGAAACTCCACAAACCTTAAAAAAAGACTTTTTTTAAATTGTAAAATAATACAAGCAGTCGTTCTGTTCTTTTACAGTTTACCTTTCCAAATTTGGGTTTAATTCAAAATGGATGAATGAATTTAGAAAGAAAATTTTGCTTTTAATGGCTTAGCTACATGAAACTTAGCTCCGAACTGACAATAGATAGAAAATGAACTTAGGTTAGTAAACAAAAAAGCTACACCTAGAAACATTGATTTATTGGCCTATCAGGCTATTAAACACACACATAGAGGGCCAAGGTGCACACAGTCACACACAGTGAAAATGTCCCCCATGATAATGAACCTCTTGGTACAGTCCACTTCCTGTGCTTTTTGCCTGACGTGGCTCCACCTTCTCTCACCTCTTCTGGCCTAAGCAGGTAAGCACCTTTACACTTAGACCACAAACGGAGCAAGATAATGCAACACGTCAATCCAATCCAAGTACGTGTATATCGCCATGGATGTAGTCTATCATTTCAATGTTTACCTTATTTGGGATAAAAACGTTGTAAAGAAAAAGGAAGTTTTAATCAAGAACTTGAACTCACATGTTGGTGGAACTAAATACTTCCTAAACGTTTTAAAAACAAACCAGAAAACAAAGCTGATTGTAAAAAAAAATAGAGCTGTTGGGCCTTTTTCCGTTTGTCCTAAACCTATTTTTGTTTGTTTGTATTTACTCTAAATCATTGTGGCTAAGAGCTTTTCCTGATCTTGATGTATTTAAGCCCACAAAGTTTGCTCACGCTTGCAACTTGGAAATAAGCCATTGTTAACTCTGCATTCACTGCAACAAATTAAGCAGTTTGATCGAAAACCTTTAGTTCTAAAATCCAAAATGGCAGAGAAGTCTAATCTAATTAAAGGTTTTAGGTCTAACAATTGATTCTTTTAATAAGCAGCAGCATGAAAAAAAATAGAAAATGTTTTTACTTCTAAGCTATGAGATTGAAGTGATATATGAGGCAATTTGTCCTGAGATGTAGCTGCAAAACCGTTTCTGCCTTCGTTAAGTGTCATTTAATTCTAGCGAAATGATAAATGTGACACTCAGGAGTTCCATTTATTTGCAGGGATTAGCATACTTCAATTAAATAAAACAACTGGAAGAAAAGTTCTCTGCAGCATGAGGAATCGCCCGTCTTCCCACTTCCTGCATGTCAGCCCCAATAGGAAAATTGCTCAATCACTTCAGCGATGGTAGAAGCTGAGAAATGTCTCTTCGATTGTGTGTTTTATAGTTTATGCTGATGTTCAAGCAGATTTGATGTGAGGTGGAAATATCCTAACAGTGTTTGTAAAGACTTCTCTGTCCACATCATTACGGAGAGGCCCCGGACTGACCATGTGTTCTCCACTATAGCTGCTGAAAGCTGCATTCTCTGTGGCAACCAAGTTAAATTCCCAGAGCCGTATATGGGCTTGTGTCCCACAGAGATGATGTCAGTAATGAGTGAAGGGCTCCCCTTTCATATTCTGGAGCAGAAAGGCATTGAGTGTGTGTGCCTCTGGGCAGGGAACAGTCAGAGCAAAGTTTTTTTTTTTTGTTTTGTTTTGTTTTTTTTAGGTGAAACAGAACATCAGGAAGGAGCCTATTGCTCAATGATTATTGGGAAACAATGAGCCGAAGGGGAACTTAGTAAGATTTTTGTTCAAATGTGAGTTCTGAAGGGCGTGTGAACTCATTCCGACTCTTTCAGAGCGCCAGTGTTAGAGGAGCAGCAACGGTAAAGAAGTGATACTAAATGACAGTGAAGACTGACAAGAAGCAAGACAAAGGAGGAACCGTTTTCTAACTTAAGCCTTCTTGAGGACTGAGTAAACAAAATGGGAAAATCTGGTAAGAAAAGTGTTACTTTTACTCTGTATTCCTGGAAGGTTACCACTTATAAATCATGAAAATATCTTTAGTATTTTGAGCATTTCTGATCTATTTTTAAAGTAGTATCAGTAACATTTAGGTTTCTTTCATTTCAAATTGTTGCTATTTTTGTGGCTCTTCTTGTGAACTGACACTTCTCATGAATGTGCCTATTGTAGTATTGTGAGTACTCCAGAGACTGTAGAACTTGAATAGACCATTGAGTGATAGGCACCAAACATCTGAGACTGCATGGCCTGCTCCATCATCATCCGTCACCGAGTTGTGACTCACAGTCTGAGATCAGTTAGTCTGGGGGTTTCAGCTCACGAGCCTCCATGTTGCATCATCGTCTTCATACTTTTTCTGTCAGAGGATCTCTGAGTCTTCCTGTCTCTCATATTCTCTGTCTCTCAGCCTCAAAGCAATTTTCGGAGGAGCTGCTGCGAAGTCATAATGAGTACAGGAAGAAACACCAGGCTCCTGAGCTGAAGCTGTGCAGCAAGCTGAGCAAAGAAGCTGCCCGGTGGGTTTTTTTTTTTTTTTACCTTCCCAGATCAAATTAGGAGCTTAATTAGCACAGAGCGTGTGCGGTGCATCAGTCATTGTCGGATAGCTGAGGTTGACAGGTCTTGCGGCTGTAACCACAAACTGTGACAAGGATGGGAAGATTACTGATACCTGAATAGACGGATATTTTTTTAAATCAAATCTGGTCTAACTTCATCTCTCTCTGATTTTTTTTTTTTTTTTTTTTTTTACTTTTATGGCCAAAAAACAGAGAATCAACAGAAAGGGAAGAGTTAATGTTATTCTCCAGTTTCATGCAAATCATATGTCTCCAGGCACTCCAAGAGTCACTTTCAGGAGAGCCCTGCAGAGAAACTATAGGACCAATCCACTTCTTCATATTGTAATGAGCTCTACAGGGAGAGGTACAAGGTTTCCTCTCTCTGTGTAATCAATACAATCATTAATTTGTCTTTCTGTCAGCTAAACATAATGAGCTACTCTTGCACAAACGCAAAACAGCAGGAAGGTACCAGGATAACTGCAGGCTTTGCCAGATGGCTGAGCTGGAAAGCAAAAGGAAAAAAAAAAGTTTTAATTTTTTGGTCCGGTGTTCTTTAAAGAAAAACATTTTTAGTGGCTTACAGCCGTAGAATGTTTTACATTTGTTTTAATATGTATTTTTGTACTTTATTTCTGTTTAAATCTAGTTTACAAAAAACTCATCAAGGAAGTATTTTTTCAGCATAAAAGCAGCTGGAAAAAAAATGTCAAACTATATAAAATAAAGTATTTTTAACTTATTCATTTCATCAGCTGAGCAAACAAAAACAGCTCGTGTTAGACAGATTTTACTGTTACAACAGTGACTTTGAACACACGAGTAGTATATTTGTATAAACCTCTTTTGCATTTGAGGCAAACCTTTATTGTTGTTATATGTGCGTGCATTTCTTTTTGGACTTGATGGAAGAGAGAGGAAGAATGTAATGGAGATCCTCAACACTTTAGTTATATTTAGTCAGATTTCATTGGCCACATGGTTTTTAATTTTTAATGATTTTGTTTTTAAAAAGAAGTTCTAACATGAGAGATGCAATCCTTTTTATTTATTAACAAGCAAAAACACTCTTAATGGAGATACATTATGATCCAAATTATGTCACAAAATCACAAAAGTTTTAAATAAATTCACGTAAATTCCACATTGCCCTAAAATTAACTTCACAAGACTTCAGAAATCAAGCCGGAATCAAAATGTGGAAGAATAACCAAGTTTTGTATCGTAAATCTTCACTCATCTCGTAGCATGAACTTCTTTAGAGCAGTCATGAACACATGGGAGGCGGATCTCTGTGTTTTCATGTCATAAACCTTTAAAGCTGCCTTCTGTCTGACTTTTTTTGGTCTCCTTTTCAGCTATGCAGAAAGTTTGGCCAGTACACGGATCCTAAAACACAGTGAGGCGTCCACCAGAGGAAGCTGTGGAGAGAACCTCGCATGGGCCTCCTATGACCAAACAGGTAACTAACCTTTTATCACCCATCTCAAGAAATGACTTCAAAGAAGCTCATCTGTTTAAAAAAAGATTTTGTGATTGAATGACACAATTCAAGCAGAGCTTTAGTTGTTGTACAGCAGGGATAACATGAAACCCTGTTAGAAATTAGTATGTGGAGAAGTTAATGGCTAACACAGTGATTCAAGCCGCGCAGTAACTGACCGCATTCCTATCCAATCAACATTACACCATCATCTTTATGCTAGCATGTGTTGCTCTGTTTATGAGCATTACATTATCTGATTTTGGGTTAAGTTGTAGCATCCAAGAAAAAAATGTGGATGACGTTGAACTTTATTCATAACCCCTTTTACCTTATTTGGAAGCAGCCAGAGTGTATTTTTTTTCCTCTCTTTCATTAGTAATCTTTTACTTTTAGTGTTTGCTTTACTTGTATTTCTTCATTTTAGGACCACATAAACTTCCGAATACTTTTGATAATTGAACGTTTACACGATGTCATACCAGAGCTTTAAAAAATAATGGTTACATTAAGACTTTAGATGTTCTCAGGGATCAGAGTTGGACAAGAAAATGCAAGGTCGTCCGTGAGTCCCAAAGGCCAGCAGCTGCAGCTGAACAGCTGGGATCAGTTTTACCTCCATTTCAGACCCAATGACTCACTGCACAAATATCTCAGCACAGACCAGAGTGACTCAAAGAGGCAGAGATTTAGTGGGTAAAAGCAACTGCTGCAATCAAACAGCACGTGTCCAATAGAGGGATTTGTGTCCATACACTGTACTGTCTTTCACATTCATGACCTGAATGCTCAGTAATTATTTTTTGATTCTCATACAGGTAAAGACGTGACAGATCGCTGGTATGAGGAAGTGAAACAATACAACTTCAGCCGTCCAGGATTTTCCGCTGGCACTGGTGAGATTCCCACATTTTCTTCTTTCTCCCGGTTGGTCAGAGGCTTGCATTGCATTTCTGTCCTCTGTTTACTTGTTGACAGTTGTTTTCACAGGACGTCACACAGGCCTAAGCATGAGGCAGCTTGTTGATATTCTTGTGCTGAAGCCTGTGACCGCTTGTCTCGGTGGCCAGCCGAGGGGAAACTCAAGGGACTTCACAGTCCTGTTTGTCTCTCTTAAAACCCACACGCCGTATCATGTCTGCTCTAATTCCTCCAGATGGTTTCCTATAGCTTCAGTGTGCATGACTCAATGTGACTGACTCTCACACAAAGGTCGCTCGGAGGTCATCACAGTCGTTTGCTCTTCTTTGGTTAAAAAAAACAAAAAAAGAGAGAGACAGACTAAATATTTATCTCCTTCTCATTTATAGGGCATTTCACAGCAATGGTGTGGAAAAACACCAAAAAGCTGGGTGTGGGCAAAGCCGTGGCGTCAGATGGGTCTTCCTTTGTGGTTGCCAGATATTTCCCAGCAGGAAACATCACCAACCAGGGACACTTTGAGAATAATGTTCTCCCAGCTAAAGCCAGCTCCTGAAGAGAATATTGATCTCCTGGACTTGGCATGAGCTTATGGGCATTACACGGAGGTGCTTGGGGGGTGTTGACTGCCTGCCCACTTCCTTAGGGATACGGCTGGGTCATTGAGGAAATCTTGTTTTAGCAGAAGTTCAAATGCCTCCCATATAGCTTTTAGACTTTGCACATAACATGCTCAAATCTTGTGCTTTTTTTTTCCAAGTTAATAATGTATAATAAAAAATTGCTAACATCTTTATGTGAGTCAGGCATTTTTTGGTAAATTATTTTTGATCTATATCAAGGTAAAATTCTTGACTGTATTTTTATTGTAAATTTTTATGTGTATTTTTTGTGCAATAAGTGTGTTTTGATAAGAAGTCTTTGTCATGTTTTTTTAACACAAAAATAATTAAATATCTTTTAAATGTGTGAATACATCATATAAGCTGTTATTTTTAAGAATTGTATGTCTGTACAAAAAAGTTGCCAGACTGTCATACATTAACCCCCTTTTTTCATCTCTGTTTTACTTAAAAGTAAAATACATTTTAAAAAGCCCACCATTCTATCAGTAATATATGTAGAAATATGATTTATTGTCAGTTTTTAACATCCTATTTAAATGGTCATTTGCATCTGTTTTGGATGAAGATTATAAACATGTTTCTACTGCAATACATTATTTTTCTTAGTTTAGACACATTTTCCGACAGAGTACAAGCTGAATTCTGTGGTTACAGAGTTTGTACCTGTATTTATTTGCTTATGGACTGGCATGTAAAAAAATCATTTTCAAAACTTGTATGTTTATTGCTAAATATTTTAATTTATTTTATGCTTTTAAAGCTATTTGAAATAAGAATAAAAGTAGCAACGAATGACATTTTCTTGAGCAGTGGTTCTTGATCCTGGTACTCAAGAACAAACATAATATATCACTGTAGCTTTTTTTCATTAAATGCTATTTTTTTTCTGGATATAAACTACCTCATATTTTAGGGGATACAGGGCTAAAATAGAAATCTATATTGTACATCATTTAAGAAAGGCTTCAATGATGTCCGTAGCAGACATCCAGATTAAAAAGTCTGGCCCACATTTAAAAGCCCCACATTTATCCTGCAGGTGGATGCACCACCCTGAAGATGAAGGCACTTGAATAAGGGGTAAAACATTTGCAAGATAGACAACTTTAAGTCCAGATGTCAGGATTTAGCTTCAGGATGGTGTGACCTGAATGAATGAGAACCTCCATCAACATAATAGAATAGGATGCCACTTTAACTTATAGTTTTACAATAGTGAACAACTAGATTTACAATAGTAAACAACGAATTTTCATTGGATGTAGCATTTTTTTTCATTCCTCTGCGTACATCCTCAAAATTTTGTAAAACTATTTTTTGTTTGTTTGTTTTGCTTTGTTTTTACAAAATTCTGATGTAGTAATAGGTAAATAACATAGTCAGTATCAGGGTCCATTAAGAGCCTACTTTATTCAGCAGATACTGGGGATGCAACAAACAGCAAGAGAGATACAGAATCGAAAGTGTTCAGACTATAGGCTGAACTCGGGGTAAGGAGAAAGAGTCCTCACATGGTCAGCTCCTGTGAACAAATAAAAACAAAATCACATAAACAGTCATTTAAAATGATTTCTTATTTGATGTTTCTTATTATAAACCCTTTTCCAAAAACGTTTTAATTCTGTGCAAAATTAACTTTTCGGGCTTTTGCTGCTATCTAGTGGTGGAGATGGTGCACTGCTGAATTCTTGCATTCCAGAGGACTTTACAGAAATCTGTGTCCTCACCCGACCCTTCCTTCTCTGTTCACGTGCTATGATGACTCATGTTTATCTTTACCACCCCCTCCTTTGTCCTTACCATGATTGCATTCACAATGTCATTGTTGTTGTGTTTCAGCGCTCGGACAGCCTTTGCTCGTGACACGTTGGCCTGAGCCATCACCAGCTCGATGTCTCTCTGCTCAAGGCCTCCTTCGTCCACCTGTTAGGCAAAGGAAAAGGGATAATATGGATTTTAGATGTTTCAAAGAAACCATCCTCGGGGGATAGTTCTGACACTCTGTACCTCCTCCTCCTCCTCTTCCTCGCTTTCTTCTTTGATGGTGAGGTTGGGTGGGACGGGCGTCGCTAAAGGAGACGATATCATTGGCACCTTGAACTTCTCAGCTGCTGCTTTGTGGGCCTGCTGAGATAAGTCTTCAATCTGAGGACAAGACAGAAAAAGTGATGCAGACCATAAGGAAAGGAAGGTCCAAAGAGGGTCAAAGTAGGTCAAATTGAAGAATTAAAAAACAAACCTTTGCCTCTCCAAATACAATGTAAATGTCAGAGACGGGGCTTTTGAACACATCTGGTCTGCTGATGACAAACAAGATGCTTTTGGACTTCCTAATAGTGATTCTGGTAACGCCGTGGACTGGCTTCAGACCCAGTTTAGACATGGCCTACATTCAGAGAAGGATGAGTCAGTGCATCATAAACCCATAGTCTTTCATTTTCAAGTGTATTTTCCTTTATCCTTTCATTTATCTATGCACATATGATACAAACTGTTCAGCAAGAGCAAGACGATCGTTATTATCATTATTCCTCTGACCTTGCGGGCCTTTTTTTCACTTCGGCTTTGTTTAGGTCTGTTTAGGCTGTCGTCTGCAGAAGGGATGGACTGAGACAAACAACACAAAAAGCAACATCTTAATGTGTGAACATAAAATGTAAAACATGCACAGTTTACTCCAAAAATAAAAATGTTAAAACAGATCAGGTAATAGGAAATCTTCAATCTAATGTGTAGTTACTCGTTTTTTTTCTTCTAATAAATACATTTCAAAATCAGATTGCTCTCAGTGACAGCCTTACCTGTGGTTCTGATGGTCTGAGCGGTTCCAGCTCTTCGAGCTCAGGTATTGACCCTTCACTCTCAGACTCATTACAGGAAGCCACGAAGGAACCTGCACAAGAACATATCATAGAACTGCATAGATCAAATGCTGTATGTCTTTACTCAGATACTAATTAACAGGATGTTATTAATACAGGCTTTAACCATCAGGAAAACTGATTTTAATCTATCAATCACTTCACAGATTAAAATATTTGTAAAAACAGAGAAAAAAAATCAATTTGGGCAGATTATTGTGTTCTTCTTCCATTAAAAACGATTGTTGTGAAAAGTGTTGTACATTGTTGCAATTTAAAATAAAAGAATTTCTCAAATATACTCAACAACCACTCTAAACAGACATGTTTTTTTTTCCATTGTGGACCAGTTAATCAATCCTCTTTCTACTAATCCACTGAACACTTCTACCAGTCAGATGGGTGATTAAAATTGAGATTTTAAGAACATTTTTTTTCTCAATCACTCTGTTATACGTTATTTAGCATTTGTTGGCTTAGACGACACTAGAAAATTTTTGTTCTGGTCTGTGCTGCAATGCTTTGTAAAATCATTTCACAAATAGAAACCTGGAAGCATCGAACATGGACATGGAAGCTCTGAAACCTAAACAACTGCTGACCAGTATCCAACGTGTCATCTTTAAGCAACATTTTAGAAGAAATAGATTTTGATCAGTTCAATCATTTAGCTTTGGGATATTTTAGAAAGAATTCAGTCAGTCTTTAGACCCAATCACTGAGATGGTGATGGTCCAACACTGACATGAGAAAAGCATCAGTTATGGTTTAATTGGGCATTAGAGTGACCTCAATTCTTCTAAAGAGACTCAATGACATGGCTGGATTAACCGGGAGTACCGTTTGAAGGTGTCTGCATCAGCTCCCCGATCATTTTTTTTAATGTATTTGATTGTTTATAGATACTTTATTAATTTTGGGCTTCCTCTTTTAACTGATGTGCTTTTACCTTACGGACCTGCCAGAGAACCTCAGGTCCAGGAGTCAGAACAAGAACTCACAAAGAGGTCTCAATCCAGTACTGAGTGGGCCTCCTTGAAAATGTGAGGACTTGATCTATGGTGGAGATTTCCCAAAATAGCCTTAAAACTTATTTCTTTTTAAAACTTTTTCGATGTAGCATGTGATTTGAATATTGTTTTTCGAGTTCATTCATTTCTTTTAATGAATAATTCATACTTTAAATATAGACTTTTGCTCTTATTGTTTGTTACTACTTATTTGTTTTATTTTCTCAACAATCATTTCATAAATCTAACATTCTTATTTAATTTAATTTATTTTTTACTTTTAGAGTTCATATTGTCGCTGAGATGTTCATCTAAAAAGCAGAAAGTGGTCAGACGCAGGGGTGGAGTCCTCTACAGAGAGCTTTGGAAGTTTAGGGGATTTCTCTGCTCCACGTGACACTAAAGAAAAAAAAAAAAAAGAAACTTACTGTCATTTTTGAGGTCAGTCTCTTCAGGAAGGTTCTGGCTGGAGTTGATTGGACAGCCGGAGTGTCTCTCTGCCTGTTGGTAGGGCTGGACTTCCTGATGAGTAACTGGAAGAGACTGTGATGATCCATTTCTGCTCTTTGCTCTGGGCTGAGATGTCTGATCCTGTCGGGGCTTTCGGACATCATCTTCACTGTCTGTCACGGCTTCGGCAAATCCAGCACCTCACAAAAGACACGTTTGTCACACTTTTTACATCACAAAGTTTACATTTGAATTGGAATGGAAGGAATTATTCAGCTTCGGCATGTCTTTACTCACTTCTGCATCTGTCCTGCGTGCTCACAGTGGGAGCTTGCTTGTAAGACTGGCTGATGGCATTCGCCTGAGTATAAGAATGATGACGATACGGCGTACTATGAGAGGAGTCTGGAACACACGCTGCCTGTTTGTGCTCATGGGTACCCTTGTACGGGCTTAAAGCCAGGCAAGTGGATGATGAGGAGGAAGAGACGCCTTCAGCAGTTGGTGAAGAAAGGACATTTGTGACCTGCTGGAGGTCGCTTGAAGGACAGGTAAATTTCCGAGATGTGGGGGAGGGAGAGAAAAGAGAGGAGCTTGTAGGATACGGGGATGACGGGGACTGTTGTGCTGAGAGGACTGGTTGGGATTCCTGCACAGGGGTAGAGAGACCATTCTCCGGCTGCGTTGAGGCACACTGTAATGCGGACGATGAAGAGATGGAGATCTGAGCGTATGAGAACATTTTCGGGGTGTTCTTTCTTAGATCGATATTTTCATTTACGTCAACTGTGACTCCTCTTTGAGGTCTTTTATCAAGTGCTTCTTGCTTACTATGTACATCTTGATTCACTTCTGCCACAATATTGAGGTGACCTGACACTGAACTGCAGGGACCTTGTCTGCTGACATCAGAGCTAAGAGTGTTGTAACCCTGCACTCCAGATGTTCGCTGTTGAAAATCTGCAGGTGAAAGGTTGTTGTTTCCATTCAAGTCTCTCTTAGGTTTTGAATTCTCTGTGGTCCCCTTCGACCACCTATCTACTGTTGTGTTCAACTGATCTGTGGTTTTCTTTGGATTTTCAACTAATTCAGAACTGGATCCAACCTGATTTCCAGCCTGAGAACCCCTATGTTTGTTCTGCTTCCTTCTCCTCCCTTTTATAGCAGGAGATTCTGTGCAAAGTCCTCCTGCATCAAGAGTGTGAAAGGCAGCGTGCTCTGAGGCTTCTGGTGCAGAAGAGGACTTTTCTGCTTTTGTTTCTTCATTTCTCTCTTTGTTTTCCTCTTCATTTTCCCCTGAGTTAACAGAAACAGAGCTCTCTCCTCTGAAGGCGTCTTTAGTTTTTTGTTCATCAACTCTCATAGCTGTCACTGAACTGACATCCGGTTGTCTTTGGCCCACAGTCGGAAGATCCACCATCTCTGCTTCCAACGAAAAGACGGCATTTTCCAGATTGCCTTTGTGAGCATTCCTAGACCTGCAAAAATCAGTTTTCCTTTTAGACGTAAAAGATCCAAAAGAACCCTGTGGTAAAGAAAACGTTTTAGTTTCTGGAGCTACCAACGGACTCTCCGTGTTTGTGGCTTTAACTTTGGAAGCTCCTATTGCAGTGACCTCTTCCAAGACTTGTCTCAGCGATGTGTCTGAAATCTGGTGTATGGGATCCTCCAGAGGTTCTTCACCAGGAAACTTAGGTGGAATCTCATCCAGAGGAATATTAGACAAAGATTTGCTGACATTTGTACTTTGGTGTTTCATTTCCTCTGAAAGGGCGTTCAGACTTCCACAAGAGCCTACATCCAGGTACTGAAAGGGGGAATAACTGGAATTCTTCCAAGTGTTTCGTATTTGTGTTTCATTGCTGTCGTTGTCTGTATTTAAATTACTGATGTTGTCTTCTGGAAATCTGGAGCTCTCATCCTCTCCTCCACCTGCTTCGGAAATCTCTTCGACAGACTTCCAGTGGGCCAAGTTAGACTCTCCCTGTTTGATCAGGTCATCATCCACCATGTGAAACCTTTTTTCATCATTGCTGTTGTCCTCATCCTCAACAAACAAGTTGTTGTCATTAGTGCAGATTTCGCTGCTCACATTGGGAGCTGTGGTTGATTGTGTGCTTTGGCTGTCTGGGTGACACATGAGAAGACTGTCCACTTCAAAGTCATACCTCTTACCGAGAGACAAAGACAATGACTCGTCTGCTTCCCAGAAGCCACACTTAGCCCTTGAGCCAAACCTTGGATCAGAATCAAGCCCTATCCCGGCATCACACCACACCCCTGATCCCGGATGTCGCTCTCTACTAGTGTCTGTTTCTGAATTTTCCCTTTTAGGTGAAATTGCAAGAGGGGAGTGTGAGGACCCAACAGCTCCCAGGACCCCCTCATCAGTACTCAGGGAGGTCTCCCTCAGGTTTTCCTGAGCGGGGTCACCAGGGCAGTGTTCAGGGGTCAGAACCAGGTTTTCAGCAAGCTCAGAGGTGAATTCTGGGGAGGCAGAAATGGGGATATTACTTGAGCTGGGATTTTGATCTTTAGGGCAAGACAGCAGAAAAACACCTTTATTTAAGTCATTTGTAGGACTGACCATGTTCAGTGGTGGACTAGAATCATTTTTATACTCTGTAGTACCAACATCAACTGAAGCACTCTCTTTGTTATGGTCAGCTTCGGTTTCAGACCCACTGTTGCTGAATGGTAGTGCCTCCACTCTCACAGGCTCACTGTGTTTGCAAGAAAAGGACTTTGATAATGCTACTCTGCTTGCTCCGACCGTTGTATGACTCTCTGAATGCTTGTGGCGAGGCTTTATGAGTAACATAAAAGAGTCTCTCTCAGGTTCTTTAATGGGTTCCACCTCCGTATCATTACTGCACAGCTTCAAAGTCTCACTGTTTACATGAAGACTTTCTTTTGTAGTTTCCTCTTGAAGGTTTGAACAGTAGATCGTGGTCTCTTGCTCCAGTGTATCAGTTGGAGAAGAGGGGATGGACGTAGCAGAATCAGGGGATGCAAGAATCACAACAGGAGTGGTAGTCTGATTATTGTTTGGGCTGTCCTTTGGCTCCTCAGAAGGCTCAGAAGAAGCCTCCTTTTTTGCAATTTCATTATTTTGTCTGCTTTGGTTCAGATTGGCAGATGGGTCTGCCTGCCTGCAGTTTACCTCTACAGATGTAGTATTTTGCTGTTGGGTTTCATTTCCTGTGGTTTCTTGCACATACAGAGCTTGGAACTCTCCTCTTTCATTGACAGATATAGATGCAGCATCAGATTGTTTTTCAGGGGTCAGAGGTGTACCAACAGTTTTGGATTGATCAGTCTTACATTTGGAACTGGCATCAGCTGCATCAGGGAGGGCAGTAGTTTGGGGGGATTCTCTTGCTCATCTGCATATGGTTGTGTTTGCAAATGTGCATCTTGACATGAGCTTTGTTCATTCTGTTGTTGAACCAGGTCAGGTCCATCTGCAGGTATGGGCTCTAGTGATTGTGCATGCCTCTCAGTGCTGTATAGACGCTCATCTTCCTCCCCATTATAGGAGGCAGAATCTAAAGAGTCATCTGTGTCGTCTTGGAAGCAGAAGGATTCATCCAACCCATCGTTGATAGATGTTTCTGAAAGTGAATGGAGGAAAGATTCTGAGGTATCTTCATCTGTAGGGTCATCTACTGCTTTGCTATCTGACTCGTCATCGTCTTCCTGCTCATCTTCGTCCTCTACTTGCTCTTCTTCTACCACTTTTACCTCTACTTTGGCCTCTTCCCCTTTGCTATCCCTGCTTTCATCTGCAGCCTCTTTGGCGCTATCACAAGTGTATTCCTCATTACTATCACAATCATCTTCTTCATCATCATCATCTTCCACGTCTGCCTCCTCTTCTCCTGCTCCATATGCATCAACGTTGTCTTTTCTTTCTTTCCTGCTGTTGACTTCCACGTCGTTGTCGTCCTCTGTGGGAAACAGGGTGATCTCCATTGAATCAGCCTTGAAGATCAGGCTGGTGTGAAGTGGAAAAGGTATGAGGGAGGCTGGGATCATCCTGTCATCATCTAACATATCATCAGCGCAAGCTGCGTGGGACAGTATAAAAGAATCTGGACCGAGGCGATCAAGAGCTCCAGGACAAAAGGCATCCAGGAAAAGGATTGGTGAGTCAGGGCTGAAACTACTAGAGGCCATGGTCATGCTGTCTGTGTCAGGAGTCAAGGCAGTAGAGAGAAGGTCTGAATGTGCATCCATCTGTCCGTAATGTTCCTCTGGAAAACACGCCTCCAGTGGCAATGTCATCTGTACGGGTTTAGAATCTGTTCTAGCGTCCTCTAGAGGGCAAAGCGAACTCTCAGACTCACCTCCATCTTCCTGCGAGTTTGTGCTGCTACTGGTCCTTGTAGGGGATGTGTTCTCAGACACCCAACAGGGGCGAGAATTTTCTCTGGGATTATTCACTTCATCAGCTTTCGAAGCGTCATCCTCCTCAGGGATCACTGTGTCCAAGATACCTATTTGCAAATTATTGGTAAAATTCTGTGGATGGTACGGGCAAAAGTTCCTTATCTTTTCTTCCTCCCGATCTGGACCTACTTTTCCTTTTTCTTCCCCAACTTCATCTCCAATCTCTGACAGGGAGTTCACAAAGCAAGCAGGAGCTTCTTGTATTTCCTCTGGGAAAAGAAGGTTGGGAGAAGTCGAATGGGAGGTGGAGGAGGTATAGGAAGATGTCCAGCTGCCTCCTTCTGCTGTGATGTAAGAGCCTGATGGAGATGTGAGAGGAGAACAGAGGTCCTCGCTGTCAGAGGGTGAGCCAGGGGACAGAGGACAGGCCGGGGAGCCGGGATAAGAATGATGCTTAAGGTGAGAAGAGCTGGTAGGCATTTTGATTGGAGTGGAGGGAGCAGTATAATAGAGGTCAGGGTCAAGGGACGAGGGAACACCTACACGAAGTGGGTCGACGCCGTAAGCTGGCTCGGAAAATGACAGAGCCACTGGACAAGCCAGCTCAGAAAAAAAGTGTGAAGGCACTTCATCTTTAGAGAGGGTCTCATCCTCTTCTGTATCCTCTGGCACTTTGTCATCTGGTGTGGCCGGATCAGGGGACAGCATGGATGTGACTGATGGCTGAGCAGGAGCTTTTTCCTGTTCTTCTGTCTTCTGAGAGACATGTGGTTGGTCTTTCTCATCGCTGGTTTCCTGTTGTGCATCTTTTCCTTGTTCTTGAATATGAGAAAGATTCTGGATATCTGCCAGAGGGCTTGTCTGACCACTTGGCTCATTTGGAGGCTTTCCCTTCTGAATTTCCGCTGTTTTGAGCAGCGTCTCTTCGCCCATCACTACCCTGGTGTCCATGTTCTGAGACTCTGGGTAATCACTCTCCACCTCAGAACCAGTCAGAACCTAGACATAAGAGTAAAAGTCAAGAGTTGATGTAAATTCAGCACAGATTGCATTCATTCGTCGGTAAAATTACAAGCATGCACCTTTATTCTTTCCATTTTAACAGGAATGTGGTGGCCACGTGGTCCATGACCCCCTATCTTGCCGGACAATCGGACTGTGTTGCGACGGTCTGAACCTTCAGGCTGAGGTCTTGGAATGCCAGAGGAGCTGGGTGTTACATGAAATAATCGAGGTCCAAACGGAGAAATGTGTGATGAAAGAATCTTCTGCGGAGTACTTGGAGAAGGACTTGAACAACTGTCACTGGGGGAGGAGCCACTATCACTGGGGGTGGAGTCTGTTGATGGGTACCTAGTCATGTCTGGAATAAACAAAATAACAAAACAAGAAAACATCTTACAAACATCAAAGACAGCTTTTAAACCCATATGTTACTTTGTGTCTGTCTCTAGGTTTTCTGAATCAAAACAAATTCCTGGAATAAAACAGAAAAAATGTAACCTGAATATTGATATTGTGCATGGTCATGAGGATGCTTGAGCCTAGACTGGGTACCCTCTGCCAGTCCATGACAGCGCCTTTCAACCACACTTACACTTAGGGGATGTTTGGAAATCCCCAATCAACCTTGAAGCATGGTTTTGGACCACGGTGCCTTGAGAAAACCCAGTGTGCATGTGGAGAACATGCAAACTTATGACAAAACTATCTCATATGGGATTCCAACCAGGTCCTTTGCAGTGGGTTAAAAAAGTGCTAACCACTGCGCCATCATGCAGTCTGTACCTAAGAAGTACAGTGAAACGGTGTTAAATTAAACTCAATAACTAAACTTTTCCAGACCTTTCATTGGTCCAATGAAACCACTGACATAAAATAACTGTTTGGAGGAGAGAATTAAAGAGGTCAACAATCATTTAATAAAAAAAAACTCTTATCATACTTTTTAATTTTTTATATCCAATATAAAAAATTATAATAAGAAACAACTGAATGTTGACTGAAATCCCAGAAGGACCTGCTGCTAGTCTGTCTCTATGGAGGAAACAGAAGGTTCATTTACTCTCTTTATAGGGTTATTGCCACGGTGACCTCAGTCCACGTGCTGATTGGCTATTATGGTATAGGAGTGGTGCAGCTCAGTGCCAGCCACAAATACACAGAACCCCACACAGCCTTAGTGTTACAGAACCTCTCTTGAAAACACAATCACCTTACATGTTATCACTTAAAGTGTTCCTCGTTTCTACTTTCTGTGTTTTAAGAAAAGAGTTGTGCAAGTTTATACTTAACTGCAAAACGAACAAATAAAATCGGGTCACGGCAGGACAAAAAAAGCTATTGGCTCTTTAAAAATAAAAACATGCGGGGCATTTAAAAGAAATACAAAAATACATTTAAGGTGGATTTATGAAGCCAAATGTATTTCTTTATTTAGCTATATTTATAGTTATTTATTTATGAAGCTGAATTTAAATCAGTAAATTATACCAAAATAAAAAAGCTAAAATTGAGTAATGACATGTAGACAGCAAACTATTGGACTTTTATTTGTTTATCTGTTACTTTATTACAGGAAAAAACAACAATATTGTAATATATTACTCCAGTAAAACTCCTGCACAGCCAGAGACAGAGTTGGACTTCTCTTATCTCACCTGTTTTTTTTAAGATACTTCTTCTCTTCTGCCTTACTCTGCTGCCTTAGGAGGTGGCTGATGCACACATCAGCACTTACTAGTCACTGACCCAATATTAGTCTAAACGTGTCTTTTCCTTGTGGGCTAAGGCATGCCTGACAGAGGGAACTTGCAAACGAGATGCAGAAAAAAGATTTCTCAAAAGGCAAGCGGTGTCCTGCATGAATAAGTGCAGAGCGTACTGTGGAAACAGCTTCCGATGAAATAAAAAGGTCATCAAATTTGAGCTGACATATAAAGATACTTCAGCTACATTGAAAGGATTAAAAAAAAATCAAGTAAGAAAATAAAAGGGCTACACTCCATGCACCATAACAACTGTGTTGCTATGCTGTTAAAGAAAACAGTCATACATCTGCATCGATTCCTGCCGTTCCTGGAGGAAGGCAGACCAAGTGAGCAGTGGGTTTTTTAGAGTGAAAAGCAGGCCGCAGCAAGTTCTGACTGGAGCTGCGTCACAATGGCTGCAGTGCCACCTCCAGGGAGAGCCTATATGTTTGCAGCTATCAGGGTTTATTCAGAATAAATAACACAGCTTTTATGATCTTCTTTAATTAAATACTGTATATGCATTTTTTATGCCTTTTCCATAAGGCAGCTGGAGGAAGCGCATCAGTTCCTTCTAGTTTATGAGGCGCATTCCTTTCATTATTTAAAAAATATGAAGAAGATCCAACTTGATTGGTGGTAACGTCCATGAGGGGCACTGTTTGTTCGCAGCAGAGCGCTCGGCCATGCTGCTGTGTCATGTTCCTGCCCGTCCAGGCCGGGGGAAGGAAAGAAAGAAAGAAAGAAAGAAAGAAAGAAAGAAAGAAAGGGAGGGGAGGGGCCACTGCTCTGCTCGTCAAACCAAAGTGGAGATGTGGATGCAGATAGGACGTGGGGATGGAGTAATGCGAGGGGTGGGGTAAGGAGGTCAGGGTTGAGGGTGGAGAAGGAAAAGGGAAGGGGATAAAATCTCAGTATAACAACGAAGCAAAAGTTTGGTTAAAATGAAAAGAAGAGATGCGGGTTGATAGTTTGTGGGTGGAAGTTATGAGGAGGATGCAGGTTCTGAATTAGAGCTCACTCGGGCTAGACTTGTCAACAAAAGAAATGATCCATCTCTACAATCTGAGCTTTTTTTCTCCATCTCTCACACTGCTGTCCCAGCTACACACCCTCCTCCACCAGATTATCTCCCAAGCCCAAAGGTCCTACCTGGTCCTGGGAGCCCAGTTTGCTCAGCTCCCCGCTCCGGGTGCTTGTCGATGGGAGCAGACCTGTGGGTGCTCTCCCCTGGCATGCTTCTCCGTGGCTCTGACGCAACAATAAACCAGAACAGACAAGGTGAACAGGCAGAGAGTGATGAAGAAGTGGAAGGGGAGGGGGGGGGGGGGGGGGCGCAGTCTAAATGCTCAGCGACCCAGCGTTCAGATCTTCCCTGCAGCACGTGTCTCTCTCTATGTGTGTGCGAAAGAGGCAGAGATGTGAGCAAAGGCTGCTGTCGTCCTCCACAGCTGCAGCACAGTGATGCTGCAGTTGTGGGTGTGTGTTTTAAAGCCTCATGATGCTGTCCTTGTGAATATGTGTGTGTAGAATGTGAGAGGGAGCTGCAGTATTCTCTATTGATGCCTAGTTCCTGCTTTGCTCCATCCAACCCCCGCCCCCCTCCCTTTTTGCTCTCAGCACAGCAATGACTGGATGTTGGTGTGTTGAGAAGGGGGTGATGTCAGCAGATTTGTTCAGATCTCTCAGTGCTGCCCCCCCTACCCTTGAAGGTAGGAGCCAGTAATGCAAAAACAAGGATTAGATGGAGATTCAAAGAAATGATGTGGGGAGAATTCTGGGAAAACAAAACCCAGAGGAGAGAGAGAAAGTGGAAACCTAAAGCAGTCGTATATTTTAATCGTTTCAGTCTGACATTTTCTCTTTCTTTTTCTTTCACATCCTGTCCTTTGCTCAAGATGAGTTTCCATCGTTCAAAAATAGAAGAAAGTTTATTTTTGAGTGACAGAAGATTCTGGTTTGAACAAATTCATACAATATTTCAAGTTTTTAATAAAAAACAGGTTAGATCCTCAGAAATATCTATAGTTCACATATAATTATTGCAGGACTAGTCTGTTTTCTATAAACAAAGTAAAAGGAAGAGCTCATGTAAATGACAGTGGACACAAGGGCTCGCCACACATAATTATTGTCAGCATATTTTTCCCTAATTTCTAAAGATTAGCATGTATGCATATTTATTCAATCTAATTTAACACTTTTCTGTCTGGTTGGAGGCTTCTGATAGTTCTCCAAAGTAAGGAAACAAGAATTCCTTATTATACGATAATTATGAAGCATAATGAGAGGGGAGAAAGCAACACTCATCCAAAAGATCAGAAATACTTGTTCCCATGGCAACCAGCAACTTAACATGACAGAGTGCCAGTTCAGCAGAAGCGCTCCCCACACTACAAACACATGACCTCTGCAAATCTACAGGAAAAAAAAAGTAAATGAGCAAAATAGCTTGCATCAAAGCAATATTATAACCGTATTTCTCTGGTATGTTGGGGAGCTAAAGAGCATTACTGTTATTAGCGACAACTGCCTTGACCTGCGTATTGCAGACTCATCACTAGACATAATAACCCTGACCGGAGAGAGCAACGCTTAAAGAGCTAGCACGGCTCTTTTACAGCAGTCCATCAACTCATCCATTAATCCAACAATCAAGACTGCTGCTCAGAGCTATTGGATCAAAGAAAAACAGCTAAAGTGTGCATTTTCTTGTGTTTTTTCCTCAGTTTTGGTGACCCTTTAAGCATAAGCCCTTCCAAATCAGAAGTACTCATCTCTAAATCAGTGTATTTGCCATTTCCATCACTTTTGTACAAACCGCCAGACTTTATCTTCACATTCTCCTTCAAATATAACTACAAAAAAATGTAGTCACTATCTATGCTCATTAATTACAGCTGAAAGTTGTAGAAAGATTAAGGACTTTTGTCTGCCAAAAAAACCAGAGAGAATCTAAAGTGTTCATGTGAAATAAATAACAAAAGACATGTGGCAATAAAAGAGTTTATTCCATCATAAACGGACACACATTCAGAGATAAATTATCTTGATCTATAAGAATTTTCTGATGAAAAATCCCACACCGATGGTGCTTCTGTCTGGAAAAGTCCCTTTCAGATATAGACCCTTTTGAATTCTCTTTTACTTGTCATCTCCATGGAAACAGGGAAAGCCCCACAAGTTGCCAAGGGAACCAAAGTGAAAATCTGTTTTTGTGTTTTCTTGCCGTTCGGTGTGTGATTCGTGGGTGGATGCGAGTGTGGTCCCACTTGTTTGGGAAAGCTCAGAGCCTGCATATGTCGGCGGGCTCACTTTACCATATCCTCAGCCACAGCCTTTCCTATCTTATCCTTCAGGTAGGCCAGCTTCTGCCACTCCGTTTTCAGCTCCAGCCACTCATAATATGGTACCTAAAGAAAACGAAAACATGCAGATATCTGGTTTGTATTGGTACGCCTATAATCTAAAATTTCAAGTATGTTTTAAGTCTTACAACAAAGCATCTCTGAGAAAAGGTGATGCTATGAGGTTTTAAGGAGATTGTCCTAGATGAGAAAGACCGAGCTCGGATTGGCCTAGATGAGAAGAGCGGCTGCTGAGGCTCTATTTATACCACAGACTGCAGCGGCTCCCACCTGACTAGCTGCTCCAAAATCAGTAATAGGTCGACTGAGTGCATCTCTTTAACCCAGCAGATGCAGCAGCAGAAACAACTCCCTCTTCTGAAAGCAACCTGCTGCGTATCTCATGGCTCCAGAAGGTCAAAACATAAAAATGAACAACACATCTGGACCTGTGACATGTCCAGCTTTTTCACACCTCCACTGTGATGAAGCCAGCCAGCTGAAGATGCCGCTTCATCATGAGGAGGCGTCCCAGGAGGTCTCTGCTCTTGGAGCCAAAGTGTGGGAACTCCCAACCCAGGAAAGCCAGCCTAAATGACAGTGGAAGAGATGGAAACAGAACCTTTAGAGCCCAAAAAAAAAGAATAAAAAAAAGTTTTAACTCACCGTCGCGCCCCTTCGGGTAAATCCTGGTCTCCCCCTCCGCTTGATAGATGTGGGGCTTTTAGCTTTGAAAGGTCAACTGGTTTATTGTCACAATCCACCACCATCTCACCTTCTGTTAAGAGGGACACAGTGGAAAGAAAATGAAAATAGATATGGGACATCTAAGATCTGTCATGATAAATAATGGCTTCTCCCCTCACTTACCAATAGTCCATCCATACACAGTGTTAACACCAACACGTAGCGCCCCCGTTTTCCCACTGACCAAACTCTGTAACGTTTCTCTGAGAGTGCTCTGCAGGACCGACAACGGAGATGTGTTAGCCGAGACGGGCAGGACACTCGGAGAGGGGAAGGGACCTGAAGAGCCGGGATTCTCCAAATGCAGAGATGCAGCAATGTGCAACAGCTTCAATTTATAGTTCTCCACTCGCGCTGGATTCCCTACTAAAAACAAATAAATACAAAGTTAGTTAAAAAGATACAATTATTTTTGGTGTTAAATCCTGCCCTTTCAGCAGGTTTTGATGCCATTCAAGTCAGTAGATTAAATAGTGTCTGCAATGGAGAACAGCAGCAAACTAGTTAGGAGTTTTACAAAAACGTCTAAAGTTAAAAGTTTTGGGGAAAAAAAGGAAATATATCTCAAAATTGAAGAAAAGATAGCTGATAAAGGTTTCAGGATTAATGCAAAGCAATTACTGTTGTCCTGGTAACCTATTTACTACCTGGGATGGTTACCTGGACATAAAAAAGGATTAAAACAGGATTAGAATCTTTACTAAATCATTTTTATTTACATAATAACATATGTTTGGTGGTTTCCTCTTAAGAACAATTACCCAAAATCCTAAAATGCTCTCTTTCTGGTGTTGAGTTAACATAAATACCAAAAAACTCAAACTAACTTAAAGTTTGGTGCCTCATAACATGTTATTGTTCTGTTGTTTTTATTTTTACTGATACAGGATTTATTCTGGCTTCTGAAATTTGACACAGAAGTTTGTGCCTCAGAAGAGGGAAGTTGAAATAGATTTCCATGGTTTTAAATTTGGGCTGCAGTACTTGTTTCTAAACACCAGGGGTCACTATTACAAGTTGGCCAATCTGCTTTAGAGCCGAGTAAGTAATAGAGCTAGAGTAAGAGTTCTTTTGCTACTTTATAATCATTTCTGTCAGTTATCAGTAACACATGTGCTTGTTTTTTTAACATACATGCCATTTTTTTTTTTTGCAATCAACCTGAAGTGATGAATAATCAGAATATTTGATCTGCTGAAATGTTATTTTATAGAAAGAAAAATATAGATTATGAAATAAAGAATAACTGATAACTGTATTTCTTTTCACACTGGAAAAAAACAGAAATGAAAAATTGAAATTATATTTTTTCCATAACTTGATATAAATACTGATATTCATATTTGTATAAAAGTATGTGTATGTATAACATAAAAACTAGAGTTTTCAGAGAAAACTAAAAGTTTGAGACTTACTCGACAGCTTTTGAATGTGACTTTCTTGAATGAGGGGAGTCAGATATTGAGGTTTGGCCTGCTGCAGCACACACAGAGACCACGCCACATCCGTCTGCAGAAAAGGCTCAAGGCCTGCAAGGGAATCCTCCATCACCACATGAACCTTCGTGCAAAACACAACAAAGACAAGGAATTCAATTTTGAAGCAAAAACAAAAATAAATGTACAATGTACGGCTTTCATACCTTGCTAAAAAACTCCTCCCTTTTGGCCGGCTGGAAGCCCAGTCTGGCAAAAGTCATGAGGAGACTGCAGAGCTGGGAAGTGCTATACTTACTGCTGTTTGCTGTGTAGTGCTGATAAAGAGAAGAAAAGCATAAAAGAATGTTTGTTTGTTTTTTGTCTCATCAGGAATCACAGATGAAGCACAGCAGAAGCATCAGAACCATTCTTGTGTTTTGCTGACCTCAGCAAAGGCCTCAAACAGAGGGATGTGAAGCCACTTTAGGAAGCCCAGAGATTTAGAGCAGCGAGTGACATCTGTAGCGCTGAGCTCAGGGACTCTGGGTAATAACTTGCCAGCCAGTCGCTGAAAGACCTGAGAATGATGGAAATTCAGTTTTCCTGTGGAAGAACAAAGACGAAAACTTTAATGACAATCACCTTCATGTCTCCTCTTGATAGTGAGGCTTGAAACTAAATAGCATCTTTTCTTGTGGATCATGTTTGGAGAGTTGCTACCGTATGCAAAAGCCATGTCCATGATGAGTGGAGTGGAGAAGTCTGATGATGGCTTCTGCAGGAGGTGGTAGGACAAAGCCCTGAGCAGCGGGACACTTCTACGACTCTGAGCCGCCAAAGACACGCAAACCCTGCGAATCTCTTCAGCTGTAAAGCTCTCTGCCAGCTCTAAGGCCTTCAGGAGAGAAGCATGTGAAGTTATCCACAGGGCTTAATATCACTAACCTGATTACATAATTCCAAACTAAATACCTTGTCTTCAAGTTTGTCAATCAAAGTTGGTGACATGTGTTCTCCTTTGGATATTAACATGCTGACGGTTTTGGAGTCGTCGATTTCCGTCCAGCGCAGTTCCAGCTGTTTCAGTGCGGAGCTGACTATCGCTACGTCCTGCGGCGCCTTCCTGGACGCTCCCCAGTCTGCCAGGTAGCTCAGCTGCTTGTACGAAAGCCTGCGAATTCTCCACTGAATTTCTGTCTGGACAGAGCTGAGTACCCCATGGGTGGAAGGATCACCCAAGAACCACAGAGTCCTTAAGACATTAACCAGATTGCCGTTCCAAACCGATGAGACCTGAATGGAACGAGAGCGCAGAGAACAGATGAAGTGCCAAAAGTATTGGTCCCGGAGGTCCGACTGAAGAGAATTCCTCACCTGTTGACATAAAGTATTCAGCATATCCACAAGTCTTGAATCCATCATGAGTTTGGACTGCTGCTCCCGAAACTTTGGGTTTGACTTCAGGGTCAACTGAGTCCACTTGGTGAGGCTGGAGGAGGCTTGATTGCTGTTTCCTCCAAGCTGGGCCCACGCTGCCAGAACCTCCTCAGGCGTTGCTGCCTTCTCTACCAGCTCATCCAGCTGGGTACGTACGGGCATGGTTGGATACGGGTCTTCTTCGGTGATAGTCCCCCTTTCACACATCAACCTCTCTGTGACCCATGACCAGCCCTTCGCCTTGGGGGTCTCTGCAGACCCACCTGCAGGCAGATGCATGCGGACAGCAGCAGCAGCAGCTGGAGTCTGGGAGGAGAGCCTGCAGCCCAGGCGGGCACATCTGCACAGGAGACGGCTGGCCATCGGCCCTGAGTGACGTAACAGGAACCTCGGATCACAATTCAGCAGGAGTCACCATCTTACAGGAAACCTACCACGGACGAGTCAGCATCGAGTTAGGTTGAGAGAACTTGAACATGTTAGGAAATATTACACAAATAAAAGCAACCACTATTAGCTGTCGACAGAACTTTATGAATTAAGATCAGACATGAAACAATAGCTCCATTAGGCACAGCAGAGCTGAGATAAAGGAATCCTGTTCCTGTCATGTAACGTCAAATCCTGACCTTGTCGCGGAAATGAAGGGACGCGCCGAGAGAAAAAGCTCTTTTCTGTCATCTCTGAGCTTCATTCATAACTAAAACCACACACCGAACGAACGAACAATCACAATCGAAACACTCGATGGCGATCTACCTTATTTTAGGGTCGATTTGTGAGAACCGCTTCACATGTGAAGTATCTGTGGAAGATCTTTGTCGCAGGGAATTGACGTCAGAGGTACCACCACGTGACTTGCGGACGCTACTTTAAGTAATTAAAACGTAAAAATGAAATAACTTAAAATAGGAATCAAATAAAACAATTTAAAAAATGAAAGGAAAATTTAAAAAAATTATACGATATGAGTGGAATTACCGTATGAATCTCTCTGCGAGGCACCCAACTACATTACCCACAGTTCTCCAACAATCTATCAAGCTGTGTGGCTTTGTAATTTACCAAAGGTGTACCAAAACCTTTTAAATGACTAATTTTTTAGCGCTGTGTGCCACAGTAAATCTGATCCAAGGCACATTGTCGATTTATGATTAAAACAATTAAGAATTTTGACACGCCTTCTGGCTCACTAATATGGGTAGGGTCAAAGTTTTTTTTTTTTTAATTACTATTGACATTACACAACCTAATACTACATTTGCTGATACTACAACCTAATACTACAACAATCCTTTGTGGCACAGAGTGTATTTTATTTTTAAAGGAAATTATAGGAAACTGTGTCAAAGTTATAAACTGTATCATATCTAGGATATTCTAAAAAAAAAAAAAAACAATAGTTTGTTTTTATTTTGATAATAGTAAGAATTGCATAAATACAAAGCAGTGTCATAAAAAGACATTGTGGCTCTTACTGGGTTGTTGTCGGTTGAGAAATCAACCTGAATGGCTCTTTCAGAGTTGAAGGTTGCAGACCCCTGTCTTAGCAGGATGTGTATCTACATGTACAAATGGACCACAGATCTTCAAACACAGCTCCAGGGACCTTCGTCGTTTTTCTCCATCACACAGGAAATCAGGTGGTTGTAGAACATCAACTCCCCAACCAAACAAGCACAACAGAGCCTGTACTTATTGAGGAAGCTGAGGCTCCCCCCATGAGGAACCACTGTCCGACTACACTGCCATAATTTAATCCATTTTCACATCTGCAATCAAAATCTGGTTGCCTGCAGTAAGAGCCTGGTTCAAATGCAAGCTGCAGCTTGCTGCCCACTTTGCAGAGACGATAACTGGCTGCAGCCTCCTGTCTTTTCAGAAAACTCTGAACCTCCTGGATCAGAAGACAAGCTGCTAGAATTGCAGTCGATTAATTTAATCCAGGACAAGACTTTGACCACACAATTATTTATGTGTTAAGTCTGCTGCACAGCTCCTAATCTCCCTACGACACCCCTGACCGAGGCTCAGTGACCTTGGTGTACCCTGAGGCTGGAAGGTCGCAAGTTCAAATCCAGGCAGAGTCATACCAAAGACTCTAAAAAGTGCCTCCCTGCTCGACACTTGGCATTAAGTGGTTGGACTGGGAGGTTAGACTACCAAATACTTCTCGAGCACGGCTGTCACTGCAGCTCACCGCTCCCCCAGAGGATGGATCGAAAGTGGAGAACAAATTTCACACCACTGGTGCGAGACAACTGATGGGACTTTCTATAACCAGCTATTGTTTATTTTAACATGTTTAATAATTATTTTTGCTTCTTGCAATATATTGATAATCAGTCCAATGAGACGGCTATGGCTGTGATATTGGACTATATAAATAAAATTGAATTGAAATTGAATTTTAACTTGACTTTTTTTTTCAAACTATGGACAACCACTCTCACTCAACTGTAAACTCTATAGATATCATCTGTTCATTTGTATTATGTTGTCTTTACTCTTATCAGCACCTTCAGCTTGACACTTAGCCAAACATTTCTATATACCTCCTACCAAGCAAATTCTGTAAGTCATTATGTTAATTACACTCATCATCTATTGATAATTGGCTGTCCATTTAGTATTAAAAAAAAACTGTGGTTTTTGTGTTTGACTTGAGAAAAAAAATTAAATGTTATTACTTTGAAAAAAAAATGCATCTTTTATGACAAAACCCTGAGACTTTACAAATAAAAAGATCAAAATAAATAGTCAAATTCCATGAATCCAACCCACCTAATAACAGTGGCTAAACAGATTCATCAGTTAACTTAAAAAGTTGTAGCAGAAACAAAAAGATAAGAATAAAACAAAAAAGCGCACCTTTATCAATGAGACACGTTCATACTTTGATTACTACTATTCTGCTATTTTTCCAGTGCCAGGTCTGAAGTATTGCTTGCACTTTTGAGTGGAAAAGAACTTTGACATTTATCTCCTCAAAGGTTTATTTAAACAATCTACAAAAAAGAAGTCTTGATACTTTTAAACAATTTCACACAGAGATCTCAAAGAAATAAAAGCACACGTAGGAAGCACATTATTATTTAGATGACATAAAAAAAGCACCATAAATATTTATTTGTTTATTGTTTATAGATATTTTTCGTCTTGAATGTTACTAAAAACTGTGACAGAATTCATTTGTGGAATTTTACTGTTTTTTCTTTTTTACTTTTTTCATATTCAACAAAATAACATAGATACAATACAAAAAAATGATATATTTTCTTGAACCTCATTTATTTTTATTTATAATTTAAAACAAAAGACGGCTTTTTCACTCTACTTTCCAGATGGCAATCTTGCCGTCCCGTCTAGCAGAGCCGCTCAGAACGTAGCGATCCTCAGCAGAACAGAGTGTCTGAATGCTATCTGAATGAGCTTGAAGCTCTTTGGAAACCGTGAAGCTCTCAAGGTCCACCAAAAACACCTGACTTCTCAGCTGACCGTCACAATGACCGCCGACACCGTGGCGTCCTCGACAACCCACCCAGATCTGAGAAGAGGGGATTAAAAAAAACAAGATTCTATTGATTATATCGATCTATGATAATTGAAAAGATGTCAACAATGAATTACTGTAAAAGCTCACCTGGTTTTTGACTCGAATCATACAAGTGATTCCTGAAATTCCTGGGAGAGAGATCCTTTTGAATGGATGTTTGTGGTTGTTAATGTGCCAGAGAAATAAGTCTGTTGAGTCAGCACAGCCTGTCCACAACAGCCCTCGCTTCAACACAAATACAAATCACTTTATGAAATACTGATAGCTATCAGATAATAAGATCACTTTTTTTAAGATCATGTAAACATTAAAGACTCACTCTGATGGAAATAGTATTTTTGGTGTTTCTAACATTTTCTTGTAACATTCTCATGATGGTGGATATATTTAAAGAAAATTAAGCTTAAAATTGAATTTCAAAGTATTTTTTTTGTTTAAATCATTGTGAATCAAGATCAGACCAAAAAAAGCTGTATGAAAGATTTATATTTAAAAAATGTGTGATGTAGAAAATACACTGGGCGGACCACAAGCTCCCTGCCCACTCAATGACAGGGAGGGAAAGGGGGGCGGGGCTGCTCTGCACCAACAGTGCTGCCTACAACTCAAAGGTGAATTTATAATGAACAACTGCCAACTATGACTGATAACTATGACTTATGAAAAAGGACATGTGTTTGATTTAGGCTAAAAGCAACATAATCATAATTAAAAGACCACTAGGAACACTTTTACAATGGATCAAATGATTGTGAGAGTAGGTCTTAAAAGGTAAAAAAAAACAAAACAAAAAAACCCCTAAAAATCTGTGAAGCATATTGTTATCAGTATCTGCAAATGTGTTTGGAAATTCTAGCTACTGTAGTGCCAGAAACAAGGTAATTGAGCCAGAATACCTCTAGGATGACAATGAAGCAGCTAAAGCTACTGGGCATGCTCTGTAGGTCTTCAGGAAGCGTGATCCTTCTTTGTGGCATACCGTTCTTTTTCAGTTCAAAAATATGGTCTGTGCAACCTGCACGTAAACACAACACAAATCCAGAAAGAAAGTCCATTTCTTGTAATGCATTTGGCAGGAACACATAGAAACTATAAGATTGGGTAAAGTCGGGAAAAAAAGCTATAAAATGTCAATCTGACTGAAAAATAAGCCCTATTTGTTAATCAAGTTTTAAAGTTTGAATGGAACCCTTTAAAAGAAGTAGCACAATCACAGTGGAGGAACTTCTTTTTTTTTTAAATAGGAAAGACTGAAAAATCCCCTGTTAAGTGAAAGTACTCACAACACCACAGAACACCGTCATGAATCTGAATGGAGGAGAGTCGGTCACAGGTGAGCAGGAACTGTCTGTTTACGGTAAGACCTGAAGAGTTCCACTGTAAGATGGTCCCATCGCTGCTGCAGGAGTACGCATACCGACTGGAGTCCAGAAAAAAAAGCCTCCTTAACGAACTGCAATTCAACTTTGATTATATTTTGACCCCAGAAGGCTTTAAAACAGCCCCACCACCACCACCTGTTGCGTGGATACCTGGTGTCCACTGCGAGGGCTGTCACTGCGCTCCTGTGTTCAGTCAGCTGTTTGTTGCAGGTCATGGTGTTTGTGTCGAAGATGTAGATGATAGAGTCCTGCGAGCCGATCCACACTTGCTCGTGCATCAGCCCCATCATGCAGGTCTGCACAGAAGATGCTGTGACATTAGAGCCTGCTGCCACACAAAACTCAAAGACATTAATGCCAAGAAAAAAAAAGAACAATCTGAGTTTCGTGTTGTTTTTCTAGCAGAAATGTTAAGAAACAAAGTATTTATGCATAAAAATGAAAAAAAAAAGTGTGACTTTCTTCTTTACAAAATAAATCTTTTTAAAAACACATTAAAAGTCTGAAGATTCGGTCAGGAAAAGGTTTTAGCTAATAGTAAGGGAGAGAAGCTAATATGTTTGTGTTTAATCTACATACCCAGTAAACAAATGTCCAAAAATGTTAAAATACATTAGCAAAGGAGTGTTCTTATTTGATCTTTTTCAGTATGATGAGGTAGAGTCATGACCGAAATGAAGACATCATTTTGATCAACAAAACTCAAACTTGGTGACTACATCATGCGTGATACCTTGAGTTGTTATACATCTAAAATGGGAAAGATAAAAAAAAACGAACAAACTTAAAAATAAAATGCTGTTTAAAGTAGCCTTATGTCTCTGAAATACTAAACGTGGTGTCATACACAGAAATTTGCATCCTCACCACTTGTGACTCTCCAACCTGAATGAGGTCCTGTAATAAAGACCAGCTCGCTGCGTCAAAAACAACAATTTTCCCCTCATTCAGGGCCACCCACAGCTTTGGGTTCATCTCCCCCTGGGAGTGCTTACAGGTCAGCTGACCTGAAACAAGAGAAGAACATTCCAAATCAAGTTTGGGGCAATTTGACTATTTTTAGAATCTGAAGATGTTTAGTAGGAAAATCTTATTTGAATGTTTATTTTCCAATCTACAGTTCTTCAATTCCATGGAAAGTTTCCAACACCAGGATCTTAACTTATCAGCTTCCATAATGTTTATAATGAAGCTTTTCCACCTCTGGATTCTGATCATAAAGTCTAAAACATGTTATTTCATATTTTACACAACTGTTCCCAGCATTTCTTTAAAGAAAATAGAAGAAAAAAACAGCTCCTCTGTCACTAAGATTGTTATGAAGCTCTGATTCTAATCCGCATCTGGTGAATGCCAGCTCATTCATTCAGCGTGACACAATTTCACAGCTGGTGTCTTGTGACTAACACGTAGAAAGAGTGGGTTTCAGCTTGTTAGTCTGACTAATAGCGGAATCAGTGCAGTAATGTTCAATAAACAAGAGAAATAAACCCTCCTGTGAAGTGTGAGAAATATGGCAATTTGCTTCTCATTAGATAATTCAGTGTTTAACAACAGATTACCTTTGAGTGCTTCTACCTCTAAAGATCTGAAAGTCTCAAGTAATTTATGTCCAAATGAGAGAACAACCAAATAACAAATAATTCTGTTTGTCTTTTTGTTCATTAAATGTCTCAAAATCAAACAAACTGACTCAGATTTAGCCATTTGGATTCAATCAGACCACTGTCTTCATGTTTTAGACATATTCTGGACAACATTTACAACATTTGGAACTACGAGTGGTCAGTTTACCATCAATCAAAGGATACCTGGTGTGTACAGCAGCACATGGACAGTCTGAGGTTCTGCCAGGTCTACAGATGGGTTGATCTTGTGCTTTAGGGTCTCTGCAGTGATTCTGGGCACCATCATAGGCACTGGTTGCAGACAAACACACTCAGGGAATGAATGTCGTGAAAAAATGGAGAACTTCAGGGTTATTACATGATATCAAGATCTGTTTTTACTGGTATTTTTGGTGAAAAAAAAAATGATGCACTCTTTCCTCAACACCAATGAAATAATTTCCATGATTACAAAGTTTCTCCAGATTTCAAGCTTTAAAGAAGTAAATATTTAAACTTTGAGAGTCAGAGCAGATTCTGACCTTCATGCTTGATTTGGTCAAAGTAAGCCAGTTTTGCAGCAGCAGAGATGGACCTTTGAGACTGCAGGGAACCCATGACAGCATCCATCAACAAGACGTTGGTCAGAGCCTGGGTCATGTAATGAGGGTCCTTAGAAAACAGAGACGTGAGCGAAACGTGAGGCCACAGACCTGTCCAAAGGTGGGAAACATTTAGACTGCCACTGATTATTTGAAATACAATCTGCTTTGGTGTCTTAAAATATATTTTAAGAAAAATCCCATCTGGGTATAGAGACATAGGCTGTATATTATTTTAATAATCCTACTTCTCAAAGTTCACTAAATTACACCAATCTGCTATTAGGAGAAAAAAAAAAGTAATACATTAAATTACTTTTTAACATGGTTGGATTGAAAATAAAGAAAAAGAAACTCAGTCAAAACAAATGTTAACATCCTTTTTAGTCAAGGACAAAAACATTGCTATAAATTGACAGAATAATAATAAGATTTATCAACTTGGAGTCTCTACATAAAAAATATGGGTTGCTTTTGGTTATTTTAAAGCGTGTCTTGTACCATTCCAGCAAACATTGCAATTTTATGTTCTTTAAATTAAAAACAAAATCCCTGTAGTCACACATGAAACTTACAAAAACAAACTTACATGCTTTTTGCAAATATTTTGCCATTTACTGAATAAAAATGAAAACACATTTCAAAGCCAAATATCTAAAAAAGCATTTTCATCATTGACTGTTTATGAGAACTGGACTGAGTGAGTCACCTATAGAAAACGGCTTATGTCCACCTCCAACAGTCAATTCAGTCCTTATTTTTTTGCAGCATGGAAGCCGACATGTTGGAGCCAGAAAGCATCAGTGATCGGTCCAAGTCTGTGTAAGACACCATTTATTTGGCAACCACTCTCGCCAATCAGGAGTGAGCTTGTTGGAAGTCCACGCCCCTTAAACTGGAAGCGGGTTCAGGACAACCTGTCAATCAAATGTTTTGAACGTTTGATGTGAAATGACCTACTTTTACTGAGACATCTGATTGGACATTTTTTAAATGGAATAACTTGTATTACAGAAAAAAATAAAGTCAGCAAGAACATGTTAAAAATAGTAGCAGAGCAAGAATGCTTATTCTGACAAATATAATGACTGACTAATAACTGTTTATTTCTCAAATGAAGTCTATGGAATTTTGGCTTCTTGAAACAAGCAGGTACTTTCTGTTTGGAATGTGATGGGGGTGGGGTTACTCAGTCCAGTTCTCTTATGCAGTCAATGGTTTCCATTCTTTCTGTGTAATACTTTGTGTTGGTCTGCAATTTTGCGTCCAGCCCACATCTCTTTAATCATGAGGTTCCAGAGTTCAGTCTCTGTCTTCAGGTTTGCCTCAAAAACCTCCGACCTGCTGCAGGTGTGGATGCGAAGGGAAGGGATACGAATAAGAAAAGGAGCTGATGTAATCTTCACCTCCTGCAAACACAGAGATGAGGAGTCTGTTCAAGCAGATGTTTATAAAACACAACTCAAACATAAGGGCGGAAAAACGCGTAACCTGTATGTCTCGAAACTTCGTGATTTCCAGGAAGCCTGGAGGTCCATCAGTGAGCAAAAACAGACGCTTTTGTGTCATGGCAATTTTACCAACGCCATGCGAGGTTTTCACCCGGGCTGACAACTTAAAGACACATTCACTGCTGTCAAGCTGCTTGATGACCTCAGAGGGGAGATGGACATCTCGAGCTTCAGCTTCCATCTCCTTCCAGAAAGTGTAGAAGACTCTGAAGAGTTCAGGGTCCACCTGTTTTACTTGGCCTTTAGCAAAAAGCAGAATGTGTTTCTCCAGTAACAAAAACATTTTCAGATGATTTAAAAGAGGATGAGAAAGCATGTTATTAAAAAATTCTATAAAAACTACCAACTTTTAAGGATTTTTTTAATAGATGATAAAAACAAATAATTTTCATCCCAGAATGTATAATTCATGATAAATACGCAGAAACTAAACATTTCTAACTGCTAAATTTAGACTGTGGTGTTACAAAACAAAATTAAGGTCTAAAAATGCATTACAAAAAACAAGTTAAAGCATAGTTTGAGCTAATAATAAAGCTTTCTGTTGTTATTTGTGAGAAGAGAAAAAAAACATTGTAAAATCTTCCTAACAAAGACTCAGAGATCATCTGAGAGAAAAAGAAAATTATGGAAAAATATGAAAATTGTGATCGGTGATGTTGAAAATAAAAACCCTAACTGTCCATCTTCTCTTACCATCTGTGAGAGCCTCAAATAAACGGCGCATGGTGGCCACATCTTTAACGATTCCACATTCCTGAACACATCTCACAAACGCATCTTCATGCAGATGATGGCGTGGAAGCTCAAACTTCTTGACATGGTCGTTAGTCTGGATCAGCGGCTTCTCGTTGTCTATCTTCACCTAAACAAAATGAAATGAAACATCACACATATAAGAAGATCGCACAACTTAACGGAGATGAGGAAAGTATGGAACGCCCAATTACATCCTGACCTTAAAGATGAGCCTCTTAAGTTCCGGCCGTCTCTGGGCTTGCTGCCTCTCATCTCGATGGAGGGATGCTACGAGCCACGGGACCAACTGCGCGGGCAAGATTGCAGTATCTGTCTTGTAGAGATTCTGGAAATCACTAAGTGCGTCAAGCCGCCTCGAACACAGCATGTTGATGAAACCACGTAAGTAATAAAACCTGCAAGTAGAGCACAAACAAAACCTTTTAAAATCCTATATTGAACCTGAAAAAAGGTTGTAAATTGATATCTAATTCATGTGAACTATCAGGAAAAAACTCACCTGGCTAGCAGAGCAGAGTTCTGATTTTGAACAGAGGTGATGGCTTTTCCAAGCTGATGCAGCAGCTCGCTGTAATAACTTTGGACAGAGTGTAAAGACAGAGAAGCTGGGAAATCTGGAAGTCCAAAAACCTTTACAAGCTTAGCTGGAGCTTTAGGAGCTGAACAGAGAAAACAGCAAACAAAGAATTAAGAGACACAAAGAAAGAACCAAAAGGATGATCATTTATTATCTTAAAGCCCTTCTATTGTAGTTTTAACCCTACTTAAAGCATTAAAAAATATGGTTAAGTAAACTCAAGGACGAAAACGGGAAATCTGGGGATCCCAGGAAATGAAACAGAAAGTCTCCGCCAGTAGAAGTGAGCATCTCATGATTGAAGAACAGGGAAATGAAAGTTGGTAACAGGTATGTTGTGGCTCCATGTATGAAAAGAGGAAGTTCAACAATGAACTCGTCCAGCTCATACGAAGTGAGCCAAAAAAATTCAGGAATGAGTCAGCTGGATTCAACTCCATAAACTCTCAGACAAAGGGGTGATTGCTTTCAGAATCTTTGACTTGATTTCATGAATGTGTATGAAAAACTCTGACACAAGACAGTCTTTCTACTACAGAAGAGATAAAAGGGAATAACTAAAAGAGAGGATGATGCACAGGACTGATGAAGAATTTACAGAAAAATAGTTATTTGTTGTGAAAATCAAACACTACAAGTAATAACTTGTATTTTATTGAAATGCCGTTTATGAAATGTTGGCCATGTTGGATTTCTGCAGTCTCACCCATGTCAGACGTCACTGTCCTGGTGAGCAGCAAGTTTTTCCGACAGCCCATCATAGGATCGTACTGCAGGTTTGGAAGACTCATGCCGAGTGTCCTGCTCAGTCTGTTCTCAGTGATGGAGCTGGTTCTCCTGGCCTGGATCTCCTGCATGGTGGGTCTGCGGGGAATCTCCAGAGTCATCTTCTTTCTAAGGCACATGTGGGATCTTATTCAGGTAGAAAATTGGGTTTAAACTCCAATTTTCAGATTCAGTTTTTCAGTAGTTCATTGGATCTTGGTCAGAATCTTTGCAGCAGTGTTGGCATCAGTAATATTATTATAAAACATAATTGTTGATACTTTTGCATCTCAGAACGAGTGTCATGCTCCATTCGAGTGAAGGGATCTGCTTTCTTGTTGAGACGATCTTTGAGGAAGGAGTGGAAGATGTGTGTCTCCAGCACCTGACAAATGTTCATTTTATTTGATAAGAGTCTCAACAACCCATTTTATATTTTACTGAATTAGATTTTGTCAAAAAACTTCAATGTATAATAAAAAATAACCTACTTTTTTGTAAAAAGACTTCTCGCCCGGCTCTCGTGTTTTTAGGAACTCTTCACTGTGAAAAACTCGATGCTCGTAATTGAGATGATAAATGACATCCCTGTTGGACAAAGAAAAACACATGATTTTAATGATCTATTTGGTAAAACCAGTTGATTGTAACACAGCACCTGAATAAATTGACAATCAGTTCCAACGCGAGCCTCTGGATGTCATCATTGAGGTGGCGCTGCCACGCTCTTCTCTGATCACGCTGCTCATTGATGTCAGTGCTGCTACTGCGGGAACACTGGTCCAAGTCAAAGTGCAGCTGCAGTGACTGACACCTAAACACAGGTAGACTCTTCAGAACATTTTATTCTTAAAAGAGTTAAGAATTAAAAGAAATGCATTTAAAAAAAGCCTTTCATGTATTCATAAGGAAAAATCTATAATCATATGAAGCGTACCCCTGTGTGAAGCAGTCTGCAGCAGCTGGAGGAATGTCAGGCAGGTCCACAATGTCAGAGGAAGAAGAGCAAATGCTTCCATCATCAAGGTTAACCAAGATTAAATCACTGGTTTCCTGCCAGAGGAGAAAAATAAGACTTTCAACTGAGAAAACAAATACAGTCACTAAACTATGATCGGTCTCAAAGTTTGTTTTTATTCAGTTTTTGACAATATCTTCAGAAATCAGCAAAGATGTCTTACATTTTTTTATGTATAAGAGGACACACTTACAGCAGCAACCTCGGCGATATGGCTGAGATGGCATCCCATAAGAAAGGCAGTTGGAGCCATGACAAAGTCCAACATGTCTCTGGCCAAGACCGGGACATACGGATGCTGCCAAGACAGAGGCTGGAAAAGGCAGAGCAAGACGAGAAATAAACACATGCTCCAAAAAACACGGGAAGTTTTCTCTAGTGAGAGACAAGCACATATATGTGCGCTTGCATGAAGCCTAAAAGGATAACATGAAGGGTTGTGGAAGAGCTAGCACTCATGCTTTTCTGAACTAGAATACTAAAGTTTCAGTGTCTCTTTTACATTTGAGCTGACCTTCAGAAATATCAACAAGCTCTCTGAAATCAGAGTGAGTTTGGCAAAATCTGTTGAAAAAAACACCAACTGCTGCTCCTGCAGGAGACAAGACAGCACCTGGAAGAGAACAACGAAGTTCACAAAAGTGTTTGTCTTTTTAGGGAATATATTGAAATACTGATGTGTTACCTGTAGAAGTTTGTGTGGCTTGAAGCAAAGAAAAGGCAAATGAAGGTCTAAATCTATCAAGGGCTGGTCGTTATCCATCCTGGATGGTAAGGTGATGCTCAGTGGACTTAATGTAAACATCTTTAGAGGACAGCACAAATAGTTTAGCATCAATATTTAAGTAACTGAAAAATGAATGGATCATAGTTGCTGTTTATAATGTTTTTGTCTTCTAGATTTACTCTAAACAAACCAAATGAAGACATCCAGGTGGTGGAATTGGCACCAGTGATAGCTTTGCTGCAAAGTCCTTCACTTTCTCCTTCACGTCTGACAATCGACAACTTCTGAGCTGACTTAAAAGACTTATAAATAAACAGAAAAAGAAAATATAAAGATGTGTTAGGTAGGCAGAAGGATAGAGGCGATTTAACACACAAAAGGATGCATAAATGAGCAGAATAAACTTTCTCTGCCACTTTTACAAACAAAAGTTGCACATGTTACACTTCATAAATGTTTTTAGAAATAGAAAAGAAAATATTTCAGCCATTTCTTTGGCTCGTTCCTTACCATGACAGGCAGTCTTTGAGGGCAGAGAAGTATGGATGCTTAGACATAATACAGACACAGTAGGCGGAAAAAAGGTTGGAAATCTTGAAGGTTCCAGTTGCATTCTGATGAAAAGAGGCTCCATCCTGTGTAAATACAATCAAAGAGTGGCTTGCTTTCATGTTAACAGTCAAGCCCTGAATGTTCGGTCTGCCTGGAGCTTTATATTTAGGTTTGTGTACCAGTACTGGACGATAAAACTGCAGAACAACTCCGTAAGTCTTGTTGCCAAAGATGTCGGTGAAAACAAGGAAGTGGAATTGCTCTTTTTTCTGTTCACTGATCACTTGTAGGCCCCCTATTTAAAAAACAGACAAAAAAACGTACATGAAATAGACAGAAACGACAAGAAGTGATAACATGCAAGCTGCAGTTGAAGTAAGAATGCATCAACAGAGTGTGGCTATTGGAAAATAATCTACTGGTGTCAATCGAGGGCATTGTGGCAAAAATGTGCAAACCATAGTTAATTTTGAGAGAACTTAAGGACAAGAAATTGTCAAAAACAAGAATAAGTGGCCAAATTATCTTCGGATATGAAAGTGTGAGGATGTACAAGAGCTCTTCAGCTTCAGAGATTACAAAAAAATCGTACACTTTTTATGGTTACATGTAAAACATAATTCAAAGCAGCAGTATGTTGAGAACTATGCACACGCCTTTGAGGATCCTCCATCTACACCCATGAGGAGCTGATAAAAACATTGCACACTGCATCCTTTGCAACAACAGCTCTTTGAAAAACTGATATTAAGTTAAATTCTTATTGAGGTATTCTAAACTGAAAGAGGAGGCACAAACAAACAAACATGAAGCTGGTGAACTACCGTTTTGTCTACATCTGTCATCTGAGTTTAGATAAAAGCTTGCAGAAAAAATATATTTAATATTTAATATATTTCAGCTAATTTCATCAGCCAAATGACGGTTTTATTATAAAATATTCCAGATGAAAGCAGTAAATCCCACATTCTATCCAAAATATGACTTTATTCAGACAAATTAAAACATACATTGGAAGGAACGAGTCCTTCTTAGGATTAAGCTGATTCCTGGTGAGACTGTAAGTTGACACGCATGCAAACACATCTGTTCAATGTGTAACAGGTCCACGATGAGACTCAGGTGGAATCATACACTGTTTAGCATTGTTTGCATCATACAGGAGTGCATGTTCACCTAAAGGTTAAAGAAAACTCCATACCAGGGAAGCAGAGCTGAGGCAAAGCCACCAGGTCAATGTCTTTCAAGATGCTGCTGTTTTCATCTCCTTCTCTTTCCTCCTGCAGACCTCCACCTGTTGAAGGAAGTGACTCCAATTGTACTTGTAGAAATGACACAAAACAACAACTAATATATGACAAACATTAGAAATTGACTACAAAAATCCTTTAAAAATTGCCATTTTCTTTGGCTTTGTTGTAATTGACAATAACAGAACATGTTTCCAGGTTGATTGTTTACCAGACCTTGACTAGACGTTGCTGCAGCTGAAGACAGGCGCTCTCGCTTTTTCCTGAGAAAGGAGCGCCGCCGCTTAACGCGGGACTTCAGAGTTTCAGGTTGTGTTCTGGTAACAAACGGAGGAGCCACAACATGAAGGACCTCTGGATCCAGGAGGAGGGGCTCTGATGTTTCATCACTGATGATGGCCTGAAGGAGACATAAAGGAACAAAAGGTTTTGTTACATTGTTCAAGACCTTCTATGGGCTGCTTCTGTGCATCAATAAATTGACTCGCTTTTTTTCTTTTTTTTTTTTTTTTTTTTGAAGAGGTATGAAAGGAGATAACCTGATAGACTTCCTGAAGCTTGTCGACGGATGCTCCCACCACCACACAGGCTTCCAGCAGCGCAGGTAGCAGACATGCTGCCATCGATGACAAAACGGCAGAACGCAGATATTTGTCCGATGGTTACAACTTTTTTAAAATCAGATGAAAGGGAAATTCTATGAAAATTAATTTTACATGGGAATTTAAAGATTAGAGGCAAAGCGTACGATTATGTGTGTTTAAGTCTTCAAAAGGCGTGAAGTGTGACGGAATAAACACAGCTGCTCTATCAGCAACATGCAAACAGTTACTATAATTAAAGCAAACAGTGAAAATTACTTAAACACTGACAAAGGCTGTTTTATTTTTAATCACAGAACTAACCCAGAATGCAAAGTGTGGAAATGACAATTTGGCATCTTGGAGCTTCGAGAAGTTCCCATAAACAAACCTAGAAGGTTTCGTAACAGCAAAGATTACACAGAGGCACTCGAATTGGTTCTGCATTGTTTTTCCCAATGCCTGCAGACTCAAAATACTCAAGTGTAATGATGGAGTGCAAGAGCTGCACAAAGATAAGCTCTATCTTTACAGACCATGTCTGAAATCAGGCTTTGATTACCACAGGGTGTATAAAAAATATCATACTTAGTTACTTACATAAAAAGTTATGAAATGAATACAAAAAACTAATATTACAAAAAAAAACCACACATTTATTGTGAAATATACCATCATAAAATGAATTTAAGTTAGGAAAAAATGTATCAATCATTAATTTGTTTTTGTGGATGAATTTACAGAAATCCCTTAAAATAACAACAACAACAAAAAAGAAAAAAACAAGCTTTACATCTTAAAAAAAATAAGTCTATTGACATTTGTGTAAATTTGTCTAAACAAGAGGAGTATAAATATTTTATATACAACTAAAGAGTGTCTTTGTCTTTTTTCTCTTTTTCAATTTTCTGACAGCTTTTTCATCAAAATGCATATTTAAAAACTCAAACATTTTCTTAGACACTTTATAAAATATTAGACATAAAGAAAACAGTACAATTTATCAAAAACAGCAACTTTAAGATGTTAAAAAATAATAATAAATATATCAGTGCCAGCTTTAAACAACTCTGAACATAACTAGGAAAACAGAAGAGGGAAAACATTTTAAACATGATTTTAGTGATGATTTCGTTTTTAAATTAAATGTTTTTGTTGATGTGTTTAAAATCAAATTACATCTATTTTTTGACTATATGATCCATTTTAGATGTGTGGTATTGATACTAAAGCCTCTGTTTTATTTTGTTTAAATAACAAACTAAACCCATAGCAGATTAAATAATTGCAATACTGCAATTACTTTGAAGAGATACTGTCTGGATTATGTCAAAAATGTCCAAGTCACTGGAACTGGGAATGTTTAATCAGTAGCTCCTGTTAACATGTAAAATCATGGTGAATCATCATCAATAAAAAAGAAAACTATAATTAAAAGCACAAGGAAAAACATGCAACTGTAACATATTTAAGTAAGTGAAACGGTAAACAAACAAATGAACACATAAATGAAAAAAAAAACATTTTCATAAATCAATGGCAACAGAGTTGTTTTAAAATATATAAGGTACAACCTGAGCCTCTTCCTGTTCCTCTTTAATTTTGCTGTTTTAAACAGAAAATATTTAACTGGAATATATTTTTAATGAAAAACTACAAACTTACATGAGAAAAGGCTTTTTAAAAAATATATATATATAAACTTCACTATGTTTAAAAGTTATTTTTATATTTTTATCTTTAATGCTTAAAACTTAACACTAAAACTGCTGTTTTGTTTATGTCAATTTAATTTTTCAGTAGCGTTCGGTTTACCTCACGAAAATGAGGTCGTCACATTTCGCTAAAGGCTTAGTATGTTAGTTAACGGCGTCACTGACCGTTACAGGTGTTTCTGCTCGTCTTCTTTCTTCCACAATCATGCCGACTCTGCTGCTGCAGCGCCTGTCAATGATGAGCCCAAAGCACCGACTCCAGCAGAAGTCTAAACTCGCCGCACTTTCCACTTCCTGTTCCTCCGCTTTAAAGTCCAATCACGAGCGCGCGCGCGCTGACTGGCGCTGCGATTTGTTTGGTCGCTCTGTCAATAAAGTTTGAAGAACTCAACACGATATAGAACAAGTCGTAAGCATGCCTTTCCTTACAATTTGTTCAATAAAGGAATATTAAAATTGTATTAATGTCACTAGTTTTCACAAAAACAATTATTTACGCGTTAGTTTAGTTTAAAGCTGAAGAATTGTGGGCAAAAAGTAACCATGAATTTGGCCAAAAACCTATCAAGTGTGAAGATGGTTGCAGTAACTGTATTTGACCGATAGATGGAGATATTGCTCCGACTGCATGTAAACACAATGCGACGTAATTTTTCCCCGTTTTTTTCTTTTTTTTAAATGATATTTTAAAATACCAACTTGTATCTAATATGGTTCTTTACATGTTTTTGTTAAATGTAACAGTTTAATTGTTGAGGATGAGAAACTGGGAAGCAAGCATGAACCAGTTAATACAATGGACATATCTTCATTAATATGCATCCAAAATCTGGTTAAAAAAAAAAAAAATCAATCCAAGAGTTCAAGGAGGCAACATGTTTTAATAGAAAACTATGGCAGTTCAACCTTTGGACCTAAAGCCACTGTCATCCAACATTGCACTTTAACAATAAATCACATTTTCTATATAACACAACTAAAATAAAAACACAAATGCAGGCTGTAAGTTTGGCCATAAAAAAAATAAAGGAAAGAAGAAGCATTTATGTCCTCTAAAAAAAAAAAAAAAAAGATTTTTAGAGCAGCAAATCTAGTCAAATCTGTCTTAACACAAGTATTAGCATGTCAAAGCAAAAGTTAAAATGCCATGTCAAAAGTTTTAACCAAATGATCGGGTTAACTTTAGGGCATGTTCAGAGGTTCTGCATTACAGTAGATTGGCACCAACATAATAAAATCTGAAAACAGATTTAGCTTTTTGTAACATCATTAAAATATAAGTTTAGTCTTCTAAACAAAAATCTAAGGATAAAACAAACTTTGTGGCAAAAATAGGTTCCTTTTTAGCCACTTGACATTATTAAAGTTAAAGCTTTTGTGTGTCTGTACCTTTTAAAAAACTATGTGTAACACTAAGAAAAAAAAAATACACATCACCTGCAAAAAAAAGGTGCTTAAAACCACAAATCACGCACTGCAATGACAGAGTGCCTGCATACAGTCTCTGTGGAATCCTTACATCAATGCAATGCAAAGATCCATAAAGTGCTCCCTGCTGTGGTCACGTTTGAGCTCATCTCCTCTGAACTGATTTTTTTTTGGTACAAAACTCTGTCTGGTAGATTCCTGAGTTTGGTTAAAGGCTCACTTGGTTGTAGTAACAGTGGAGGTGAAGTCAAGCTAACATTGATCGCCTGCATAGATGTGGACTCGCCTTTTTGCAGCATGAACTATTAGAGTTTCATCAGTACTGGGGTACTAATTTTTCAGGGTGATTACTATATTTTTATCGCCTCATTGGTTACTTACACTCTGGGAATTGATACCATGACAAACAGAAAAACATTTCTAATAATAATCAATTTTCTTTTTGAGAGAAGAAAATATATTTTTGGAGCTTAACTTTAGATTTCACATGAACACAGAGGCACATAAAAAATATACAAAAAGGAAAGATATTTCAGATAAAAAAAAACTTAAAGTTATTTGTCTAAACATTTTCACTTCACTTTTTTAAGTTGGCTGTACAGGACTTGATATAATGTATCTTTTTTTCTCTTTGCTCTTAGGGCACATTTACAATACTATCATAATTCAAATCCAACATCCTGAAGATCCACAACAGTCAAAAACAACAATAAATACTGGAATTTAAAGTTCACATTTTGGCTGATTTTTTTCAAAAAGATTTTGTATTTCATGTGGAAAAGTCATTTACTTGAATTTCTAGTAGTGCCAAAAATGTTCCTGAAATTTGTGCCAAAGTTAGAGGTTTTATTTAGGCAGCAATATTACAGGTTTTATTTAAAAACTATGAGAAACATTTCTTATTATGTACCCATATTTCAAAGCAGCCCTGATGTAGTCTTTTTAAAGAAGTGGGTCTGAGAAATAAAAGACGGTAAAAAGAAACACTACTAGGGTTTTGAGATTGTTCTTTCAGCAGTTCTGGAGCAGCTTCTGTGTGGATGCCTGGTTGCATCCTGACATAAAGTGAGACAAAGTGTCCCATGATTACCATTGATTAAATTACTGCCATATGGCAGTTTTTTGTTTTGTTTTTTCTAATGTCTTACTAGTAGTGATTACATCAGCTGAACATTTGCATGTATTTGAATTGAGGTAGTAACATTATAAGCAGTTGAAAATGAAAAGAATTCAAAAAATCTATTTGGTACTCTTGATCCACCCCTTTTTGTTTACCTTAACGAACCCCATCAATATTTTTCAACATTGGAATGTCTATTTCCTGCAATGCTTTTCTTTGTATCTTGCCTGTGTGCCTGTGTCATCATACGAACAGCATTCCTCTTTTGGTTGTTGAAACCCTGTGTTTCCTATAGTTTTAGGCAATATTCTCTGTCTTCTTCAAGTTGTCTCCATCTATAAGGCTCAGCACTATGAGTCTCTGATCTTTGGTCTGTTCCGTAGTTTGGTCTTCCTCTACAGGTAAACTGTCTGAGCTCTGGTCCGACTCAGAGCTGTCAGGCTCAGGATCAGGATAAATCACAAGGAAAAAGGCAGTGAGAAAGCCAAGGAAGGAGCCTCCAGAGGCCACTATTGGAATGACACGGACGCTGTCGACGGCATCAACCACAGATCCAAGGGCAGATGCCACCAATATCTGACTGATATACACCTGTAAATGCAGCAAAAGGAGAGACTTAGGTGGAAGAACTATTAAGATCCAGGCTAAGCTAGGTGGTTTAGTTAAATTCAGAAGCAGAGAAGACCGACCTGGCAGGATAATATGGCACAGTCGATACCAAATCCTCTTCGAGTGTTAGCTGGACTGTGGGTAATGTACTGATGAAGGAGACACAGGAAGAATTATTTCAACCATAATTTTGATATTTTATCTTAAGGTCGATTGATGCTTTTAGTACAAAGCAAGTTGACTAAAAGAAATCTGTTTCACTATTTACTAAAGAGACATTTACTGAATCATCAGTGAAACTTCTAAGTGATACGAGCCAAGTATTAGTAAAAATGACAGAAAGTGACTGTGTCTTTAGGAGCTCCTAACGTAAGTTTAAAGGTGTCCATATGTGCAATCATACCTCTTTGATTTCATGGTACTGCCCGAGCAGTGCATAGGGACAGTAAGAGATGCTCATGGAGATGATGCCCATGGTGCTGATCATTATCATGGTCACATAGACATTAGGGAAAACTGCCATAATTGCAGTTCCTGAAGAAGAAAGGAAGATAGACAGCTTTCAAAAACCAGTTCGAACACTAAATCACACTTTCCTTAGATATTTTGATTCAATTTTGATACTTGAAAAGCAAAATCGCCTACAAGCCCTCTGGGTAAACATATAACTTTAAGCTGAAACACACATCAATGTTCACTTCAGAGAGGACTCGGGCTAACTGACCTACTGAGAAGCTCAAAGTTCCAACGATGTAGATGACCTTGATGCTCAGGTCAAAATTATCCAGAGATTTCTGAAGGATGGCTGAAGGAAGACACAAGGTTGGTTACTAAAAACCTCTTTAGAAAGAGTGGCAAAAAAGGGAATTTACTTCAAGTTCCTCTCAACTCTCTCAGTGAGAAATGAATAGCTTACCAGAGCATGCTGCAGCAGTACCAGCATAGACCACCAGCCCCCAGCAGCCCATCTGTACTCCTTTGTGATAATTTTGCAGCTCTGTGGAATTAGCTTGTGCCTGAAAAAAAGCAAAAAAAATGTCTTTATATATTACAATATAATTGGTTCAGTGGGGCCAGTCCTGGTATAGTCACTGATATTTGCTGGAATCCCTACACATTTTGTAAGATTAACTGTAATTTTTGGAATCCTAAATAGGTTTAGTGATAAAGTGTGAATTAATGTACGTTAAAAAACTGTATGTCGGTGCTAAGTCAATTTGTTCCCTAAACTCTAACTTTTTAAAGAAAATGAAGATAGTGTTGTAGGTTTGTTTTGACTTTAAAGGTTAGGCAGTCAGCTATTAACGACAAAAGTTAAACCTCTTTCTTGCCACCGTTACACAATAAAGAAACAACCACGGCCCACCTTTGCTTTGTCTCAACTTTCTCATTTCTAATTCATGAAGACCCCACACCCACCCCCCCAGGGGGCTGAAAGGTCTGAGACAAGTATTCCTTGTAGTTTGCAAGTTAGCAACTGGAGATGATCTCTAAAACGCAGCTAGAATGTATGTCTATGAGCAGTACCACATTAAAATAATTCTATCCTTTATCTTTAGTTTTTCTTTGTCTTGTGTTTTTTTTTTTTTTTTAGGTCTTGTGCCCACACCTGCAGGGCAGTTTGAGCACGAACACAGACACATGAAAGCATTAGCAGTTTTTTTGCCTGCCATTTAAAATATCTGTCACTAAAGTGTTTGCGACCTATGTTGACTTTAAAATACTGCTAAATAAAGAACATTTACAATTAAAAACACTTTTTCTCTCAGAGAAAGCTTTTTTTGAAGACAAATCACGAGTATTTTTTAATCTTCTCATACATGTGTTAATTTTAATAAAATCTATCATTAACATGACATGGTACTAAATAAGTAGGCCATCAAGCCACTGTTCATCATTGTTGCTCGTCACCGTCCTTAGCGCCCAGATCACCTCCAACTTGACAGTCAGTGTGGAGCCACACATTGTACGGATGTCAGAGGCATGTTTTCCTTGACACAGCACATGTGGATGTCCTTTGACAAACGCCGCCATTTGCACTATAAGGCCTTCCACTTTTAAATCACCACAAATAATCCACATGTTAAAGTCATTTCTCCATGAATTTACAGGTTCCCATTTTCCCTCACCAACAAACATGAGATAATTAGCTAGCTGACGTTAAATCATTTACCACTAGTTCACAACCATCAAAACCTGGAAATGAATTTTTTTTCGTGACAGGAGGTCACATCCTGTTGACAAGAAAAAAGTATAACCTATTCATCAGAATTTAAGGTAATTTAATACTTTTATGGCCTTATTTTAATAAAATTCAACCTTTTTTCAAGACTTTTTAAGGACCAGTAGACACCCTTAGAAAGTCATCCATCCCTGCATTTCACCCTTTCAAGAAACAGCCATTCCGCCGCAGATTTGGTTCTGGATGCGGATGGGAGATGAGACAAAATACCAAGCTGTGGCGGGACATGCTACTCCAAACGCAGCACAGCGAAGCGCAATGAAGACTCTCCACAGTCGGAATATACCGGTTCTATGAAATGGGCTTTGGAGTAATGGGATTTCTTTTTTGTCAGTGAATGGAAGAAAAAACAGAACAGTTAGTGTTTACCGTGGGGCTTCCTTCGAATACAACTTGTCCCATGAAATCGGTGTAAAACACAGCTTCAGCTATAATGGAGAACCATGTGAGTAGGTGACACACACAAAGTCTCCACAGCTGCTTTGGCATCTGTAGTGAAATTAAAGTAACAGTCAGAATATTTCAAAACAGACATGCTATACTGTTTAAATAAAAGGACAAATGTGGAGCAGATGTCGGTAGCTCTAAAATATCCTAATAGATATTCTTGAGCTCACCTTGAACATGGACAGCCATAGAAGTTGGACAGTTCTGCCCAAATCTGGACCTTCTTCACTGCTGGAGCCCTCAGAGGAAATAGTGCTCACAGACAGCTGCAGCTTTTTCCGGCATATAGGTTTCCGAATGTCCCGCAGATCACTCAGACTGCGGGATGTAGTGATTGGACGAGGACTTAAAGGTCTTGCGTGGCGAAGTCGACAGCGCTGGGCTCCTACTCTCCCATAATAGGAAAATGTAAACGATGGCTGGAGAGACAAAAGGATCCATTTTAGTCTTCAAGTATTTCTTAAAGTATCATATTTTCTGTACTATAAGCTGCAACTTTTTTTCTAGGTTTTGAACCATGAAGCTTATACAAAGGTGCGGCTATTCTGCTGATTTTTCTTCCACCGCTAGGCAGCAGAGGATAATAGTGCCAGCGTGTTGGACACAGCTCACGGCTATGGGTCGATTTGGTGGCTACCACAAGATGCGAGTCAGGTGTGCTATGGGAAGTAGGTCAGAGCTGTTTGCAGGTCCTGCTGCTGGCGTTTCCCACATTTGGCAGGTCCGCAAACGCCTAACTAGCTCTCTGCGTTGTGTTCAGTCATGAGGGACGAGGTGACTTTGGTTTTATTCTGGTTTATTTTTGTATGAATGGAAAATAACAAATCCATGACTGCAGGTCTCCAGAATATTAATACTTTCTTCAACAGAAACGGAATGCACTCTCGCACAAGACATCACATACCTGCAAGCAGACTACTTCTCTGGTGTTGCTCTGTTACCATGACAACTCACTGTGTTTTAAATAGATAGTTCGCTTTTTATTTAAAAATTAACTCTCTCAACTTATAAAATGAAAACTAAAGTGCTAATATTTGATTAAAAATGTATTTCCTTGTTGAGTGAACAGCATTTAAGCGAATCAATGTCCTTTGATGCATTTATTATCAGAAATGAACAGACTTCCTGGAAATCAATCCTCTGATGCGATCAGACCTTCGCATTGCCATTTATAAATGTGAATTATACTACCTAAGAAGTAGGTAGGAGATGTTTGCAGCGCCTGCTGTCTCTCCTGCAAGAGGAGCTCTAACCAGAATTAAAATAAAAAATAAGAGACAAAAAAATCAAAGCGAAGAATACGATACTTTTTCTTTAGAAGATCGAACACGCATGACAAATTACCAACTGGTAATTATTTTCAAATCCTCGCCCCTTCATCATGGAAATCACACAAAGAAGTTTGTATGATGCAAGTCTTAAGTTAAAGGCCATCGATCAGGAAGGATAGAAAGATCGATGAAAGGATAGCACGCTGCTGCATGCAAGTTTAGCATCAATGAATCTATGGTGAGACATTGGAAGCAGCAGCGGGAAGAGCTTATGCAATGCCAAAAGTTGAGAAAGGCTTTCAGAGGAAATAAAAGCAGGTGGCCTGAACTTGAAAATTTGTTGAAACAAAGATACAAGAAAACTCCATCACGTGACATCATAAATTTGTATGAAGTACCTTTGCCGTTTGGTCTTCCTCTGACCAGGACAAGACAGGTGCATCATGTATCACAGGTGCATCCTCAGTGCTGTTGAAAACAACAGGCCACGAGAGAACGCACTTCACCCGTGTTCTGTCATGCCCGGCATCCGGACAAAAACATACACCAATGGTGAATTTAAGCGCATAACTACGCCGAAAGAACAACTCCCGAAAGGTGTAGTGGTCAAAATTAAGGTTATTACGGTTAACGAAGTGCTACCGCAAGCGCCAGGGAGGATTTTTTTCACAAGTAAAAGGCACTGCTTGTTTTGGATAGCATGAGAGCCCACATCACAGATTCTGTGTAAGCAGCAATAAAGAGAACAAACTCCATTCCAGCTGTGATTCCAGGAGGTACAACAAAGTATTTGCAGCCCCTTGACATTATTGTGAATCTGGAATTGAAAGCTGCACTCTGGGTTGAGTGGGAGACTTGAATAACAAATGGGGAGACGTCCTTCACAAAAACTGACCGCATGCGAAAAGCAACCTTTTCTGATGTCTGGATCCGTACAGCGTGGAGTGCTGTGGAAAAAAATCCACCATCACTAACGGGTTCTGAAAGGCTGGACTGCTGTGCAAAGAGAGCGGCGCCCAACTTCACCAGAAGATAACAGTGATACGGAGAGCAAGACTGATCGAGACAGATGTGATGAAGCGCTTCTAAGGCTGTTCAACTCAGAAACTGAAACTGACTTCATGGATTTCAGCGAAGATGAGTAAAGTGACATGTAGTTTTAACCACAGTAGAAATTAGGGTAAGTAAATACCGGTTATTTTCTCTTCTGTTCTGTTCCGTTTTAATCAAAGTTGCTGCTGTGTTAAAAAACACAGTTTAAAGAATCTGTTCAGGTACATACATGTACATTTACAGTACAAAATCGTTCTGTTCATGCAGTAAATATCAAAGTTTTCAACATAAATATCTGCGACTTTTAGCTCGGTGCGGCTTGTATAAATATATATGTATATATATATATATATATATATATATATTTTTTTTTCTTTTTAATAGAGCGGATGCGGTCTATATACAGGTGCTCTATAGTCCAGAAAATATGGCGCATTAGAATGAAACTGTTATGAATGCAACAAAAATGTATTTTAAGAAACGACTTACTTGTCTGTAGAAGGTCGGTCGATGAGGCCTCGCTGAAACTGTGACAGTAGCTGTGCGGTTTCCCAACTTGGTAGAAGTCGGCCCTTTGACAACATTGGAACTGTCTGAAGAAGTAGGAGCAAGAATACCATTGACAGCTTTGATCTCCTGTAACAAGACCGAAGAACACACAAGATATGAAGACCCATATTTCTATTTTAAAAATCTAAAATAATCAAAATGTTTAGTCATGAATATATTTAGGAAGAAATACTGACTCTTGGAAAAAAAAAAAAAAAAACAATTTGATAATAGCAAACCGTTTTATGTAAGGGAACAAATATCTTAACATCATTTGGTCGTACCTGCCCCACATGTGCATCCTGCACAGCACAGCTGTGACAAAGAGAAGGTTCTTCACTTTCTGGATCCATTGTCTTGGCAAAAACCACATTTGCTGGCTCATCACAAAGGTAGGGTGGTTCACCCGTAGGAGGCAAAGTGTCAGTGTTTTTGTCTGAAGGCTTAAAAGCATCTTCTAAGTGTGTTTCAGGTAAAAAGTCTGTGCTTGACAAAAACACCTGTGGCTCCAAGTTAAGGTCAGCATCCAGATGAATTGTAGCATCTGGCATGGCTAAGACAGAATCACTTTTACTTCTCATTTTGTCTATTAAGAGAAAGTCTGCTTCCATTTGGTTAGGATGACATTCCATGTCTCCTGTAAAAGCATCTTCTTCTTGGATTGCACTGAGAAGCAGAGGTATGCTTCCAACAGGCTTTAGAGACAGCTGGCTGGTATCATCCCCGTCTCCTGCTTCTTTCTGCCTTTTGGAAGCAAAATGACGCTCGGGAATACTGAGCATGTGAAGAGTGACCGAAACTATGAAGATTATTCCAGCAAAAAGGAAAAGGACTTGTTCTTGGGATTTAAACGCCCTGCCCAGAGCTGTACCAGTCCAGTCCAGGCCTCCTAACATGTACCCCACGGCTCCTCCGAGTCCTATCAAGACAAGTATGGACACCCCGAACATAAACACATAGCTGTGATAACTTTTATTTTAACATTAACAGTCTTAGTGCTTAGAGATGTCAGTCTCACCTGCAGAGAGACCATGAATATTCAAAGCCCTATCCTGCTCTTCAGTGTCCGCCACATCCAGAAGGTATGCTCGGATGGGTCCCTCTGAGGCATCGGCGGAGAAGTCCAGCACCACCACACCTAAAACCGTGAGAACGATGCCAATTGGTTGGCTATTTGGGCTGTCACCAACGGAGAGACCTGAAAACCACCAAAAATGTACATCCGTTTATTTTATAGCATTTTTAGGATTAAAATACTTACAAACCTCTAACTCACCAATTAAGGAGCCATTTAGAAACAGAGCCACGCCAAGCAGCACGCCCAAACAAAGAGCCAGAACAAACGGCCTTCTGCGGCCCCACCGCAGGCGACAGCGATCGCTGGCAGAGCCAATCACAGGTGTAAAGAGCAGACCCAGAATAGGACTCAGGAACCAGGTTAAACTGTAATACTGCTCAGGGAGACCTGAAAGACAATATGAACCATGAATGTAGTCAACAATGTTCAAAAATATGAATTACTGTTGAAGCCAAAGAAGCAAGTCTCACAACAGAAGTCATGAAGGAACTTGAACAAATATTGGGATTAGGCTTTCTTTGTTTACAGTTTATACATAATTAAAAACCAAGTAAATAGATAATGAAATATTTACCAACTTAAAGACCTGCGCCAATTAAAACATGTTGTTGTAGCTCTTTTCTGATGATGGATGATAGAAAATTAAGTTTAAAATTGGATTTCTGAGTATTTCTTTATTGAAATTATTGTAAATCAGGAGCAGACCAAAAGATGCTTTGAAAAAGAGGGTATTTGTGACAGAAAATATAATGGGCAGGCCACATGCTTCATGCTTTGCTTCATTCTGATGCATCCACTTACGAACGACTAGATACTTCTATGTTTTAGTTTTTCTTGTCTGAGCTGGCATCCTGCTCAAAACTGTAGGGGTGGATAGTTCCAACATTGCTGGACATTTTTGTTGTACCGATGATGTTAGTTGGGGGTGTAAAGGTGCGTTCACACCGAACGACATTCGCACAATGGAGGTGGCCAATGTAACGTCAATAGCTTAGATTAAATTGAGGTTCTGCTGCACGAATTGAGCTGCTGGCGTGGCGTGAAAGTCTGGAAACAGTGCGAATTGAGAGGCCGCTGTAGCTGGCCAGAGTTTTAAAAAAAAGCGAACTCTGGGGAGGTGGCTGCATTTTGTCAAGCAATCAGGGACTCAGCTTCGGGAACTTGACGTTTTCAGTGACAGCCTGGAGAAAGCATCCAATATGGTGGATTGATCTATAGTGAACTTCCATTTATTTTCTTAACCCGCTGTTACCCTTTCTGGGAGGCAGGGTCTCCAGAGCCCGTCCGGCTCACTGTGGGCAAAGGCGGGTACACTTTAGAGAGTCTGTCGCTGGACCTATGGAGTTGTAGTGAAAACACTCACTATGCCGGCTCCCAGAAGAGGAGCTCACAGACAGAGGGCCCTACTGGATGGGAAAGGCTCAGACCTCCTCAACTTTGATGTTTTTCTTATTTTAACTGAGACAGGATTTTTGGCCACGCAGCGAGAAGCGAATTCTCTGCGCAGCGAAGGAGGGGCAGGACACGTGAATTGGCTGTGGTTGTTCAGTGTAAATGCACCTTTAGGGGCTGTTAGTTAGCGGAGGAGAGGGTAAGCAGAGGACAACAGCAACAGGGCGCGCGCGGGGGGTGGGGGTGGGTGGAGGTGGGGGTCCTGAACCAATGGTTCCCCCCAAACTCAGAGGCAAATTTCTAATTGACTACTGGCTCTCTACAGAAACTGTGTCCTAAAAATAACACATTTTTTTATTTTTGACCAAAAAAAAATGGCGTAATCATAATTAAAAGACCACTGGAAAACCTTTGAAAATAACTCAAAACATAATCAGAGACTGACTTTAAAGAATACTTTGACCCATGTATACAGATATTTACAGAGTATTTACTGACTCAGTTTAGCAAAAACAAGGATTTTAAATTCTGCTTTGAAAATGACAATAATTCTGTCACCTGGCTGGTTCATACTAGAACAACACCTCAATCCTTTTCTCTCACAAGTCAGTGTGTTGCTGCTCATCTTTCTTTCCTGTTGCAGGTCATGCGGTACTCTTGCCGCAACACTTTGGAGCGTCTCTTTCTTTATAAACACCATCCTGGTCACATCTTTCCCTGAGACCGGCCCAGTATGACACCAGACCTACCTGTGGCCACTGAGCAGCCTAACTAGTGGGAAAAAAAAACTTGCAGTCATGTGACAGAACCACAAGCCACACTGTCAGATGATCCAAAGGTTAACAGCACAGGAAAGAATGGAGTCCTTGTAAGAACAGACCACACACCTCATTTTACAAGCAATAAACATGTCACGATCAACTGTTAAGAACAGAAAGACTCAACTCACATTTACTTGAAAAGGTCATGATAATCAGAGCTGGACTTTTTAGATTTTCCTTAACAAAAAAAGGTGATTAAAAATACTGCAAAATATGCAAATAAATAAATCTTTAAGAAAAAAAAAAGTTTCTTCAGCTCCCAAAAGACAGCATACATGTGCTCCATGTATTGAGAATCATAAGCATATTTAGAATCAGTTTTTACAGATGCACTAACAACTCCATTTTGTGGCAACACGAATTTTGGCTAGAAAAAGATTGTGATACCCCTGCATTTGTATGGGAAAAAAAGTGGTTTGATTTAAATGGATCCATTAATTCATTTATGCACAAGGTAATAATGTTTATGATCTTTTCTTTCTGCTTCTCTTCAAAACTACAAAGAAAAGTATATAGAACTTCGGTCATTTTAAATGAAAAATGGCACTTTCTGTTTAAGCTGAATCATTTTGATTTATCCACAAGGACTAAAATAAAAACATAAAATGAAACAAAGGAAAATCCAATGAGACTATTGACACTTTAACAAATAAAGTTTAGAAACTTAGACAACATATGAACCACACAGAATAGAATTTCAAATTTACACTATTGGTGCACAGTGGGAAACTAAACCTGAAATGTGCTGCTTTACACATTCCTGTCATACCTAGCCAGCGAAGATCGCTTTTGTTGCATTTCTGCTAAGGTGGCAAACAGAACATGTAACTGCACACTGCAGCTACAGTTTACATGACACAGGGGGGGCACCCAGAATGGCTCCTCCACTGTTGCGCTGCTGCAGAGAGACGACAATGTCTCTGATTGTACTGGTTGTACAAACTAAAAACAACAGCTCTCATTTAAAAATTGAACCAATTAAATATAAACAGATAATTTGGAAACTTGTTTTTGCACTGCCTTGAAGCAGAGACACATTGGCTTTCAGTCAGACATTTAAAAAGCAGAAACATAAGAAGATTGCAGCTTGATTCAAAGCTAATTAATCATTCTATTTCAAATTGACTTCAGAAAGTTGCACAACCTAAGCCGAAGTCTGTTTTGGCAAAAGTAGAGTGTTCACCACATTGCATTCCAGTACTCCTTACCTATCTGTAGAAGCACGGGTGTCACCAGCGCAGTTTCCATTGCATAGCAGAACTCTCTTCCAAACATTACTGCTGCATGCATGACCCAGCGGTGCAGAGGGATCCGAGCCGCTCTTCTTTCCTCCTCCACCTCCAGTTGCCTCTCACTTTCCTCGTCTTCTGCATTTTCCTTGGGTTTTCTGGTCTCAGAAAAATCTGTAGCTTCGATCTCCTCTGCGTCTTTTCCCATTTCTATGGACTGATTTAAAAAAAATAAAAGAACAGAATGGGTTGAGGTACTGCAAAAGAAAACAGCTCAAATATGCATCACCCCTGTAATATCTTATCTTGATTTACCGTATCACAGTTACAAAAGTCAGAGTTTTTGAGGAAATTTACCCAGAAATTGAGCAAATTAAAACAAAAATGGGAAGTCCGTGGTATCACAGCATGAGACTTATATTCTTCTGCTTGTCCTGCAAACAGTGACCACCAGAAGCACTTAAATTCAGATTAGGATGATGAACAGAGGGAAGCAAACCACATGCAAGAAGCATGCTGTCAGTCTGTTATGGTTTCCAGTATTGCATTTAGGACTTTCTGTGCATGTAGCAAAGTAGTCTGCAGCACAAACATGCAGCACTTTGGAAACTTAACATCAGTAAAAATAATTTTCATTCACATTTCACAAACATCTTACACAGACACTTCAAAAACCAAAGCTTTTATTTTAAATTGGGTCTGTTCTTATGTTCTAACTATATTTATAATACAATAACTCCACTTAAAATGCGTTTCCAAACGTTTGCTTTTAAGGGGGACAGCAAAGATCAAGTAGCAGAACGTTCCAAAAATATCCAGGAGCATTAGGCCTCCATAATAGGAGAAACTGTCTGTTTTTGCAAAAGAAAATTCCTCCCTGGTCCTGATTTTTTTAAGGCAAGACTGCTGAAACTCAACTTAAAACAGGTCCTGGATCTGTGTGTTGGAAAGCACAACAACCCTGAGCTCTAGCTTCTAAGACCTGATGCTATCTTTAAATTATGGAGAGCCCAGAAACAAAGAAAGAACTAAAACAGCTGTAAATTTACAAATCACGATTAAACTATTTGTATTTAGGTGAACACGTATTTAGGTGTGTTCATATTATCGATGTACATAATAAACATAACACATCACCTCATCTGGCAAGTCTTCACACTTTAGGCAAATCAGAGGTGCAGTCAGGTGTTGGGATTTTCACACTTTAAATATTTAAACAGTTCCTGCCTCAGAACAGCCCTGTCAACTGTTTTGGCAGTTAGCGTGTCAAAACCATCTAGTTTTACATTTTCAAAGACACAAATACTAAAAGCTCATGGACGAAGGCTTTCAACACCCGACACAAAACACATTAACCCTCCGTTTAAACGGTTTAAGCAGGTCGGCAGTGTCCAGCGGAGCTCGGCTGGACCAGTCAGAACATGCCCCTTCTGGAAATCTACCTGAAACTTAGCTCACCTTACGAAACGCTCGCGAGCGCATGCTGCTCACTGTACTTTTCCATGGAGGAAACAGCGGCACCAACGGTTTAACATCATAATAATAATAATAATAAAAAAAAAACTGCTTAAAACAACAAGGAAAAGAAAACTACTGGAGTTAATTTCTCCCTTGTTCGGGAGTGACATGTTAACATCAAACATGTTGGCTAGGTAAGTTCGTGAGCTACACTGGCTAATGTGACTGATGACGGAGAGACCCTAAAGGCAAGAAAATGATACACACGACAAACCTGCGTTTTACTCCTCTTGATAAACGTATCGGGACTTCCGCATCACGCTACTTCTTACTTTTGTGCAAGAAGCCACACAGTGTTTTTCTTTCTTTTTTTGCTGTCGAAACCTTCGCCAGCTAATTCAGAGACCGGGGGCTTCACTTACTACAATCATGCATTTCATTGGTTTCCACAGTAACAAAGAAGGGCGTGGCCACGTTACAGCTGCGTCATCGACGTACTTTCACTCTGATTTCGAATAAATACTTTGAAGATAATGTTCAGTTTAGGTTAAAGTTTTAAAAATGTTTTAATTATTTTAAATATATTATGTACTATGATTGTTGACGTCGGTGTTGTTTTTGTACCTCTTTTTTTATTTGTTTGTTTTAAATATTTTATTTTAGAATAACGTATTATTTATTCATTTGCTTGCCCATTAAAACAACCAGCTATTGAAGAAAAAACTAAGAGGCCAAGTCTAACTTTTTTTACTTGTTGGTTGCTTTCTGGAAGTCATCCAACTTGCACCTTCATGCTTTTTAGCAGCTCATTCAAATGCATTTTGATAAAAGTGCAGAGCTGCCCTCTGCTGAATACAGGCTGGCATATACCCTACTTAAAACTACAAAAGAGGAAATACAGGCCTTTATTGTTGCATAAAAAATATTTTAAAAGTATTTCAATGTAAAAATATAAAGGCACATTGTTACAGTAAGGGCTGGAAAGGTCAGTATCACAATAGTGGTCCCAAGGAAATTAAAACATCGTAACAGTTATTTTCAAATTTTCAAAAGTCAAAAGTAAATTAAATTGAAGATTTTTTGTAAATGAAAAATTCCTGTTAATTGTTTTTCAGCATGCGTGTACACATTCATCTTAGAAATAGTCATTTTTATTACAGAAGTGAGTTGTAATCTGGTGTGGTAGTACAACTATAGTGATGTTCCTGACCAATAAATAAAAAATAAATAAAATTCAATCCTCAAAGATTTAGTTCAGATTTTACATAATATCCTTGGAACAAAAATCAACGATTTTAGGGGATAATTAACTGATTGCTTGAACTTATGTGGAGGTTAAATTTTTATTAATCCCATTCCAAATTTCTCTGTTTTTTTAAGATGCAATAACCACCCATTTCTACTTTTAAACACAGATTTCCTATAAAATATTCAATACACAAGCCATGCTATTGGAATAATTTAACTTCCATGATGATAAGTTGTAATGTTCACTAAATTTATCTAAAGCTTTTTTGTTTTTTGTTTTTTTTCTATTTACAGTAATCGCAAAAAGTTCTTCAGCTTTAAAAAAAATAAAAAATACAAGTAATGAAAAAAAGTAACGCAAAAAGTGTAGTGCTGCTATGATACACAAGTCTAGGTGTTAGTCTTTTAGTTGTTATTGCTGTTGATCAGCATTTTTGCACAGTCCACACATTATTGTAATTGCCAAGCAAACAACGTATAAGCAGTTTCATATCGTGCAACTCTTTCTCCAATTGTCTCTTTGCACTGTCCCTGTAATCTTCATCATCACCATCACATTATGAGTTTTGGCGCTGGCTTTCCCTCCCCAGGCCTTAGAGCTGTGCTGCATACTGACAATTTCACCACTGGTCTGTTCCGGCTCTGCACGCCGAAAAAGATGTCTCACGGTAGCCTGGGGGAAAACAATGGTGTCACGTTATGAAGCAACATGGTGAATAAAAGAGTGATTTATGAACAAATCATAACCAAGGACATAAAAGAAGAACAAAAAAAGAAAAGGAATTTATCTGAACAGAATATTGCATAAAAAGAGATTGAAAGAACTTTTACCTGGAAATTATTTGTAACAAAGCAGTAAACAACAGGATCCATACAGCTGTTCAAACTGCTGAGAGTGACTGTTAGGTGGTAAACAATCACATTATGCGGCATATCTGGGTAAAAGTAAACCCAAACCTACACAAACAAAAAAGTAGACGTCAAAAACTTTATGGAGCTACAGCTTGGCAGAGATTTGAAAGACTTAGATACTTAGTTTGATTCAAAACAGTTCAAATTTTGTTTCTCTGACTTCTTTCAACCTTGTAACCTCTGAATTTGATCTATTAAAACGTAAACCTGAACGCAAGCTAAAATGGAGGAGAAAAAACATGATGATATGAAAAAAGACAATCAAATTATACACCTTTTACAACATGAGGCCCTTCCAATTATTTCATAGAAGAACTTCTTCATGAATCCACAATCCTTCTTTTTTTTCCCAGAAACACATCCTTTTACCAAAAATTCTTAAACAATCGGGCAGCGTTCATGTTCTCTCTTGAATTTCAAGCTCCCATGTATGTTGATGGCACTATGTTTGGTTTTTCACAGCGCAGCGGGTTATTAGAGCTTTTTAAATGAATCTACTTTGTTTCTTCCTGCTTTGATGGCAAATCTTTAAAGGTAAATTTGAGCCAACTCAGTTCTGTTGGTGACACCCTGGAGGGGTTTTCCCAACCCACAATCAGGTTTTCCTGACTGGTTGATCCCAAAAACCAAATTTTTGTTTTTAATAATCTTCATGCTTTTAATTTTTTGGGGAGTTAATCATTCATTTAACTCTTAGTTCTGTCATGCTAGATACTTGTATCAAAGGTTTTTGCTTTTTCTTCCCTTTTTTTAATTATTTGGCTAATTTTCCTCTAAAAGACTTTCTTTTTTTCATTTTACTGAAAGGATCATTTGTCCAGATCGTAGATTCCTGCTTTTCTTCTCCTATTTTTGGTCTTTTTCTATGTTGTGCTCTTGTACCTGAAGTAAGGTCAGTCTTTTTGCTGTATTCTCAGGCTACATGAACCACTTCAGATACACTAAAAATAGCAAATGGCCCTTGCATTATGATGCTTTTAATATGCACCATAGATTGCCAAGATAGAAAAAATTGTCTTTCTATCTTCAGGCATACAAAGATGATGCCTTCTATATATAGACTTATAATCACTTCCCTGTGTAAGTGTAATTACATATAAAATCTAAGTGTTTTGTACTGTTTAAGATAATATGGTTAAATCTTTTGAAGCTTAAAGCAGCATTCTCGGATAATACGACACACTCAAAACTTTTGCAACAGATATGAACTCTGCATTTCTGATCGATAAAAAATGTTTAATTTTCATATATCCAAAAGACGGGGTCTTTTCTTACATAAATTGCAACAATTTTTTTACTGTAATGCAAAGTTTTTCCAACATATGTAGGCTTTTTGTCGCATTTACTTGTCTGACGTGGAAGGGTGTGAAGCAGATTGTGAAGATGACCAGTACAGTGGCCAGCAGTTGAACAGCTTTCTGTCTCCTTTCCCTGTAAAAAAAAGACTTAAATCTCTGTAATTAATCTTAATGTTCATCCAGTTTTTCTGTAAATTTCTTTAAAACACTCTGACATTTAAAAAAAAAGGTGGACTCTATCGATACAGCTCATTTCTTCTGTTATACCTGCTCTGCTGCATCAGGCGTCGGTCAATCAGGGCCCACATAATGCGTAGAGTAAAGACCAAAATGATGACATAAGGTAAGAAGAATTCTGTGATGGTAAGAATGAGAAGCTTTGCGATGCAGCAGCCTGTATTTTGGAAAGCAGTCAATAGAGAGGAGTATGTGACGACGATGGCAAACAGCCAGACAGAAATGCACACACATTTGGCAACACTGGAGTTCCTCCAGCGTCGAGAAGTTTCTACCTGACAGAAAAACAACAACAACATTTAAAGTGGAATCAGCTGGTAACAATAGACACAAATGTGAACACACCACTTACCTGCACAATGGTGAGGTAACGGTCCACACATATGCAGGTTAGAAACAAGATGCTGCAGTACATGTTGACAAAGTAGCTGAAAATATGCATGTAGGAGCAGGTGAGGCAAGAGCTGCCACTGTAGTACAGCAGGATGCGGGTTGGCAGAGATAGATTCACCATCAGGTCAGTCACGGCCAGGTTGATGGTATAGATCACAGAAGTGGTCTTTGGATTGGTGCGGAAACAGAAAACATACAGTGCAACAGTGTTGAGGACCATGCCCACCTGGGAAGCAGAGGGACATACCGGTTATTGAAACAACTGTGAAAGCAGACATATGTGAGACAGAAAAAAAAAATTTTAAAAAATCACCTACTAGAAAAATAAGACCGTTTATGACTATCAATGTCATCCAGAGGCCATAAAAGTCATTGTAGAGTCCTTCATCTAAATGTGCTAATTTTTGAAGATATGCTTCCATGCTGCTTCTGTTAGCTGTGCTCGTTGGGACAGACAGGGTGGGACCAGATACATTGATGAAAGTCCATGCTTCAGTTCTGCTGTGGTTGATCATCTTGTTGATGCGTCTGCAGTGATGGTCAACGTTTATGATCTGATCTGAGAGGATAGCACCAGTGACGGCTCTTTGTAGCTGCAAGAAACAATAACACATCACCAAAACATCAAGAAAGTACGAAACTGGAACTTACAATTTGAATTTTACTTTGAAAGAGCTGTTGTTATGTGACAAACCAAAGGTTCCCTTCATTGGAATTTTAGTCATTCCAATGAAACTTAGACCACAAATTCACACTTGTAGCTTTCAATAAAAATAAAAGAACTTTCAGGATCGAACCCACATGTATACACATGTATTTTGTTCTTTTTGGACTTTTTCTAAAACCAGACTGCTTTTGACGGCAAAACAAAGCTGCTTCAGCCATAATTTGAGCTTCATACCAACCTGTATTTGTATTCTCCAAGGCTTGTATATGGACATATATTCCAGAAGGAACAAAAAATAAATAAAAAATCAGCAGCATCTGACCACAAAGTCAGACCAAAAAAACAGGATGAAGTATGTTTTTTTTTAATCCATGTTGCACCGATCCCATCTCAATACTTCAACAGTTATTTTAGGCTGGTATGAGATGGGTCTGATGTCAAAAACTAGCCTGTGTGTTTATTTACCTCTTACAAGGATGGCCAGTTCTTTCTCATAGCTGGTATAAACAGGGAGATTCGACTCTGTTTGTGTGGGAACAGGATATTTACAGCTCCAACTTTTGTTATACGCCAGTGCAAGCGGACACAATCCAATAAACATCTCTACCATGAAATATACATGAATATGTGGAAACATCATGTTTAAACCACCAGAAAGGTGATATATTCTTATTGTACTGTTTATTGTCATAATGTATGGCAGGGAAGAACCTAAATCCAGTGTTTATGAGACTTTAGCAAGTAAATTACTTCAGTGATTCTGAGAAAAAAAAAAGAATTGATCAAGTGTGGATATCAGACAGTAGAGGGCAGTCAGTGACTACATAATATAAAATACACCATAATTTATTATTTTTTTTTAAAGGAAATATAAAAAGATAAACCCAACAATGACTTTGTTGGGGTTTTTTTAATATTAAAAGAAAACATTTATAATAGTTATTATTATTATTAATAGTTTATAAAAGTTTTTTGGAGGAGATACACTGACACAATCAAAGCTATGGTTTTTCCACTGGCATTTTAAACTGATGTTTGAACAGATTTTATAGCTTCTTAAAGTTAGCCAACCCAAACCTATCTGGAAGGCACCATGTCATGCATTCTCCTATAAAAAATGCAGTTTGATTACTCATGTGCACTCCATCTGGAAAGTTCAAGATACTCTGCCTCTTGTCTTGTATTCCCTCATTGCTCATAACTCATAAAGCAGTAGAAAATACAATCTAAATGATGAAAAACGCAGTCTGCTCTGGCTAATGAGAATCATCCGCTCAGCTGAGGGTGAGACATGAATAATAGGATTCATCGTCAGGAACAAAAGCAGTCCAGTTGCACAACATTTAGACCAATGAGGAAAATGAATGGGTGTTTTCATAGTGACATCCCCTGGTATTAGTCAGCTTACTGGAGCCAGCTCATCATCATTAACACAGCAAACAAGCGTCGCCCTGGGAAATTGTTTGTTGAAGTGCATACTTTTTGTGTCAAGATGAAATAGCACAAAAAAATAATATTCCAGTGGTTTTTCAGTGATTGCAGGCTGAGCTGTGGGAAAGGGAATGCTGAGCCCAAACACATCCTCCCCTAACTAACGTCTGCAGCTCCAGGCTGTGCTGAGCTCTGGGAATGGAAAATGTCAACATTTCTTGGATGGACTAAGACAGATTCAAGTATGGTCATTCAATACTTTTTCAAACATTTCCACACTATATTTAGCATTGTCATTATGTTTAAGGCATAATATGGGGTGGAAAGGCCAACTCAGTTATTGGAAATGACAAAATATAGTTTAGGATTAGTAATTACATAAAAAAACCAACATACAATTTAAAAACATGGTTGAAAGTTAAATAGAAATGCATGATCTGTAACAGCCAAGGCTCATCACAGTAATTTAAGAAGGTGTCCTGCACCTAGAGTCCTACACACCACAGAAGATCCGGAGAATCTCTAAGGAGCCCCCTGCCCTTTATGACACAATGGTGTGGCAGCCTAGAAAGGAAGGGGTTAATTTTCTGTAGCACTGAGGATTCCCAGGAACAATGTGGCACATTGTGAGTGAACATTTGTCAGAGGAGTAATAGAATAATGTTTGCATCCGAGGACTGACTGCCAGTGTGATGGTCATCCCATTAGATGTCTGTGATTTCAAAGTTTTAAAGAATTTTTAAACTGAATTAGAAACATGATCAGACATAAATTATAAGTCACATATATGGAAATAGTTGCAAAATGGATGTCAAAGTGCAGGTATGAGAAAGAGTTATTGAAAGCAGCAGACTTTTAACCTTTGCAGCAACTTTTATCTGTGTTTTATTTCTCTGTCTGGTCACACAATCAGCGGATACACCAGTTAGGACATTTTGTTACTGTTTTTGTGGCATTTTTGGCGAGTAGAGGAGGACATTCGATTAGTTTTGATGGTCACATCACGTTGTAAATGGCATTTTGAAGGGTAAACTCTTTGCAAAAGCTCCCTACTAATCAGTTCCATGCGGTGGGTTTTATAAAAACACATTGATTCAAGCAGAAAAAGATTGCAGAGATTCAGTTTTAGTTTATTTGTCATTAAACAGGTGCCTTATATTGAATACAAACCTGTTTCTGCATGGGGAAATGAATTAACTGCCAACTGCAAATTTTGTTAAAGCTCAGTGAAGCGCCAAATTAATAAAGGACTTTTATACCTTAAAAGTAAGAAAGTATATATTCTTTTACAAAATATTTTTCAAAAAAATGTAGATCTTTAATGAAAGGAAATGCTTCACACTGAAAAGTCGCCTGTAAATTTTGTAATTTGATCTGATGCGAACCAACTCAGCTCTAATCTAATACATCACAGCTTCTGTTCGACTGTTGCTCTTCTTCCCCAGCATCAAGGAGAGCAGTGATGCAATAACTGTAAAGTGATGCTGAGAGGAGTGCAGTAGGCCTGGAGGCAGATCACAAATAACATTGTCTAAATAAATTCCAGCAGTGTGGGAGTCCATGTGTGTGTTGTGAGATGGAAACATTATGAAAGGAGAGGAATGGTGGGGCAGTGGTACGCAGATTCCACTCTGTACATCATCAGAGGTTTACAGTGAAGCCCTGAGGGCAAACAGAACCTTCTGTTGCTGCTTTGACTCTAATTTTAGGTGTACAAACTCTGTTCTCAAACTGGCAAAAAAAAGCCAGTCAGTCCTAAGGTTAAAAAACGGAATTTTGTGAACTTTTGACTCAAAACCTTGTGTGTAAAAAAACGAACAAAAATGTTGCACTTATTCTTGTAATTTCACATCTTTCTTCTAGAACAAGGATATTTAAAAAAATAAATAAAGTATGTGAGAAATTTAAACAACTTACCTGTTGAGTAGAATGGGAATTAAATGATGACACATGGGATCTGTTTGTGGTCCTCTTTTTATCAGAAAATCTTCTTCAGAGCTCGAAAATATCCATCTCTTCTAGTGTCATTTTTTATATTAAGACCTGAAGTTACTCCGGTTCAGATGTTTTTTTTTCTTTTGCTTTTTGCCCTGTTTCCCCCACTCATTTACCATTAACTTTAGAATGCTGCAATAATAAACCTTATTTGACGAATCTGAACGTCCCAAGAAAATTCCATTCCTTCTGGAGTCTTCTGTCTCTTATTTCTCTCTATAAAACTAAGTATCCATAGATTCTTCTGCGTCATGCGTTATCTCAGTATTTCATTGTCATCTATGCATATACTTTTCCCACTTTTTCTACAGTTTGTTCTCCTCAGCCAGTGACTCTGCCTCCCACTCCTCACATTCTGAAACCAGCCTGCAGTTTCACAGAGGAAGTCCCAGCATGTGTTTACATTATGCAGGGACAGTCACATGTGTGCCCATTTACACTCATGCTCACATAGAACTGTCAGACAGCACATTGTTCTTTTTTACCCATCAGAACTGTGAGACACATTTTATTCAGTTATTTTGGTCATCTGGGATAGTGGAGTCACGTCAAAACCATTAAAACTTATTTTGAACTCTTAAAACTGCTCAGGCATGAATTCAGTCAGACATTTTTGAAAATTTGCATAAAACATAGCAAAAATTGTAAAATTGATCAAAAATAGTGATACATCTTAAAATAAGATATTCTGGCAAATGAGTGGTTACTTTATATTTGCTTTTACTATAACATGCAGGAACAGCATGTCAGTTTTCTCAAGGGGAACAGATTTTCACTCTTAATTCGACATTTAGAACAAACGTGTGAAGAGAGGGAAAAAAAACTCAGATTTCTTCAGGTCAAAGAACGTTCATCATACTATCACTGACAACACTGGTTTGCGCAGGTAAAATGATCCTGTAATAGTATATGAAAAATACACAAGTTTGTTCTGTGATGGATTTGAAAACATGTCCAGGATGTTCACAACCTTTCTATCCCTGGCAGCTCCAAACCAGATGAAGAAAAAGAAAAAGAATTGATGGATAAATCAGGTTGTGATGAAATCCGATGCAAAAATCACGTCTAGATTCTTTCTGTAAAATTTTAAAAATAAACTCCACACAGACAGTGGAATGACTGGAGCTTTTCATCTGACAAACTTCAAAACACATCAAGCCCAACAAGTTATCTGACACTCTTTCATCATGTTGTGATTTTCCTCTCAAAGTGGCAGAAAATCCTTCTTGTCAGCTTCATTTGAGCGATAGAATCTGTGTTGCATGAAAACTCCACTGGCAGACATTCAAAATATGGATCAAGACAGCACGCATGTATTTTTCACAATTTACTAATATTATTATTAGTTGTGAGCCTGAAACAGACCGGCAATCTGTTCGGAGTGTAACCCGTCTTTGCCCAATAGTAGCTGGGACAGGCTCCAGCAACCCCATGACCTCAAAAGGGATTAAGAAGATGGTAAGAGAGATGGTAAAAATAAAGTTAAATGGAAAAAAGACATGCATTGTTTGCATGGGAATGTTTAACTGAAAATGATTAATTCATGTCTGCTTCAAACACAACTTTAAAACAAGTTTTTGTGCATTTCAAAATTGAGTAGATGAATAAAAAGTACGCCCACGCCTGACTGGATGATGGATTCGCATGGATGGCTCGGCAGGTCTCTGCAGCGAGTCCCTGAACCCTTTCGCTATCCATCTTGTAGAATAAGACACATTTTTCCTCTTTTGGTTTCCTGTCTGGAGAATCATCTTTAATCACAGGCCATTCTCAGAAAACTCCGGAAATCACTGATGTCAGGAGATCCATGGATCAACCTGTTACTGAAGAAGAGTGCAAAGAGGAGGAACAGAGGGGAAATGAAAAAAAAGAGATAAAACATGGTGAGTTAATACTGTCTGTCGGCCTGGATGTGCCCAGGTAAAATAATAGAGTGTACAGTGTCCCAATGAAAGCAGAAGACCCACATAGCTCTCTTCTATTACTCCTACTTGTTGTGAAAACTTTGTCATTAAGATTTTTCAGGTTCCTCAGTTTAACAGGAATTTTGAAAATACTGTAATGAACAAACCAACAGTTTGTTTCCAATTTCATTCAAGTTTCAAAATTAGCAATGAGAAAGTAAACATCTCATTAAAAGGTTTAACTTCTTATTAATCTATAGTACATGAAGTTATTTTATAGTTATCAGCACATGGGAATTGGAAGTGAGTCCTGGCTGTACTACATTGTTTTTGATTACTTACTTATTTTAATTCTTATCTCAATACAGGAAGTTCATAAATGGATGCTACAAATTTAACACACACGATTAGGAAGATTATTTGTTGAATTAGTTTGTTTCCTTCCATTTCTGGATAGGTTCATAAAGCCTGAACCATTCAATAATCAACAGAAAATTCAAATTCTTTGAATTTGGAGCCTTAACAGGTCCCTCTGAACAAACAAACAAAAAACTATTTTTTTATTTATCTAAATTTCATTATGTATGATATTTGATACATCAGGTCACACAACTCAAACATACATTTTTTTCCTGGGTTAACAAAAACATTTTAAGACCCCCCCCAAAAATATAAGAATATGAATATGACTTATATATCAAATGTGTTACATTTGGCTTTAAATGGTTAAGCCAGTATATTTTGTCTCTATAGCATTTGCTTTGAACATTAACATTCAGCCATTGTGGACACTTGTATCTAAGCAACCTTTGACTAAGGGGCATTACAAGCAAAAAAACTTTGACTTTGAACATCTGATAAATGTCTTAGACATGTCAAAAGTCTTTGAAATGTCATCGAAATGTCAAAAAGTAAAGACAGGAAAGAATAGTGTTTTTAGCAGAAGCAGCATTAGATCTGCTTTCAGAATTTGTCATTATTTTATTATTATTAGTGGCAGTTTTGCAGCTGAATTGGACCTTTGTAGAACCGCAGATGAAGGAAGCACCAGATACTGATTGTTTGCAGTGAAAGACAAGAATTGCAAGCTTCAATGAATGACTTCAAATAGGAGGGTGCTAGAAACTATATTTTCTTTGTGAAGACGCCTCTCCAAAATGCCAGATTTGATCGGTAAACAGATTCAGGTTACATCATCAAATTAAAGTCAGGTTGAGACTGAGATGATGAGCGTGCACAAGCTTCCTCTGACATTTTTTGCAAACCAGCTTTTCAAGTGGCTCAAAGGTTCTTGGAGGTAAAGATGCAGGATGATGAGGCTTTTGCTGGACTGGTCACACATGACCTTTGGTTATGAGATTGGTTGTAATCATGCAGTCTAATCAGTGCCAGGATATGCAACACCTGTGTGGTACATGAATTATCTCTACATAGGAGATATATTCAAGAACACAGGTTTTTACAGACAGTATTTGACAGAATCAGGCCTTTTGTATCCATTGAATAAGCTCTAGATCTTTCAGATCATCTCACAAAAATAGAAGCATGAATTCCTTTGTTACTTTTCTTTCTTTTTATACCATCTGCAGCATACATGCACCGGGAGGATCACCTCTGACGTTCGTGGATTCTGCGTGGCGTAAATAAAGCCATAAATGGAATGGGCACATAGACCAGATTTTGTACAGCCACACACAATCAGTTATTATGATTAGAATTAAAAACTATCTACAATTTCCTTGAAACTAGATGATAAAAACAGTCGTTTTGGTTATAAAATCGGACTTTTCAACACTGACGTGGATGAAACATTGCTCCCTTTTGCAACCTACCTCTAGTGGTCATTTGAAGAACTAAAACATTTCATACTTCCATGATTTTAGTAAATTCTGAAGAAAAGGAGAGGATTGGAGCAGTGTCAAAGCAATAAAGACAATTAAAACAAAAGGACTTAGACTTTAGACTTGACATGGACTTGGTAAAAATAACTTGTAAGTATCTCTGATGAATATAAAGCACAGATTTCTAAGTAAAATAGTGGTATGAACATACAGTTTGATGCTGTATCATGTAAATGGTGGACAAATTTATCAACTCTAAACATAGGAACATTTTAAATGGGTCAGCATCATTTGTGCAGAAGCTGCCATTTTTTTAAACAACCAACTTGAACTTTTTTTTTTAAACTAAACCTCACACAAGTGAATAATGCTTCCACCCTTAAAATGACAAAAATGTTAAATATTTTAACCTCTGTGTGATCAAAAAACTGTTTTTTTGGATTGGAAATAAGACTGACCTATTTTACTTTTTTAAAACATGTCTCCGGTGCACTCTAATCCTGAGTCATGATTGTTTTAAACATGTCCCACATGCTTCCAGTAAAGCAAATTGTTTTAATGTTCTGTCTCTGAAAAATTGCAGGTGCACCGCCGTATCGTCAGAGCGGACAAATCCACTCACACACTGGAATGTGACACTGTTTTATACTACCAGATAACCCAGAAGCTAAACTGTAAAACTTTATCATCATTGCTTTAATGTTAAGCTTGCAGGAAGTTTGATCATAACCAAACTCACTAAATGATGTCATGAGTCATTTCATTTTGTAGACTTTTTGTGATAAAAAAGCAGCCGTTTAGCAGCAATGCTCTGTGAGGGCACGACAGATGTGATTTGCATTAACTGCTTTGTAACTTAATTACTTTAAAGAAAATATCTATTATAAAATAAACTGCAGGACATGATTAAATGTGTTGTAACAAATCGAAAAGAAACTGAGAGAATTAAGATTTTGCAGATTAAAAGACACTAAAACAACAAGATTGCCTGGAGAAGTTCGAGCGTCTCTTTCAGAGCTTTGGATGACAAGCTACAGGCAGCTGTTAGGGTAGGACTACACTGAGAAAGTGTTCACGGATGAGACTTTTGTGCATTTGGAGCCATAAATGTGAAAGCAGGAGTTCAATAGTTATTTAAAACAAGAAGTGATTGGTGTTCATACTGTGTAGACCTTTTTAGGCATTTGATACACACTTATAATAAAAATTTTAAAGCAGCATGGCATCTCAAGCAAAGTCACTACTTGTTTTTTAGACTACTTGTCTAGAATTTAGTTTGTTTTAAACTACTTAGTCCAGCTCTTCTTTTTTTGAAGTGTTGAAAACTTTGGATCCCATTTTATTTTCTATTTATACCAATAATAAAACTACCAACATGTAAAGTCATGTACCACTTGTATACCTACACTGTTGATTCTCTTCAGTCTTTTTAATGGGCAGCTATGGTGCCACCACTGATCGAAGGATTGAAGGTTTGATTCCCACCCGTCTTTTCCTGAACACGTGTTGAAAGCTCCTTAGGTAAGACATTAAACCCCACGTTGCTCCAGGTGGTTGAGGGTGAAACTGAAGCTTGTATTCTATTACACAAATGAATCCTGCTTTTCCCTCTGACCTCCTAAATGTATAGTGTCTGCAAATTTTACCTGTGTTGGACTACAGTGATGTTTGTATATAAATGTCTCCACAAAACACCTGCGGTCTCTACACCCTGTGTTTCGTTGTGTTCTGAGCGCTGGAACAGGTTGTACGCCAAGGCAAAGTGGCCTTCACTGAGTATGTGAAGGGATTCTTAATGGATGACTCTGATTTACAAAACTCTTTCTGGCTTCCTTTCAACTTATTTAAGTTCTCTTCTCCAAAGGTCAAGAAGTCATTGTGCTTGTTGTTGAAGTGACATTTATCATTTGCTTCTATGTTTGGACCGATTTTGGGAAACAAGCTTTTAGTTCTGCTGCCTCTTCTCCCTGAAACATTGCACACTGAGATGTAATGGTCTACTTTTATCCCACTTAGTGCTTTTTGTGCCAGCTTAAAGGGGAGGAAAAACCAACAAGAGTTCTTCAAGCAGTGCTTATGTTTCTAATATGTTACTTATCATGTTCTTAACTATTTAAGTCTTAATTGCCAGCTTTTGGTCAAATTTTATTTCTTTTTTAGGTTTAATTTAACTAACTCTTCTATTTGGTTTTCATTCTTTTGTTCAGCTTTTGTTGCCAGCTGTGTGATGTCAGGCTGTCCTTTGCAAAAGATCTCAACTGGTCTTTTATATGGTTAAATAAAGGTCAAAACTGTGTAATTCATGGGGCTTTTTGCATAAATAAATCATTATTAGATTAATCTGCAAAAATAGAATTTCTTAATCCATTGTTACTGTCATAAATAGAACATTTACTGTCCAAAAAAAGTGCACTTTTGCCTATTTTATTAATCTGTGTACTTTCATTCTCAATGATGAATTAAGCTGTTGTTGATTAAATACTTTTTTTTAAGTTTTAGATTCCATTTTTAAAATAAGGTTTATACTACAAAATTAGCTTTTTTTCATAACAAAATAAATAAAATCAGACTAAAAAAAAACAAACTCAATTTTGTTTCTCAGGTTAAACTCTTTATTTAGTGGTTTAAACTTGCATACAGTACATTAAATGCATCTGAAGACAAATTTTCTCTATTGTAATGGCACTTGAGGTAAAATTACAAACATTTTAACAAAATGTACACTATTGCTGGCCCCAAAGAAATTAATCCAAACATAATTAACAAAAACACAGTCCTATAGTATACATTCATTTCTTGTTCCCTCTTTACTGTAAAACCAGGCAGAGTACAAACACTTTGGCTCCCAAGGTCAAATACAAACAAACAAACAAAAATAAATTCCAGCTACCACGATTATTCTGTCTGTGTAAAGAAAATTTCAAGAGAACAGCAGTATTTATACTATTATTGTTTCCTAGTCCTGAAAGCAAGTTTTTATTTATGTGTCTGAAGTTTCAGCTCTGATTGACCATCACTTTCTAACTGGAACATTACCTGAGTTTAAAGTCACGTTCGGCTTCATTTTTCTCACATTCCTATTAGGCAGTGTGCCAGGATGTTGCTGCCTCACTTTTTTGCTGCTTCTTTCCTTTACTACACAGGAATTTTTAAGGCATTTAACAACACAAACAACTCAAAAATAAAAAAAAACCTAACGATATTTATTCACTGTAGTACCACATGGTAAACACTGAATGGCTTGTCTCATTTTTAAAAGATGAGATGTAAGAAGTAAGAATAATTGTAAACCAGCACATTTTTTTGTGTCCGTTAAGATGGACGGGCAGTTTTGTGGAGGGACTTAAGTCACGCATCCTCATGCTTGAAGTGCATCACATAGTAGTCATGGACATACATCAACACGGCGAACGGCTGACCGATGATGATTGAAATCCACACTGCTGCGTTGCTATAGTTACCACGAAGGAAGCGACCGACAAACCAGGCTAGTGGAATCTGCAGAGGGAACAGAATTAAACAGATTAGGGTTACGTTTTTATGACCAGTTAGACTTGTGCATTTGATTTCTGCAGTTTAAAGTTATGAAGCTTTCAGAATCCTAAACTATTAAGTCCAGTTTTTTTTTCACCTCTTTCCCTACTTTTTCTTTTTTAACTTTTAGTCCCTTTTTACCTAAAATGTTCTTTAATTTGTTAATCTGCGACAGACTGGCGACCAGTCCAGGGGTGTCTCCTGCCTTCGCCCATGAGTAGCCGGGTTAGGCTCCGGCAGCCCCGTGACCCCGAAAGGGATAAAGCGGTTCAGAAAATGAATGAATGAATGAATGACTTGTTCATTTCTTCTGCTTGCGAGCAGTTTGTATTTGTTTTATTCTCCCGAATTTAATTTGTTTTTAACTATTCTCTTATTACCTTTTCGTTTACTCCTCATCATCCCCCAAAACTTTTATCCGTTATTCCTCCTACATCTGTCCTTTAATTACAGCAGCTTTTTAATTTGTGTTTTCACATCAATCAAAGCAGCTATAGAAGGTGAGTCTCACCTGTGCCATCATGCCGGTAAAAGCCCAAAGTCTGAACATCCTAAGAGGAACACTCACCAAGTACTGATGCAGAGAAAGGAGAGGAATAGAAATGTCAGGTTCAGGTTTTCACTCAGTGTGAATATCCACCATATTGTTTCTGGTATAAATACTTTGAAGCTGTTCTACCTGCTGATCTTACCTCATGGAAGAAGGCAGACAGGAAGAAGACAGCTGATTGGCTGGCTATTTTACTGAATCCTTTCCTCAGCAGAGGTTTGTAAAAGTGTCTGAAAGACAAATGAGAGAGTTTTATGGAAATTTACAAGAATTGTCTTTTTTTAAAATTTTTATTTAATTATGTTGGCAGAAAAATTACTTTAAACATTTTAAGTGAATCTTGTCTGTCAGTTGGAGTCACTCTACTTTTGTTCTAACAAAAAAATAAAAACAATATCTTTACATTTACTTTGCTTTATTAGTTCCATTTTCTCCTCCTGCTGTGGGCCTCACTGCAGATGGTGTTTTCTCTATCACTTTATAACCAAACCATGATGAATCAATTTCCTAAATACATCAGTGTGCCTCATTAAGTTTTTCTCCCAGCATCAATTCTGTTGCAGCTCTCAAGTGTTCAGGCATTCATTTCCCCCCAAAGTGCTTTAGTGTGTGGACGGTTTACCGCAGACACCACTTGTGCACGGGGATGTTCCAATTCTGCCAGAAATATGTCACCGACTCGGAATTCCTGAAAAGAGCACCCGCAACCTTTTACAGACTTGAAAGGTTTTTTTCACTACAGGTTCATCAATAATGATGACAGAGGAAATTTCTGGAAAAATGAAATTAAAAAGCAACATAATTAAGTTCTGAGAAAGATTATTGTATTACTACATGCAATGCACAAAGTTCAGAAAATACTCCCACAGCACATTAAAAACAACTGTGTTCAAACTTACCACCAGTCCTTGTAAAACTGTCGGTCACCAAAGCGCAGCAGCTCTGCTGTAAAATTCATAGATGAGTGGAAGAAGGAGTAGAAAAACATCAACCACAATAGATGATTGGGAACCTAATGAGACAAAATAAAAGAGCATAAGAAACACTGACAACCCACCACTCCCACCATGAATATGTTTCTTTTTTTTTTAATTCAGTCTCTAGAAAATGAAAAAAAACAAACTTATTTTTTACACATCTTGAGAATATAATGTGAATATTTTATGTGTATTTATTAAATGTTTACAGTGCATTGAACTTTTAACAAGCATAAATCCCAACAGAATTTTTCTGATTGTAAATTGGCAGCCGTAATTTAACCATTGACCATAAACGTGGTTTGTAATGACATACCTATTTTAGCTGCTTGTGTGTTTTTATAAAACAACGACATCACAGCAAATGAAAAAGAAAAAAGAAAAAAAAAAGCAGGTTTGAAGTTTACTTATTTACCGCTAATCTTAGGAGGCGCTCAGTCATCCGGGATAAATCCATGTCCTATAACAGAAAAGAGAAACTCATTAATAAAATGATAATTTACATTTTCAGAATGATTTTATTTATTTATTTTTTTGTATTTTGGATTCTTACTTCTAGCGGTTTCATGGAGCTCTGAATGATGGGAATCATCCACTAACATGGAGAAAAAAAACATAAAATAACAAGGTTGAACAATTTCTGTTTTTAATATTTAAAAAAAACAGATTTTATGTTATACCTAAGCAGAAAAGTGCTTTCTAAAAAACAGCCATCAGGAATGTTTAATAGGTTTGAGAAGATGAAAGTACCTGCTGGGTTAGACCAACCAACAGCTGGATGAAAAAGAGCTGTAGAGAACACAAGAGAGATGCTTCAGATTGAAATTACAGATACGTTTTTTTAAATTATTTTATTTAATCTGATGAAAAATAATCACTTCATATTACTTTTAATTTATTGATTAAAATGTCATGGTGTGACTATTTTTTTTCAAGATGGCAGGATTTTACTCTGAAGCTTTCGTCAGCCACATAAACTCAACTAGACAAAAAATTTAACTTTTAAAAAAGTAAGCAAAAAAAAACCTTCTAATTTCTGCCTCTTCAATTTCTGATAATAACAAAGTAATATATATAAAAATAGACAGCATTAAATTCCTTCATAAACATACTTTTTGATGCTAAAATGTTGTTTGGAGATCCTAACTTGAGATAAAAGTATAGTAAGTTTAAAAGTCCTAAGGTCAGCTGATTCGTCATTGAAATTGAACGATGCCGACACAAGATGCTTCCTCACCATCTCAAATAGCCGTCTCAAGAGGAAGCTCATGCGTATTTCAGGGGAGCGAGGGAAGTTGAGCTCGTAGCACAGAGTCGGGGCAAACACAAAGTAGTACATGTCTATAAACAGAGAGTAAGTCACAAATGGGGATGACACATATATGTATATATATATATATGTGTGTGTGTGTGTGTGTGTGTGTACATACACAGACAAAATGACAGGGATATTTATTTTAAAAACATCCTGAATCCTGGTGAAATGAGTTAGAATACCTCTGATGGTGAGATTTCCAGGGTAGCACACCTTGTGTTCACCTCTGTGGAAGTGCTGAGGTGTAGGACCTACAGCATGCATTTAAAACATATGTTAAAACAGAAAAATACATTGTAATGCTAAGCCATGTGCACAAGATTTTACACAAAAAAGCTTCAGAAATAACTGATTTGTAATCAAGGTTTTTATATGAGCTGCAGTGATATAGCTCCTCCAGTAGGTGTCACTGTAGTGGAACAAAATACATTATATGAAGGGTTTGCTTTAAAAAAAAAATCTTTACTTGCTTTATTTCTTTCTTTCCATCAAGCTACACCAAAACTGTATGAACACATATGTGTGACTTACAGGAAAGAGATCTGACCAGCTTCCTGGCCTTGACAGTACTCAGCTCCCTGCACCACAAGTTGACATCCTTGTAGGAGTAGAGCTTTAGGAAGAGAATGGTGTAGATACCAAGCGCAAATGCACCACCCACTGAAAAAAAGGGAGGAAATTGAGCAGCTGATGGTTTACAACATCCTTATGAAAAAAAAAGACCAAACAAATTATTATTTTGAGAAGCAGAAATAAGATGAAGAAAGAAGTGACAGTAAGCAGATGGTGGAAGAAAGTTAAGAATGTGTGAAAGAATAAGAAATGTCAAAGAAAATTGACAGGAAATTGAACCAAAAAGGAATACCTAACAAAAAATGTATGTATATCAGTAAAATCTATATTCCAGATTCAAATCTGTAGGCCTTATCACTTGTAATAAACTGACCCATCTATTCACCATTTATTTATAAACGATTAAAATATCACAGCAGCTGACACTGTCCCAGTATTTACCGGCCGACTGGCTAAAACTGAGTTAAAAAGAGCTCAATAAACATGTTTTAAAGACTTAAGCTCACCAGCTGAGTTGTTTGTCATCTGGCGGTCCATCAACTGCAAACATATGCTCATTCCAAACAGACCGTGTCGAAAAAAGGAACAAACCTACACTCCTGCACTGAGAAACACACAGAGCCAAACTGCCTGTTGTGCCAACTGGGTGAAGATGAGGTCTGCAGCACACCTGGCATCATACGATAGCAGATCTTATCCATTAACCATCTGTCTCTCCAGCTCCGTTTGGCCTCAAAACTGTTTGATTGTCTTGGTGTCAACTACTGAAGACAGAAACCTTAGACATATGTGGAGGTGGGAGTGAAAAGAAAACGATCTTCCAGGAGAACAAGGAACGTTCTCCACCAAAATCACAAGCTCTTACTCCTAATTAGTGATGGTCCATGTTAAATATACTTTTTACTCACGACTTTCCATGCAACACCATATATCTAAATCCAGATTGATATTTAGCTATCTTAAGGCAATAAAGGTATTTAAAGAGCTTTAAACCTGAAAGCTTAGTTTAATTTGGATAAAATAAATTGAATATTTTTGATAAATCTGTGACTTGAGGGTAAAGTGTATTCCTTAAAGTGAACTTCCATAAAGGTAAAGAAGTGATGCACCCTCCCTTCAACCAGCATATGCTGGGATAGGCTCCAGCATTCTTATGAACCCAAAAGGACCATAGTGTGCGTTTATTAGGTTTATGGGAGGCAGCCATGTTTGCTGTCAGGCTGCTTGATAAAGACATTGGGAGACCTTTGAATAACTTTGGCCACACCCATTTTGGCATCTGCTCTCCAGAACAATCCAGTCCTGAACAACTGAGGCATTCAGCCAACTCCAATTACAACTTTGTGTGAGATATCAGTTACTGCATCTTCAGACTGGTTAACCATTCTCTCAGGAAGCAAAATTTGAAAATACAATGTCATGTTTAATTTCAAAGACAGCATGCACAGAACATTATTTAGATGGAAAAATAAAGGTATAAGCAGATTTTAAAAAATGAGAAGCATTTACCCGGTGTCACAGAAGGCAGTAACAGAACCACTGCAGCAGGGAAAGTTAGCATGACTGCCAGGTTGACAAAATGGATCAGAAACCCAACAACTTCACTGAAAGAGCCCTGGATGGAAAATGAAATCAAAAAGAACTTTTTTAATTAAATCTTAAAGAATAAAGTAGACAAAATGACTTTATTTTGACCATTTATCATTAACCTCATTTTAATATGTATATATATATTTTATATGTATATATATATATATATATATATATATATATATATATATATATATATATATATATATAAAAAATGTATTTTGTCTGCTTATAAACAGATGAAATGTCTCATGATGGTGGCCTAGTTAAGTTTAGAGGAAAAAAAACAGGGCTGGTAATTTTCCATATTCATGCCAAACAGACAGAGCATAACTGAATATGCCCTGAATGCAAATGGTGAGACTAATTCATTTTACCATTTAACATGTGCAGATGCAACTGTAGAGCGTCGCCTAGTCACACAGTTTTAGCAAAAATAATCCCTCCTGAGAACCGCAAAGTGCTCCAAATTTCACACTTGAGTTGAAATCCACTGTGCTCCAGTGTTTAAATGCAAGCAGAGCTGCTCTACTCACCTTCGACAGCTGTCTCTCAGTGTAGAGGGCAACCACAATGAACACATTGGATACTGTCAATGAAAGCAAAGAGTCAAAACTCTGAATCATATTCATCCACCAACACATTCATAACTTGGACTTGTAAGGTTTCCTTCTTAATTCTGTTATGTTATACGGACGCCAATTTCATTTACATCATTACAATTGCATTTCTGATTATTTCTATATTCAAATTCTTGTGAATCAGGAACAGAAGAAAAAATAAGCTTAAAAAAGCTTATTTGTGGCGTTGAAAATATGCTCCCTGTTCCATAAAAAGGAGAGGAAGAGGGGGTGGGGATGCTCCGTGCAAATGGTCCCGCCCACAACTCGAATTTTAAATAAACTACTGTCGTTCTGCAAAAACGTCATGTTAGAAAACAGCAGGTTTTTTTTTTTTTTTGCTTTTTGGTGTTTAAGGTTTACATTGTAAAGCAAAAACTGAGATGCTTTCAGGTTGGCTAAAAGTTTTGCCTTATCAATTGTATTTTATAGCAACTGCACAAATTGATTTTGTAAGTAATAGTATTTTATTTTTTACTATTAAATTATGTAAAAATTACAACAATCTTTTGACTCACAGGTTACTGTCAGATTCTTTGCTCTACAATGACTAAACTGGAATGTCAACTTCTCTAGATATATGTATTTAGAAAAGCCATGTTTTGGTAATGCCATATCCTGCCAAAATTGCAACAACCACATTGCTTAAACACAAATATGCATTTATGTCAAAACACTGGACGTAAACACAAATTCACTGAAAGCAATAAACACATAGAACCAAACTGCGTGTTTATATTTTTATAAGCATAGAAACTTATAAAATCAACTTTCTATTTCCTTAACGTAAAATGACATAGTTTGGAGTTGTATCTTTTAAAGTGCTTTGCTCATATTCTGTTGGAGTACGTTTGGTTTCTGTATATATGCGTAAGCTGCTGCTGCAATCCGTGTATCGTTCGTTCATTCGTTTTTTCAATTCAAAATCAAAAACGAAAAAAATGAAACCGATCGTTTTTCTTTTTTTCGTATCAAAATCAAAATAGAAAAAAACGAATCGTTTTTTCGTTTTCCGATTTGTGTCTTAAATCGAAAATAGAGCAAATGGAAAAACGAGCGTTCAGTTTGGTTTTCGCAATTTCGTCTGGAAAGTCTGGGTCATCCGGAAGTAGTTTTTTTTAAGACATACAAAACGAGCTGCGGATGCTAATATGGCAAATTTAGAAGAATGTTCACGTTTAGTGACAGAGTGCTTTTCAGAAAAGTCAAACGCAGGCAGAGATTTCAGAAATGTCGAGGAGAAGATTCTGTTTGAAGCTCCAGCTTCAGAGAAGAAGACATAATGGACGGACAACTTGAAGTTGCACTTGCGTCAGCATAAGGTAAGAATGACCCTTAAAAGTATATTTATTTTATGAATAATACACAATGTAATACTGGGGAGGTTTACTGAATCTGCATTTACCTATGTAATATTTTACCATCATCATAAAACAGTCATGTGCAAAATAATATATATTGAAAATAAATAAATAAAATCGTAATTAAATAGCAAATGAAAGAGTCATATACTTAGAACAGAACATTTTAGATTGTAGGCAGAGGAATACTATCATGTTTGACCCAAAGAATGTATTTGAATCAGGTTTAGGTGTTTTGACCCCTCTCTAATGCTTTTCTTGTACAGCCTGTTTTCTCTTCATTTTGCTGAGCTTGTTTCCTGAATAAAAGACCAACTACAGCTGCTGGGTTTTCTTTTTCCAGGGATTTCAGTGGAGCTGGGAGTCCAGTGCAGCGGAAGCTGCAAGCGTGCATGAACAGGAGCTGGGGTCTGTTACAGATGTTTCTTCATCCGCAGAGGATCCTTTCTCAGAGCATGGCAGATATGATACTGAGCAGCAATGTGGACAGACTTTACCTGACACGACTCTTTCTGATTCAGAATTTAACAATTAGACTTTTTCCAGATGCATTTCTTCATCTAATAAATGTTACTGACAGACATGCTGAGTAAATGCTGATTATAAATGTAATATTTGAATGCATATAGAAGCCACAAAACAAAACCCTTAACTGTCTCTTTGTTTCTGTTGTTGAAAAACATATTCATGTTAAGTTTGTAATAAATATACTGCTCTGCCATGAAACCATGTTGTTTATTTTTATATCCATTATAACACTTATGTCAGCATTCAGTTTTACCAGCAAGAAGAGACATTTCTAAACAGCTTTGAAAATGTCAACATTAACTGTGTTAATAAAGCTTTAAACTTAAAATGGTAAACATGGAGCCGTAAACACCAACTCCTAAATAAAACAAGTCTAATATGACGCGGTCCTTTTGGATGTTGTTTTCCAGCTCTTTAATCCTAATAATTAGAAGAGATTCAATAAAATAATTGTTTTACTTTTCGGTTGAAAAATGATTCCACAACAACGATTTCATATATTTCACGTTTCTTATCCTAAATTAATCAAACAAAGCTCTGTTTGTGTCACTGATCCCTGGAACTACACCAGTGTCTGATGCTAGCTCTAGCTAGCTAGCAGCACATTCCACACTTTGGGGCGCTGCAGCTAAGTTAACTTGTGTGGTTCAAAAAAGATGAGACACAATTGATTATTGCATTTTATTGTATTTACAGTCAATATTTTGACATATAATTACATAACGGGTTTAATAAACTCCAGAAATAGCTACATGTAAAGTCGGCCGTTTTAATTCTTCTCATGATGAAGTTAATGAACATGCAACTTTAATGCCTCCTTGTTTCGTGGAGGCCCTTAACAACATTATTACCGACAATAGGAACAGTTTTCGGGTTCCTCTTGTGCATCCCCGAGTTTCAGTTCACAACAGTTACTTGTCAAAGCAAAACTTCTAACAAAATAACATCGTCAGAGACATATGACGGAAAAAATGATCATTAAACTGATTCTTACCTGGAAAGTGACGGAAGTATTTTCGGTTATCATATCCTTGGGTCTCTGGGTTTCCTTTTATGGTCGCAAAAAACAATATAGGATCTTTTCCCTTTGTTGAAAAACTACTGATAGCACGAGCAGTGGGTCAACTTTCAAAATAAAACTCCACGCAAACTACTTCCAGCTGACCCAGACTTTCCAGACGAAATTGCGAAAAACGAAACTGAACGCTCATTATTCCGTTTGCTCCATTTTCCATTTAAGACACAAATCAGAAAACGAAAAAACAATTCGTTTTTTTTCATTTTTGATTTTGATACGAAAAAAAGAAAAACGATCGGTTTTTCATTTTTTCGTTTTTGATTTTAAATAGAAAAAAACGAATGAACGAACGATACACGGATTCTGGTGCAACGCCTCCGAAGCTTCCTTGTGTAAATAAGTAACATCACCATCCATGCCACTGTAAACTGATTCTCTTCCTGACCTGTTGTCCCCATTTGTTCCTGCAGTCATTTGAGCTCATTCCATCCACTTTTCTTCTTTCATTCCTCCTCTTCTCCTGTCCTGTCTCCATGAGGCACTTTACTTCTGCCTTCTTCTTCCCAGCCCTCCATGCACATTCATTCACCTAATTTAATCTTCTTTTATGCTTCCTCTACTCCTCCCCTTCACAACTTTCTATTGCTTCCACAGTGCAGGCTCCCCCTTTTTTCTAGAAAGTATAAGTGTGGAGAATATAGGGCAGGTGATTGTTCCTCAGGAGACACTGCAAGCTGGACCACTGCAATGCACTTTAAAAGTAAAAAAAAGGAAAAAGGAAGACTACAGCAGCGTGTACTTGTGTGTTTAAACAAACACGACAGACCACTAAAAAAACTTCATATGCAACTGTGATCTGTGCAAGTTTCAAGACAACCAAAAAGATTAGTACAAAAAAATCTTTGTGCCTAATGACGTGACTCAGTGGTTTTATTTTGAAATGCTGCACTAAAAGTTACGTACCAATCACCAGGCATGCTGCAGGCCAGCTGTAGGGATCATTCAGAAACAAGGAAACCACCTGAACAGGGTCCACAAGAACACCATACCTGGAGAAATACAAATAAAAAAATCTTATAGAAAAACTGTTTTAATAGCGTAGGATATATCTGGAGCTTCATCTTTGTTAACATATACTTTCTCAAAGGAGTTATTTGAGGTTTCCACACCTGCTAAAGTAATGCGATTAAAATCTGTTGAAACATTGGCCTACTTCTCAAATTAAGTCTTTATGGTTGCATAAAACTAGACTGCTACATCTCAACATTAACTGAAGACAAAAAAATTGGGAGAAAATGCTGAAATGACTTGGAATCCCACTGACTTTCACAAATGCTTCCCCAGGGTCATTCGAAATTTATGCTGGAATTCAGTAGAACAAAATAAGTCTAATATGATACTTACTTTAACAGGTTTTCTAAGAAGAGGCGAGCATTACTCAGCACCTACAGTAAAACACAAAAATTATAAATAATAAATAATTTGTTAAATTAACAAGTCAGTCATAACAGTTGAAAACAGTTGAATTTTTTCTTGTAACCTCCTCAGTTATTCCTCTTTTCCCCTTTCATATCTTTTCCTACATCATTCCTTCAGGCTGATTGTCTTTCTCATTTTCCTGCCTATTTTGTTTGTTTTAGATCAACTGTAATGTTTATTTTAGCAAAGACAAAATCATGGGAAATAAATAATTATAAATAAGTTGAATAATGTTTTTTTCTTCCACATTTTTGCAGCTTCAATTAGTAGACATTCATCAATTCACTTTTCATGATTTGGTTTAATAGTGTAATATATGGTTCAGTTTTCAATCCAGCTTTGTTGCATCCCTAGTAATTACAGTAGTGTGAAGCAATCCACATCCTGCCCCTACCTCCGCCTGCTTCTGAATCCTCTTAAAAACCCCAGCGGTGTTGGGACAGTTCTGTCTTGCCTCTCGTTTTTCCTGATTGATTTGTCTTTCGGTAGGTGTGCCTATGTGAAACAGCAAAGTGGATGCATTCCATACATTAAAGTGATCAACCAACATTTCCCACTGTTGGTTGTTCAGTTTGCTAAAGGAGTTATGGATTTCTCCTTTGGTTGGAGCTGCTCTGTTTACATTTTAAGGGTTGTAGGCCAAAGCTTGATAACAATGCCAACAGAGTGTTTGTGAAAGTTTAATCTATACCATGGCATTTGTTAAACTCTTTGGAGTGGGACTACTGAAGCTTAGGGCTAGCCTTTCCACTTTACTTTTTTAATTACAAAGATGTTACTTTGCGGTGCACATGACTAATAAATAATAAAAGGGTTTAGCGCAGGGGTGTCAAACATACGGCAGTGAAAGCTTACTGCAAACAAGTTGGTGCAAACAACCAAACCATTTTCAGATGGTAAACTTAAACTAAAATGCAGGCTAAAGGCTGCAAAAGTAATGTGAAAAGGTTTTTGGACATTTCACTGTATTTTGCACACTTGAATGACATGAAATGTGTTGCTACACAGGATTTGAATCCTGATATTGAAGTTATCTAAGTAAAGACATAGAAGTTAACTGAAAATGTCTGTTATGTTCACAAATGTCTGCAAGCTTAAAATTAGTTAATATTTTATTGATTGTTATATTTTAGGCTGGGTGTTTTTTTTTTTCTTCATAGCCCCTTCCTGAGTTTACTATCAGGATTGCATCAATGTCAGATGTAAAATATTCAGTCTGTATAAAATTGAATAAACTTTTCTTTTTTTTTTTTGTAAAATGCATTTTATTTCAAATCCATTGGCCTCTGAAAATGACTGTGTAATAATAGTTCAAGCCCCCCTAGTAGTTTGAAGGCATTTTTTCCCCAGTTGAGAATAAAACACAACAAAAACAAAGCTACAGATAAGTTGACCAAAGGTTATTTTGCTACTAGTACGGGCCACTTAAGATCAGACGAGTTGAATGTGGCCCATGAACCAAAATGAGTTTGACACCCTTTAGCATATTTTCAACACCATTAGGCGCGTCTAAATGCCTTAATTTTTTTTAAAGAAATTACATTGAGCCTTTTATTCCGCAGCTCCTTAAAGATGGTCTAACTCTGGCTGTGCTTACAGATGTTGAAGCAGTTTTTAGAGATGCACTGCGCTCTATCAAAATGTCCGTCTTTTTTTTTTTCAATGAGTTGCAAACAAGGTTGGGTGTTATTGTAAATACACCAATGCAGCTAATGTAGTTTTTTTTACATGTTACTAACAAGGTTTGGAGTTAGCGTAGTCACAGTAACGTTTGTTTTGCTGTCTCCATCCATTTTTTTTGGCAAACTAATTTGGGATTTACAGGTATTGTTAATATGCGTTAGCGTATTAACAACATGTTACAAACAAGTTCTTGAGTTACTGTGAACGCAGTTGATAGACTGACTGTGGGACTTCTAGAAAACTCGTCTCGCTTAATGTGCCTTATAGTTCTGTGCACCATATACATGACATGAGTTCAAAAATAGACCATTAGTTGATGATACACTTTCTGGTGCGGAAAATAGGGTAAGCCACTTGAAAATCCTTACAACTGTATCAGTGACATTGCTCTTTCAGCAGTAAAAAAAGAAAGGTGATTATTGTCCTTTGAATATCACTAACTGCTGTCATAAAACTTTTATGAATTACAAAGTCTGCATAAACATCATGGAGAAAACCACTCTTAACTCAAAGAGCTTTACTGATACCTTAAAAAAGTTCTGATATTTAATGTATCAAAGCTAAAAATGAGGATTGTGTGGAGAGTGTGTAAAAACACATCTTACCAGCATAACCACACACCAGTTGAGTACTCCTCTGTAGTTACTGTAGCCACTGGCCGAACTCAGAAGGGACTGCTGTGTCTTGTGGCAGCTGCAGAAATGCAGATAAAGGTTGAATAGAAGTGGATTCCGCAAAGACAGCAAGTTCCTAAGCCACAGGTGAGGCTGTAGGATATTGTGATAACGCAGCCTATTTAAAAGATGGGACTACTAGAACCCACACATGCCTACCTCAAACAAAACGTAGGACATGCTCTACATAGATAGTACAAATAACCAAACAGATTCAGTCACAAGATCCACATCTTGGAGCAAGTTATACTCACTAATCAATTTAAAACTGTATTTATTGAGGTCAAATTAACAAGATACAATGAAATCCAAGAAGTAGAGTAGTGCATTGAAATTAGGGCTTTGATATACAAGTTCATATTTCCAACATAATTTCTTAAAAATTATTAATTTTTCAAATTTGACACTTAAAACTACTTTTTAATTTTGTGAAAAGGAAAAATCATTTTCAAATGACTGATTTAAACTGAAAAGGATCAAATGGTTTTTAAAGTTATGAATCTTGAATTATCTCTTTAAAACATTCAAGACAGTTATTTTATTGAAAACTTGATTATGTGTTTTTATGTTACATGACATAAACATATATCTTTTTTAATAGCTTTGATGAAACATACTTATTTTTCCCACTGACAAGTTTGAATTTTGTGGCATGTTGTGCATCTACTTGTGTAGCTTCCCAGTCATCCATGTCCTGGCAACAAAAAAACACTTGAATCCAAGGTAACTGGAGTGGAAAAGAACAACCTTAAACAGAGGAAATGGCCTCGGGTATCACCTGTCTGACACAGTGAAGCCTTGACCAGCCTCCCTAGATGGTTTCACAATACCTTTACTGGTTTGACCAAATACAGCTAAAGCGTGAGGTGCATGAAACACAATGACCTCAGTGACCTGGAAAATTGGGTCAAAAACATTTGGGTTCCAACTTGTGTGTCCTGCAGCAGCAGTCACCCAGAACTTTAAATATGTCCTGCTATTTTTGGAACTAAGTTCAAAAGCTATAATAGATGACTCTTTTGCATAAGGCTTCACTGAACAATTCGGGCTTTTTCCCAAACTTCACACAGAAACAGGGAAAACAGCACTGCAGCAAAAATAAACGGGATGACTTGGTTTGCCGTTTTCAGACACACACTGTCGTAAACCGCTGCAAAAAGTACATCAAGCGAAGAGGAAAGTTTACATAAAAGTGAGTTAAGAGTGAGTATACCGTTTGCCTGGGGCATGGTTTCGAAATATTCTGAAAAGTTTTGCTAACTCACCTCAGTCTCGCACTAATGTCATTATTTGGCCTCCTGCTGTCGCCTTTCTTGGTCCCTTCCTGTCGGTCTCTGGGTTTGTCTTCGGGGCTGGGGTCCCCGAGCGCCAGCCTCGCGGTCGCCGCTGCGGGGCTCTCGCTCAGCGGCTGCAGTCTAGAGTCCTTCGCGGCTGACAGAGTCGCTCTTCTCTTTCGAGTTATGGACCTGGCTGTGTTCAGGTCACCCATGATGACTGGAAAAGAGGACACCAACTAAGGAGTTCGCTCAAGTGTTCACCTCGGGTGACGGCATGCCCTTTAGTTCAAGTTCACTTTTGACACACAGCGGATGGTTCAATATGAAGGAAGTGGACGGTTGGTAAAACTGAGCTCGGATTTCTCCGGTGGTAGGTGTGTACTGATGACGACACGGGCAGTGAACGCAGCACAAAACTGTAACCTGTTTGACTGTGGTGAGTCAGGTTAGTGCCACGAGGCGATTCAAAAACATAAGTAACACATTAAAATGTGTAAACGTGTAAGGGTTGGGTCAGACTGCTGGTTCAGTCATCATCAAACAGGCTGACAACAGTAATTTGATCCTAACTTAATCTGATTACAGTCAAACCTTTAACATGACTAATACAATGTCAGAACACTAACAAAGTTATGCTCTTTTTAAGACCTATTATGCGTAATGTGTTTCTTTTCTTTCAAAAGTTGACACAATTCATCAAAAATTTGTCTTTTAAAAATAAATTTTAAATAAAGTATTAAGATTAATTTTTAAAGCATGTTTTACAGTATTGTACATGTATTATTAGATATGGGTGGTCAACACAAACTAAAACAAAGCAAAACATACTATGTTTTGTCACCTGTAGATGCTTTGGTAACATGATTGTCAGAAAAATCACATTACCTTTTGAATTTGTTGTTACATTCATACTTGATTTAGTGACCTGATGAAGATAATTTTTTCTTAAACTTTCAAGCCTGGGGCGGCCGTGGTGCAGCAGTAGGGCATTGCAGACAAATACATCCATGTGCATCTTCATTTTCCTTTCCAAACTGGCATGTGGCTAAAAACTGTATGGCTGAGTAGCTCCGATGTTGTTCACCATGTTTGTTGCACCTTAAAAATTTGTAGGTCAATTATATGAATGATCGATTAAAGTCTCCATTGGCAGTATTTCTAGTGCTGCTAATAAAGTTCATCTAAACGAAACTGGGGAATTTCTTCAATGTTTCCACTAAAATCCTGGGAAGGTTAGTAGTTATACTTGATCTTGCAAGTTTTTAATCCCCTTTTTGTTAGAAACAAACTCCAGAAAGAAGCTTTTTAAGTGGATGTCCCCTCTGTCTGTACCTTTTCTGGGTTTTTTTTCATGCTTAGAAGAGAAGGGATCAAGAGCATTGATCCAGCGTTATCAGTCCTCAATGTCCACACACTTGTCTTTTAGACTAATGAGCCTGTCTACTGTTGTTGGGATAAGGACCTGTTAGAGAGGGATCAAAACAAACTTATGACCAGTTTATTTTCACATTCAAAGTTCTTATTGGGACACATTTCCTTATTTAAAGACCCACTTTGATTATCGTTTTATCTATTGTAAAAAGGTTCCCAGTTGTCTTTTACTTATGATTATGCCATTTTTAGCCATAAAAAAGAAAAAAAACGACATTCTTTTCTAGGACATAGTTTCTGCAGAGCGGCAGTAGTTCATAAGAAATTTACCTCTGAGTTGTGGGTGGACCGTTGGAGCGTATCAACCATTGACTGCATAAAGAAAACTGGACTTTGTGATCCCTCCCCCCTCGCATTCCAAATAGGAAGTTCCTGCTGGCTCCAAGAATTCAAAGTCCCATTGACTTCTATTGAGAAATAAATAGCTATTACTCAGTTATTCTGTCCGAATAATCATTCTTGCTCTGATACCTTTTTATTAACATCTTCTTGCTAATCCTATTTTTGTTCATGATATTTTTTCTTTATAACAAGTTATTCAAGTAATAAACTGGCCAATCAGATGTCTCAGTAGAAGCATGTGGTGTCCGTTGGATCCCACCTCAAACGTTTGGTTGACAGATTTTCCCAAGTCTGCTTTCAGTGGAAGGGCTGTGGACGTTGAACAAGCCTACTCCTAATTGGGATCTGCTTTCAAGATGGTGACATCTTTGCGGTAAAAAGGCAACTGAATTGACTTAATTTTGCTGGAACAGAAAGTAAGGCATTTTCTGTGGGCAATGTCACACTCGATCTGTCCAGTTCTCTATATACAGTCAATGGGAGCACACACACACACCCACACACACACACACACACACACACACACACACACACACACCCGTTGCAGAGTGGAGCGGGGACCTCGTGGTCTTCCCAACCTGTGTATTTTCTTTTCCAAAAAAACATTTTATTTTATTTAATGTAATTTTTTCATCAGTTATTGGCTCACAATGATTTGAAGACATTCTCAAAAATTCAATTTTGATCTTAGTTTTCTTTATATATATCCTCCATTATCAGAAAAACAACTCAAGAACACTTTAAAAACTAAAAAAAGAAAAAAAACAATTACGGGTCTTTAATCATTTAAAATGAAATAGATTGCCATCTAAGCAGCTAGGAAAAAAAACAGTGTTTTAGAAAGAAATGACTAACTTTTCCTGAGCTCAATTTTACTGAGATTCTCCTTATTTAAATGTTAATGGGGGTGAAAAGGGGGTGAAAAGCTTTTCTTTTGTTTTGCTAACAAACAAAATCTTTGACAAAACTTGAAAAAATTTCAGTCCTTCAAAACTGTGTAAATCTTTCTCCTATTATGCAAGTAAGGACATGACATTTGCTGTGGAATAAAATAAAAAAATATTAAAAAAATGTATTTTTAAAAATCAACAGTCTGATTATGATCAGAATTTATTATTGATAGCTACTATCAAAAAGTTCAAGTTCTTTTTTTTTTGTAAGATGGGGACTTCAGAAGCCTTCTTTGCTAAATGGCAAAGCAACCAGCAGAGGGAGTCCAAGCTTAACATGCTGATGCTGTTTTTGGTGAGTCAGGCAAGTCTTTTCCATCCATTAAAGACTTGTATTCAAAGTGAGTGATGCAGGCAAATATTCATTATCAACTCATCAATGACATTCATTTCACAGCTTATCAAAATGTTCTATATTTCTATCTGAAAAGAAGTGTAAACGAGGCAAATTTCGTGATTTGTGTTCATAAATGAGATTTTTTTTTGGCAAACTAAAGAGCTGGAAAAAAGAAAAAAAAATCAGTCTCTGGATTCAATGCCTTTTCTTTCCTGTGGAGGCCACAGTGTTGCGTGCAAGTTACCTAATATTACACAGATGAAGTTATTTTTGATAACAGAAAGCCATTTAAAATTTAAAGAATAAGAGGTTTTAGCAATGCATAATTCATAGTTTCTGTATTAGTCCTCCAAAACGGAGGGTTTCTGCAGGCTCACTGGCGCTCAACTAATGGAGGCACATGGCAACCACCTGCATGTTTCTCTGTCTCTTTGTCATTATGAACATTCCCATGCAAGTAAAATATTTTCTATCGTTTCGTCCTAGCCCTATGTTGTTATAAAAGTGACTTTTACGAAATAGGACAAAATTCTAAAATGTTATTGCTCATGTTGCAAAAAATGACTCCAAAACATTCTTACGTTGCTTCCCTCTAACCCCTCAAGATGTAAAAAACAATAAAAGATAAATATGTGACATTAAAGTTACTTCTTTTGAACATAAAGCAGCAATTTAACATGGAAACTTTCAAATATTTTGAAATTTTTTTCAAAAAAATCCTTCATTTCAGATAGATCTGGCTCTGCTCTGTTGCATTGGGTTTCTCTGTAGACTGAAGTGTTTACGTAAAGCTGCAGGCTGCATCCAGAGAAAGGGGAACTGTATAGTCAAATATAGGCCGACTGAAGTGAAGACAAATGATAAATATGGGGCTAAGAAGGGGGAACATGGGAGGAAAAAAGCAGGGCGAGTGGAGATGGAGGGATTCCACTTTCGTTGTGCTGCATTTCTCCACCTTTTTTTCCCCTTCCTCCATCTTGAGCAACAGAGGGAGTAAAAAAAAGATGTGTGTTTGCCCTTGCAGGTTGTGATGAAGCTGTGGAAGGATAGATGACTCACTTTAACGCGAGCTGAAGAGGAGCAGACACTCCAACATCGCTCCGCAGACCGAAGTGTGTGTAGGTGCATCTGACATGTGTGACAACACAGACTGATGCCGATTAAATCGAAGAAGTGAATGGAGGGGATGGAGGTGGCGCTAGGCAGACAGAGATGGATAAAACGGGGTGTCGGTTGTTAACACACGCACGTGCCCCCTGAATCTGTTTTTCTGCATGCTCTAGTGAATGTTGTGCGTTTGCAAGTGTAAGCACATAAATTTGAAGTTGGGCGTGCAGCAGTGCACTTTTCTCTGCATGTGTTCATTAATACATCACCGTGCATGCTTTCTGGGCAGCGAAGGCATGCACCTGTGAGTGTGTGATGCGCAGGCCGTGCATGCACGACGTGTGAAAGACTGCGTCACTGAGGGAGACAAATAGAGGCGTCACCGAGCTGTTTGAGGGCTTGGCGCCACGTCAGCAGTTCAGCCAAGGACTCTTGCACACTTTGTCCATCCATCTCTAAGACACTGAAGGGAGGGAGTCAGAAAAGCAAGAATATATAGAAAAAAGAGGAAGATTAGATGAAGGAATGACTGATTCCAAACTTCTTCTTTCCACACAGTCTGGAACAGATCTACATCTTCTGCTGCCTGAAGAGCTACACAGAACCTGATCTCACTCCAATACAAATGTTTCAGCAGCTTGCTAAATTTCTGGGCTCTTATCTCATCCCTCCCTGTAAAAGGACAAGCTTTTTATATTTTGTAGGGCTTTTCAGTTGATTAACCTTCCAATATTTTTCAGAACTACATAAAACAGTCTTGGAATTTTGCTGCATCTCAGAGCTTAATCTTAGACCATCTTCTCTTAACTGCACACATGGGGTTGTGCTTATATTAAACCTTGTGTAGATTAATGACTAAAGGCAGAAATGTGCTCACACGTCCTTATCGGCAGATTTATAAAGTCCTGTGTGGACTCGATCTCGTAGAAAGCTCAGTCATTGTAGAGTTTATGAATGATCCTCCGATCTTTCACCATCAGTGACTGCGGACGAAGCATAATCCCTTTTCTTCAGAAGAGAAAAAGTCTGTTTCACCATTATTTTATTATGAAAGTAAAAAAAAAACAGGCAGATTTAAAGGAGAAAAGTAATCATAGTGCAAACAACAAGTATTTTATCATTTATCTGAACTTTGAGACAGCAAACTGAAGTGAAAGAAGTAACAGATGCGCTCTTTTCTACAAACTGAGAAACAACATTCTAACATCTACACAAACTTTTACTTTACTAAAATGTGTTCTCATTCTTTGAGGTACAAGGCCTGCTTTCACTCTGTTTTTCATATTTTCACAGTTCACCAATCTTTTTTTTTTTTTTCTTGGCTACTGTTTAGTCAGTATTTATTTCTTTCATCATTGTTGTTAAAGAATATTTGCAACTTTAAAATAACTTAACATGTCATTAGTAAGTAATCTACTAACAGTTTGTTATCTATTACTAATTGATAAGATAGAGTTAACATCATTGACAAATTGGCAATAGGTCAGTTAGACGCCAGTCTCCTTTAAGGACCCCCCATGTACAGTTGTGCAGACGCTGGATGTCTTTGGTGTTTGCACTGTGTAGCAATGGCCAAGAAATCTCATTCAGTTTAGCGTTAAAACTTTGTGCGGTGGCATACGCCACAGAACAATCTGGTGAGGAGTCTGCACAAATGGCGCAAGCAGATGGTGATATTGGAAAGACGGCTGCAGAAAAAGGCAATCTATTTCCTGTGTTGATCATATATATGGATATAGTTTACTTTAAAACGCTTAAGCATTGAGCATTTTAAATACAGAGGCGCACACAGAAGTGTTTTTTATCCAGTTACCGTTCCATTAGTTTTATGTAGAAGAACCAACAACAGTCATGCAACTATGTCATGAGTGATGTAAACACAAAGCAGAGGTGTGTTGTGATAGCTTAGTCCAAAAAAAGAATAAAGTCTGAGACATTAAAATTTCAATCTTTAGAAATAAAACAAAAAGTAGTCCCAAAAAAATGTATTTAAATACACAAAACACAAGAAATTATGACATTAGGAAAACAATGGAAGGTTTGACAAAGGAAGATTTTTTTTCTTGTCTTTTCCACATTTTTTTTTCTTCTGGGCTTTTATCTTTGAGTGTTTAATATGGAGCCTGTTGAACATTGAATATAGGGTTACTAATGAGAGGAAAGCTCCTGATTTCCATCTCTATGTGATGGAACATATTATGAAATGAAGACTTGCTCATTCTGAACATTTCTTAGTGGTTCAAAATGGGAGAAAAAGGATCCCATTTAAAACTCCCACAAAGGGTTTTTGATTTGGGCTGTTATTGGACATCTTAAATTAATTGTCACGCAGGAAAGATCTACGTTCTCTATGTTTCGCTGTAAAAAGTATTTCAGTACTCTTTCAGTTTATTTACAGCCCACTCTGACCTGTGGGGCGCAACTGACATGATCTCCCCATTGTAAGTCAAAGGCAAATAACCCACTAATGCCTCAAACTATTTAAATAGAATTTTTAAGACCCTTAAGAGTTGAATAGTGAGAGATACAAACTCAAGGGCCCACTGCTTGCTGAAAAGTTTTAAAGTTAAATGGTCTGCTATCAGAAACTAAGCAGAAGATTTTATGTCTCAAATAGCCAAAATGATTTTATTGATTTAAGAGGATTTAATCCATCCATCCATCCATCCATCCATCCATCCATCCATCCATCCTTTTCCTTAACCAGCTATATCCCTTTTGGTGTTGCCAGAGCCTGTCCCAGCTACTGTTGGGCGAAAGCAGGATACATCCTGGACTGGCTGTAAGTCGGTCGCAGGAAAACAGTCCATCAGCCCGTTTCAATTGAGTTTTAAACATTAATAGTTTGAAAAGTTCAAGTAAGAATCTCCTGAAAGAGCATTTGGAAAGTTAGAAGTTTTTAACACCTTTTGTTGACTAAAACGTGTTTGAAATATCCATGATACATGTGCTTTATGATGAAATATATATATTCACACAACAGTACTGAAACATTTACATTCATAGATGCTGCCAAATTTCCCAATGTTTACTTTTAATCTTATCTCATCCTCTGAATTCCTGACACGATAACTTGAGAAAGTGTTGAACTGAGAGATTTCTGCTAACTCAACCTTTGTCAAAGTATAGATAAGGTTTGCTGCTGTATCTGTTAGACTCCCTGTTACTCTGACTTCAAATAAGGCATCTAAACCCTTTTTGAACAGTCACATCAGCTGTTTTCTAAATCAAAACATGAAATGTTTTTTTTTGTTCACAAATTCTCATTTTGCTTAGACTTCCCTCCTGATTGAGACTTTGAAAACAAATCCCCAGCATTTTTCTCTTCAACCTCGAGAGTGCTCAGGGGTAAAAGAGTTGGAACTGATGGAGAGATTTCAATATGTGAAGTGTTACAAGAAAAGAGGCAAAGTGTCCTTTAGTCATGGGGTTACAAAGCATTTTATCGCAGCTTTTCCGGAGCTGCAGCTCCCTCTGACATTATCAACCTTGCACTTTATGCAGGCAAAAACCGTGGAAAAAGAAACCGCACTGCAGCTTTCAAGCATTTCAAACATTAGCACGTTTTCAGGACATTGCGATGCAAGATGTGCATGCTAATCTGGAATCTGTTGATGTTTGTTTACATTGTGTTCTAGTTTTTCGGAGCCTCTTAATCAAAGGCTTTCCTCTCCGTGCACCATGTTGAACTCCGAGCTGTAATGAAAGAACAACTCTAAGTTCAGCATAAAACAATGTTTTCATCCTTCGCTCATTAGTTCACTTGTGCACACGCAGAGATGAAACAAGAGGAGATTGAGTAAGAATGCAGCATTTAAATACTGACAAAAACACGCAGTCAGCCATGCATTCTCATTCATAAAGGATTGAATACCTTTTTGCTGGAACAATTCAAATGCAATTTCCCCAATTTTGGAGATTCCTCCTCACTCTGCACCTCTGTAATTACACCTTTTTAACTGCAGACTTGGGTAATTAATCTAGATCTTCAGTTGTTGTCTGCCCTCCTGCTCAGTAGCGATGAATCACATTACCATCTTTACCTCTTAAATGCAGTCACAGTGGTAGTTTTCTTGTAAGTCTCCCATTTTCCAAAATTGTATTCGGTGGGATGTGTTTGAGACTTTTTATTCAACAAATAAAAGTTATCCCAAACTATTTGTCCAAGGTAAAAAATATTCTATCAATCGCACCATTTTCTATTAAATCTACAGGTTTGTATTATCTTCTTGGATGTGTTTTTAGGTTGTTTTCCTCTTGTTTAGTTTGTGTTTGTGTTGTCTTGTTCAGCAGGATCTGCTCTGCTCCTGCATTTCACACCTGGTTTCTTTTACTAATCACCACCGCTACTTCCTGTTTGCTAATTCACCTCCGTTGTTATTCACCTTTTGTTTCTGTTGTTCATTGCCTGTTTCTTCTGCAATATTTTTATTTTTATTTTCCCTAGGTATTTTTCAGTTTTGTTCATGTTTGACTTGAGTTCTTAGACTTTTTAGGTTTAGTTCAAAAATGTTAAAGTACTTGGGACTTTCTTCTCAGTGTTATGCTTCAATGTGTGTAATTTGTATTCATTTATTTTTTATTTTTTTGTTTTTTACTGTTAGCCTCCACCAGAACATTTGGAGAAGGTAAGATTTGGATCTTTTAATATAGTTTCAGGTGATTTTATATCTCTTACTTGTTAAGAATAATTCTCTTTTGCTTTACATAATTTTTGCTACCTTGATGTTTATTAAAAGGTTTTGGTAAATTTTTGGGTGTTGAATCAATTAAAAAATGCATTGAGTGCAACAAGAGTTTATTGAAAGTATATTTCTGTTTGTTTTGTGCTGCCAGGCTTTTGGAAATGTGTTTAGTTTGGTTCTCTTTAAGCTTTTACTGATCTGTCAATGTTCATGTCAATTCCATTTATATTGCACATTTTTAAAATAACATTGAACTGCCCCCAAAGTGCTGTAATGTAAGACAAAAAGAATCACTGAAATAAAAGAAAATGCTATCAAACCAACCGAATATAAACAATTGAATGATTAAAACAAAAAAAAGCACAAATAAAGAAAAGCTAAAATAGAATAAAAACATAAACTAGACCTAATTAAGATTTTAAAAAATCTTTATTTAAAAGCAAGTGAAATATGTTTTAAGTAAAGATTTAAATCTCCAAAGCATTGTGGAGGTGGAGGGGAAGACCTGTCTTAAAACAGGGTCCTGCTGCTGCAAATGTTCTGTCACCCCTAGATTTGAGTTGTGGAAGGAACTTGTAGGAGAAGCTCAGTGGAAGGTTCTAAACTTTGTCCTGGAGCAAATGGATGCAGCAGCTTAGATAGATATCTTGGAGTTAAACCATTCAGAGCTTGAAAAGCAATTAGTAAAATCTCAAACTGGATCCTAAAATTAAGTGGAAGCCAGTAGTAAGCATTATCACCTTATCAGCTCCAATTCATGTTTTTAACAGTCAAAGAAAACATGCCGGAAGCCAATATTTTATAAATATATATGCAGTGCATCTGGGAAGTATTCACAGCGCCTCACTTCTTCCACATTTTATTATATCACAGCTTTATTTCATTCATTCATTCATTTTCTGAACCGCTTTATCCCTTTCGGGGTCACGGGGCTACCGGAGCCTAACCCGGCAGACTGGTCGCCAGTCTGTCGCAGGGGCCACAGTCACACACACAAACACACTCACATCCACACCTAGGGACAATTTAGAGTGACCAATTAACCTATGAAGCATGCTTTATTTCAAAATAGATTAAATCCACTTGGTTCTTGAAAAAAATATTTGAAAAACACCTAATAATAACAACATTGAAAAAGTTATTTTGAAATTGTTGCAAATTTACTAAAAATAAAAAAACAACCTGATGGAGCTTGAGCGGTACTGCAAAGAGGAAAAGGCGAAACTGTCCAAAGAAAAGTGTTTCAAGCTTGTGACGTCAAACTCAAAACGACTGTGAAAACTTTCTGGATGCACTGTATATTTTATTTGTTTTTTAGGAATTACGGGGTAAATTAACTATACCAATCTCATTTTGATGGTTCAAATACTAAACGTGTCTATAAAATGAATGGTCACTCCACAAAAACAAAGTTTTCTTTTCATTTACCCAAGTAAAATGAATGTACTACTCAAGCAATTTTAGATACAGAACATGTATTTATCATAGTGACAAGCGCTTTTCTCAGTTGTCTAATCAATGATAAATGAATCTATAACACAAACTGACATTACCAAACAAACATACAGAATAAATACTCTTTAAGAAACAAACAGAAGTGAACAGATCTACATGCAACAGATGGGAATGTCTACATGTCACAGGTCTCATTTTCAACTCTACCAACAGTGCACATTGTGTTTCCACATAAATACATAACCGCATCAACAAATAAATCCAGTTTAGGCATGTGATGATTCTGCAGTGTTAATGAAGGCGGAAGATGGTGTTTATTTGGAGCAGCTTAATTAGCAGCAACAGTAATGAAGCCTCATGGGACACAGTGTTGGTGTCTGGACAGCGAGGATATGATGATTATTTAGACTGGATTTGTCCAAGAAGTCGTTCTTCCAATAGAAACACACACACACGCAGAAACTTACGCTTTCTTGTACTGCCAGAAGAAGTGTGTGTGTGAGTTTTCTTCTTCAAATGTGTGTCTCTGATTAAAGTGTGCCTGATTCTGTGTGTGGTTGTGCTGCAGTGTCTTTTAGCTGTTTAAAAATGGAGCTACTAGGGCTAGTGCAGGGATTATATAGTGTGTTTATTAAGGGTCGGTTGATTTTAGCGACATTAATGCTTAGTGCAAACCAGCAGGAATGGCTGTTTGTACTAACTTTCTTTCACTTGAGCCCCATTTAATACGGTCCACTTGGGATTAAGGTGCTTTAAACTGCTTAAGAACTCGTAACGTTTTAAAGAAACGTGTTGTTTACAAGGACACACTGTACTTTGACTTTAAAACCATGTGGCTCTCGACACAAACAGCAGTCTGTTGTCTTTTTAAGTGACTTCTGAGATAATACTGGAAACATGAAAGAAATGTTTGCCCTCAGCAGCCCTTTTTGGCACACTCTTGGTCGTCAGTCCTGTCTTGAATATGTTTGTGTGTTTGTCCAAATACAAACAAAATATGGTGATTTTTACTTGCTGGAGCATTATGGTGCTGTTGGAGACAACATAGATAGAGTCTTCGTTGTCATCGTTACTGGTACAACATAAACATGTGACCAAGGTTTTCTTCAGTTCTAAAAGCTTTAGTCCCAACTGCCCTTACGGTGGACACGCTGTATGCGGGCGAAAAATGGGCACATCTTTGTGGGGCACACAGGTGGTTGTAGACTCCTTGATGAGTCGGTAGAGAAAAAAAGTTGGCGCACATCGTACAAGCTTCTCTCTCTTTTTTTGAACCTCCCCCACCAAATCCTGGGGATTGCGCAAGGGGCTCATAAGTGCTGTTCACGTGATACGCGTTTGCCTGTTTTTTTGCCCAGAGACAGCCTGTATCTAGCCTTAAGGGAAGTTGTAACCGATGTTTTACTAATGACTAGAGTGTGGCATAAGGGCACCGTATGACAACATCACGCGTATGTCATAAGTGCGAGCAACTTACATTGGCCTCACGAATGCTTCACAGCACACTTACTACACACACGACAATTATAAGCTTAATTTCAACAAGCCTCAAAGGAACTGCACAAAACACCTGTGCTGCCCTTAAGATGCGCCTTGAACCAGCTGCTTCTCTCTACGACTCTTCACAGGTCCAGACAACCCAAAAACCCATTTGGACAAGCCCCCTAGGGATGCATGGGACTATACCAAAAACTGCCAGCAGAAAATGAGAATCTTCTTGTTTTAAGTTCAGTAATAAACATATCTCAGCTGTAATGCTGCATTCACACCAGTGCATGCTGCCTCTCTTTTAATGCGCATTAAATTTATTGCTCAACGCCTTGGCGCCCCGACCACGGAGCAATTGCTGACAAACTTCATTTGTTGGCCACATGATGGAAAACATGGATGATGTTGATCAAGTAGCTTGTGTTTATTTGTATTGGAGAGGTCTAGGCAACGACAAGCACTTTGCAGTGTCTGGGTTTTCCAGATAAGTCAAAGTCTCTCCTAATGTAGTGTGCTTCACTCCTGCAGCTGAGCTCCGCACGACGGCCATTTTAAACAGTACTTCCATCTGTCTGTGGGCCAGTTTGTTTATTAACCCGAGAGAGGAAAAATACAAATAAAACTGGGGTATCTTTTAATTATTGTCTTGATGAAAATAAGAAAAACATCATAAGCCCATAGAGCTGGAGCAATCCCGTGCTACAATGGCACCCGCGGCGGCTCTCTGTCTGCCGGGAAGCCAGCCGGGGGGGGATAACAAGTATATGCAGGATGCTCCTTCAAGATGTTTTTTGAAGATATGCATCTCTGTCTTAATACATGTGATGATTCTGTGCAGAGTTTGTGAGGCTAATATTATGAATTGATTTACAGCTCTGCTAAAACAAATAAAAGAAATCCATAAGATTCTTTACTTTTCTTATGTTGAAGTACCAACATGGAGGGAAAAATCCTTTACAGCCTAAAGGTGGAAGTATTGAGCTCCTTATTGCTTGGTTGGCTGTATTCTCTCCAGCATGTGCAGCCGATCAGGTTAATATCTATAGATAAATACTGCTTTGTGAATATGGATGGAGATTAAAGAACTTGAACAATTGAGATCATCTCACTGCTGCTTAGAGCTGAAACTCTGGTAGCTGGATAAAACACACGATTCTGCATCACACGTCTCATCCTTGTTAGGGTAAATAAAGCTAAATCACTCCTAGACATCTGCCAAAAAGGGATGCCTTGCTTTGTTTAGGAATGCACTTTTATTACCAAGAGGTTTACAATTTCTTATGAGGTCAGAGTTTAAACAGGAAAAAAACATCACTAAATAGTTACAAACTTAAACTTGAGCAGAAAAACCAAAACATTTCTGACGTTTTAAAGTAGTACACTATTTTGCAGTAGTTCAATTATTTAATGAACATAAAAACAAACAATTCGCTTAACCAGCGCAGGCATGTCTCACAACAAAAAAAAAAACCTTGCAAAGCCAATTGCAAAAAAAAATCAAACTTTTTGTAAACAAAAAAACATAACAAAAAGAAAGGATGAATCCATTGTCCTGTGTGGTTTAGATGTGTCTTTGTGTTTACTGATGGTTAAAATTCAAGATCTTCTTGCAGTTATCCCACTCAAGGACAGTCCATCCTACCCTGTCTTTGGACATCGATGGAGCTGGAAAGTTCCACCTCTGACAACTAAAGCATCCCACCTTCATTTTACCTCATCAAAGCCCAACCAAAAACTGTGTCTTTTGTTTTCATTTTATATGGGTAATATTTAACATAATTTTAGTGAGTGTTTTTGCAGATGTTTTTCCTCCTCAGTGCTCTGTCTTCATTTTTTCAAAATTTCCTCTTTTTTTTACCGACATGGAACTGAATGTATCCTATAGAAAGAAGTCTGTAGAGGAATACATTTCAATTACAAACATTGACTTTTATCAAAGCAATTATACTTATTATAAGATACTGTGTGCTAAGGTTCATTGTCTTGTTTAACAGCTCAAATTGGCTTCAGCAAAGGATTGTAAACATAGAGTGTGATCAATTGATTCGACCGAGTTGATTTGAAGTCTGTTTTTAATGTATTAAATTGACTGTCTTGAATTTGGTCAAAGACTCACAAGTATCAGACTAAAAGCAGCGAGAATAATGCATGTCCTTTCCTTAGAAGTCAAAGAAGCGGAAAGGGAAGGTCACAACATGCTGGTCAAGTTTATTATGCCCCCAAAAAGCTGCAGGAGTTCCTTCTGCAAATGTGTCTGTGACTCTTGCAGAATAACTAATAAATGAATAATAAATGTTGTTTTTTAGAGAAACAGCAAAGATAAACCTTTAAATATCACATTGAGATTGTGTGCTTTAATAGATGATGCCAGGATATTCTGATTACATGTAAATTTAACCTAATCAAGAAACGAAGAAAACATTTTTTGTGGTGTTGTTTTTTGTCTTTTTACAGAATTAAAGTATACTGAATAATATATATGTATGCTAGTGGTGTGAATCAATTAAAAAAAAAAATCAGATTGGTCACAATGTTTTATGAGTTAACTTTTATAGGACAATATGCAGTTTTCGAACAAAAAATATAAACGAGAGAACATTTTTTCTTCATTTTTATTGTCTGAAATGTTTACATTCATAGTGGTAACTCAGAAGTTCAATTTGTGTGCACAAAACACATCAACAGTAAGCTAAGCAGAACTGTTAAGAGTGTCTGTATTCCTTCACTACACACTAGTGCTACTTTATTGCATCTGCCATTTTGTAGTGCTTTGGGAATATAATCAAAATCAAGTGCCCTTGAAATTTCCCAGAATTCTCTGCAAAAAAACAGTGTGCATCGATGCAATGCAATGCATTTCATTTGAACAATTTGAGCGAAAAAAGGTATTTAAATGTTTTGGTTTTTTTGAAAACCATCAACTTTTTCATCATCAGAACACTGGACTCATACATAGTCTTCATAAGATGCTTGGATTTATTAAGTTTTCACTTCGTGAATTTGTTATCGTTATGTTTGCTGTTAAAAAAAAGTAGTAAGCATGGTGTCTGAATTGCTTTTAAAATCCGGGGCAGTAGATAGTCCTGCACTATACAGTTTTTTAGTAGTTAAGGAGTAGGGAGGGAATTCAAAAATAGCCTTTTAGTGTCGAGATCTGCTCGGGCCAAACTATCAGCACATATATAGCTTTCCTTTGCCGCTGTGGTCGAGATCTGCTGGCCCAGCGACGTATTGATTTTACTTGACAACAGGCCGCAATCATGTATCAAATAGTCTGCCTTTTGTGAAAAAAACGATAGAAACCTTAAAAAAAACAATAATAAAGTACTACAAATTGATTGAATATTTAAGTGGCCATGTTATAAGCGAAATTGTGCTCTTTGAAGTGTGTATTCAGAATTTAATGCACACCGCAGAAGCCCTGAACTGGTGAAAGACAGTTGCTTTTGCGGAGTGTAATTAATCAGCATTTATATATAAACATGTTGATTTTAAAAAATGAATATTGTGTGTTAACACGTTACCATTGACAGCCCTAACATAAATATACATATACATATCTATATTTTAAATGTTTTACAAAAATAAATATTGGGACTCAGTGTTGGTATCAGTATCAAAATCAAATTATTTGAATCAAATTATTTAAATTTTGGATTTGGAAATCCATAGTCAGACCAGTGCAGCTGGTCTTTCTATATAGTAAAGCGGTTGTGACATCATCTCAAAATGGGCAACATAGATTTGCACTATAGAGTAAATTGGAATAAAATAATTAAAAGTGATTCATGTTTAATTATGCACATTTCTATGTTACACACTTCTAAAGATTATTTATTTGTGACGTAGACCACGATGATAGAAAATCATGCTGTCTGGCATTAAACAGCTCAACGCCATTCAATTTAAAAAAAGTTTCAAAGAGGGATCAATTTGAAGACAATGCCCAATGCAGCAGAAATATGGCTCCAACCTGCAAAATGATCTTGGCTTGAATAGGGGAGTCCTAATCTTTAAATGGTGTGAAAGGAGCCAGTCAGCTGATGAATCTTCTAGACTTCCTGCTCTGTAATGGTCACTGTCAAAAACGTCAGCCATCATTAACTGATCGTCTAGCTTGATGTGATAGAATCCAGTAATGAGGGAAGACTGGAGGTTGCATTGATTCTTGAACAACAGAGGTATAACAGTAAAGATCTGGAATCAGATCATTACCATGTTAACTTTATTAGATCCATGCAACAGAAGGATCAGTGTCTTTGAATCATACTTGCATCCGTAAGCAGTTCACAGTGTGTGGTTCTGGTTGTCTCAAAGATCTTTTAAAGATTAAAACATTTTGATCATTTTCCAAAGTTTGTAAAAATGCCCCAAACTGACTCCAACTGCATGCTAATAAAAATATGTTGGTAATCAGAATAAACTCTCATAATCCACTCATGTGAAAAGGAAAATAAAACTTCATCAATTAAAAAAAAATCTAAAACACATAAATTGTAGACAGTTTTTATTCAACATAATCCAAGCAAAAGTTAAAAGAAGGAAATACAGATTATGATATGACTGCTTTAACATGAAGAAAGTGAAAAGGAGGCAGCTATGATGAACATAGTGAACATGGAAGCGTAGTCCAATTTGCAAAACTGCAACCCAAAATCATCTGAAATAATATTTGGGCAATAAAATAGACTATTCTGATCAATCTGTGGGCAAACATAATAATCTTGTTATCATACAACCTGTTCAAACAGGGAACTATTGAGAGCTTCTGTACACGGAAGACATTTAAAGTAACACCAGAATCAGATGTAAACCGAATGACTTCCAAGCAATTTTCTCACATATTCCCTTTATTTTGTATTAATGGTATTTTCCAATATCTGTAACTGTACTCTGTCAGGAGCAGAAGAGCATAAAAACATATGGTGGGTTCCATCCCATTGCACCTGAGAGCTGCACTGGTGTGGCCACAGATCTTTTAAAAATATTACCATGGCCAGTAGCTTTAAAATTATTCATCTTAAATAAAACCTAACAGCTGTGCTAGATTCCCAGCAAGCAAAGTAATGGGACACATTTATGTTTTACAGTTCTAAAGTGTATATGTCCCATTATAATTAAACCTTTTATTGAATACTTTATATTTTGTCACTGTTGCAACAAATTTACACAAGTGAATTGACACAATTTGTCTCATAAAAACCATTGTGCAGGCAGACAGTTTTTTTACTTGTAACTCACTAACATGGGTAAAAATCAAATTTCATCCAACAAGTGTACATAAACATAATGGAACAGTTTTTTTTTAATCTTCATACATAAATCTGTTAAAAGATGTAGCTTGTGTATGTGAGTGTGTTTGTCTGACTTGATTTCTCTTCTGACATGTATTCGTCATTTCAAACTGCACCGTCTGTGTTGTTATTCCTACAGCCTCTCTGAGTCACGGCTGAATGTGGGTGCTTGTGTGCAACAGCGTTGCTTTGATACCTGTCTGATTCTTTGGAGCGGATGATGTGTTTGTGAATCAAAGCAGTCTTTTGTATTATACAGCGTGAGTCTTTTTCATAAAGCATCACTATATGATGTGATTTGGCATCAAAAGCATAGATTTACTCGAGTCAAAAGTGTTGCACTAAGAGTTCAATCCTTGTCAAATTCAGTTTAGTTTTTCTCTATTTTGCATTTTAGAAACAAAAAAATAAATATTAGTAGCAGATATAGATTGTGAACTTGGTGTGCCTCAAAATGTCATCAATACTCTTGCAGTTTTTAATAGACCCAGAAGTGAAACCCTACATCTGACAGACTGCAACGTTGAGCAGTACCTTAGAACCAATGCCCTCGGACACGGATTTGCAAATGCTACCCAGCTGCAGGTGTGAAGGGTACTATCATTTCCTGACAAACCATTCACAACCAACTCACTCACTTTGACTTGAATGTCAGTCAACTATGGCAGGCGACTCCACCAAGACACTGCTGTGAATGTTTGCAGTGGGCACACGACCATGTGACCTGGACATTGCTGCAACGGTTTACCATCCTGTTCACTGATGAGTATCGGGTCACTTTGTACAGAAAAGATGGTTGTCACGCTGCTGGAAAAGGCAAGATGAGTGATTTGCCAAAGTCAACATGGTCCTCAGGGTTCTCTTTGGTGGAGGAGGTGCAACAGTTTGGACAGGCATCACCAGTCAGCATAAAACTGATTTGGTTATAGTAGACGGCCCAGTAACTGCATGTTCTCACCACAGAGACATCATAGAACCTATCATCATACCCCAATTCCACCAGCACACCCCCAACTTTCTGTCGATGGATGATAATGTTCCACCGCATGGACCCACAAACCCATAGAGCATGTCTGGGACCAGGTGAAGAAGAGACCAGAGACAATGACCGTACCTCCCCCCCAAGCGACCTAGCAAAACTGCAGTTGGCACTTGTGGAAGAGTGGAACGCATTGCCTCAGAACAACACCAAAAGGCCAGAGAGGAGCATGAGATGTTGCTATCAAGCTGTCATTGCAGCAAATGGTGGAAATACCTACTATTGACATAGTAATCTGGGGCCATCACTATTATTGTCTTAATTTTAGGGGTAATAAGTATCAAACTAATGAAAATGGTGATTGTTGTCATTTATCATTAGTAATATCAAAGGGAACTTTTATCCGTTTCATTAAAAGTCAAACCAGATAGGAAAAGCACTGTTGTAAATAACATCTCTAACTTGTTGAAAGTAGTGTAAAAGGCTTTCATAAGCAAACATGTGCCTGGTTTTATAAAAGTCACCTCTTTTTATCCTCATTATTTTCCTCAAAACAAACAGACCAAATGAGATGTTGACAAAGAGAGCTGTCTGACTTATTGTTAATGTAAACAATACCACTAAATCCGGCTTTAATGCTGCCTTGACAAGCAGCACAATTTTTCACTCGTGTCCAGCTCTGTGCGAGCTGTTGAGTCATTTTGCTCATTTGGAGGGTTTCTTTCTCCTCTTTTTTTCTGCACGCTGTTTTGTTTTCCTCTCTTCTCTTAAAACAGTACAACCCTCCAGAAACGAGTGCCACTTACCTGGAGACGCAACATTTTCTCCTGCAACCTTATCAAGGAGAAAAAAATAATAATAAAAGCAAATAATGTACGCCGCCTGCAGTTATTTGCTGTTTTGTAATTCCATGCCATTTATCAATACAAAACCCCTTGCAATGTGCATTTACATAAACCTGTACCAGCACTGCTTTATCATTTAATTGGTCCCTGGTGAGGGAGACACCTTTACATGCAAATACAAAAAAGACACTATAAAATTAAAAGACCAGTGGTACACAAGCAGAAAGCTATTTAAGTTCACAAGTGGCCGTCAACTATCATACTCTTTCAATATTTTTTTAGAATGTTATATCGGCTCGTTAATGACTAGAGTCCAAAATGTTTTTTCGTCTCTGGTTGTAGAAAAAAGAAAAGTTAAACTGTGTGTAAAGACGTCCATTTAAAAAAAAATAATTAATTGTTTATATCCCCAGCAGACAGCATGAACCAACTAAAACTTTGCTTCATTCACCTCATCACACTAAGAATGACAAAAATGAGATATTAAAGTTTCCATTGGCTTAAGGTATTTCAGTTCTCCACAAAATCACTTTCAAAGCAGTTTGAGTTTAATTGACATTACAACTATTGTGGCATAATGCCTAAAACTTTTCAAAAAACAGAGAACAAAACCAGAACTGTGACTCAGACCATGGGCTGCACTCGTTACTCTGTCAGTCTGTTTGGTTTGTGGGACTCCGCTATGATTATTGTCAGGCTGCTTGATAAATATGATGGACCTATAAATACTGGACAGATAACGTCTAATGTCACTTGCTGGATTTTTTATGGTAATAAAAGAAGGTAGAAATGGGCGCATTGATCACCACAGCCATGGTCTAAAAATGGCCATTTGGCAGGTCATGATAAAGTTGGAAGTTCATTGGATCCACCAAACTACCAAACTCTCGCACGGGTGCATGTGTTTAGTTAGTTTAGTAATCAGCTATTGTTTATATTTTTATGATTGACTTTTTCTTCTTAGCATAAATACTGGTATGAAGCCCATTAAGACGGTTATGGTTGTGATTTTGGGCTATATAATAAAACTGAATGAAATTGAATGTGACTAAAGCTTAACTAGGATATAATCTGTAGACGTTATCTTAAGATTTTAAATGTATAATTGACACTTAAATATGATATTTAAAATACATTTGAATTTAACATTTGGAAATACACTAAAATACAAATCTGTGTTTAGATATAATGTGTCCCCCTGCCAAGCAGCAGCGTTACGAGGTGAACTAGCTAAAACTTTCTGTACATTTTACATTCCAAAATTGTGCTTTGATTTAATTTTTAGATGAAAGCTTGAATGCAGTTTAATTGTCTCCAATGTGAGCTTACTGTGTAGTAATTCAAGTTTAATGAGTTTTTAGACTTTAAGCATTTTTTCAATTAATATGCAAAAAGATCCAAAACAGGCTTTGAAATTATACTAGAAATATACGTTTTATGCTAAAATAAACAGAAAATAAAAAAAACTGTGGTCAATTTGAGATTCATCATGATAGGATAACTTGCAATTCAGACTTTTAACATATAACATAAAGTAAAAAGCCAATCTTGAGACAAAATGGACACAGCTGATGATTCAATGGAAAGATAACAACCAGAAAGATATTAAAACCCAGAAAAAAACAGATCTATGTCCAATAGATTATGTTGGTGTTGTAATAACAAAGCCCCTCGTCCCTAATTTAACCCTTTAACTCTTGGGGGGGGGTCATTGGAATCAAGACACTATTTTGGAACACATTTCCCTCCAACACCATCAAAGACCTCCATCTCTGCTATATTTCTCTTTTAATTCTCTTTATTTTCAGTCTTCAGTCAGGCTTCTCTCTTTTTCTTCCTTTTCCCTACAGTTACTTGAGATTGGCTATCAGTATTAGAGTGGGAGAGGAAGGAGGTTGTAGAAATGAGCCCTCCGTGGGGAAATACCCACTGCTGTATTCAGATTTCCTCTTCTCACTGTCTTTTAAACGGCTCCCGTTCTTCAGCTAATTGTTTTGAAGCCAGGCCTGTAGATCCCCTGCGAGATCCGGCTCCACTCATTGGATTAGCTTGGAGTTACAGAAATATCTCTTTTATCAATCTTTAGAAGAAAAAAAAAAAGAAAATCTATCCACCCTCCTCTTCGACTTCCATCAGCTCTGTATTTCTCTGCATTTTCTGCCTCATCCGAGCTTTTCTGCCTAATTCATTTCACTAAGCTAAGTGAAAGTAAGCATCGGGGGCTCACTAAGTAAAGGGACAAAGATGGTGAGGATTCACATCATGTCACAAGACTTAATCCTCTAAGCCACAAAGATTTCTCCTAATGCCACAGCATCAAGATGTGCTTACTCAGAAAATACTATATAGAGGAGGTGAAGACCCCAAATGGCTGACACCTTCCCTTCGCTTTGGCAGTTTGTCATCCCAACCAAAATTTGTGAACAGGGGCACAGCTTCATGGCGAGCCAGCAGTTTGGAGGATACTTGGAATGCAGAAAAGCCAAATCTCTTGAAAATCTCTATGTTTAGCTGCTAATTCCTTGGTTGGCATGGTACTCTGCATGTGGCTGATTCGAAGCATCACCTGCTGCTTTAACACAAAACTTTTCACCAATTTAAAAACAAAATGTCGAGATTGTAAGTAGTATTTTTTTACATTTTCAGCCAGTGCCAATGCTTTTAAGTTAAAATAGAAAGTGACTTGTTGATCATAAATGTTTTCAAATTAAAATCTAGAGCAGGTTTCTGGATGGTTTACCTAAATAATGACCAGGAAACTTTACATGCTCTTCTGTAAACCTCAAACTGTAAGCGTGGACAAAACAAAATTGACAGTGTGTCATGCAGGTAGCATTCATACTGTACGGATCACTTGTTGATGGTAGATTTAGGTGATTGCAAATAGACTTTTAAATTTCTAAAAGAAAAAGTGGCAGCTTCAATAAGTTGTTGCAGCAAAACAGTCAATAACTTTGCAAACGTCAGCAAGAGTACATTCATTTTCTGCTCAGTCTGCTGAAAGTTTTTGTGTACCTCATTAATTGGCAGATCCAAGAATCCACAAGACTTCTTGACTTATTTAAGTATTTGTAAAAAACAAGCAAATAAACATAAAAATAAGTTGAAAGCAAACCATATAAAATACCAAATATGATGATGCTACAACACTGCAAAAAAACGAAGATTGGCTAAAAAGTATGGTAATAAAGTGTGATAAATATAGACATTCAAATGTCAGCTGTTTCAGGGATATTTTACATCAGTGGTAATCCCCAAACCCCGTGACTCATCAAGCTTAAGAAGGAGTTGCATCAAGTCCAGCTGGCTTGTGGGACTCCTGAGGCAGATGATAGGTACTGGCAGTCCAAGCAAGCAGTCTGGACTGTAGCGGACTCAAAAACTCAGTCCTGGGTTGATTTAGGTAAGGCCATGGAGAAGGACTATCAGTCAGCCTCAAAAAGCTAAAAAAAATGGTCCAATGCCTCAGAAGTGGCTAACAGTTTTTTGATGGCTGACTTTGACCTGGGACATTGTCATAATGGAAGGCACACTTCAAGGATGTTCTCAACTATTTTAACACTTCATCAAAGTGCTGGAGAGGAGAGTTTAGCCAGTAGTCAAACCTCACATTAAAAAAACAACAGTGCAGTTCCTGTCCTGGCTGTGAAACAGTAACTCCACTTTCTCCATAGGGTGCTGGAGTGTTTGACTGAATCCAAATTCTTACCCTAACTCCACGGCTTCTTCCTACCCCTACATTTAGTCTTCAAATCCGGACATTACTAACCCTCCTTGACTTCATCAGTATTCTCCAGTCATCTAGGTTAGCGCGTAGCTGCCAGCACTAGGAAAATATATAACAACATCAGTTTTATAACTTCAAAAGTCATGCAAAAACAAAAAGTCATTACTTACATTTAAATGTAAACTTCTGTGCATCAGAGCACACCTACATGAAGAAATGCGTTTCTCCTCTGTGGCAGAGGATTACACAGTCATAAGTGCTTATGCCTTCCCCTTGAACAATTTTGAACACCGCTAAAGCTTCAAATGCTTCCACAATTGGAGGAATGAGGAGAAGCAGTAGGGGTATTGGAAGAATTTGGATTCGGCTTTTGTTAGAATTTGTTCATTTAGTCCATGTGTGATTCAGTATCTTGGGGTCTTGCTCACGAGTAAGGGTAGATCAGAGCGTGAGGTCGATGAGTGGATTGGTGCACCATCTGCTGACAAGTGGTTGTTGTGCTGGTCTGTCACAGTGAAGTAGATGAGTTAGAACACAAAACTCTCAATTTACTGGTCAACTTTTTTCTCCCAAACTCTTACCAACGAGCAAGGTCGTATATACAAAAGCTGCTGCTTCTATACATCCATTGGAGCCAGCTGAGATGGCTCAGGCATCTGGTCTGAATACCTCCAAATACCTTCCAGGCATGTCCCACTGGATGGAAACCATGGGGAAGCCCCAGACAGGCGGAAGGACTACATTCCTGGCTTGGAACACCCCAGGATTTCCCTGGAGGAGATGGAGGAAGTGCCCAGAAAGAGGAAAGTCTGGGCATCTTAGACTGCTGCCCCTGCAACCCCGCCATAGAATGGTGGGAAAAAATAGTTTGATTTCTTTTCCTTTGTAATCACATAAATGCTCACAGTTCTTCTGAATGCCATTGAGTATTGGTTTTAAACATGAAATAAATAAAATGGCAACCACATTTGAAACAACTTTATTCAATCAGTGTAAGACACAACTCTGAGAGTTTATAAAGAAGTTATGTAATATGTTTTATTTCAAAAATGCCATTCTGAATGAACAGGTAAACAAAATGTATACTTTTTAACCTTACCCACAAAATGTTGAGATTATTTTTTCTTTGTCTCTTCAAAGTAAAAACAGGAACACAAAGTTTGCATGGCCAAAAATGTTACTCAAGAAAAACGTTAACACTTAAAAAACTTAAATTAATAACATACCTGTGTCAAGTTGCAAGTACATCTGAGTTGTTTGGTGTCAGCTGCTTGTGACCCATATTTTGTTTTCATATGGTTCAGCAAACACAACTATATGATTTTTTAATGAAGATAAAGATGATAAATCCTTTATTTTACCTGTCAGTTTTCGTGAGTAAAACTCCTATCCTCCCAGCTGAACAGTGAACCCATAACTTTGGGTCTAAATGTAGTTCATGAAAAAGCTTATATAACAACAGTATAAAATATGATTTCACAGCTTGAAGCCATGCATGTAACGTTACTGATACAATATTCCAATTAGTATTTTTAAGCTCAAGGACACAAAACCAATTTAGTTCATCATTATTATTTAAGTTGGAGTTGGAGTCCTTGCTGGTAAAACATAAAACAGTAAAGAACCTTGGATAGCCAGTATGCATGTAGAAGTTAAACAAAAGTGATGCTGTCTGGGCTTGCATCAGATGGTACCCAAAAATAAAATAAAATAAAAAAAAAAAAAGAAAAACAAGCAAACTGCAGAATGGAAATAAATTGTTGCTTTTTCTGTTAAATCAACTCCAGCACTGAGCCAACAACCTTGACAAAATGATATTGTTTTTACTGTAAGTCAAAGGCAGTGTTTACAACTTGACAGTAAGCCAAGGGGACTTTGGAGTAAAGTGTTGCCATCCTTTCATATTTAAGTCAAATTAAGCCAAGTTTGCTTAACTGATATGGATATAATACCACAGATTTAGGGTATTCCATATTCATGCAGATTATTTTTGTCCCTTCTCACAAAGCAAGATAAAATACTGCCTGCTGAACCATTAGGAACCGATCATCAGCTTTGATGTGAAGCCTGGCACAAAGCAAGGTTGAGAAAAGTGAGGGAGGTGGAATGGAAACTAGTTAGTGTTTGTGGAAACAGAGGAGCTAAGGCAGAAAAAAAAGACAGCACAGAGATGAAGGGGATGGAAAAAAAAGGGCAAGAAAAGTGTTTGCATACTTGAGAGGAACTCCGTTTCAGAGTAAGACGGTAAGACGGAGAGTTAGGAGAGCATCCGTTCTGGTCAAGATGTAAGGGTATTATTCTGTGTTTGTGTGGGTCTGTGAATGGCATCCAGGAAGTATTTGGAGTGAATTGGAAGAGTTTGGATTCCTTTGAGGGTTTTTCTTTTAATCATGGCCGTTTGGGGCTGTGGGAACTAGCCTTACTATAGCGAGGACGCTGTTAATTAGATGCCATGTTACTTCACATCCCTGTGGAGTCAACACCCTGCATGCCACGATTACACTCTATCTCAGACACACACACACGCACACACACATCTCAGTCACACATTCAAATGTACAAATGCATCATTCATGTAAGAGGGTTTGATTTATGCTTACAGTCAAAGACCGGATGGATTAATTTTCCAAATTTGTGTCAGTGACTTTTGGGATACTGCTTCTCCACATAATCCAATTTCTGACACCAGAAAGTTAATATTTGACTTATTATTGGCTTGCTGTCTACCACTGCTTATATCCATTTATGATGTTGCTGTTTTTGGATCTCAGTGATGCTCAGAAGACATTTTCCCATCATGAATACAGTCAGGCCCAAATTGAAATGTTACTTGCAAAGCTTTTATCTAAAAATCCCACTCTGATCACTCTTTGGTCTGTTGTAAAAGTGTTCCCAGTGGTCTTTTAATAACGATGATGCAGTTTTTATAAAAAACAAAAATAATAATAATAATAAACTGCTGTTTTCTAGAACATAGTTTCTGCAGAGAAGCAATAATTCATCAGAAATTTACCTCTGAGTTGTGGGCAGGTCTGTTGACATGAAGCAACCCCGCCCCCATTTCTCATCACCCATCAGCTTACACTCTGAATCAAGAACTCAGATATAACATTTTAAGCTTAATTTTCTTTATATATGTCCTCCATCATGAAAAAAATGCTGCAAGAAAAAGTAAAAAACACGATTTTCATCATAGTGGATCTTTGAACTGTGTTTTTTTTTTCATTTAGCTTTTATTGATATTAAATAAGGAGTATCTAAAAGTAAAAAGATGATGAACAAAAGGCACTGTTTTGAAAAATGGTTCTCAGCTTTCATTTACATTTTAACAATTTCAATTTTGTTTTGAAAAAAGCATTATTGCAACTCATGGGAATGTCTTGCACCGGTTTTAATTGTCCGCATGACCTCCCAAGAAATTGTTATTCTGCAAACTGATATGGCTGTGAGGTTAATGGTTGACATCCAATACTAGACAGAGTGTACTCTTCATGTAGAGTTGCAGAATTGATTTCCAACCTACAAACACAAAATAGACAGTCTGCACTTGCAGACAGCATTTTTTTTGTAAAAAACTGACTATAAAACAGTCAAAAAAATAAATAAACATTGAATATCTTGCAAAGTAAATAACTATTTGGAGTGCATATGAAAAAAGTGCGGTTTATATCCTTGAGACTTCACACACATAAGCATTTTCTTCACTTTCCATCTCACTTCCTTTGTATGTTTCAGCAGGTTGTTTTTTTTCTCCCCTCGCATCTGTTTTGCTCTGTCATCTCCTCCTAATGAGGCACACACACACGCACACACTCCGCCTCTCATACCTTCTCCTACACATTCCTCCTCTCAGCCAACTCAACAAAGCATCACTTATGGCCAGTGTCAGAACAATGGTCAAACAAGAATTACAGTCATCTGCAGTGATAACTGTCATCCTAATAGTTGTCATTCCGCCTTCAAGTTTTGTTTAATTTTCTATATTTCTGTCTTGCTGTCAACAGCAATCAGAGAAAGGAATCAAAGCCTAAAATCGGCAACACTGTTTTACCTGTACAGTATATGTTCATCCAGAACAAAAAAAAAGTGTTTTTAAATAAAAAATGAAGTTAAACAGAAAGACAACCTGAGCAACTTTCTGTCCCTGGAGAAAAGCTGGTAGATTACTGACATCTGCTGCAGGAGGAAAGTGAAGAAAAAAAAGAAAATTAAAGAAACAGAAAGGGAGTTAGAATTAAAATGTTACTGACTGGATAATGCTAAAGCTTCTACTTTATCTAAATTTTTCTTTGACTTAGCTGCAAATCTTTGGAAGGAAGAACAGGATTTGGGATTACAGGCAGATAATTTTATTCAACAGAATGACTCATCATTCAACCAGAGAAGTGCTGTGTCAGCCTTCTCAAAGCAATGTAACATTTGTCCGAAATATGACTTTTTAAGTCAAGTTTCATTCGTACATGCTCAGCATGTAAATAATAAAAGTACTGACCACAGAGAATCAATCTATAAAGAGGATGAGGCGGTTTGTTTTTACTATTATTCTGTGCCACTGAATCTGATGAGTTTGATGGTTGTTTTTCATGCATTCAGCACTGATGCGCTGGTCAGAGCACAGACAGCACCGCACAAGCCAGACACATAGAAGCACACCAGTCTTTCAGGGAAATTCACTGACTGTGGCTTTATGAACCTAAAACAGCTGTTCATGCTGAGCATTAGCATACTGGTAGCATCAGCAAAACCATGTTTTTTTTTTTTACTTTTTCTTCTCCGGCGAGGCTTTGAATAAACAAAGTTCCTGACAAAAAAAAAAAAAAACACAAAAGAAGCCAAAATCCTATGAAACAAAAGTAAAAGAAATGCAAGCTCAGACCTAAGATTTGAATCATTGTGTCAGAAAAAGTTTCATTCAATTGTTACTGTAGTTATTTATTGGCTAAATCCTTTGGTCAAATCTTTGGTAAAATAGGCTCTATGTTTGCACACACAACTTGGATTTGTCCGCCATCTTCAAACCAAACCCTGCAAACTTCTCTCGTAGCAGTTAATAAGAAGAAAAGAAAGAAATGAGCCAATTATTTTTGTCTTGCTGATTTACTAACCTTTAAAAAGCACTTACTTGAGCAAAAGAAAAACGCATTAACTAAGAGGCAGGCTTACTAAACTGTGCAAATGAGCGTGTACTTGAAAATCAAATACAGGACCAAAGGGAGTGCTGTGTTGTGAGCAAAGTGTTTCTGATGCCCTGATCTATGAAAGCAGGCGCAGCTCATGTCAGTAATGACAAAAGCAGTCTACTGAGGGCACTGCAAATTAAGGTGATTCTCTTATAAGCAGGAATGTTGATTATTTGGGGTTGTTTACATGCAAATAACAAGGCCCCAGCTTGTGTGAAACAAGCCGTACAGGCATGAAGCAGCTCATTTGCTCTATCAGGTTAATGAAGATGGACATATGTTTAGGTTAGACCAGTTAATGTACTTGATTATTACGTTTTTGTGCAAAAAAAGTGTGTTTTGATCGAATATACACATACTGCTCTATTATCTAATAAAAAAAACATAAAGGAATGGAACAAAACCTTGTGTAATTTGAATTTTAAAGTCTCTAGAAAGTGATCATTGTTATCTGCTTGGAGAATAGCTCTTATTGAATAAATAGGCTTATATGAAAGTGAGAGAAAAGAACAAACAAATCAATTTTTTTCCTTATTTAACCAAACTTCTTACACATACAATTATGCAGGTTCAGTTAAGACACTAAATGAAATTGATCACTCTATGGCAGGAGGGTAATTTATTATTGTAATAGCTCCCTCTACATTGTGCCTTTGTTTTAAATTGAACAAAAAAAATGGACTTAATTCATAACTTGTTTTGTAAGAGTTGTCCTAAATTTGTTCTAAAGAAACTCGCAAAGAAAAAGCTAGGCTAGATTAATGACTGTGCTCTTAAGCAGCAAAACTGTTTATGTCATCGATACTAAGATTGATGAATTCCTAATCCTATTCCCATTCTCTTTTTTCTAATTAGCAGAGAAGAATGCCTGCTGATGCCTAAATAAAGGCATAGGACTATAAAGCTGAGGTACAAGTAGCGTGTGAGAAAAGAGACCCTTGTGTTTTGTGGTGCAAAGTGAGGGGGACGATGTTTTAAATGCAATAACCAGTATCATAAACCAGTGCCGGCATATGCCAGACAGGAGCCGTGCAGAATTAACGAAGCAGCCACACGCTGACCAGCTGATCAGGACCCCCACAAACCCCAAAGGAATTTTCATTCATTTGTTCTCACCAGGATAAAGGGGGTTTCCGTCATTATCCTCTCTTGAAGGTGTTGTTTGAAGCTAAGGTTTTTTGAATAAATGAGACTCATTTCACCAAGGGTGTCTTTTTATAACTTCTTGGCTTATTTCCACTGTGTTTTCTAATGCACTGTAATGGTTCAATAACAAATCCCAAAATTGTCATGTTAAGATAAAGTTCATTGATCTTACTAGGGATAAAGGGATACAGCCAGTCCCTTTTGGAACTATGTTGGGCTCCAAATGGACATAAAGCACTTTTGAATGTTCAGACTTTCATTTGGTATAACGATGATTTACCAAAGACAGCAAAAAAATCCAAATCTTTTATAAAAAGCACAAGTTAAGTAGGTGTTGGCTTTGATCCCATTCCAATATTACTGCTCCTGTGCTTAAAGTCAGCTGGTTTTGCAACTATTCACTGTTGTTATTTCTGTTAGTAGTGTTCGTTTGGTATTTAGTCTACAGATTATGCTTGCACGTAGCTTCAGAACTAAATGTTTGGGGCCAGCTATGTGTGAATGCTGCTTAGGGACAGAACCAAATAGATACTCCTGCCCTCAAAGCCAGCAGCCACCTCTGAGCCAGACTCTGACAAGTTGACTGATGCTAGCTGGCAGCTGGCAACATACTCCTACTGTTAGAGAGACATAAAGATGGAGAGAGGCAGCAGGGAGAGATGAATGATCCGGGTCAGTGTCAAAACAGGATTGATTTGGATCAGAACCAAAACCACTGATGGCATATTGAGATTGTGACAGGGATGGAGCAACTGACAAAGAATGACTAATAGATTTTAGATAGAGAATGTCAAAATGCCAGTTGGCTTCTGTTGGGTGAGAAGGGTCACCAGAAGGGGAATGGAGGTTTTTAGCGTGCCACACATTTTGCCTACTCAAATCCCACAGCATTACCTGCCTGACACATTTGGGTTTGATGTGTTTAGTTTTATTAGTATAATTAAAGTGACATCACTTAGTTTTTATATTATTCAATGACATCATTTTACCGCTAATTTTATTCTTACTGCAGCTTGTTAACTATAATGGTGTTTATTCTGCACTGTCATACCACCCCAGACGCATCAAATCGCAGATGCTATGCAGGATTCCTGCTTGTTCTCCAACATATCCTGCTCTGCTATGTTCTAATTAGCACTGCATACCCAATCCAGGGAACCAGCCATGAGTAGGTCATGGATATCTGGAAATCATGCAGACACACTTGCATGTGAGACCTGGAGTTAGTTTTTGGATGGAATGACTGTCTCGGACTAATAGGTTCTGTAAACGACTGCAACCATCGGGTCACTTTGCTGTGTCTTCATGAGTTGGTCCTAAGTCCAGGTTCATCATTCATCCAATTTCTTGAAGTTTTTAGGTAAATAGCTTAGCGTTTAGTCCTTGCTGTCAGTATTCTTTTTATAGACTGGTGCCAGTGATAACAAATTTTATGCAATTCAAAAAAAGTTGTATTTGAGGGCATTATTTGGTACAAAACCTGACACGATTCACATGTATTAACACACAAGACCCGGTTTTATACACATCACATAAAATAAACAAAAACAATTAAATTCTACACTACACACAAAAGAAGATTTGGCAACAGAATAATTAGTCACCAGGTCCTAAGGCATTACTCTGCAGTTTGTCATTCATAGTACAGAATGATGTGCAGAAAACAACAGACTGTTATGTGCTCTAAACTCTCCATCCTGTAGGTAAATAGTTTGAATCTCCTTCTATTGCTCCACAGAATATCCCTGCTGTTGTTTGTGTATTGTGTTTACCACATTGTTCTCTGTAATGGCCAAATGCCCAAGGCCAGTGAGCACAACGACGAACACAATGAGGAGACACAAACACAGAAAGGAGCTGGGTTTTGGCAGAAAGAGTCTCACAAAAGTCATGTACAAATGCACACACACATTAAATTCACACAAGCACACATTTACACATGCAAGTATCGTGCACACATGCACTTGTGTGGACATAAACACACTTTTACAATGTGCTCAGAGGCACAATACTGGCATAATAATGGCAGACAGAGAAGGCCAGACTGGTGTACGAGCCCAGTGGGTGTTTGAGGAGATTCACATGCACTTAAATTTTATACAAAGACAACCCAGTCCTCATCCCAAAGGTCTACATCCCAACGGCAGAAAGAGATTGCTAAAACAGTTAGAAGATCACAAAGTGAGAGAAATACACAAGAGGCAGAGTGACAAGAATTATGTTGATGGGAAGAAAAGAGACAGGAAGATGTCTAACAGGGCTACATGGTTCACATGGTTTTCCAGAAAAAAAATGCTAGTGTAGATTGAGTCACTCTATGAAAAGAGGGACAGTGGCTGCCCTGTCATCTAGAAACTAGAAAATAAAAGCCCAAAAGTACTTTAAACCAGAATTTTACTTGTAGTTTTGACAAATTGTTAGTTGTGGACATATGTAATGTCTTATGATTGCAAGTTTTCAGATATAAGGATGGTTGAACATCTTAGTAAATACTAATACCTTAACAACAACTTGATGGTGAAATATACAGAAAACAGCAACCTAAAAGGTTTTTTAAAGTGGGCTACTCTGTCTGAAGCTATGGACACACTGGGAATGTGATATGCATTCAAGAATGCGCTAAAAGTGAACTCTAGAATGCAAATATAGCCCATAATGTTCATAATCAACAACAGGAAGGAGCTATTTTTCCTTCTACTGTTTACTTGTGCATGTCCACCACCTATGGAAGAGTTTTGGTGCGAAATGTCAAAGCAGTGCAAACCTCTGGAATCTCACTCTATTCCAAATTAAATTGGAATGAAAGACTTCCCTAAGATCTTGTTGAACAGCTCAGTCAGAAACCCTATTGCCACTTCTCCAAAGCACTTACAAATCTCCCCTGGTGTGTTGTTAGGACCAACTGTCTTTCCTCCTCCTCAGTACCTTCCTCGCTTCATCCTTCGTGATCTTTGGCACTTCCTTCTCCACAACAGCCACCTCATCTACTCTGCTCCCTATCCTTTTCCTCTTTCATCAGTTCTTCAAAGTTCTCTTTCCATATTTCCATCACACTTGTGAAACCTGTCAACACATTTCCATCCCTGTCCTTGATCACTCTAACCTGCTGCACATTCTTTCCATCTCTGTTTCTCTACCATGCCAACATCTTCCTCCTTTGTGTCCAACCTGTCATACATCCGACCTGTCATACATGACAAGCTTATCTCATGTTTTAAACCTATTTATTAAAGTTTTAATTTTCTAGAACCAATCCCGGTCTCCTACATTTTAGGTCCAATATCACAGATTCCTGACAGCTTCAATCTGTACAGAAGCAGAAACTATTTGTTAATCTTTCTTCTAATTGACAGACAAGTAAATGTCATGTCCTCAGCTGCACAACCGTCTGACTTGATATGAAGCTTGTTTATCCTGCCTGTTTTTCTATTTTTGAGAAGACCAACTCTTTCCAAGACAGACAGAAGTTTACAAACTCACCGCAACTAACTTCATACTAGTGTCTCCATAATCAGCCAACATGGCAACAACGAGAATAACGGCTTCACACAGCTCACTGCTTCACAAACAGGCAGACGTCTGGTTTTGCAGCAGGTTTTATTGACCAAGACAGGAGCAAAGCTCAGCTAAAATTTCAAAAAGCTCAATCAAGGTCAGAGTCCAGGCAAAGGTCAGGGCAGGCAGCAAAGAGGCAGAGTAAACAGATCATCAGATCAAGCTGAACCGCTCGGTGTGCAGGCTGAATGGCACAAGCAATACTTTGCACTGAACGCGGCTGAGAGCGTGGCCTTAAGAGTCCTGTGGCTGATGAGCAGATGAGAGTCAGGTGGGCGCCATCCAGACACTCCATGCTGGGGTTGATGCAGTCAGTACTCTGGAGACGTCTCCTGCCAGTGACCAGAGGAGGAGACACTGACTTCAACTCCTGACAAATAGCAAGCATGTTTGTGACTTCACAACAAGCTTTGTCCATCTTGGGTTTACTTTATTAAATGACAAAAATATCTGCTATTCATTTTCACTTTGCTTTCTTTTTTTCTTTATTTTACATTCTGTCTTGTGGAGAACTGTTACCTGCCCTCCATGATGTGAGTCTAACTTTGACAAACCCAACAATATTGAAAAAAACTAAGATTCACAATGACATCAAATAATAAAGTGACAATGTGAGAAAGGTTCATGTCTTGCACACTGAGGTCTTCTGGAGTATTATTTTAAGACCTCATATCCCCCAGATGCCTCACAACAAAGGCCTTTTCATTTAATCAAAAGTGTGATCATTATGCATTTTTATTTATTTAGAGTTTAACTAGGGGTACCTTTAATACTTTAATATTAAAACAGTATTTTGTCTTTGTTTTGAAGACACCGATGATGTCCACTCTGCATGACAGAAATTTGATCTATGTGATCAAAACGTATGTGTTTTAGGGTTAAAGAGCTGCTTAAATTAACTAATTGGGTAATAATTATGTCTACAACCACAGTTTAAAAACCATGACTTGACAAGAACTGGTGGTGAAGGACCCAATGTGCACGACATCCGACTTGATGGCAGGAACTGACCTTTTTAATTAATAAACTGAAAGATGACAACGCCATGAGAGCAACATATGAGTGAAAAAGCAGAAAACTGAAATCAACTGATTATATCAACTAAAAACCAGACACTAATATGCACAAAGGGTAATTGACAGAAATGAAAACAGCTGTGGATGATAACCATGAACCTGGAGTGACTGACCAGGGAATAACTCAAAACATTTCGAGAACCAGGAAAATAAAACTCACAACCAAATCCAAGAGAACAGTCCTCACATTACTAATGTTTAATAAACTTTTGCATGTGAAGAGTTCAGTTTAGGTCTTTGTCACATGTGGGTTTTTGGATAGTCCAAGCCCATGGAGAGTTGTAGACGGGAGCGGCTGCATCTTAGGGGGAGCGCAGGTGTGCTTTGTAGTTACCTTGAGGCTTGAACAGCCATCTCAAGAGACTTTATGAAAATAGAAAGTTTGATCGTCAAGCATGTGGTAACAGTATCTTAAAGTATTTGTAAGGTTAACATATGTTACACAAACTTATGACTTTCAGACGATGCTGTCATCTACTTCAATCTCACTTACCCTCATGAGTTGTTTAAGTTTTCACTATGACCTGCTTTGCACGAACATTTTCGCCATAGACCTGCGTGCCCTGTACAGGTTTTCCCGTTTTTTACGCAGACAGCCAGCATCCACCCGTTAGGGCAGTTGTGACTAAAGCTTTGAGGAAGGCTCTTTTTCTGTCAACAGAAAAGTTTGTTTGTGACATCATAGCCAAGGTTTCATCATGCCACAAGTCTGTGTGTAGAACATATATCTGCTTAGAGAATTGAAGATGTTTTTTTTTTCCTGCACAGAAAACAAACACATTGCAAAACAACAGGCTTGAGCCAGGGCTTCAAAAGAATGTGTCAGGACAGAAGTGTGTGTTTAAGTGTGTCAGCACTGAACGTGTTGTTTGTGTGTTTATAGCACACTTCCAGAAAAGGTTCTCAATCAATTACTGTAGAGGATGTTTGTGTGTGTTTTGATGTGTGCTTTTATCTCTCCATGAGACCGAAATAATGATCTGAGCCATGGAAAAAGAATGTGCTGCGTCATGTTTTATTCTTGCTCTTTTTTATTGTTCTTACATATCAAAAACGTCTGAAAAGTGAGGGGTTTGCTAGATCATCTGCAGGATCATCTTTTGTCTACCTCTTTCCTACCTGCCTTCCATCCATCCACTTCTGAATCTGTCCATCTGTCTTTCTCATCCTTTCTGCCTGTCTGCCTGTTAGCGACAGCAGCTGTGCAGGGATACATCTAGGAGGAAATTCTCTTTCTTGACTAGCTGTCTTCTACCCTGACAGCGGAGAAGCTGAGAGCTGAAGAATCAGGAAACAGCTTTTATCTTGTCTGTCTCCTGCTTTTCACTCCCAACTCCCAACTCAGCGTCTTAGAAGAGAAGGAGGTGTGTGTGTGTTGGGGGGTGTACAGCGTGATAAAAGCAGGACAGAGTGGGGAAATGATATTACACAGAGAAAAATGAAGGGGAAAGAGGAGCTAAGACAGGGAGCTGATGCTTGGGTCTATCTAAGAAAACACTCTCTTTATCTCTAAGTCTTTCTCTCACTTCGTTTTTCTGCCTGTTTTGATGTAGTCAGACAAACCCACAGCGCTCTGATGGCGAAACAGGCGTGCAGACACAACACAACAGATGAAGAGTGTCAGCTGGTGGTTAGAGGCTCACACATGCTGCCTGTCTCTTTCTTTCCCTTCCTCAACCCTCATCCTAGTCTTTTCCTTTTCTCCTCATGCCAGTGCAGTTGTTAGAGTGAACCCAAGATCAGTCATCTTGGTGCTTGATCAGCAGAGCTACATCTTCACGTGTGATGGATAGGCTGCACATGTGTAGATGCGTGCATCTGCGCCAGCGGCACAGAGCCACTCTTGACCTCATTTAGTCTGCGAGTTTTCCTCTCCTCAAGTGGGTTTGTAACGCTCAGATTAATCACGGTGTTGTGCAGTGCAGAAACACATTAGGCCTTTGTTGTTCTGCAAATGGCTGCATGAGTAAATTCCTCATACATGGTCAGCTTCTTCTGTGCATATTAAATATTCAACAACTGTGCATTTACAGAAAAAAAAGCACGCCTGCTTCAGACGAATGAAAAATCCAATGAAGCTGTGTGAAGATATTACAGATGCTTTACCATTGTCTTTAAAAATAAATGTATATTTTAGTAAATATGACAATAGGTTTGAAGGACTGGATTGACTTTAAACCTGTCCTCGACTGACTCCCCCCCCCCCCCCCCCCCCTTTTTTTTTTTTTTTTTTTTTTTACAATATTCAGACAAAATTGTATTATTTTATTTAAATAACCAAAGCACCATTATGAGCCCCTTACACCAAATACAGCATCTGGATTTCTGGCTGCTAAATTCAGTACTAAATACTTGCTCCAGCTTCACAAAAAGCAAGACATGTTATCGTTGCTAAAGCAAAAACAATGGTTTTCCCAGCCAAGGCATGATCATTGTGCCCTCCCACAAAGCGCTGCGGGTCATGCTGTCTGAAAGAACAGAAGGATGTGGTGTAAGTGATTGCTGAAAAAGTAAAACAGAAATTCAAACTGTCAAAGTTAGGCTGTGAAGCTGCTACTCTGTGTTTAACATATATCTTCACATAGAAACCCCCCCCTCATCACCACTCTTCAAATATTGGATCTATCTATTACACAAATATTCTTGCACAGCAAATGAAACAAAGTTGCTTGCAGTTTGATGTGTTAGAAGCGTATCGCAAGGCATAAAATATGTCACATTTACCTTACAGATGTGCCAGTGAGATAAAATGTCCTTTCTTCTTGCAGAATGACAACCAGATCAAACATGAGAAATCATCACGTCAGAACACCTAACAACACCCACAAGAAATACCGGGTCAAATACCACTCTGTAAGCCCATAAAGTGAAAATGTTCATACACATTTTTTCTTCGGTCATGCAGCGAGTGACAGGTTGTAGTGAATGCTTAAACAACAGCTAAGGCTAGGGAGAAGTTGGTGAGATGCAGTCCAGTCATTTGGATTTTCCATTTCTTTTACCCCCTGAAACCGCTGCACACTGTGCAAAAGCGTGTGCTCCTTGTGTGCAGTCAGACTGTTAGAAATGAGGAAATTAGACAAAAAGGGTAATTTTTGTGAGCATCCTGTGGGCACTTCCGTAGTGTGTCATGAAGGCTTAAAAAAGCATCACTTGTAAGTCATAAGTGCGTCCAACTTGTATTATCCTTACAAGTACTTCACAATAATCTTGACTATACATGGCCCAAAAGAACTACTAGATAAACCTGTGCTCCCCTGAAGGTGCATCTTTATATGACCTTCCATGGCCCAGACAACACAAAAACCCAAAAACCCAAAGCACCAGTACACTTGCACACAGTGCACTTGACTAAAGCTTTATTATTCAGCAATTCCACACAAAATACTGACTTTACCTTACGTATTTAGGTAATTTTTCCTGGATGTTTATTCTGGTTCGTTGTGGACACGTCACAGCAATTCCCAAAGTTCAAGCACCTGCCAGCATTGGAGAAGTGCTGCAAACTTCACCCAATAACATGTTGGAGGTTCATGGTGCAAACTACAAAAATAAATGAGTTTTCCTGGTGGCACAGTTTGATGTGAAACCTTCATTTGATGGTCGCTTGACAGCTTCTTTGCTTTGTAGATCCTCATAAAAACATGTAAAAATGCAAAGTGACCTACCATAGTGAACTTTGAAAGGAAGGTAATTTCCTTTTTATTATTCTAAAATTCTCAACCACATTTTCACTAAAGATATTTTTGCCTTTGTGAAACAGTTTTCTTTGCCAACAAAGAAGAACATTTACATGGCTTCCATACTTAATTTGATCCAAGCGATTAGATTGCTGGCAACATCTTGCTGCTACCTTTGCTGACTTGGAATTTAACCATTCAATGGCCAATAACTGCAAGCTACACATTTATTTCAATGACTTTTTTGACCTGCAATTATTTAAAAATTGTGTGTGTTGGTTGAGGGAATTTAAGCAGCAATCTTTGAGTATGTCTTCACATCTGATACTTTTCTTGTGCCAACAAATGAGTCAACTCCAGATTGGTGATAAGATGCTTGGAGGCAGAAGATTTCAGAAAATAAAAAATAAATAAAAAAAACGAAGATCTTTGCAGCTAAAGACCCTCCTGAGCTGGACTTAAACTCAAAGGAAGAAACTACTGGTTTAGTCAGAGTGACTAAGTGATGCTGGAAGAAAATCATCTTGGCAAGATTTCAGTTACAGATAGTTCAAGAAAAAAAGGTCTAGACAAAACTGTTGCGCATCAAGGACCCACATTAAGCCTTTTAGTAGCCTACATTATTTGAGGGGATAGCTAAATTAAAGAACAAATTAGAACTTTTTGAGTTACAGTTAAACTCATGCAACGTTTATTTATCTGATGGTAAGCAGTTACCAATGATAATGTTCTTGGGTGCATTTCTGACCTGACTGAATACTAATTTAGATATTTTCCCCAATTTAAACGCATAATTCATTTCCAGTTCCAGCTTAGTGTTACTGCTAACAAAATAATGTTTAAAAGACTGTTTGATGATGTGTTTAAAACAAGAAGCACAAATGTATGCATTTTAAGTTAAATATATTTTAAACAGAATTTAAAAAGTGTTTTTGTTAAAGTGGTTTAAAAATAAGTGAGTTAATGATCAAATCTAGATTTATTTTGAAAGTTTACACTTCTGTCTGTGATTTCATTGAGTCTTTTTATGATAGAGAAACAAAGTAGAAAAAAGAAAAATGCTGTGATGAGGAGTAGAACTGCTAAAGCACGATAATATTTTGTTTTAAGGTTGTATAGAAGTGTGTTGTAGATGTCTGTGACCTTCTGTTCTACAATCTAAAGAAACATGATGTAACTATGTGTTTGCTGTGAATCACTCACACCATTCTGGATAGGAATTTACTTCACAGTTGAATGTAAATTAGCTCTTTGGCACATAGATATAAATGTGGGGTTTCATAAAGCCAAATTCAGAGCTGGTGGGATCTTCAGTCAGCACCTCTGTCAGATGCTTAGTGGTTTTACTGCACACAGTCACAGCTGCAAATCGTTGCGTTATTGCACACACACACACAACCATGAAGGAAGATATTCACACATGCACACCTTCAGTACTGTAATGACCTTGACTGAAGTGGTTCTCCAAATTCTAATTGACTTTTAGAGCTCTTCACTTCACTGCGCTTGCATCTACCACACTGTCTGCACACTACAGCTTCTTTTTCAGTGCATGTCCTACTGTAGAGCAGGTTGGGCCTATAAGAGAACCCATTGAAATAAACAACTAATGCAAACTCAAAACTTATTTGGCTAAAACTACAACCCCCCTACAACTCCACGGTTAACCCCAGTTAACAATGAAAATGTATTTTAGTGTCATGCATCTCCGGCTGGGGCGATGGCAGTTTTTGTGTGTGTGGGAAGAAAACTCTAAATGCGGTCAAACTGTCACATAGGGTGAGTTTTTTTTTAATTTGGGGGCCCAAAGGATTGTGACTTTGTGGTCTAAAAGGAAGTCACTTTTGTAAGCAAAAGCTCGGTTTTACAGTTGGGGCCAATTGCTATTTGTCTCTTAAAAATAATAATAAGTCATAATAAGTCATAATAATAATAATAAAAATCTAAACCCACTTTAAGCATCTGTAGCTTTGAGTAAAAATGGAGTGCAATATTTTTATTAGCAAATACATCTATTTTTACCAAAAAGTTGGATTAGTTTGATAGTATGTGTAGGAGTTGATAGTACATACATGTTTAATTGTATTTGTGCAAGAGTATAGAAGAGTTTCTGTGACAAAGGATGTATAATGTCCCATACAGCAGAGTTTTTCCCAGTCTGCAGTCTAGAAAACAGTTTCTCACACGTCTCGTCAGTCCACACTTTCACTGACTTCTCTGGTGGGCCTTTTCTCACCTTAGGTGTGTATTTGGGGAGCAGATACTCCAGGTTGTGATCAGCAGGCCAAGTGGGGGAATGAAGTCATGGAGTGATATGTGTCATACGCATCCTTAACATTCACATACAGCAGGTCCAGCATCCAGGTCTGTCCTCTCTTCTGTTGCAATTCATGTACTGCTTAAAAGTGTGGAGTATGGAGGAGAATGAAGTATTATTGAAGTTCTAGCTGATGAGGAGCAGCGCCTGTGGCTCTTGGGTCTGCAGATGCATCAACGCTGCATGCATTCGCTCGCACGCTGTGTTGGAGGAATGTTCACATTAAACAGTATATATGAGAACTCCCTCAGGATGTAATACGGCCGTTCAGCAACAGGGAGAAACTCAACCCTGGGTGCAATGTTCTTCCTTAACAGAGACCTGCGCTGGATTGCAACATCTCTCGTTCTCCTTCTTTTTTCTTACCATTCTCTTCCAAACTTTCATCTGCTCAAATCAGTTTAAATCCCTCCAAGTTGACCACGAAGTCCAGTATCTATTCGTTCAGCCACGTCTGAGTGAAACACATGAGGCTAGAATCCCTGTACTCATGCTGTAATGGGGCCGGCATCGCCACCTCATCCACTTTGTTGGAGAGAGAACAGTTGTTACCCATAATGATGTAGTGAGTATATTGTCTGTACTTCCATCTCCTCTACTGGAGCTTTCGACCTGCCCAGCAGCCTCTCCTTCGAATTTTTGTTAGAATATTTCCTTTGATGAAGAGAGGTGGGGGTCCACGCAGGGCTAACAGTAGATCCCCAGAGTAAGTTATGGAGCCTTGTGTGATGCTGAGTGGATCTGCCGATGCATTTACAAAAATGCTTAAAAATAATAGTAAAACACAAAACAGAAAAGTAACAGGAGTATTGTCACTGTGTGCAGACTTGAAACAAGACATTACCATACTCAAGAAAAAATGTAAGATGGACAAATAAACTATAAAAAGAACAAAAAAGTGAAAAAGATAGAGAGGGGTGTTGAAATTAGCAGCTACTTCTGCAGCACATACAAATTAAACTGTTGCGTGGTTCACAAACTTACTTTTTTGAAATTGTGGTATGAAGGCAGCATAAAGTCTTCAGTCTAATCAGATCAGATGCACTTTGCTTTTCCAAAAGGGGCAACATCTGTTAGAAATATCTCCTCTGCCTGCCTGTTTTTTCATCACTTCATCTTCTAAAAATAAACACATAATCTGAATAATCACCTGTGAAAAATTGCAAACAATTGTACCCATCAATATACTCATTAGTTATTGGATCTGCTAAATTCTATATTCACCATGTGCACATTAATTTTTGCTCTTGCATCAGGATTTCTATTTTGAGTTTAGAGAATCTTTCCCTGAATGACATTCCACTTTGTCCCTGACCTGTATTCCATGAACCAAATGTTACAATCTTAGCCTATCTATGAAGTTGCAATGACCCAATAGCTCATGAGGTCATGTTTGTAATTCATTACAGGTGTTACACACCATTTTCTTCCATTAGAGTTTGCGAATAACACAACTTGCCATGCACATGAATGTTAAGCTAGCACTGTCTTTGTGGGTTAACGTGTCCTGTCCTTGTTTAAAGGTGACTGTTGCCCGCAATGTGGAGGCTGACTTTACAGGAAAAGTATCCTGGGGATGTGACAGAATAAATACCCGCCTCTCAGCTTTGCTCTGCGTCGCTGTCCGTGCTGATCAGGAAAACGTCTGGATTCTGCCCTCATTGAGTTCCTTTCTTTGAGAGTTTAATTAAAGCTCTTAAGTTTTACAACACTGTTAACAATGTGTGAAGTAGCTCCAGCATCTATCTGGCTTTCGCTGATGTCTAGAATTAATTTGTGTTGCACGATATTCCCCCCCAATGTGCTGACATTTTTCAGCCCTGTAAATAAATGTTGTTTTAACCCCGCCATGTATCACAGCTGCTTTACCAAACGATAAATTTGATGGAGGCACTGATGTAATCATTGCAGCTTTATAGTCAAAGCTAAACTATGTTGCTGACTGAGATTTGCTGCTAGAATTTTCCCAGTGTTCCAGGGTGACTGGTACCTTTTTATCCAATTAGTTCCAATTATTGTATATTATTAAAAAGAGAAAAAAATCAAAAATCAACAATTTATCAAAAAAGTAGCTAAATAAATACAGCCAGTTGGCTGAGTAAGAGTTTTGTTTTTTTCAACCTTAATCTGCTCAAGTATGGTGCTGTTAAACTACTCTTGAAGTGCATTAAAAAATATATACATAAGTACAGTGGAGATAAAAGGTACATGATCCCTTTCTGATTTTCTAGGTTTGCACTCCTGAAAAGAAACTGCCTGTTTGTCATCCTAATGGTAGGTTCATTTGAACAGTGAGAGATAGAAAATCACAAAGAAAAGAAAATAATCAAACTTCAAAGAATTTATATAAAATGATGTCGTGGATGGGCCTTCCAACAGGATAATAAACCAAAAGATATAGCCAAGTCAACCAAAGAATGGCGGAAGAAAAAGCGTATTCATGTAGTGGCTCAGTCAGTCTCAGGACCTCAGTCCTATAGAAAACGTATGGAGAGAGCCGAAGCTCAGAAGTGCTTAGTGGCAACAATCATATCTTACTGGTTTAGAAGTCATTTGCAAAGAAGAGTGGACCAAAATTCCTCCTAAAATATGCAGAAACCTGATCATTAACAAGAAACGTATGACCTCTGTGCTGTCAATATATCTTTAGGTGGGCAGACCTACAAAAACTCATTACTACCCACCTTTGACTAAATACGCCATGGTCCATCTGCTTTGAACAATTTCTCTTTTTTTTCACGAGGATTTTCATATTTTTCTAAACTGCAACACTATTTCAGAAACATACTGAAAAAGTTTTTTTGACCAGAAGAAGAAAACTTCAGGAGAGGGTAATCTTTGGCAAGAAACAGGATTTCTTCATCACACTGCATGTGATTAACCTAGAATCCTCCAAGAAATGTATTCATCATTCCTGGAGCTTGTTGCTCCGTCTCTGCTGTGAAATGAAGGCTCTGCGCTGAGTTCATTTTGCATCCAAACTAGCAACTCATCTTTTTGTATTCGTCATATTTCAGAATATTTACGCTTCTAAACATTTTACTATTAAAGTAGTTTTATATTAAATGAGTGAAAGCATGTAGCCTGTTGAGAAGTGGAAGTCAACCAACAGTTAGCCCTCCCCCCTAATGCTTTAGGCCATAACAAAGCTTTGATGCAGACTCAATTTTAGTGTAACAATGCTACAGTGCTAAAGCAGAGTGTGAAGGATAGCCTTTTCAGGTAAGGGCACATGTGTCAACGCATCCATCTGTACATGTGCATGTGTGCATCAGCATGTGCTCTTTGTACATCTGTTCATTCACTTTATCTCTCCATGTTGACGTGTGGCTGTGTGACTATGCTCTGCTCTCTGTGTTGTGTGTCTATGTGTATGCACGCACAGATCAGGGTCACTGCTAATTTGAAGCATGAACGCTTGATTTGTCCCCAGCATGACGATTTCCTCTGTCAGCAAACTGCAAGCTGGAAAATAAGGCCCTATTATGACAAGATTAACTTTAACGGTCAAGGATTCCACATCTTAATATCTTTTTACAAAGTCACTGAAGATTAGTGCATTCAATGATGCTTTTCTTGGATCACCAACGTCTGCTGTGTATAGTGCCGCTCACTTTTGCTTTCTGCTTTTTAATTTTCACTGGTGAATTCCAAAGTAGCCAAAAAGGCTTTCACGCAGAGAGAACAGACTCCAGTTAAATATAGTTCTAATAAAAATTTGAAGAACTAAATAGACTGGGGAAAAGTCATTGGCTTTCTATGACCTTTATGATGGATTATGTGTTTTTACCTAAAAGTAGCAAAAGCTGTTGGTTTGCCAAAAACGGTGATACAGTGAGCAGAATGTTTAATGTAAATAAATAAATACTGGTTTAAAGATTCATCTTCATCATAGTAAAAAAAAAAAAAAAAAACTCTATTAAATGGTATGCCATTCTTTTGGTTTACTGGTTCTAAAGTACATGAAGCTTCCACATATAGAGATATTAAAATAACACTTCAAGAAGCCGTTTTTTTCACTGTGTCGGTGCAGACTTTGCTTTTTTTGTTTCTTTATTAACAATAACTGTAATATTTTTTTGAACCATTGCATTGATTTAAATAAGAAAAATAATAAAATGGTTCATCTCTATAATCGCTGGATAATAAAATTGTGTGAATAAACATCGATTCTGCAAAAAGCCAATTAAATAATAGTCATTTGTTCTGACATATTAAGTCCCAGCCCAACGTGGCTGTAATGTATATGAACAAGATCATTTGATATCTGTCTGATAACACCTGATATCTGATAAAAATGTATCGAATCAACATGTGTAGTTTTCTCTCAAGGATGTCAATAGTTTCTGACATTTATCCATCTTTATCCAATTTATTTTGTAGTCTTACAATTGCGCATTGATCACCGGGCAGAAGTCACATGAGACCCCAATAGTGCTTTACAGAAACTTTCATAAAAACAAATAAAAGAATTACAATCAGACCTGGGGTGTAACAAAAAATGTAAACACACCAACTCGACTTCTGTTTGTCTGTTTACCATGACTCAACGTTGCTTCTGTCACACTGCAGGATAAAATGAAAGTCTGAGCAATCCAAATGGCAAGAATTCCAGACTTATCAAAACTGACCCAGGCAACTGAACAAGTGGTTTCTGATTGGACACAAAAAGTGCACTTTTTCCATACAGTCTCTAAGCCATTATCTGACTTTTACAGTACATCTCCGCCGTGCTATCGTTGTCACAAATCTGCACTGGTGCGAGGAAGAACATGGCAGATGGTGGTGTTGGGTCAACTTAGGGGACAAACAGCAAAGACTGAGATTTAGTAAGTATTTGGGAGACATGTCAGGCTTCTAGGGTTTATATAGCATGAATGTTCTGTGTCGCTTTCATTTTTATCTTTCCATGGATCTGCCATTGTTTTGTTCAAGCAAGTCATTTTAAAATGGCTGGTAAAATATATCAAAATATGCCACCAATCCCTGACAAAATGGTCATATAGGCACAGTAAATAAACCTGCTCTATTGATGATAAAAAAAAAAAGTTACCTGGTATTAAATGTAGCAATTTCAACCTCAAAAATAATAGCAGCATTAAAAAAAGTATCATCTTCAAGATAATTGTGTGGATTTTAAGTATACCTGTACATACACAGACAATTTTATAGTAGAGTTTTACATTGGAATAAGAGACAACTGACTTGTTTGTGTATCTTGTGGTGTCTTAGTCACAACTGCCTTTATGGGTTTTGAGTGAAAAATGGGCAAACCTGTACGGGGTATGTAGATGGACCACACAAAGTATCAAGGTCGTAAACCACTCGGTGAACCTGTAGAGTCAAAATGTTCATGCACATCTTTTTCTACTGGTATGCTATGAGCGACAGGTCGTAGCAAACACTTATACAACACGTAGTGGTAAGTAGATGAGATGCAAGCATGTCGTACACATTTTTTTTCAACCCCCCACCAAATCCTATGCACTGGAACCTGTCCATGCTGTTCAAGTGAAGAGTGCATGCTTCTTGTGCGTGTATCTCTTGCATGCAGCCGGATTGCTAAAAATGAGGAAATTAAGACAGTCAGAACATAGTTTTCTGTGCATTCTACGGACATGTCACCTGCACACCCCTTGCATGCAACATTTGCGTGCAGTCAATAGGAAGCCAGTAAGTGCACCTTAAGAATGTTAGTGTGGTGTGAGGGTACTGTATGACAGGACTACCCATATGTCATAGGTGCGTGCATCTTCCATTAGCTTTACAAGCATTTCACAAAAGCCCTACCACACGCACCACTATTTCCATTTCTATGATGTCCCTTATGGTGGCTGGTATGAGCCTCAGGAGAACTGCAAGAAATACCTGCACTCCTTAAGATGCCCCCACACTCCACGGCCTTGGACAACCAAAAATTTGCAATGGGTCAACTCCCGTACAAGTACATTTGATTAAAGGCTTGAGGTGTGGCTTCATGACACCCACACAAAAGTTTAAGCTTTTGAACAAATATCAAAAATTTTCATTGACTTATTGATGTATGCATCAGACTACTTCTGCTCCAAACTTAATTTAGCATCTACCTGAAGGCAAATACATAGGTGACTTTTTTTTTGATAACTGGAAACAAAAGCAGGCATTAAGGGGTTTACATCTTAAGTTTGAATGCAGCTTCGCCCATCTCAAATCCATTTTATTTTCTCGATCAGGTAAAAAGATCACATTTTGTCATTTGAATGTGTTAATTTTATTTCAAAAGCTTTACAATGTCCAACACAATTCCCAA